>CM034703.1:14757559-14769292 GCA_020142125.1 Phrynosoma platyrhinos | reverse complement strand
GGTGAGGGAAAAGGGGGTAGCAGGGGAGCCTTCAGTCAAAGTATTGGTGTGCAAGAAAGACAAGGGAAATCAGCAGCTTTAGGACCATGGTGGGGATGGGGGTTGCACAATGCAGTTTCACTGACTGCTTTGTGAGTTGGTGTCTCCTGCTCTTCGTCTGCCTGTGTAAGCTCACTTCTTCAGCCGCATCTTTCACTAGTAGTGGTGGTTGGGAAACTTGTGAAGCTAGAACACAGGGCATCACTTCTGTGCCTCAGAACAGTGCCATTTTGGGACAGACTGACTGACTGGAGCAAGTAGTTAGAGCACATGGCGGCAGGGGAGAAGCAGCAGCAAAAAGGAAATTTCACATTCTGCTTAAGCCTTGTGAGCTTTGCCAGGATTTGGCTGGCAGGTTGGAGCTGCAATGCTGTTCCTGCTCTCTTCCATCGAACAAGCTAAGAGGTAACAGAAGAAACCATGTTGTGGGGCACTTTAAAGCTCTGTGGGGAAGATACGTTGCTCGGTTGCTGCTCCCAGGATGACCGGGTGCAAAGAGAGCAGTGACTGCGCAGCTGGTCAAGCAGCAACAGAGAAGCTTCTTGCCTGCACTGGCCTTTGTTACAAGGCTGGCATGGGTGAGAGGTTTCTCAGTGTCTGCTCAGCCAGCTGCACAGTTCAGGATGACAAACTGACAGTGTGCAAAGGGAAAAGCAACCAACATTGGTTGTTTTGAATTTGCAGTAAAACAGTAGACCTAATATCAAGAAATAAGCAAGGAGGGGCGCTAGGGTTGTCACCCAAGAGCAAAGGGAGCACTAGCTCAAAAAAGTTTGGGGACCACTGGTATAAGGGATATATGAAACATATCCATATTTCCATGATATATTGTATATGCTCGTGTATAAGTGTAGAAATTTTAGTCAAAAAATTGACCCCAAAAAAACCTGAATCGACATATCTACAGGTCAATTTAAGTACTGTACTTTAACTCTTATTTTTTAAAAAATAAACCATCCCCTGGTGAAAGGCAAAAGTGTGATCTGTCCTGAAAGCTATACTCCGTCATCCATCCAGTCTTTAGTGTGAGCACAAACAGTTACACCTGCTGGAATTTTTTAAGTTCTTTGGTACTGTTTTCCTTTGCTTCTTCTTTTAGATCAAGGGTAGGCAACCTAAGGCCCGGGGGCCGGATGTGGCCCCCCGAGGCCTTTGGACCGGCCCCAGGCCGGTCCTGCCGCCGCCGCCCCCTGCCACCACCACCACCCACTGTGATGATATTGATTATTGTTATTACTTGTTCTTGGGGTTTTTCTTGGCAAAATTTCCACAGGGGTTTTGCCATGGCTTTTCTGGGGCTGAGAGAGTGTGCATGCATATATTTTTTAAATTTATTTTAATTTTTATATTTATTTATTTATTTATTTTTGGTGCTTCGGCCCCCCAGTTGTCTGAGGGACAGCAACCCAGCCCCCGGATCAAAAAGGTTGCCTATCCCTGTTTTAGATCCTTTCTTACATGCCCCCAAGTTTTATCCTTGACATATCTACAGTTCATCTCAAAATCCTTAATTTTGGCCCCCAAACCTGCCATTGACTTATACATGAGGTTGACTTATAGTTGAGTATATATGGTATGCAAATATTCCAAAATCCAAAACATTTCTGGTCCCAAGCATTTCAGATAAAGAAGATTACTGAATATTGGAGACATTATGGAACTACCCAACAGGATTCCAACCATCATACTTCTAGAATAGAGGGGAAAATAGCTTATCATTTGTATGTTATATTTACAGTCCCCTCCTTCTAGTTAGGTCAAGTTATGGCAAACAGTTATGTTTGCCCTTGTAGAAGAGCCTCGCCTCATTTTATATAATTACAGTTGATGAGTGCTGCTCATCTTTGTATATAATGTATTTGCTGCAAGACTAGTTGAGCCAGTATAACCCAGTTTCGGACAATGACACAAATCGGGAACATTTTATTTTTTTGGAAGAGGGATATTACTTAGGTGTTGGGTCATCTTTCCTTGCATCAGCACTTGAAATTGGCAGTGATTCTCCTGGTCTCTGAGACCATGCTTCTCTAAACATTGCTGCCTTTCTGAGACCATGCTTCTCTAAACATTGCTGCCTTTCTTTACTGAAGAGGCCAGGGACTGAACCTGAAACCCTCTGTTTACCAAACTAGTCTCTGTTTATCAAACTATCTTCCATTGATCCTTCCCTGGGAATTCTGAACATGTTACCAAAGGAAAGACCTCACCTCAACGTACAAATGCACCACCAGTCCGCAGAACCAGAGACAGATTTCTCCATCTTCTTTGTCAGCAGGGAAATGACTTTTGTGGACTTATTCTCAATTCTTCTGCAAAGAAATGCCCAATCTGAATGACTGAAATAATCACTTGGTCTGTTAGTTGATTATAGTGTGTACATTGGTAATAACTACTCCTCCATCTTCTGTGGCTGACAGAACAATGTCATTTATTTAGTATAACTGCTATGTCTTATCTTCCTAATAATCTATCCTTCAGTATATTTTTCTGAGCCTCCCCCCCCAATGGCTTGATTGGGAATTAGATGCTTTGTCTTGAAAATGCAATATACTTTTGTAATCTGTATTGTTTCCTTGTACTGCTTCCCAGTAGGACCATCTATAAATAAATGCATTTCAGGTTTGGAAATGATAATAGTGGATACTTGACAAGCATGCTATGCAGACACAAACACAGAGGAAAGTTACCCAGCTTTTCTTGGGTATTCCTTTCCTTAGGAAAATGGCATGGGGGGATGTCTGAATCATGGAGATATTTAGGTGTGTGTTCTGTAGTCATTAGTAGGAAGGCAGGAAACACTACTGGAAGAAACGTAATGGGCTTTTAAGAGTCAATCAGCCAACAAAAAACTACTGCGGGTCTTCCCCCCCCCCCCTTAATGTATGAATTCATGATCACATTGGTATTAGTGACATATTTTCTTTTATCAGGAAGGGTCTAGACTACAATCATAGTGCTAGGTCTGGAGTTGTGATATGATTCTCTAAACTTTGTGCAGAGCAATGTGTTACTGGGGGAATTACAGACAGTACATGTTTGTTTGTTTGTTTAATTCATTTACATCATGTCTTTCTCCCATTGATGGGGCTGAAAGTGGATAACAGCATTTTTAAAAAGAAGATTAAAACTATACAAAGTCATTAATAAAAGTATTTCGTTTTAAGACATTTTTTTTTAAAAAATGAAATATAAATACAGGTTGAATCACCCTTATCTGAAATGCTTGCAATCAGAAATGTTTTGGATTTTGGATTTTTGGAGATTTTGGAATTTGTATTATGTACAACCTTGGAGATGGGACTCAAGTCTAAAGTCTAAACAAAAAATTCATTTATGTTTCATATATACCTCTTATACACATAGCCTGAATGTAATTTTATACAATATTTTTAATAATTTTATGCAAGAAAAGTTTGGCACAGTAAGCTATCAGAAAACCAAAGGTGTCACTGTCTCAGCCACTCATGAAAAATGTTTTGGCTTTTGGAGTATTTTGAATTTCAGAATTCTGTATAAGGGAAACTCCACCTATATAAAACATCTCACAGAATAACTAGAGCTGCATCCAGACTGCAGAAATAATCCAGGTTGACACCACTTTAACTGCCATAGCTGAATGCTATGGAAATCTGGGAATTGTAGTTTGTTGTGACACCAGAGCTTTATGACAGCAAATTCTAAATGTTTCACAAAACTACATTTCCCAGAATTCCATGGCATTCAGCCATGGCAGTTAAAGTGGTGTCAACCTGGATTATTTCTGCAGAGCAGAGGCAGCTGTAGTAAATTTAATTAATGGCCATTATGTGGCAGTCATTTCTGTTCACCCTGTCTTGATGGGAAAATAGTAAAAAAAAATTGCATTCACATCCGGCCAAACAGATACGGGTTCATGATGGAGGTGGAAGGAATTCGGTGTCTCCTTTTCAGGGATGTGTTCAAAGACACTTTTTTGCCTCAGATCAGAGTTATGAGATAATACTGTAGTGATGTAATGGGAGAGAGCAGATGCATAGATAGATATTATCGATATATGCTATAATAGAGTGGTTCTCAAACAGTTGAACAGATCCCAGGGGGACACAAGACAAGGAGATCCTGATCTCTTCTCCTCTTCCCAAACTTGTTTATGTGTCAAATTTACATATGCGTTTGGTTGAGTATTGAATTTACTTAAATAAAAATGTTCTAATTTGAATTATGTTATTTCCTTATAAAATATTAAAATATACATGAATGTGCGAATGAAAATATGCACACTAAAGAAACAAAATATTTTTATTCATATACTACCACAAGTATGTGGGGGGGGGGGAGAGGACCCAAGGAGAAAAGGTTTTCTTGTTTTTTCTTTAAAATATATTTGTATTACTGCATTTAGATACTTAAAAAAGGATAAACACACACACAAAAGAAACATACCCAGCAACATCATAATAACTATGTATATGACTCCCCCTCCTCAACTGAAAACCTGTAATTCAAATTATATAAACTTCCTAAATGCCAACTTAGGTTACACACAAAAAGCACACAATATCTAAAAAGCACACAATATCATCTTTATATCATCATCATATTTGCAAATAAAACCAAAACATATATTTCCACATCGTAATTTCAAGAAGTCAATAACAGTATTCCAGACTTTCTTACAGTTAACCAAACATTTTTTCTTGATATAGTCAATTTATCCATTTTGTGTGTCTTCAACAACTAATCTTGAGTTAGAATAACAGCTTCTTTCCATTTCTGAGTATAAACAGTTCTTATTGCAGTAATCATATACTGAAGAATTCTTCCATATTTCAGTCTGTCCTTTCATAATTCCCAATAAATAAAACTCAAGTCTTTTCTGGAACTTTATTTTTAAAATGTCCTCCAACATTAAATGAATCTGAATCCAAAATCTTTGAGCTTTATCACAAGTCCACCACTTAATGATAAAATGAACCAACCTTTTGATCACATTTCTGACGTTTGTTAGAAACATTTTTATAAACTTAAAAAGAGCCTTTCTGATATTGCATGCCATCTGTACATCATTTTATAAAACTTTTCTTTCAGATCGTCACATATGACAATGATATAAAGATGATATTGAAATTTACTATTCCCACTGTTCTCAAATCCTTACCCATTGTTATAACTAGATTTGAGGAACACATTTGATTTTATTATCTGGTCAAGAATGGTTCCTTGCTCCTCTGAGACCATTACTTGCAATGACACAGTCTGCACTTCGTTAGTTTGGTGCTGCTTTTCCGTATGAAGTGGAATAGCCCAATAGGAGGGAATAGCTGGACTTGGCTACTAGAGAGAACTGTGCATATTAACAAGCTGTGTGATTACTCTGCACATCTGCAAACAGATCACGGTGATTAAAATGATGGCTGAGAAGTGCTTAGTTGGGATATTTGGACTGCTGGACCTTGGCCACTTCTGTTGTGACCTCAGTCTGCATAAGGTCACTTGCCTAAAAACTGTTTATACTGAGATTTCATTTTAATTAATGGGAAATGGGTTATTGTTGGGTTACAGATATGTCTCCATATTTGGCCACCTTACAAATAATCTAGATCAGGGGTAGGCAACCTTTCCCCTTTAAGGGCCGAGGAACTTCAGCTCCCAGAATCCTAGGAGCTGTTGGCCAACATGGGACTATTGGCCAACATGGCTGAGGCTTCTGGGAGCTGAAGTCCCTCGGCCCTTAAAGGGGAACGGTTGCCTACCCCTGATCTAGATAGAGGTTGGTTATTCCACACTACTCTCATTATGCCTTCCTCTAAAAGTTTTTTCCACAGTAACTTTTATCAACTATTATGGTAGAATTCAAAGATATAGGCGTGTTAGTCTGTAGAATCAGTATGTAGAGAGCTCTTGTAGCACCTTTGAGACTAACTAAAAGGAAGAAGTTGGCCAACTTCTTTCTTTCAGTTAGTCTCAAAACTTCTTTCTTTTAGTTAGTCTCAAAGGTGGTACAAGATCTCTCTACATACTTTATCAACTGTTGTCAGAAAGGTTTGGGATGTTGAATTGCTTCTACTTGAACCTTCTAGGTTCATGTGTTTACTTTTAAGAGGTCTTGAGATATATGCTGCTCTCTCAGAATTCAATTACAGTATGTAGATGGAGCAAAATGAATTTTCTTTATGTTTTCACACTTTTTAAAAATGATAATTGGTAAGAGAAGAAAGTATGACTATAATGGAAGAATTGTAAATAGTTATGCACAGAGAATGAGTCCATGCTGACATGTTTATACATTTGAGTGAATATTCAATATCATTTCATCCTTCAATAGAGAAGAAGCAGAAGACGTTTAATATGGAGGGACCACCAACTTTATTGTCTTCTGTTTCAGAACCTATCATTATAAATTTTAAATAGACCTTGTCTTTGTGTTAACATTTTTTTTATCTCGCTGTATTGTTTCCTTCTCTGACACTCTATGTCTTAGTAGACAGAACCAGTGGGGCATTTATGAAACAATGACTCGCGTGCTGTGAATATGTCTAAAGTGCTTTCGAAGGCACATAGGTCAAAGTGACTTAGCCTTCATGTGGATAACAAAGTGATTCCATTCTCTTTTAAAGCAGTCTCTCTTCCAGTTTTTGATTGCACCTCCAATTTAATATATGAATAGTATTTTTTTAAAAAAAAGTTTAAAAGAGCCAGATGCAACAATGGAGTGCTAACTTGTGGAGATGAGGAAGTAAGGTCTTTTTCTTGTTACTCTCCTGGCATGAGAATCACATTTTTAAAATAAAAACTAACCGGTGACACAGCCAACTTTAGATTAAATCTGATCTCTGTGTCCTGGAATGAATCCAGATTTCTTTTCCCCTTTTCTTAATCTTGTCCATAGCTAAATGTCAAAGGCACCCCTGGGAGGCAAAAGACTATACTGAAGCAGCAGTGCTGCTGGTAGGGTCTCCCATGTCAGACAGGCTTTTGCTGAAAAGCCAGACTAAATGTGTCAAACAGCTAATGGGCAGCAGCAGTAATGGAGGGTGATACTGGTGAGGATCTTTCAGAAACAACGGCTTGTTAGTACTGCACAGATGGAGGCATCGCAAACCTCCTTTCGTAGATCTTCTACCATGAAAACCCTATGATGCGACAATGAAAAATGAAACAAGAGATAATACCAGAAGATAACTCTCATGTTGGAAGACACTTAGTGAGCTACTAGGGAAGAGCAGAAGACAGCTACAAGAGTGCTGTGGCTAATGACGCAACTGGACTCAAGCTGAAAGGACATTCAGCTGTTCACATGCTCAGAGATGAAAGTCCAAAGCTGCACAAAACATATTACAGGAACGTGCAGTGTGAGAAGCATGAATCAGGGGAAGCTAAACATACTTGAGATCAAGCTAATGTGGACAGAAATGAGACATTTTAGGCTGATAATTGCAGAGGTTTTTTTTTAAGAAATTAAAATCTAAGAATGAATAGGGTGGCATTTATAGTGTGGAGAGATGTAAGAAAAGAAGCCAAATGATATAATGCAGAGTTTGACCAAATCATGTCTATAAGACCTCAGGGGAAACCCATCGATATAATCTTCATCCAAGTTTATGCTCCAACTACAGAGGCAGAAGAAGAAGAAATTAAAAGATTCTGTGCTGGAGCCCAAGAGGAAATTGTTCACACACCAAAACAGGATAGGTTGGTAACCATGGGCAATTGAGATGAAAAATGAGAATTAAAAAAAAAAGCTGAATCAAAAATTGTAGGAAAATTTGACCTAGGACTAAGAAATGAAGCAGAAGACTGACTGGATTTTGTGAGGCCAACAGTTTGTTCATTGCAGACACATTCCTCAAGTAAGCCAAAAAGCAAGGTAGCCATCACTTGATGGCCCGTTGTTGTTATTGTTGTGTTCCTTCAAGTCATTTCCATCTTATGGCAACCCTAAGGCAATCCTATCACAGAATTTTCTGGGGCTGAGATGGTGTGATTCACCCAAGGCCATCCAGTTGGTTTCCTTGGTCAAGTGGGGAGTTGAGCCCTGGACTCCAGTCATAGTCCATGAACTACTTTTGAAGTGTGGTGCTGAAGAAGATTTCTGCAAATACTATGGACGGCTTAAAAAAAAAAAAAAAACACTGGATGGGTTCTAGAGCAGATCAAGCCTGAACTCTCCCTAGAAGCAAAGATGACCGAACCAAGGTTGTTGTGATTTGGTCATATAATGTCCAAATTGTCACTAGAAAAGACAATAATGCTTGGTAAAGTTGAGGACAATAGGAATAGAGGAAGACCATATACCAGATGGATGGATTCAATCAGAGAAGCCATGGCCATGAATCTGCAAGAGCTGAGCAGCACTGTTGATGACAGGGTAACTTGGAGGTCTCTCATTCATGGAGTCACCATAGGTCAGCTTGACTACAGCTAACAGCAACAGCAAAAATGTCAAGATTTTGGTGTTTTTCTAATGATATACAGATAAATTGGCTGAATTCTGTTTCCTGTGTTGAATGCAAGGGGAACAAAATGTGTTGACTTGCCTTCATAGACAACCCAAATTTGTTTCTTCCTTCCCCTCCTGAAGAAGGGACAAGGTATTTGGACATTATACTGAATTCAAGACCCAGAATAACTGCTTTTCTCTATAGCTGAGGAGAACCTGTGACTCTAGACTTCTGACACTCAGAAGCCAAAGGATACCCTTGGAATTCTAGGCAACGAGCATCTGTCACCTGAGCTGTCTTTGTCACCTTTGTATTACCTGTCTTAGTACATTGAATTTCATGCTCAAGAACCTATGTCCTATTATTGTACTATAAGTATACAGCAGTGAACTTACATTGGCTTCCACAGTTGCCCAACAGATTGTGCAACAGACACCATGGCTTTGGATTTACCCATTGAATAACAGTGTTATTCAGAGGAGTCAAGAGTCAGAGGCAAAGCAAGTTCTGTCTTAAGTTCTGAAGTGACCATGGCTGTGGTGAAGAGGTCAATTAACTCTCTGCCCACCAAGGCAAATGTGAATGAGAAAGCTTCGTGAATGTGTGTGGAACAGTTAGCTGTGCTAGGAACCACACTTAACACAACCTCTGAGAAAATGAAGTCACTTTTGCAACAATGTATAGTGTCCCTACAGGATTCTGCATTATAATCTTTAATTGTTTTCTAAGATTGTTTTGAACTTAATTATTTTATTCATTGTTTTCTTGCACTATGTTTTAGACAGTCTCTGTCTCACAAAGCAATTCATACTTGTAAAGAAACAGAGACAGATCTTGCCATCAGTTTTACAAACTGGAAAGACATGACACTTAAGGTAAGAGGAGTGGGGCAGGGAGGAGACTAGAGATAACTTCTTCAAGGACAGAAGGTGGGGAGCTATAAGCAGACTTTAGTATCTGATCTTCAATCCAAGATAATCCTCCTTTCCTGTTGTTCCTGGTTGACTAGCAATTGGTGGATCTAGTATAGTTCCTTTTGCAAATAGATGGCTTTTCTCTTTTTTTCTGCAGGTCCAGAGTTATAGATGTGGACGTCCATTTCTTTCTGGTGGGGAGGGAGAAGTGAGCTCCCTGCAGCTTCTCCTTTGTTTGGGCCAGTGGATGAACCTAGTTGGTCTCCACTTGGACTGATGTTATTCCAGGATGGCAGAGGTGCAGCCTTCCATTAACTATAGACCCCATGACAGATGGCAAGTGCTAGAGTGTGCTTCTCTTAGGATTTAGATCTGATACTGGATGTTGGAATAGAGGCTGTGCAATTTGACTTTGAACTAGGGCCAGATACCATTGTCTGAGATATTCCCAGTAATGAGATTGAGAGTGCTTACTGCCTTGACAATACTAAAGGCAAGCCTCATTCTGATAGTGTTAAATGTAATCCAAGTCTTAATCCTGATAATAGCGACCATAATAGGCCAGAGAACTTTCATAACAGGAATAAGAAGATTCCTTTGCACTGGACCTCAAACACTTCCACCCATTATGGCCATGTAACTTATGAGATCGGCGCCCATGGTACTGAGAGGCGATACCGATGAGATCTAGATTGATACCTTCAGCTCAAACAGTCAGAGCCAATGGAAGTGGAGCAAGATCTGTATCAAGACTGAAATGGCAGCCAACATGGCGAAGAGAGTAGAGGAGATAACAATTTGTCAGGAAAGCATTGCTGAAGTGGATAGCTGAACAGAAGTAGGCATGACAGAAATTCTCACAATTGGAGAGGAGTCCAGGATCTTGCCATCAGAAACATTCTCTGCCTACGGTTGCTAAGTAATTGAAACAATTTCTATACCAGTGGTTCCCAAGCTTTGGTTCTCCAGATGGTTTGGACTTCAGCTCCAGAATTCTTGATTGTTGGCCAAGCTGGCTGGGGCTTCTGGAAGCTGAAGCCCAAAACACCTGGAGGACTGAAGTTTGGGAATCACTGCTCTATAATATGTGCTGAGCATTGTGAGCTATTCAACAGTTGAAGAGCTGGGTGCTACTTTTAAATGGAATTTTGTTGGTGACTTGGAGACTGAACCCAACAAGCACATGGTTCCTTGCTATCTTGGAAAGAAATGACAGGTGGGAATGCCCCATTGTTCAGTCCTGTGCCCAGTTTTATTCAACATTTTTATTAATGACTTAGTCAGCGGAATAGAGGATAGGCTCACCAGATTTGCAGATGATGCCAAAATGAGAATGGATCCAGTACCTCAGACGACAGAATCAGGATTCAAAATTACCTTAAGCCGTTGGAGAGCTGAGCCAAAACTAACAGAATTGATTTCCATAAGGTTTAATGTAAAATATTACATGTGGTGAAAAAATGGGCAACCCTAGGCTTGACAACCATACATGTGCAAGGGATCTAGAGGTCTTGGTAAAATACAAGCTTAATTGGAATCAGTAGTATGATACTACTGCAACTACAAAATCCCAGTGTGGTTTTTGGCTTCATCAACCAAATTATAATATCCAAATCAAGGGGAGAGCGCTACTACTATGTTCTTCTAGATGACTTCTCAAGGGAGCTTTATCTGATAATTTCTGTATTGGCAGGGAATTAGATTAGATGGCCCTTATGGTATTTGCCAACTTGGTGATTCATATCTGGTCTCATGAATTATATCCATATTTTAATATAGGTTTAAGAATATGAGTAAATTGGTGGTGTGCTGTTATAGCTTAGTTATTTCAAGACTACCAAGTTCTATCTGTTCTCTCATTATATATACCCGCTGCATGTGATGATCTCTCATATGTTCAGAGACCTGGAAACAGTGTGTGGGAGTTCCAAGTTTCCCACATTATAGCCTTATGCTTCCACATCCAATGTTGCACCAAAAGTGGAAAACATAGATCATACACATGCATGTGACTCATCATCATTTATGATACAGCATATTGAAAAAGTAATTAATAGAAAGGTCAAGAAAGCCCCACAGATTAGAGTTAAAAACAAACATGAAAATCATCCAGTGAAACTGTATAAGGAAGTGAATAGCCTTTATTTTGGCCAGGCTGTCAATACAGTGGTCTATTGCAGCTGTGCTCTGCCAGCTGGTTCCTTACAAACTAAACTTACTTAGCATTGATTGATGACGCATTGGGGAGTTTCAGGTGTCACACACTGCAGCTTTCTTTGATGGTGATTCTGTCTCTCCAAAGAATAGAGGAGACATTGACCTTGAGGTTTGTAGAGTCAGCTTTCCTTTCAGAATCACTT
>CM034703.1:14726554-14747042 GCA_020142125.1 Phrynosoma platyrhinos | reverse complement strand
TTGCTCAGAGGAAAAGAGGTCAGGACTTCTCTCATTCTACTAAGTTTTGTAATAATTGATTCCCAATGGTATAGTGACTTGAGTGCTGGATAAGGACACTGGGAAACAGATTTGAATCCCTGTTCAGTCATGGAAACCTACTAGGTGACATTGTGAAAGTCGCTCTCGGCCTTAGAGGAAGACAACAGCAAACCTCTGAATAAATCTTACCAAGAAAACACTATGGAGATTATCGCAGCGCTAATTAAACCATCTTACCTGAGCCGGCTTAAAATTTAAAATGGGCGGCATCCTGATGTTATCACAAGGTTTTTGCCGCTGAAATCACCGCAGCCATTTCCTTAAGCCAGAAAACTCCTGGCTTCAAAAAAAGTCGCGCTGAGCGGCCCTGGGAGTGGGGATAGACCTGAGCGACAATTTCAGCGGCTAAATCCTTGTGATATCAGGATGCCGCCCATTTTCAATTTTAAGCCGGCTCAGGTAAGCCGCTTTAATTAGTGCTGCGATAATCTCCATCGATAGGATCACTGTAAATCCAAGTTGACTTGAAGGCATTTAACAACAACAAACTTTTAATGGGCAAAATGCTCTATGGCATTTTAAGTATACATTCAGGTGACTGGTTCCCATTTTGCAGAAGTGGAAACTTGAGACTGACTGCAAAAATGAATTGCCAAGGGCAGTTCTTCAGTCAATTCACATTTTAATAAAGGTCCAACCTCAGTGTATTTATCCATGTGGTCATATTTGTGTGTCTCCATCCACCAGGTGCATCCAGACAGAGATGTGCAACTGGCCTGGAGAAGCAGTATTTTTTGGCTTGTCCATCTCGCAATACTCCCTCCAAGCCTTAAAAATGCAGTCCTATTAATTTTAAATTAAATTAAACTTTAATTTTAAAATAATTCTATTTTAATGTTAATTCACTTTTGTATGTTTTTAACTGTATTATTTTAAACTGTAAGCTGCTTTGAGTTCCAACTTTGGGGGCAAAGCTGGATATAAATAAACATAATAATAACAACATCCAGAGACCTGAGGAAATTTGCTGAAAGGAGTGAGTAGTGTGCAGAGCAATAAGGAATGCCTAGAGTTAAGGCAGACACCTTCATTTCAATCTCTCTGTCCACAGAAGTCAGAGCTTGGATCCAACATAAAGAAACATATGAAAGAACAAGAGAGGCAGCTCAGAAGGCACAGAAGCCAACTTCAGCTGGGCTGGTCCAGTCCATCTTCTCCACACAAGACTTATCTGCCTTCAACTGTCCTGTAGAGAAGGAGCAATGCAGCTGCATGCGGAGTTTTTACCCAACTCCTGACTCTCATTTGAGAGGCCCTAATGATGCTTATCAGTGGGACACATTGCCCTTCAGCTGTTTTTGGACTGCAATTCCCAGCAGCCCTAGCTAGCATAATCGGAGGTGAGAAGCAATGGGACTTGCAGTCCAACAACAGCTGTAGGCCCACACATTTCTCCTCCATAAAGTGAGCGATTCTCAGTGCATCCACAGTATTCTACAAATGTTAACAGACACTTTGAGGGATCTAGTTGGACAAGGCAGAATGCCTATGCAAATCAACATTTGTATTTATAGATCTTGACAGATGGCCAGCATCTGTTGATGACGTACATATCAATAGGTCTCTTTTAATATGGGGCAAAGGGGGGGTGGGCTTTTTTCTAGCCCTTTGCATCCCATCCAACTCCACCAAAAAGCTGTAAAGTCATGGACAGGTGGTGCTTCTGCTTAATAGGGGGAGGCAACTTAGGAAGATGCTGTTAGTCTCAGCTTCAAGGAGATGGGAAAAGAGGGCACAGCCCGTCTCAGAGTGCACTCTCATTTCTTTTCCCCCTTGGAGCCAAGAGCAGCCATATCTTCCACTACTGAAACACCTCCCTCCTCTCTCCACTGGTAGTGTCGTGGAGTCTTCTTCTTTGGAGGTCTTTAAACAGAGTCTGGATGGCCATCTGTCTGAGGTTCTTGGGTTGTGAGTTCCTGCATGGCAGGGGGTTGGACTAGATGGCCCTTGGGGTCTCTTCCAACTCTATGATTTTATGATTCTATGTACAGGAGCAGTCCCACTTCCCTTGAACTTGAGACCCATCAGAGGACATTAGGCTGTATTATTTTAATGTTGTGAACCACCCGGATTGGGTCACCAATGGGCGGTATATAAATAAAATTTATTATTTATTTATTTATTATTATTACATGGGCAGACTGCTACACTCCTTCAGCCAAATACAGTCACACTTGCTCCTTTTGAGTTCAGTAAATCAACCAATCCTCTGTATGCCAAATGCAAAACTTTATTTCTGTAACTTAAGAAGTTAATAGTATTTCCTCTGTAGACAGAACATGATTCCTAAACATAAGCATAGAATAAGCAATGCCTTGCCCTTTAAATTCACGGGCTTTATCTTGATTTGTTCATAAACCAAGACACTTGCACCCTTCTTGGATTATCCATCTCTCTCATATACTTTCACTTTAGGCCCTTACAGGTTTCCCATGAGACTGGCTTTGATGGAATCTAGTACCACTATCCTCCTACATATATTTGTGCATTCTCTAGCCAGGCAATTATTCCCCCCGTGCCCCCAAACAAACACTACAGCTCCCATAAGCTACACTACCAAGTTTCAATTATATATCAGGTGCAGTGGCTATTACTTTTAACATATCTAAATGTACTTTTATAGATTATATACAATACCTGTGTGGGCAGGGTGAGGGTTAGGGTTAACCAGGGTGAGGGTTAGGGTTAACCACAATCAAAACAACAGCAAACCACTATTTACGACAGGATCTGGCAGAATCCTGACACACTAGAAGATTATAGACTTGAATATCTAACCCCAATTTTTGTTTTCTGAGTCACTCCAGTAAATATTGGCCTGCATCCTGGTAGTGTTTTATATATGCGTAAGTTTTCCTATGGGGGGGTAGCTGGAAATGTCTGCGTTTAGTTCAAATTTGCAGAAGCAGAGTTGTACATATGACACCATTGTGCATGCTGATGCACATGTGGTTCTGCGTTCATTTCAGCATAAGGGTTGTGTAACACCCTGTTGGTGTTTTACTCACACTTCTAAGTAAGTTCCCTTATACATGTGATGGTACTTTTCAGGCCATGGTGTAAAGTATTCATCAGTGGCTTTAATGTGCCACTTGATTCACTAGGATTTTAAACAGCCACTACACATTTCCCATTGCACAACTGGGGAGAAAGTGCACACATTCACTGATATAAGTTGCACCATATTGGTTTTCAAGATGGTGTAGCACAACCACCGCTTAACTAAATGAGTGTGAATTTACACTACACAAGCAAGATGTAGCATCTCAGCTTAATGTGTAACTCCTTTTGCAGAGATTAATGTCATGCCATGCTGATGCAGAATATTGGCCATATATTCGTACATAATCCGAAACAGACTTGTCTAAAGTGCCATTTCATCTATCAAAAAGAGTATATGTCATATGCTTACACCATCATTCATACACAGGAGAATAAAGCTGACACACTACAGCAGCCTTCCTAAGCATGGCACCCTCCAGATGTGTTTGGACTGCAATTCCCATCATACTCAGCCAGAATTACTGCTTCCAAAACACCTGAAAGCACTAGATTGAGGAAGTCTCCCTTAGGATTTCTTATTAGGCATCTGCAATGCAGAAGTTTTCCAATAAGGAAAGGGCTTTCCCAGCTGACCTTTTCTGAAAAACATAAAGGCAACACTTGGACTGGCATCCTGTGTGGCAGTTACTCTGTCTTAAGCTAGACCTAGGGCTTGTCTACACGATTAAAACACTCCTCATTCTATTCAAACAGAATGTGATCCCTCCATATGCAACTGGGATGATTTCGAGCTTTTTGCAGTGGGAGGGGGACTCCCCCTTCAAACTTCTCAGAAAAAGGAATCACAGTTTTTACCAGAGCATCCACAAGGATGTATGTACATTATTGAACGTAAGGCCATCTGTCCGCTTCACATGGCTGCGCATTTTTGGCAGAAGGAGGGTGAATAGATGCTAATTTGCATGGGAAAGTGGAGACGATCAAGCATCAACGGGAATTTGAGAAAATCCACAGCAATTTGCATAATACACTTAGGTGAAGATAAACTTATAACTGTTTTGTGTTCATATTTACAATCATGGCTGAGACCCAGCGTGGCACAGTGGTTCGAGCGTTGGACGACCACTCTGGAGACCAGGGTTCAATTCCCAGCTTGGCCATGAAACCCACTGGGTGACTTTGGGCAAGTCACATGCTCTCAGCCTCAGGGGAAGGCAATGGCAAACCTCCTCTGAACAAATCTTGCCAACAAAACCCCATCATAGCTTCGCCT
Source organism: Phrynosoma platyrhinos (assembly GCA_020142125.1). NCBI lineage: Eukaryota > Metazoa > Chordata > Lepidosauria > Squamata > Phrynosomatidae > Phrynosoma > Phrynosoma platyrhinos. The sequence continues at coordinate 14,742,685 of CM034703.1, read as the reverse complement.
TAGGGTTGCCATAAGTCGGGAATGACCTGAAGGCACACAACGACAACAACTCCATTGCTATGACTGCAAATGTCCCTAAAATCCACCTTAAAAGCCAGGCAGCTGTAGCAAGTGACAGAATTCTTCAGGGCTGGTATGCAGGGCCAGGGAAGGATGACATGCCCATCATCCTCCTGCCAGCAAGATGTAGTGCAATGAGACATTGCAACAGGACACCATGGGAGCCCTACTTCTGCTGTTTGCTGTAGGAGAGGAATGGATGTGTCACCCTTCAGCACTTTGCCACCACAGAGCTCCTTCATTCAGTATGGGTGCCTGGCTTTTAAGGTAAGTTTTAGGGCATTGGATTGGGAGACAGAGCATAGCTATAACATTGTAACTACAATCCCATGCAGGATCTCAAACTACTTTTTCCCTCCTGTTCCCATATATGAATTAGAAAGTCGGGGAAGTTTGGCTAAAAACTCTGCAGGCAAGCCTTGTTAGCTAGATATGAGACTGATCATATCTTAACAGACTCCATGAACCACTTTAAGCATGCCAGGTGTTCAGGGCTGTACAAAGAAAGCATTGTGGTGGAAGACTAATTTTAGTTTTCTTTGACACTTTCTTCCTGTGTGTATTTTCAATTAGCTTGCTCAAGTGGTTCTCGAAAGTCCGTTAATTGCTATATTGCTAATGCTGGTATTTCAGGCCATTCTATAAAACACAGATTTCTGTTTACCTAACTTTGTAATAGATCTTTCCCCCCCCCCAAAAAAAAAAAGAACTGGTGTGAAAAATAATTACCACTTAGCAATATGTTTCTTTTCTCACAGGTCTGGCAGGGAACAAGAAGGTTCTTGCAAGCTTTCATAATAAAACTGCAAACTGGAAGAACATGTCTTTACTCATGTGTGTTAACCTTTTAAAGGTTTTTAACAGGTTTTTTTTATGGGGTTGCATAACTGATCCTTGTTTCAACCTCTTTCTCCAAAGAGTGGCTAATTTCACATTTTGTTGTTTCTGAAACATTGCACAAGCTTTTTCTTTTAAATGGTTCCAAATTTCAATACGCATTTTCCAACTTTAGCAACCATTTGTTGTTTGTATATGCTTTCAAGTTGGCTCCAACTTACAGTGATCCTGTTGTAGGACTTCCTTGGCAAGATCTGTTCAGAGGTTTACCATTGCCTTTCTCTGAGGCTGAGAGTGTGTGACTTGCCCAAGCTCACCCAGTTGGTTCCCCTGGATCAGCGGGGATTTGAATCCTGGTCCCCAGCGGTTCTTCTAGTCACACTCTTAAGCCCACGCACCATATTGGCTCATATTTTTAATAGCATTAAATAGAACTACATCTCTGTGGAGTAGAGGTGGGAACCATGCGGCCCTACAGATGTTGGATGGCCAACATCTCACCATTGACTGGCAAAGACAGCTGGGACTTGCAATCCAACAATATCTGAAGGGCCACATAATTCCCACCCCAGCTTGTAGGGAAAAGCTATGAACTGTAGCCTGGGATTACAATTCCCAGCTGCCCTTAACAACATAGCCATTGCTGAGGAATGCTGGGTATTGGAGACCAACATCTGGAGGTTCATATGATGAGCATGTTCCACTCCTGCTTCTCTCCCTACTTGTGACTTTCTTTAAACTAGATTTGTATCTACCCCTAAGGCATGGACCCTCAAACAAAAGAAACAGAAGCGTGTCCTCTGTAGGGTAAAAAATGGGGCCATCCTAATCTCCAGAGAACAACTGTTGTGGATTCTGGCCGCTCTATCCAAGGTCACAAAGTCCACATTGACCTAGACTACATAGAACCACAGTTCCTTAGCATGACCATATCATCAGTTTCAATCTCCAGTGCGGATGTAGCTCTGAATGCTATTCTTAGACAAGACTAAACCGATAGAGCCTAGAATCCTGTTGGTTACCTCCCATAGAGTAAACCCATTGAATCAGTGGTTGAATCAGCACACAAGCAAATGCAATTGCTTCAATGGACTTCCTCTAATCAGAACTAACTATAGGATTTAGGCTAGAATGTATGAGATCTACTTATTGGTTGACTTACACTCAAGTACTATTTTGAGAGAGATTCAGTATAAATCAAATCAAATAAATAACCACCCAACAATAGATTAAACAGGTCTATTCTAGTTGGCATTCATCAGTAGGATTCGTGAATGCCCTGCATTGTCCTGCTATCAAGCTCTGCTCTGTTCTGAACATATTTCCTCCTGAGAATATAACTGGGGTAGGAAATGAATCAGTATGAACTGGCCACCTGATTTTATTTGAAAGGTGTGGTTGTTGCTGTTCCAAAAAGATTTGCTCAGTGGCCCGAAGAGGCCTTCAGACAACACACTGCTTGATTTCATGCTACATACTCACTGGTACTCCCAATAAAGGATCCTAGGTTGTTTCAGAGTAAATATCCACCAGTGGAGTCGCACTACGTAGCCCTATAGTAAATACTCACGCAATGCCATATATGTGCATCAGTTATCAATACACATGGCTGACAACTGCAATACACAATGGCAATGGACAGAGGCAATGCACTGTCTGCTTTTTGCACTTTAATGCACTGCCGCATGCGTAACAGTCCTCCATGCACACCTCTGCTTACCTTGGTGTCACCTGGATATTAGCGGATGCACATGAACCCGAAACAATCACTTCACATACGCGGAGGGAGAAAGGCAGCATATAAATGAAATTTTAAAATAAGTAATAGCATAAGTCAAGAAGAGAAAAGTTAAAGGCAAATAAGGAAGGCTGGATGCTTGGCAGGTCTGGATCTCGCAAGACCAATTGTACAGTCGGCCCTCCGTATCCATGGATTCTGTATCCATGGACTGAAAATATTCCATACACAGAGACAAAAATTCCAAGAAGCAAACTGATTTTGCCATTTATATAAGGGACACAATTTTACTGTGCCACTGTATATAATAAAGGGACCTGTGCATCTACAGATTTTGGCATCTATGGAGGTGTCCTGGAACCAAACCCCAGAGGATACCAAGGGCTAACTGTACCAGGTGTGGCTTTACTTTTAATGCAGTCCTGTAACCTGGTAGGAAATAACAGTCCAAAAAATAGCACGAGGAAGCCAAACAACATCTCCCAGGCTTTCTACTGAGAAAATATTCATATGCCACTGAACCCTCTCACCATCAACTTCAAATGATACAGTTCAGAAGGGAAGGCGTAGTATTTTGTTCAGCGGAATGCAGAGATCAGGTTTGCAAAGACTCCATACTTTGGCTGCCATAAAGTAAGAGTTAGAGGTGTAAAAGTCTCAGTGAAAGGAAATGAAACCGTTTTGATTCCAAGCAGACGTGTTTAACATTTGCAATTCCACCTGCCAGAGTCTATATTATTATTAAGTTGTCTTCCCTTGTGTATCACCCTTCTGGTTTCAACTTTGTTCCGTTTGCATGACTGAAGCAGCAGGCCTCGGTTGGCCTGCAAATGCAGAAGCGAGTGAGGTAATGAAGTGGATTGGAAAATGGAAAATTGCCCTCCATGCTCACAATACATTAAGGTTTTGTCTGTGCAGGGTCAAGCAGGACTATTGCCAAATACAGGCTTCTTTCTTCATTAGCAAAGGATGGACCAGCATACATGTAGGGAGCCATTTCATCTCACAGCTGGAGCTGTAAGGACACCTAGTGGCTACTAGCATGGCATCTATTGCAGCTATTGCAGATGGCAAATTACCAGACTTTTAAAACCTCTGATGGATTGGAGTCATTTTTTGGTTACAATACAATGAATACCTGGTTCTGTTGGCTATATTTCAGAGGAAGGAACTGGCAAAACCACCTCTGAGTATTTCTTGACTAAGAAAATGCTATGAAATTCATAGGGTCACCATAAGTCAACAGGCGACTTGAAGGCAGACACACACACACACTCGAGTGGTGGAAATTGTGTGGGTCGATTGCATCTCCCAACATTCCTCACCATTAGCTATGCTGGCTAAGACTGCTGGGAGCTGCACTTCAACAACATCTGGAGAGTAGCATATTTCCCACCCCAGAAACTAATCGGTTAATCAATGAATTTTAATTTATATCCTGCCTTTCTCTCAACATGGGATCCAAGACTGACTATTCCCCCATTCTCTATCTGTGCATCTGGTTTTTGTGACCCAAATGTACAATTTTGCATTTGTCTTGGTTGAATTTCATTTTAAATTTCAACCCAATTTTCTAGTTTATTAAGGGCCTTTTGAATTCTGTTCTTATCTTCTAATGTGTGACCGACCCCTCCCATTTTTATATCATCTGTAAATATGATAAGGATTCCTTCCATCCCGTCATCTAAACCACTGATGAAAATACTGAAGAGTGTTGGCCCCAGGACAAAATCTTATGGCACTCCACTTGAGACATCCTTCCAGTTTGAAGCACAGTCACTGATGGCAACTTTTTCCAATCAATTATGTTGCCATCTGATGATGTTTCCATCTATTCCATATTTCATCAGTAATATTCCATATGTCATAACAAAAACCCTGGGGGACCTTATAAAATGCTTTTCTGAAATCCAGTTAAATTACATTCACATTTCCACCATCTACTAAACTAGTGGCTCAATCAAACAAAATGTTAGTTTGGCAAGATTTGTTCTTGAAAAACCCATGCTAGCTCCTACTAATCAGTGCCTTGCCATTAAGATACTTGCAGACAATAATCTGTGACCAACTCCTCCCTATTGGTTAGGATCAAGTCCAGGATTGCTGATCCCTATTGATTCCTCCAACTTTTGAAAGAAGAAATTATCTGCAAGGCACACCAGGAATATGTTGGACAGTTTATGCATAGCAGAGCTAGTTTCCTAGCAGATATCAGGATAACAGAAGTCCCCCATAACTGCCAACTCTTGCTTTCTAGAGATGGCTATGGTTTTGTTTTTGTTTTTTCAGAAAAGCATCATCCACCACCTCATCTTGGTTTGGTGGCCTGCAGTAAACTCCTAGCACAATGTTGGTTTTATTCCTTTCTCCATTTTTTTTTTACTCAAACACACTTGGTTGATCACTCATGCGGATTTCTATGAAAATGAACTTGTCTTTGACATATAATGCTACTCCCTCTCCTTTTCTTCCCCATCTATTATTTTTGAATAGAGTGTATTCCTTCTGTAGCCAAAGACCTCTATAGGGGAATTTTTAATTAGCTCAATTTAATTATTGGGTTGCGCTACAAAACAACCCTCCAAGACAGCTTCCCATATTCATACAGAGGTTGCTGAGATAGAATGATGCAGAGACAGAATTCTTCCAATGAACTGTATTTTATTAAGAGGAAATCACACAGCAAACAAACACTCACTCACTCACTCACTCACACATACAAGAGCTATGGAAATGATAGGAAAGGCTTCATTAAGGGATGATTACCAAAACGCGACTGCTCCTTTCATGATGAAGATATGCTGGGAACTCTTGGAAGACAGAGCGAGTCATGGCAGCAGAATACAGGAAGACATAAAGCCCTCCTGCTCTCTGGCTAGTTCACTCTCCTTTCTCCTCCTTCCCTTGAACAAAGAAATTTGGAGATCTTTATAAGCCAAAAGCTGGCTTGAAGGCAAAGGAATTTGTCCTACATCAAAGAGGCCAAATTTGCCTGGGAAAAGGATCGTTCAAGTTGGCAGTGTCTGGGGGTGGGGGTGAGATTGGAGTTGTAAATTAACTTTATGTTTGTGGGTTTTTTAGGCTGTGAGACCGTGTTCTAGAAGAATGTATTCCTGACATCTTGCTTGCATCTGTGGCTGGCATCTTCAGAGAATGGTGGCATGGAGGTGTGTGGGGTATATATACTGTGTGATCCTTAGTTGAGAGGATTAGCATGTAAATCTGTGTATTGTTCTGTTGAGGCAAGGCCTCAGGGTGGGAGGATATGTGAGGAGGATTAGTATCTATTTCATTAATTGTCCATTGTCTGCTGGGAAAACCCTGACTCTGGGTAAAGTTTATTTGCATTTGCTGAGTCCTGATTTTGCTGTTTTTGAGGACTGTTAGCCACTTTGTTTACTTTCAGGCTTTCTTCTTTCCTGTTGAATTTGTCCAGGTGTTTGTGGATTTAAATGGCTTCCCTTTGCATTCTGACCAAATAGCTGTTGGCATGTTTCAGAACAGATAACCTTATCTTGTTTGTCCAGCAGAAACCTGAAATGTCTTCCTACCTAGTAAATCACCCATCTTCCTGACTCTAGAGGTGTTAATGTCTTTCATTAGCAACTCCCAAAACACACCTATTTGAAGTGTTTATGTTGATGCCTACATGCTCCTCTGCCTCGAGGATAATGGAGTCTAGAGTCCAGAGTTCATTTTAGGGTCATAAGACAGGCACCCATTTAAAATTAGGAAGAGTCCAGTGTTGGTAATACTTCTATTGTTATATTCCAATCATGGGAGTCATCCCATCAAATCAATGTTACACCTAAAAAGTCCTATTTACCTCCCTGCACTTGTTTCTCAGACTCTATGCATTTGTGTACATACTTTTAAAGTGCTGTTCTCATTGTTTATTCTATTGTAAGTTTTATTGTGGCTTCTCTCCCTCAGTTTCTCCTCTAGTTGAATTCAAATCTTTGCTTTGAGCTATCATCTCTGACCCCGCAAGGATGTAATTTATAGCCCTCTTGATCAGATTCTCCATGCTTTTGCCAAAGACATTCTTCCCAGTCTTCATGAGGTGTAGCAATAATCCTTCATCTAGGAGGTGAGGATGATAGTCTCACAAACTAAATGTCTCTCATTGATAACATTTGCATAGTCAGTCATTCACCTGCAGTATCTTCTTGTTCCTGTGTACTCATATTTTTCACTGGTAGAATTGGCAAGAATACCACCTGTACCTCTAAACTCTTCACTTTCCTGCCCAGGCCATAAATAATCCAGCAACTCCCTCAGGAGGTCATGGCTGACAACTGACCATTTAGGAGAAAGCAACATTTTCTTGATTCCTGGCTGTGTAAATTGGATCTTGCATCGTAAATTGACCATGATACAGAACACTTCCTTGGACTGACACCTTGGTTTTCTTGTTCTACGCTACTGACCCAGAGTGCCTGACTCTGGGAACTGCAACTGACTGGTAAGCTTCTTTACATGACTGGGTCTGCTACTGTCTCACCTCAAATGGCCTTTGCTTAGAACTTTGCCCTAGCGGACCTCCAAGATAGGATAATTGCACTGACTTTGCAGCAGAGTCCTTCCCCCATTCCTACAGTTATCTTTTTTCCCCCCACCCTTTTCAAACTGAAACAATTCTTACTGATCTGTGTATGTCACAATGTACACACCACTGGCCACTGGAAAGCCTAGGTGAACACACAGCTCCTAGAACCTCCTGCATTTCTTTGAACTGAAAAAAATCTGGTCGTTATTATTCCCAGAAGTGATTTTCCTTTAAACAAGGTGTACATGCACAGACACACACACTTTGCTTTGACTAAGTCCCTCTCCAAAGAAATTTTGCAAAAGTAGAGAAAATTCCAATGAATCCCATCTTGGAGGGTGGCACTAGTTTGGAGCACAGCAGGTCCTGCTGGTGAAAAACTGGCCCTTGGACATGATGAGTTCAATCACCACTGCTCCAAATAGTTCTTAAAAACACCTGACTTTCCTTGTACAAAAAACGTGTTATCAAAATCTATAGCAGGTATGTGTTTCTGTCAATTACCAGATAGGAGTAAGAAAATCCCCCACCTCCCTGCAATGTATCTTTCTTACCTATTTATCTTCATCTCAGTGTATCATTTCATTTTCATATGATAGGTCAGTTCTGCTTAATAAATAACAGGAGGAAATCAGATCACCTGTTCCTTTATTTTACTTTGAAATAAGAACACCAGTTCTGGAGAAAAAAAATAAAAACCAAACAAAAACTGAAGGTGCCTCCCCCGACACTTAGAGCAAGAGCAAACAAGGCCTATTTCTAAACATTTCAGAGTTTGGAAGGTGCATGGCTCTGAGTACATCACAAATCTGTACCTGCAAGCATACTGGCAGTCTTGTGAACCAGACTAAACTTGATGATAATTCCAACATGATTTTTAAAAGACTTTTATTGTCCAAAAGGTTGAACAAAGAGCAAGGACAGCAAGGCTTTGGGAAAAGGGATGTCCTAGGCAGGATTTTTAACATGTCCAGACTAACAGCTCGACAAATTATGCAAAATAGGCAAGTATGCAGATTTGCTTCATTCCCATACCTTGTACAGAAGTGAGGCATTCAATCTTTCTTGACACAATGCTGCATTTTTATGATGGCATTTGTGCAGTTCCCAAGGAGTAGGAGTACAGGCACTCTTCCCCAATCTTACACCTTCCAGATTTGCTGGACTGCACCTGCCATTATATTCAGTCAGCATTGCCACTGACTAAGGATGAAGGGAGATGGTAGTCCAAAGTGGGTGGTAGACTGGTACACAGACTCTGTGAGCAAACCTCTTGTTTACTGCACTGTTTTCAGGAGCAAAGTGAAGCCTGAAAACTGATTTTACTACAACTCCAAGAAACCACTATCCAGTACAGCCACTGGCCAATCATTGGGGGATTATGGGATTTATAGCCCTCAAAAGTAACTTTTCCAAACTCTCAAGCTAACTGACTGAGAAAATTAGATAGGTTCAAAGTATAGAAAAATACTTAATAAAAATGAAGCATTTGAGTATCTCACAGTTCTGAGAATTTTTCCAATATTTTTATTAACTAGAGAAAGCATAATATTGCATCTGTCATACAGCCAATACATTTCCAACTTCTACTTGAAATTCTCTATACAAAGTCAATGCAAATAGATAGATTGTTGATGGGATAAAGAGCTTAAAATAACCAAGAGGTATAAAAACAAGTTTGCCATCTTGCCCTGAGTAGAAATTTCAAAAGATAAAAAACTGGGTTCTCGGTGATGCAACCATAAACATGATTATGAAGTTTAAAGATGGCACTCCAAGTTCAGTAAAACACACATTCATGATCTCTCAATTGCACACATTTTAACAGGCTCTTTGCTGCAGTTAAAAATCAGTTGGGAATAGTGATGAAAATATGTTCCTGTCATTAGACACTGGTTATATAATTTGGCTGGCAATTCTCCTTGTTGAATATTTAATGCTGCACTTGAATTTAGTACGAACTTTGAAGTCCATCCACTTTCAGTGTATTTTAAAAGAATATGTGTACATAAATATTTTACATACAAGAGTGTCCCTATGAGAGATGCTCCAGTGCCATAGTAAAGCAAAGCACTAAAATCCTCCCTTTAGAATAATCAACATGATTTTGCTCATTTGGGGTGGATTCAAGGACAGCCTGAAGAACTGCATAAGTAGAGCCCCATTTCTAGGCTCCCTGAAATGCATAGGATTATTTATGGTGGCAATATCATGCCACAGTGAGAATTTGGAGGGGGCTCCATTGAGCCAAGTGAAATTCCCAAAGAACAGGTAGGCATAGCAGTGATCACACCAAGACCACAATAAAAAGCTGGCTGGTTGACGCCAGCTTCCCACAACCTCAAAAGCAAAGTCTGAAGGTGATGGTCCTTGTTCAAACTTACTGCACGTTCAGATTCTTTCTGCTGAGAGCAAGGTGGCAAAGACATTTTCTCTTTAAAACCTGGTTAAGAGATTAAGCAGAATGGAAGTAAAATATATCTTCCAGTAATAAACAAAATGGTATTTTACAATCCACCATCCTCACTCTAGAAGAGCTAAGAGCAGCAAAGGGTCTCAGTCTAGCGGCTGGGGGTCTGCAATAGGCATGGTATGGAGTACTTCATCTAGGAGCTGGAGAGCACGATGCAGGTGAATCTCAATCCAACATGGTGTCTCTTTAATGCTCTGCCTTGGGTAATCAGGTCCCCAACCTTTGACAAAACTCATCCTCAGGATGCACAAGCGGCGAAGATCATCCACACCAATTCCAGCAGCTGCTGACAAGCCTAAAAACAAGAGAGAATAGCATTAAGCACTGTTTTTAGCTGTACATTTCAGAAAATCATTTTCTGGCATCAAATCTGCTTTGAGCAGCTTGTGTGGTCTACCTTCAGTTCTTGCCATTACTCATCATCACAAATATTCTTAAAATTTCTTTGCCAAGTCAGCAGTGTTCATCCAACCTTGTCATTACCTGTTTTCTGGGTTGTGAGAAAACTGCATAACAAATGTGTGATGATGCCTACTGTCTCACTGTCAGCCTTGAGGTCACGGTTGAGCAGCAATGTGCTCCAGATGTTCTTGGAACAGCAACTTTCAACAGACCTAGCTATACAGTCAACAACACAGAATGCTGGGAGCTGTAGTTACCAACATTTAGAGGCCTGCACAAGTCCTCTTCCTGCTCTGATCTGTAAAGCCTGATTTATACATGAGTCTAACATTCAGGGAATATTTTAACAAAAATTCTTAGTGCACCTTTCTTCTCAGTTTGACAAGAGGTCCTAACGATGCATACTCACCCCTGCTTCTGCCCCGTAGAGCTATTTTAAAGCAGCCTTTTTCTTTTTTCTTTGGCCAGAAAATTTAATTCACATAAACACAGCAGGAGGTAACAGCTGCCTCAATGGAACTGCAGCCTCTGATTTCCTGCTTAGAAGTATTCAAAGCATTTATGAAGGACTGCTGCACCCTCTGAATTCCAATGGACAAAGAATTTTGCAAATGCTTTCACACCCAGAACTCCTGCCAATTTTACAAGGGCCTGTCATGTTGAAAAGGGGCAAAACAAACTCTTCTATGAAAATGAGATATAATGGCTTAGTCCAAACAGCATGAAAATCATGGCTGACTAGGACTCAGCTTGGTCCATGAATTGACAAATTAGTTAGTCACCAGCTGGCAACAGTGTGGTTCAAATTGAATTTTCATGCCATGGTTTCTACAGTATCTGAAGAGACAACTATTATGAGCCCTTGCTTTGCTTCCAATATTGTACCTAGAGATATTGCCTAGCAGAGGGGCGAGATATAAATAAAAATTATTATTATTATTATTATTATTATTATTATTATTATTATTATTATTATTATTATTAATGATGAGCAAAGAAAAAACAACAGCAGATGAGAAACTATTAAACCATAGTGTGCTTAGAGATGTAACATTTCTAGAAATTCTGAAACCAAGGGGAAAATATCTCCTCCTTTGTCCCACCAAAAAGCAGGAGGGAATATGTAATACTTGAAGGTTTTTTGGCACCCTTTACAGTTCCAAAATTAGTTATTTTAGCAATATAAATATACTATGTATAACTTATATAACTTGATGTGCTCATTAATATATCATGTCTGCTAATTGAAAAGTATAGATTATACAGACAATGGGTACAAATTTACTAACTGAATGTATTTTTTAATGTATTTTTTATTCATTCATTCACTGGAGAGGTTTATATATTGCTCATCTGGCAGTTTACAAATGACCTTGGGGTGGCTTCCAGGTTTCTTTCATCAACAAAATCATTGATATTTTACAACCAAATCAAACAAATCAGCTGACATTTTATCAGAATGTTAACTAATGTTATTTATGGATCTACAAGGGGCAGAACCCCAAAGAAACCATCTCATTCTGCATTTTATGAGATGCTGGCAAAAAAGTAAAAATGTTGAGAACAGAAAAAACCACCCACATTGTAACACTAAAGAAGTCATTATGTACTGTAAAATTACAGGGTGATCCTAACCAGCTGACATGCCTTATTCCTGGCTGGCATGAGCTGGTAGAGGAGAAGAGACAACAGGATAAGTTTGCTTCTGCTTCTTCTGCTTCTTAAATTACAAGCAAGAGGGGGAAATTATTTATACTAGCTCTGTGGCTGATCTAAATTTTTCCCCATGATCACACCCCACTGATTTGGTACGCTGTGTGAAATGAGCCTTATATCCTCTCTTGTTTTCATCATTGTGCTTGTTTTGCCCCTTTTCAACATAGTATGTACTTACAAAGCTGATTTCGTGGCGAGCCCCTTTTTTCCACAGGAACTTGAAATGGAGATTCTAAAGTTGGGGTCTCTTTCCCAAGGTCAAAGATCCAAAGTCTCTGTCCCCTTCCTTCCCAGAGGGTGAGATCTAATCTACTCTACTATGGCCCCTGGAATACGCTCCTAGGGATCACAAGTTCTTTCACTGATCTTCTCTGAAGACTTACCTCTACAAAACAGCTACAGAAAGGAAAAGATCAAGATTCAGTTAACAGTTATTCTGCTATATCCACCTATCTTATCAGCCTCATTTTCTGAGCTATCACAAAAAAATGCTTTTGCTACTTTTGATTTTTAATTGTTATCATTTGCATTGATTTCTAGAAAATGAAGATTTGTTTGGATTGAGCCAAACCTCTCTATGGATAATATATGTTCTTTATCATGCTGAAGGAGAACATTCCATAACCTTTTTATTTGCATAATATTTCATTTTATTTTCAGTCCTATTTTGTAAGGTAAGAAAATTCGTAAGAAAATTCTTGCCGGGGGGGGGGATGAAAGAAACCCCACACTGTCTTGGCCTTTCATGTCTCTCAGTATCTAAGTTTAAACCAGCTCTTAACTCAATGAGCACGAGTCCTGGTTTGGCATGTTGTCTGAGTTGAGCTGACATCGTACATTGCATTGTATATTATTATCTCCCTGCCAAAAGGGAGTTTATTTTTAAAAAAGGAGGTGGAGACAGGCAGTACACAGGTGCTCTGTACCACTTACTGATAGCGGGTGCAATTCCCCCTACAGATCCAGGCCCGGGGATGTTTCCTGCAACTGCAGCAGCTTGAGCAGCAGCTGCAGCCTGTGCTGTGGCAGCCTGCTGTTGCATCTGACGGTGACACTGACGTAAATCAAACACCTTAAAACAAAACAATGATTACTGCCAATTTATAATATGCAAATCAAAATCCATTAAGATTAGAACAAATGAAACCATATCTGCATGACTTAAGATGTTGTTGACTGTACAAACTGTAAAATACAAGAAGGCTGTGCATATTCTGAGTGAGAACTCAATCAAGCAGCACCCATTTAAAAGCCATGCAGTGCTTATAAGTGCAATGAGCAGAAAATGTTTGCTGTCTCTATTCCATATTAAGCCAAGAAATACTATTTGTTTACCTAGATTTGTGAGTAGCTGTGCAGATGTGTGTAATGTAAGTGGGTGTCCTACTTATTTTTTACTGATTGAGTGAATTTATACCTTGCTTTTCTCCTGGAATGGGATCCTCTATGCAAACTGGGCTAGGGTAACTAAATTAATGGGACTTTATTCTGAATAAACATGCATATGGTTATTCAGGGCATGTGTGCATATGTAAGAAAAATATACTGCCACTATAATGTTTCATTTAAACAATAACCATGTGTTTTCATACCATTTTACTGTATGTACCTGGTATATGCCAGCTTCTGTAGTACTGCCATATTGAAAATTCCAGTTTTGCATTTGAACAAGTTCTAATACTATATTGTATGGGGCAGGAAGAAGTATGGTATGCATCTTGTTGTATATCTTCTGTCACCCTTAAGAAAGGATTATGTGCCTTCAAGTTGTTTCCAACTTATGGTGACCCTAAAACAAACCCACCATGGGGTTTTCTTGGCAAGATTTGTTCAGGTGAGGTTTACCATTGTCTTCCCCTGAGGCTGAAGATGTGTGACTTGCTAAAGGTCATCCAACAGGTTTCATGGCTGAGCAGGGATCAAATTCTGGTCTCCAGTTGTAGTCCAACACTTAAAGCACTACGCTATGCAAGGATTACTAATCCTTTTATAAACGGGGAATGTCATCCCATTAGGCAGTTATGACACAATAAGCTAGATGTGTGACCTTGTAACTGTTTCATATTCATGATTGTAACACCATTGCCATAACTGTAAATGTTCCTAAAATCTACCTTACAAGCCTGGCAGCTGTACAAAGTGAAGGAGTTCTAAAGCATTGGTAATCAGGGCATTGATGTGTCCAGCTCTCTCCCATCAGTGAGCCATAGTGCAATAAGGAGTTGTGACAGAATCCCACAAGGGTCCCTGTTTCTGCTTGTTGCACTGCTGCTCACTGGCAGAAGGGTGCTAGACAAGTCATCCATCAGCACCCTGCTCACCAGCACCAGAGAACTCCTTCACTCAGAATGGCTGCCTGGCTTTTAAGGTGGATTTTATAAAGTCAGAGAGCCAGTGTGGTGTAGCAGTTTGCACACTGGGCTATGACTCTGAAGACCAGGGTTCAAATCCCCACTCAGTCATGGAAACCCACTGAGTGACCCTAGTCAAGTCACATTCTGTCAGAGAGGGGCACTGGCAAAAAATCCTCTAAACAAATCTTGCCAAGAAAACCAGATAGGCTTGCCTTAAGGCTGCCATAAATCAGAAATGACTTGAAAGCACACAACAAAAATTTAGGAGGTCAGATGGAGTGTAGCTATAACATCATACCTATGTGCCCCACACAGAGACTGGCCCTGAGTTTTATATGCTAAGCTATTTACAACACTACGCAAAAGAGAGAGATGGTGATTTATTTTCCATTATTCACTCTGAGCAAAAAAAGTCTAATGTTTTTAACCAAGAAGTAAACACAACCTTGGCCTGAGAAACAGGAGAGCATGGCCAAAGTAATAACAGTGGCTTCTGTGAAAGACTTCCAGCTTGTTCAGTGCCCAAATAAAACTATATGTGTGTGGAAGAATTCTGACAAATGGCTTTAAACCAACATAAGACAGGATGTGGGTGCTACTACCAATACACAGGTCCCCATCTCTAATCCTGCTTGGAAACAAGATGGACCTCACTATTATCTATGAGACTTTTAAAAAAAATCATTTACAATGCAATTCTACACATGCACAATAATAAGCTTCACAGGCTTCATGGGACTGACTCCTAGGTATCTAATCTTCAACTACAGCCTTAAAGTAGTTTCTGTATAAATAGGCATTTGAAAATGTTTTTAGAAACTTTTATTACCATACTGGTGTACTAGCAACATTTAATACAAACTCCAAAATGGGAGCCATATTTAATTCAGCAAGTCTTATTTGTTATAGGTCTATATATAAAAGCAAAGTCTCAAGTCTGTCAAAGTTTAACATATGATCCCACTGATACTGCTGAATGGGAAGAATGGAGCCAAATGTCACCAACCATGGTGGATCATGTAATCTCAGCTGGAGAAGAGACATGGATTAAAGACAGAAAACACAGAAAACTAGCAGCAAGTGCCTGAAGAACACAGTAACAGAACCAGGTAAGTGAAAGAAAATTGTCGAAGGGGATCTAAGTGTGTTTGACAGTGAATGG
Source organism: Phrynosoma platyrhinos (assembly GCA_020142125.1). Classification (NCBI taxonomy): domain Eukaryota; kingdom Metazoa; phylum Chordata; class Lepidosauria; order Squamata; family Phrynosomatidae; genus Phrynosoma; species Phrynosoma platyrhinos. The sequence goes on along the minus strand of CM034703.1, from coordinate 14,727,394 downwards.
ACAGATCGATAGTAAATTTAGGGAGTGTGACAGCATCAATCCTGAGAAAGAACGCAATTCCTTTTGGAGAAACTTGTAAAAAAATACTTTCACTTCAATGAAGTTTTAAGTGACATGTTTGTGGACACCTAAAAAATTCTAAAAAGTATTCATTTTGATCTTTCAGGTTAAGACTACTCAAGGTTTTTCAAATGTGGCAAAGAATGCTTCATTTTGTAAAAACAGCAAATACTCCAAAATAATATCTCCCATCTACCTATGCTGGTAAATGCTCTTTCTGTAAATCTGCTTTAGGAAAAGAAAAACTCCTTCCACTACTAGTTACTACACTGAAGACAATATACAGTGGTACCTCTACTTACGAATGCTTCTTCTACTGAAAAATTCGACTTACGAAACGCGCCTCCCGAAAAAATTTGCTTCGACTTAAGAATGCGTTCCAACTTACGAAATTGGTGCGAACGAGCTGCTCTCCGAATTTCGTGGCATGCCACTGGTTAGCGAAATCTAGCAAAGCAGCACTGTATTGGCTAGCGAAAGAGGAAGTGTTTGCCTAGCGAAATTCAGCTAGGCAGCACTGTTTGGGCTTGCGAAAGAGGAGAGGAAGTGTGGCTAGCGAAATTGGTGGCTTCTGAGATCCAGGAAGGTAGGACTTGTGGCTTTTGAACTCCAGGACTGTGTTTTTGGCTTGTGATATTTGTGGCTTCTGATCTCCAGGACTGTATTTTTGGCTTCTGATCTCTAGGACTGTATTTTTGGCTTGTGATATTTGTGGCTTCTGATCTCCAGGAATGTATTTTTGGCTTGTGATATTTGTGGCTTCTGATCTCCAGGACTGTA
>CM034703.1:14705306-14716624 GCA_020142125.1 Phrynosoma platyrhinos | reverse complement strand
GTGCCTTAAACTGGCAGGAGACACTCCCTTCCCCCTTCCTTTTGCAAAAAACAAATCAATCAAACAAAAACAAACCCTTTGTCCCCCTCCCCTTCTGAGACATCCTCTCATTTATGCCAGCGAAACTGCCTTGCCACCATTTGCCCACCAGACATTCAAAAAGATCAGAAGTGGTGGGTAGTGGTTCAGGTGAGCCAGCTTGGCTGATTTCACTAGCATGAACAAGAGGATGTCTCAAGGAAAGAGGAGGCAGACAAAGGACCTGTCTGCTCTGGATTTTTTTTTTGGGGGGGGGGAGTGCAGAGAAGAGTTAACATGGCAGAAACCTAGCACTTGCTCCTTGAACTGGAAACCTCCAAGGCCAAGGTCATTCACCCAAGCCCCTTCTCCTGCCCTTTGTTTCACTATGTTTACTCTTTCCGCTGCAAAACAAAATGGTACCAAAGAGCCACTCCCACAATGGGGACAGTGGAGGGAGTCAGTGTTTTTTAAAGGTACAAACTATGATGAGACCATTCAGGGAGAGCCTAAAAAAAGCATCAACCCCCTCTCCTCTTCCCACTGTGGCAGAGAAGCACTAATGAACCACTACCACCACCATTTTTTCAAGCAGGCATTACAAAAAGTCAGAAGCGGTACCACAGCAGACAGAGCTATCACACTGAACTTATTGTCAACCCAGGCTTTTTTTTTGGGGGGGGGTGTCAATTTTTTGTCAAAATTTTTCCAACTTATACACAAATATATACGGTACATATACACAGCCCCCTCCCTATACCATTTAAAATTGAAAATATTTGGTTTTTAGAAACAGAACTGAACATCTAGCTACTCCAGTTATGCATTTATTTCTTGTGGAGTTCAGCCACTACCCAGCCATCTGTAGGAGTCTGGCTTGTTCCTTTCCTTGCTATCTGCATCCATTGCCACGCAGCTCTACTCTGCTTATCCATCTTTGCCTGTGGTGCTGCTGGGCTCCTGCTATCCCATGGCCGGGCTTTCAGCAATTCCTAAGGCAGTCAAATTTTGCTCAGTAGTGGGAGTCATTGCCCAGGACCCATCACAACCTCTGCCTCCTCCTCCACTCCAACCTCATTTGTCCCATTCCGGTTGGCATCAGCCCGAGCCTCACCCAGCCACTCACCTGCCCATGGCCTCCCATTGGGCCAGGGCCTTTTCCAGTGTGGCCAGGGCTGCTGCATGGCACCCCTGAGCTTTGAGCCACTGTCTCTCAGCAGCTCCCCCCAAATGAAGCACCCATGCCCCTTCTGGGCTGGGTCCTCACTAAGTAGTCCCAAACTAGACTGCCTCCACTTTTTGACTTCTAGCATACAGAAGACTAGGAATAGGAAGGACAGTGATGAAATAACTAGACAAAATCCTGAACAATAAAGATATACAAGTGAGCACTGAAGTTAGAATTGTCCAAGTCATTGTATTCCTCATCACTATGTATGGATGTGACCACTGGACAGTAAAGAAAGCAGATAAAAAGAAAACCAACCCATTTGAGATGAGGTGCTGGAGGAGAGTGCTGAGGATACTGTGGATAGCTAAAAGGACAAACGGGCCATTGAACATATCAAGCCAAGATGATTAAATTAAGGCTGTCATACTATGATCACATCATGAGAAGGCATGAATCACTGGAAAAGACAGAAGGAAGAAGAAAGAGAGAAGACCACAAGCCAGATGAACAGACTCAATCAGGGAGGTCAGACGCCTGGATCTACAAGACCAAAGCAAAGCAGTGGAAGCGGGGGTAGGCTTGGAGATGTCTCATATACAGGGTCGCCATGAGTTGAGGTTGACTTTAGGACAGCCAACAACAACAACAAGCATACAGTAATTTGAAAGGCATGAGAAGGAAAGATGTGAAGCAGGAGGAAGGTCTGTCAGACAGACTGCAGGCAAGAAACAGGACAGGAGAAAGCCACAGGTGCATTTTGTGACTTTAAAAGTTTTTAATCCTTAGTATTAATCACTGTAAACTTGCTGTATGCAAAGTCTGCTATAGCCTCAAAATGTTTTAAGAGCAGACCACATTATTTTACTTTAACTTTCTGTGGGTTTTTTTACACTGTCTACAAAATCAAAATCATAGAATTGTAGAGCTGGAAGGATTCCCAAGAGTCTCGAGTATAACCCCTGGCAAAGCATTAGTCCACTGTTGAGTTCCAGTATTGAATTGATCTTACCACCTGGAAACTCTTCATCATTTTTGGTCATACCCTTTCTTGAAATCAAAATCCTATAGTTTGAGTCTTACCCCCTGGAATAGTACAAAACAAGCTCATTCTCTCATTTACATTTTCCCTTCACATGGCAAATTATGATGACATTTGACTAAATGCCATACAGTTTATGTTTTTCTTTTTAATGGTCATGCTTTTAAGGGCTTTGGATTCCACTATTAGTTTAATTATATTTTTAACTTGTATTATGTGATTTTTTTAGCTCTTTCTTTTTAAAACTTTGTAAGCTGCTTTAAGTCCCAGACTATAAAAGGCAGGGGGATGATGACAATTACGATGATAATAATGCATTGAAGATTGAAATTAATATGCACTTACTGTGATGGTAAGTAGCTGGCTGAGCTGTAAAGCCATTCTGCTGCGTTCCTGGCTGAGGTCCTGAAGCAATCTGTAAGAGTCCATCAGTGTGGCTACCTGGCAACATACTGGTGGGTTGACCTGGCAGAAGGCAAAACATTTAATTCTGCTTTTAAAAATAAATGGCCACTTTGTTAGAAGAATGAAGCATGAAGCATCACTACTCTTCTGCTTGTGAGAGGGAGTTTTCAAAGGCTACTGCTATGAATTTGGTACAGTTATGTTGGTGTGTTCCTTCAAGACATTTCCAACTTGTGACAACACTAAGGTGACGCTATCACAGGGTTTTCTTGGCAAGAGATCTTGAGAGGGGGCTTGCCTTTGCCCTCCTCTGAGAATGTGTGTGATGTGCTAAGGCAAAGGCTGGTTTCCCAACTGAATGGATTCAAACCATGGTCTCCAGAACCATAGTCCAATCCTCAAACCACTACACCACACTGTCAGTCATAAGAGCTATAAAACAAAACATCCATAGTCACAAATTTCCTTACTAATAGACCTGCTTAATGCAAAAATAACTAAGCAATGAAACTGCTCTGTACACCCACAAACTGTTATGTGGGAAACACAAGTTCTTTGGTACTCCTGTGTAGTCTTACTTTGGCCTGGGCCCATCCACCCCCCCAAAAAAACCCAGAATTCCAGCCCACCAATTAGATAGAACAGAATGTTATGGATCACACCACATGAATTCCAAGAACCAGCAGCTCTTATGCTGCTCATTTTGATACCCTAAATCAGGGGTAGGCAACCTAAGGCCCGGGGGCCGGATGTGGCCCCCCGAGTCCTTTGGACCGGCCCCAGGCTGGTCCTGCCACCGCCGCCGCCACCCGCCATGATGATATTGATTATTGTTGCTATTACTTGTTCTTGGGGTTTTCTTGGCAAAATCTCCACAGGGGGTTTGCCATGGCTTTTCTGGGGCTGAGAGAGTGTGCATGCATATATTTTTAAATTTTTTAAATATTTATTTATTTATTTATTTATTTATTTATGGTGCTTCGGCCTCCCAGTTGTCTGAGGGACAGCAACCCGGCCCCCGGCTCAAAAAGGTTGCCTACCCCTGCCCTAAATAATGGCAAAAGCAAAATCAATCTCCCTCTGAAAAAATCTTGCCAAGAAAACTGTGGGATAGGTTTCTCTTAGGGTCACCATAAATCAGAAATGACTTGAAAGCACACAGCAACAACAAAATAATGTAGTTGCTCTTGTTTGCACCCTCTTTTTATGATCTTCTAGAACCAAGTCATCGTTGCTTGGCAATCTATTTTAGCTGTAAGTAGAGAGGCATGGATCTATTTTCTTCATGCGAGTGATGGATGCTCTTAATACAGTCTGGAAGTCTTATAATAAATCTGCTCACTGTTGCCCTTGTTGGAAGATGCCATGAGTGAACAGCCATGGCCAAACTAGTCATAAGAAGAATGATCAATTAATAAGGAAAAGAATACTGGAAATAATTAAGGCTCTACATATAGCCATGAAAGCATGACTTAAACATTCTAACTTATCTACTTACTGCAAACAATTTAATATATCATCAAGTCCCTTCTGCAATCATAATAGCACTGACTTTGAAAATGAAAGCAGAAATCTTCTGAATGCCAAAGTGTGCAATTCATATTAAATCCCATATCTGTATGAACACCAAAGACTCACATAATACTCACAACCCTGTACTATTTTCCCATCTCCTATCTGCTTTTAAATTTCTAAATGTAAATGTCTTCCACAATCACATCACTTATACAACTCTGGGAATAAAATGCCAGCAACATTCATCAGCTATTTACTACTCATTTTAAGGATGCATGAGCCATATTATTTCAGAACACTAGTTAAACCTTGAATAATATTAATAATGGAATCCACCTGAATATCAAGGTAATGGCTGAGCTGACCAAAACTGTGTACTCCTTCACCTCACTGCCAGTACTTTTTGGCTCAAGCACCACAGTACTTTACATATTTACTAACTACATCCACCATCAAAAACCAAGGGCCATTGGGAGTCTGTATGCAACCCCTGCTTTCCAGGAAGAATGTCATGGCAAACAGAGACCAACCTTGTCCCACATATCAGCAAGAAAGGAGTTTGCTTCAGCCCAGTGGTTCCCAAACTTTGGTCCTCCAGATGTTTTGGACTTCAACTCCCAGAATTCCTGATCATTGGCCAAGCAGAGTGGGGCTGCTGGGAGTTGAAGTCTGAAACACCTGGAGGACCAAAGTTTGGGAACCACTGCTTTAGCCTTTGCCACTGCCTGCCCAGAAAGACCACCTGTAAAAACTATGCAACAACCCCTTCCCTCAACCCATCTTCTTGTTTTGACTTATCTTTTAGGTTATAACCACAAATACAGGATCAATCTTAGCATTAATCTTTGTAAATCCCTTTGAAAGTCTTATTCAGCTGAAGAATAAGATAAAATGCATCAAATAATTAAAGTGTAACTACAGTTTGCAACAGCTGTTCATTTTCTTAAGTTTTTAAAGAACTTAAAATGACTACTGAAATATTTCAACAACTCAGAGTTATCTTACTTGTGGAAGCAACAGGAATGTTGGGAAAGTTGGTAGTGCTGGTAGTACTAGACTCAGAAGGCGCCAACATGGCTGGGGTGTTATAAGTTTCAGTAGATGCCCTGTTACTTGGTGGATGCTGGATGGTCTGAACCGAATGACCTTCAGCAGTTGAGAGTGATGGCTGTCCCTCAAATTCATGAACATATTCATCTTTCACCAGCATGCTTGAGGGTGCTATGAGAAAATAAAAGTTCTAAATTAGAGATATTATTATCAATTGATGAAATACACTAATACAGTAACTGTCTTATTCTGGGCCCTCCAAAAAGGGGGACAATAATTGTTTGCTTGATCCGCATAGCACAAAAAGAGAATCATTTTAAGTTTCAAGGGCAGCCATCCAAAATAAATTATGATGGAAGATTTCTAACTAAAAGAATGCACCTTATAAGAAAATTCAGCTGCCTCAAGAAATATTTTTTAAAAGGATGGACAGATATGCAACAGCATGGACAGAAGCTTCTGGCTTCCTCCAGAGTCCTTTCCTAAAGACTCATGCCCGCTATCTGTTTGTTAATTAGAAATAAAAATTCCATGCCATGTTCCCAAAATCCAAGATAAGCTGGCACCTGAACATACTGTCCAAGAGCAGTTTGTTCCTCCACCTTTTTGCCTACATGGGGGGTGAGGTGAGAGGAGTGAAGCATGGCCTATAGTCAAAGCAGTGGGTGGAGAAGCTTTACCTGGCACTTTTTCAGCAAGGGTTCCAGTAATGTTAGGAAGCACAACCAAGTCCTAACATTACTGGAACCCTGGCTGAAGAAGTGCCAGGTCATTCAGACTGCAGAGGGCTACTGGACATATGGATGCCACCCATTGATGCAAATATAATTCCCCATCCAATATATAGACTACTCTGTACCAAACAAGAAAGTAAACTACATGATTCACAAAATTATTCCAGTTTCCACCACTGATACCTATCAATCCATTTTCTTGACCCAAACTGATCATATAGACTCTGTCCTAGGACTGCATCTGATTCCTTTGGTGCTTATTAGAAACCCTGAAGGTTTCAACTCTTTTGTAGCATCAAGCTCATGCTGAACCATTACAAATCAAAACTAACGAGGACATACTCCATAACAGCCCTGGTGGATAACAGCCCTGGTGGCGCAGTGGTTAAATGCCTGTACTGCAGCCACTCACTCATAGACCACAAGGTTGCGAGTTCAATACCAGCCAGGGCTGAGGTCACTAAAATGAGTACCCAGATTGTTGGGGGGCAATCATCTCACAGTTGTAAACCGCTTAGCCATCCCATGCGCGATATGAAGCGGTATATAAATGAAGCTGCTAGCTGCTTTGCAAAGTTATATAGCAACAATTCTGAAGGACATCTAATGATATTCCCTTGGATGCATAAATGATATAATGATAAAAACAGAAGTGACATGTAGATCATAATATGTCAATTATACACAAGATTGATGCTACAGATATGTAGACTCAGAGCTAGCGTCCTGCACACACAACAGTACCAGTTAGAACTAATGGCTAATATAAGGGAATTTTCTCCTGTCCAAAACACTTGATTTAATTCCAGATTGAGCAAAAATTACTACCAACAGTTCTTAAAATGTGCTTTAAAATACATTGGCTTTACATGTTCATATAATTTGACCTCATATATTTGCTGGATTTGCTCAATTTACCTTTAAGTTTTAATACTTGCAAGGTTTTTTAAAGCTAGCAACAACAAGCGGTCAACAAAATAAAATATGTAAACAGTAAATGAATCACAACTTAAGAAATGGCAAAACCATTTTTATCTCCATAGCTTTCTAATCTAAAAAAAAAAAAAAAGACTGAGGTAAAAGAGAGCACTTCCTCGTGACCATGTAATAGCATCTACTACTATAAATGTTCTCTTTGCTAAAAGCTGAAGAAGAGTTTTCCTAGCAATGTTTTCTAGCTGATTTAAATTAGAGGCTTGCTCCTTAAGGGGAAACTATTTTTTCAAGGAAAAAATATTCCATAGAGCTTCATATATAGCTTACCAGAACTTTGCAGAGTCAATCCTGAAAGATCTTTAAAGAGAAAAAACACAAATAATTAGACTAGTTTAAACACCAGTAATAATACGGTTTTTTTAATAGCTGTCTGTGAACTCACACATTTGGGTCTTGTCTGCACAGAGGAACATTTTAGACATCAGGCTAAGAGTTTTGGTGGAAACATCCCCCTCACCTGCAGTGTATATGCTCAGTAATGTGCCTCACCACATGCTTCCCAGTTCTGAATCTGTCATGTCAGACACACAGGTCAGGGAACAAAATGCCTCTGAAAACAGTTTCCTACAAGGAGCAGAATGGTGCTTATATTGTTTAAAGAAGGGCTGAACAAAGAGTGGCCTCCCAAAGACTGTTTTTGTGGCCACCCCAGGGGTTAAAATTTTCTTCAAAGTTACCTTAGGGATGTGAAAGGCATTTCCACCACTTTTGGAAGCTCCTTCCAGGTTGCCCAGGAGTCAAAACAATTTTTTGCAAAAATTTTCAAAAACATTTTTTGGCCCTCAGAATGCCCTCCAAGGGCCCAGAAAAGCCCCAAAACATGGTGAGAATGTATCCATGTCTCCTAAAGGGTTTTGGAGGAGACTGTGAGGGAAAATGAATTGCTTTTATTTGTTTGTTATGTTTTTTAGCAGTAGGTACAGGAGGGGTGCATCCCCCTAACCTTGCACAGTTGCCCACCTCTGGTTTAAAAGAACACTGCAACTGTGCTAAAGACCATGAACACTTAAAAAAAAAAAAAAAAGAATGTGTTGCAGACCCTGAAGATCAACTGGGCAAAAATCATCACCACCAAGATTGTTGTTGAAGACAAACTAGATGGATTTGAGCAGCAGTATCTATTTTGCATGCTATGGTCCACACTTCTGTAAGTAATCCACTGCATTATCAGATTTGGTACTGAAAGAAGATCTCCTTTTCTTAATCAAATGTTTGGATGGTAAAATAAAACGACTCCCATATGCAGACATGGTGGCATACCACCAACCACTGCATTACCATAAATGTGAAAAAGTAATCAGGCATATTTCTAAAAATGTTAACTTGCTGACATGCTAAAGGACCTCAGTTTTTACAAAAGGAGACCAACATCATATTCATCTTCTGAAAGATGATGTACCTCTTCCCAAACATTATTTTAAACCTGCCATGTTGCTCTTTGTTATCTCCAACCATTAAACAGAACCTATGCCTCATTTCATCTTGACTTCTGCCTTTTGATCAAATGGAACCGAATGAAATTTCTGCCTGTCTTGGACTGAAACACTAACAAGTGGTGGTCCATAGACTGCTGCCAGTCTACAAGCCAATGGCTCCCAGTCCACAGCAAATTCTATGAAATTCTGCAAACATGATAACAATATAACATAAATAAGGTATGAGTCCCTGGCACAATGGGAAAAGATGCTCCTTTGCACATGATATAGCTTAAGAATCACTAATTTAGAGGCATGCTCTGTGACAGTCTTGATGACAGGACTACCACCAGGACTGCTTTTAAGCACATCCATTGCAAGTGGATGGGATCTTCAGAAGAAATGAAGTGGGATGACTAATCCCTTCATCTTCTGTAGGAATGACATTGAGAGTTACAATGAAGATAATAAGGACGTGGAGGGTTAGTTACCAGTGATTAATCCTCTCAGATTTTTCCTTCTGAGAAGGATGCTACATACAAAGATTACACATCATCAGAGCAATGATGCAGAGCTGTTTGATTCAGAGTAAGCATTCAAATTGGAATACTGGAAGAGCAGGTGAGACTATATAAAAAGTAACAGGTTCTGAAGTGATTAGACACAGTATAGCTGGAATCAACAGTGCCATCAGTATCAAAGATGTGAGCTGCCTTGGGTCCCTTGTTGGGAGAAAGGTGGCACAAAAGTGAAATAAATAAAATAAAGATAATGGTACTCATCATGACAATTCCCACAGGGTTCTCCCAAACTGGGTCACATTCAATAGGTTCATTTATTCTTTCTCTGCCCCCCTTTTCTAATGTGACTCTCGATTGCAGGCATCAACAGGGGAAACTTCTCCTTAGGTTTTTTTCTTGACTTCCCCAAACGGCCCCTAGGGGCCCAGGAAGGTTCAAAAACATGAGGAATACTCTCCTTGTCCCCTAAAGGGCATCTGAGGGCAAAGAAATATGTTTTTTTCCCAGGAACAGGTGAAATGGCAGATGAGACCTTTCAAAGTGTATGGCAGATGAGACCTTTCAAAGTGTACCAATGTTGTGTGTGTGTTCCAACCTTGCTTCTGCTAACCAAAACATTCTTTTCACTTCCTTCCTGAACAAGAAACAGCAAAAAATGAAGAGCAGCTGCTAAACAAGCCACTTCCTTGCATGCTCACCTGGCAGGCTCTTCAAGCTAGGACAACTTAGCTCTGAAAGGATGGTTCCTTGCCCACAAATATGGAAGACCTCCCAAGTCAGTGAACAGATAATTTGTGTTATTAAACATAACTTAATGCCCCGTCTTTGGCCTAAATCCAGTTGCTAGTTCTAAATAAAGCAAATACACTAAATCAACCACCAAATGGTAAGTCAACACTTACATAAAATTCCATCCACTGAATGAAGCTACTCTAGTCGGGACAAACAATTGCCCATAATTCTACAATCTCTACCAGGTGTTGTTATTTCTCTCCAAGTGTTGCTGGACCGTAACTCCCAGCAGCCCCAGCTAGAGCAGCCAAAGGTTAGGAATGCTGGCAGTTCAACATCTGAAGGGACACACAATTATCACTCCTGATCTATAAAGTATTAGAAACATACTTACCAATGCCAGGTGATACAACACGCTCATAATGATATGGGTTTACGCATACACTGTCACATTTCAAGTCAAAAGCATACTGGCAGTATTTGACATGTTTGAGTTCATTTTTGTGAAGATCAGGCCACCTCCATAGCCGTGCGTAAATTACATGAGGAAAACCCTTACGACCAGCCACCTAAAAGATTGAAAATTATGAAAAATTCAAATTAAATTGGGGAGGGGAGGGGAGGAGAGGAGAGGGGGGAGGGGGAGGGGAGACAGAGAGAGAGAGATCTCATCCTAAAAAAATTAAAGACAATTGCTAGGATATGAACAAATATTACATTTTATATCCTATGAGATGGCAGGAACCCAGCCCCATCCACAAGCTCCACATTCATCTCCACTGCCTCACTGTTAAAGTGCACGTGACACTATTCTTTTCTCTTCAGTATAGACCTACCATTTCTGCTACTCTACACAGATGAAGAATATCAAGATATCAGATGTGCTTTTACTAACCTGAAGCCTTCCATCCAATGTTCTCTGAATTGTAACACATTTGCTAGGATGAGCCCCATTTGTAGTTATAGCTGTAATCAAAGAATCCAATTCATCTTTTTTCTCCTTTAGTTTTTTTACCAGGCTTTCAATGGCTCGCTTTGCAAATGTTTCACTTTCCCCTCCTTGTCGATGACACATCAAACTGTGAACAATGCTCAAACAAGCATCATTACTTGTTGGCGTGTTAGTAATAGACATACTGTCCATTTGATAGTTTTTCCTTCCAGACTAAATATGTCTCCTAGCCAATGGGATAGAGACTGTATCCAAGGCACACCTAGAAGAAAGGAAAAGAGCAAAGCTGTTACAGGATTGACCATAAAAAGTATGCTATGGCTCAAAATGCCCCACCCCCAGCCCTAGAGAATTTGGAAGCAAACTGCAACAATTGTGGGGAGGTGGATGGTCCCAGGTTCCCTTTCTTGCCACTGGAAGCCAATAAATAAAGTAAACAAATAGATTTTTTGCCAAAATAAAAAATTATAAAAGATTTGGAAAAAGGGTGCTGGGACCTCAAAAAAGACACTGGTGCTGTGTGCTGCCGAGAGGCTATGCTTTCCTCACTCCAGTCAACATCATGATCTTTCCATTTGCAATATTTCACTGGATTGGTACTGTTTTTCTGGCAAATAAATCAACAACATGTAAATATACATGTATTCTCCTGTAGCTATGTATGGATCTTTCCATAAGCATTACACTGTATTTGTCAGATGTGTTTCACTTTCCTCTTTTGGAGTACAATTGCCCCTCTTGTTTCGCAGGAGATCTGTTCTGCCCCCCCC
>CM034703.1:14685118-14701436 GCA_020142125.1 Phrynosoma platyrhinos | reverse complement strand
GGATCCTCAGCATTCTTCTCCAGCACCACATCTCAAATCCATTGATTTACTATCTATTATCTTTCTTAACTGTCCAGCTCTCAAATCCATACATGGTAATAGGGAATATGATGGCTTTATGAGTCTGACTATTGTGCTGAGTTGTATGTCTTTGCATTTTAGGATCTTTTCTAGTTCTTTCATAGCTGCCCTCCCCATTCTTAATCTTCCTCCGATTTCCTGGCTACAGTCCCTGTTCCAATCAATGTTTGATCCTAGATATGAGAATTCTTTTACTATTTCTATTTCCTCATTGTCTAGTCTGAATGTGTGTAAGTTCTCTTTTTGTTTTCTTTATGTTTAACACTTTCTTTTGATCTTCCTTAGTACTTGTTCCAGGTCTGTGAACTTCTCTGCTAGTATTATGGTGTCATCAGCATATCTAAGGTTTTTGACATTTCTTCCTCCTATTTTCACTCCCCCCTCTTCCATGTTCAAGCCTGCTTTCCTTACACTATGTTCTGCATATAGGTTGAATAGGCAGGGCAAATAGATAGGGTGAATAGGCAACAACAAGCCACAAGCCATATGCTTGTTGTTATGTGCCTTCAAGTTATTTCAACATATGGCAACCTTAAAGCGAACCAATTACAGGGTTTTTCTTGGCAAGAGTTAGTCATAGCAGGTTTGCCTTTGCCCTCCTCTCAGGCTAAGAGAGTGTGACTTGCCCATGGCCATCCAACGGGTTCCTGTGGTCAAGCGAGGATTCAAACCCAGGTCTCCAGAGTTGTAGTTCAACACTCAAAACCAATACAGCAAGCTGACCATCTTGCCATATGCTTACTACACTCACATTTAAATACTACATAATCGCTACACATTTGTTACTACAGCATTACCTGTTGATGGTTGTGCTTTATGTATAACACTTGTTTGCTCATCCATGGGGAGCAGATAGGAGAGCAGACACACCAGACTTTATGTTGTCATACACATATAGTGGTGCATTTTAAATTCGGCACCCAAAGACCACTCAGCCAGTACACACTTCTGCTTGCTTTAAAAAAAATCTTAAAACCTTCTATTTTTAATTCAAAACAGCTAGACCTAGATCTCAATAATCAAATAATCAAATCTTCTATATTCATGCTGTCATTTTTCTTCAGAGACAAAATAGAAATTCTACAACTAATTCATTTTCATGAGACTGTAAAATTTAGCATAGGTTAGATTTGTGATAAGATTTAGTTTTTAAATTAGTCATGCAAAATTTTCTTTACATTTTAAAAACTACCCCTAAAGAAATCTGATTTAAATTTTAAAATGTGATTTGGTTTAAAAAAAAACAACACTGCTTTTTATCCACCTTGAATTAGGCAGCAGGAAGAAACTGTAAACCCAGAGTTAACTTTTAAAAAGACAGCATGTATTCTACATAATCTAAAGCTTTCAATCATGAAATGTTATCAATTTTAACCCAAATATAGTTATGAAACTATATAATGTCATCAGTAGACTAGTGTCATGGGAAATCCATTATATAGTAATTCACCAGTAGTAATATTATCACTAATAGGGCATTTCAGACACGGTATTTTAAAAATCAAAATTTAAATGTTACTTGTTTGTGTAAAATAGAAAAATATTTTCTTTAAATGCCTTCCTTCTGTTTAATACTGAGGATCCTATAAAATATTCCCTTGTGACAGCCATTTAGAATCCTGATAAATAAACTGATTTAGTCAATCACAGGATAATTTACTGCTTTGTACATCTCTGCAATTATGGCCCAATACCCCACTGACATTTAACATTCAGAATAGTCAGAAAGTTATAAAATCAGTTCCGAGAAACATTAGCACCACACAAGTATATTTGATGAATCACAACACCATCATGCACACATCCTTTCTGTATGTGTAGTTTAGGTCTGTCCCCACAAAATGCCAATTTAAAATGACCAACAGAATTATGAGCAACAAACCCAAAGCAGGTGGTTGCTCTTCCAATTAATAGCACTATGCTACATTTTTCCATTCCCCAGGATATTTTTGTCCCAACAGGGTATTTGAACAATGAAGAGACAACATTTGAGAGCACACTTTGCAAACATAATGATATACGTACTTCAAATTTTATCACCATGACACACAACCATACCTATTATATTTACTCCCTTATATTTAAGCCTACATACATACAATGGAGATATGTGAAAATTCACAATGAATTATTAGTGTTTCAGTTAGGAGATGGAAATGCCCTCCTTCCTTTAGTTCAATTCCATCTATTTCTCCCTTCCTTTGTAATCCTTTTGGTGGAACAAATTAGTCCTAGTTTACAGCCAAAAGGTGACTGCTGCATTGTGGGGATGGCATGTTTAGAGGGTGGACATTTGTAAACCCAAGTGTGCATAAAAGCCATCCAAGCCACCTTGAAGAGAGCAACATTTAAATTATAGCTCACTTCTTTGTTGCATAACACTTTTTTTTTTTAGCAGGGATACTGTGTGACTTAAGTGTGGCATGCATACACAGCTCATAATCGTAACAGTTATGGTAGCACTGTGCATCCCAGCACCCCTTCCTCTCCCTGCCCCCCCCAAAAGTGTAGGATTTTCACTATCTACTCTGATGGATTAAGGCCAGAAATGTGTGCATATGCACATTCTGCCTCATAATGAATATGTATGCTTTGGTGAGCCGCAGGTGGGAGATCTTACGCTGACAGTGAAGTAGAGACATTTGTGGTTACCACCATTATTCAGCAAGCATGGGCAAAATATAGCATGGCTAAAGTTTCGACAATCCTACAACACCACCTCAAATTTCTCAGTCTCACATTTTCAGAGTACTGTAACACTAATGCATAAATTATCCATCTGAGACAAATGCAAACATGGAGACATTGCTTCTCATTATATGTCCAGCAGGTAGGAGCTGTTCAAACTGGATTCCTGTGCCATTGCTCCATAAGCTCTGACTTCCGTTCTATGGTAAAACTCCACTAAGAAACAAGAACTCACAATCAACCCACACACGGCAGCCTTGGAGGTAAAGTGAGACAATGGAAGTTCAAAGTTGAATTTTACCTCAACTACTTTACTTTTTCTTTTTTTCACGTTATCCCTGCCTTATATCAGTGCTTCTCAAATTATCTGAAAGTACCAGGGACCAACAGCATATTAGTGCCACATTCTTCTTACTTGATTTCTTTCCTACAAACTCACCATGGACAAGCAATAATGACTCCCAGATGAGGACTAATCTGTGGACCACAACTTTGAATACCACTGTCCTAATTTTTCTTCCTTAAACATCTTTTCCCTAACAACTGCTTTATTTTCCTCTGTGATGGATGCATGTACCACCAGCACAATCTGTGTCCCAGATACACAACCTAGCCTAGGCTCCAAAAGTTTTGCCCACCTGTGCAATCTCCTTTCTTTGACTAATGTTTTTCCTAACACATGAAAATGACTCTACAACCTCTCTTTTATATCCAAGTAGACTGAGACAGTTTGAGGGATAAATCAGTAACCATCATCAGGTAAGAAACTAGATAAGAGCTAATAAACTGGCACTTTGTCCAGACAGGCAGAAACATTGTTGGTGGGTTATTTGTTTATCCCACAAGAGGATATTCACCATGTTCTAAACAAAGTTGGGTTCCCACAAAGGATCACATTTTAAATTTGGGGATGTTTACAGATCTAGATAGAGTATGTCACTAGAAACTGACAAGAGAAAAATGAAGCACCATTCTCCTAATGAGGCTGGAATACCAGCTACAATTCTGCCTGGACAGAAGTGGGCTGTCTATGGTTATTCACTTTCAGATGACTTCTATGCCCAAATACTGCACTTTTTTACATGCAGATGGTTTTGTCAGGAAAGGATAGTTAGTGAAAAATACAAGTTACACATATCATGAACTAAAATCAGACAAAGGAAACATATTAAATAATCAAAAATCTACCAAACAGTGATACCTTTATTTGGTTGGCCAATAAAGGTATCACTGTTTGGTGGATTTTTGTTTGGATTTGCTATATGGCCAACATAGCTACCCCCAGATATTTTCTTATATTAAACTACTGTTATTGTTAACTGTGACCCTGTGAATATCCCAAATCACACCAGTTATCTGGTATTGATCAGTATAGTTTTCTGGTATTGACAGCACCTAGCACCAAGTGAGAATGTAGTTGAATCAGCTGATTGCCAGTGAGCATGGTGGGCTGTATTTCAGTTTATCCATCTCATATATTCCAGTCTAAAGCCATTTTTGCAGCATTAAGGGAGTTACCTGACGTTCAGTGAAACATATTTGTATACCGATTTTAAAGGGGGGGGGGGAAATCACCTTTTAAAAATTATTTTTAAATTATATACTTTTAAAATGTGTTATAAGAGATAATCATAAAACACCTAACCATAACATGAAAATATTAAAATATAGGAAAACAAGCCAAAAAGACCAGTGTAACAATAAGTTTTATAATTTTAAACATCTCTTCAGGGAGATAATTCCATAGACAGACCCTCACAAAGAAGACATTATCTATTGTGTAATCCAACTAATATTACAGGTGGACCCTGAGAAGAACCTCGGAAACAGGTTCAATAGTTGATCAGAGTGGAAACTGTTTTTCCAGGTACACTAATTCCAGCTGTGTAGGGTTTTCAAGGTACAGGAAGCACTTTGAATTATGCTTACAAATATACCAGGAGTTTAACAGTTTAATCAAATGGGTACAAGAGCAAATTGGATCTGAACTTTCCCTAGAAGCCAAAATGTACTAAATAAATGCTGTTGTACTCTGGCCACATCATGAGAAGACATGACTCACCAGAAAAGATGACAATGCTTAGAAAGATAAATGGCAGCAGGAAGAGGGAAAGACCACACACCAGATGATAGACTCAAAGAGGATATGGCCTTAAGTTTGCAGGAAATGAGCAGGTCTGCTGAGGATAGGGAGTTTTGGAGATGCCTCATTTTGCTAGTGATGATAAAAGAAGCCTCATTTAGTTCCTTTTCAGCCCTAGAGTTCTGGGGGGGGGGGGGTGTTTGAGAAAGACTGCACCTAGACCATTAATTCCCCATTCTGCTGCCATTCACTTTCTGATTCTGCAAACAATACCTCTGCTCAGGAGGGGGGGAAAGTGTTCCAGAAAAGGATAAACTGACACATGTGAACTAAAGTGCATGCTGAACACTTTAAACATAAATTTTTAAATGCAATAAACAGTTCTAACCACATAGAGGTTACTTATGATGAATAGTAAACTAAAAAAAAATCCCCTTCCTCCACAGCCACCCTGTGGGAAAGACTCCAAGAAAGAAAGCCAGGTAAAGATCACCTAAGAGGCTGCTCAAGCTGGACTATCAACTCAACCTAATCACCAATCGACTTGTAGAAAAGGCTCCTGTCACTTTAGATGAACTTGCCTGCACTACCTTCACAGGTTCTAATACCACCAACTGTCTTGTAGGAAGGATTCCTATGGATTTTGATGTTTTAATATGGGTTGTAATTTTTCTCAATACAGTATAGCTTTCTGTTAATTATAAGCTGCCCGGGAAGACCTGCATCCAAAAAGATGCAATAAAAATTGCAATAAACAAACAACATTATCACAAAAACAGATGACTTCAAACCCAAAATGTTCAGCACTGTAACAAAGGTATCAAGAGAATATGCTATCAGACTATTAGATAGAACTCTAAATATCCAATAAGAAAATGAAAGTGTATTAAATTATCTAATGGATTTAAGCTCTAACCTCAACTCATTTCCTTGCCAATAATCTAATACCATGCTAGGTATTTAGCTGCTGAAAATAAGGCACATAAATTAGTAACCATCATCACTGAGACCATTTGTAATAAATTTTAGGACTAAAGTGAATCATTCAGGAAGTGTATATATCAATAACTGATTTAAGAAAAAGTCATACTACCGGACTAAGGTAAGTCATTTCAACAGTTGAATCAACTAAAGGTTGCTGAAGTGATCATCTAGTTGTTGCTTTTTTAAAAAAGGAACATTTTTTTATTTAGATTAATTCATTCAAAAGTGGGTGGGGGATCAAATGAGAGTTTAACAAGCAAAAAAAACAAACTTGTCTTTTCCATTGTAAAAAATAATGTAAATCATGGAACAAAGTTTGGTTTTAAATAAGTTATCCATTCAATAATTATTGAATATTCAATAAGTTATTCAGTATTTTCCATGTTGATCTGGCAAAAATATATTAACTATGTTTGTTGAAAATATGAAATTTATTTTAATGAGAAAACTTCAAGAATTCCAGCTATTTAAGTTTGCATACTTTAGTATCTACTAACCTTTATCTGTGCATGTGCATGGCACACTCATATGGTTAACTCTGATACTATCCAAACAGTTTGGCATATTCTAAAAAAATTCCATAACTAATCTGATAGTGACAAACCCATGTCTATGTTTTTCACTGTTACTAATCAATATCATCTATAACTTATGGTAAAAAAAACAAGCAAATCTACTTTTTAGGACTTGCAGATTGCTTTTTACAAATGTCTCAAATGGAAGAATAGAAAAACGAAATGAAAGCATAACAAAAACACCACAATGAGAAATGCAATAAATGGCATAAAAATTATGAACCAGGAGCCACTGCAACACAATACAAAAGGGTGAACAAAAGTAATGAGAAAACAGATAAACACAGCCAGATAAATAACTACTTCACAGGGTGCCTGTGGTATTAGTTGCTTGGGGTTTCCAAAACAGGGATTACTTTGTCATTCAGAAACACTGGTCCTTCTATTTAAGACTGCAGACATGTCCAAATTCACATGCAAACTAAAGCCTATTTACTCAGAAATAAGGCCCAAAAGTAAGTTGAAAGGCGCTCCCTTCCAAATGTATAAATATGGTATGGATATAGGTAGGCTAGCAAAAACCAGTGTGGGCTAGCAACTTATGTGGAAAACCTCCTCCTCCCTAACTCCCTAACAGGGAGTGTGTTCCACTGTCGAACCGCCCTTACTGTCAGGAAGTTCCTCCTAATGTTGAGGTGGAATCTCTTTTCCTGAACCTTGCACCCATTGTTTCGGGTCCTAGTCTCTGGAGCAGGGGTAGGCAAC
The DNA here is from genome assembly GCA_020142125.1 of Phrynosoma platyrhinos. NCBI lineage: Eukaryota > Metazoa > Chordata > Lepidosauria > Squamata > Phrynosomatidae > Phrynosoma > Phrynosoma platyrhinos. Next base: position 14,694,320 of record CM034703.1, on the reverse strand, counting down.
CTTTCCCCTTTAAGGGCCGAGGGACTTCGGCTCCCAGAAGCCTCAGCCATGTTGGCCAATAGCCCCATGTTGGCCAATAGCTCCTGGGATTCTGGGAGCTGAAGTCCCTACCCCTGCTCTAGAGCAACAGAAAATTAGCTTGTTCCATCCTCAATATGACATCCCTTCAAATATTTAAACACATTTATCATATCACCTCTTAACCTTCTCTTCTCCAGGCGAGACATCCCCAGCTCCCTAAGTCGTTCCTCATAGGGCGTGGTTTCCAGACCCTTCACCATTTTAGTTGCCCTCCTTTGGACACACTCCAGTTTCTCCACATCCTTTTTGAATTGTGGTAGGCCCATAGCTTCCCAGTTCCCAAGCCAAATGCTGTAGATTTATAACTATTAGCCTGAAGACCTGAAAATACCAACAAACACAGGTTCTTAAGGAATATAGGGCTTGTCTTAAGATTCTAAAGCCTTTATTAATTCTGCTGTAAACAATATCTTAATTATATTCATCAATGAGAATTTACTGGCAGATCTATAAAAGCATTCTGATAAAACACCATTAAATCCAGAGGATTTTACATAAAGATGTGAACTATAAGTAAGATTGATTTAAATCTGCTTCAATTAATTCATACCACAAGCAGCAAAGTGTCTCTCTTGGTGTCCCTTTTCCATTTTCCCATTTAAATTTCTTTCTTGTGCGAGTAAAATTTTTTTTAAAAAAAAAGTTTAAAGTAGTAGTAAAAGGGGAACTGTGAAAGTGTAATGAAGCAATACACCCATCAACTGAGTTTCTCAGTCCATCAGTACTCATGTGCTCCTTTCCCTTGGGAAGCATACGTATTGGCTCATTTCCTTTATTAAAAACTGGAGTCTGTCAATTAAAATATTTTAATTTATATTCTAATTTACAGCCTCAGAAATCACTCAAAACAACTTCTACAAAGTCATCATAATAACTACACCACAATTACCTAAAAAAGTCAATATTTTAATCAAGAAAAACCATTTAACAAGCCATAACCATTTAACAAAGTAAGATGGTAAACTCAGTAAGGAGGAGATCTGGACAGCATGCTCCACAGAAATACAACTACTGAACTATAATATAAATATAACTACTGAAAAGATTCTGTTCCTTGTATCCCACTCTTGAAAGAGTTTTCTTGGAAGATCTATGCAAGGATTCGGAACCTGTGATTCTCCAGATTTAATGAGTTACAATTCCCATCATGCCTGACCACTGGCCATGATGCCTGACACTGATGGGAGTCCAATTATGTCTGGAGAGCAACAGTCTGTCTGAACCTGCTTTACAAACTACAAGGAGATAAAATAAAATAAGATAAAAATAATGGCTGATATTGAAGTGATTTCAGAATACAAGACATGTTAGCCTCTAATCATTGTTTATTGCTGTTAACTGCCTTCAACTTGACTTTGACCCTTGGTGACCCTATGAATGAGAGACCTCCACGACACCCTATCCTCAACCATCCTGCTCAGCTCTTTCAGATTCATGGTTGTGGCTTCTCTAATTGAATCTGTCCATCTGGTATGTGGTCTTCCTCTTTTCCTACCGCCCTCAACTTTTTGTTGTTACTGCTGCTGTGCTTCAAATCATTTCTGATTTATGGCACCCCTAAGGCAAACCTATCACAGGGCTGAGAGTGTGACTCGCCCACGATCACCCACTGGGTTTCCACGTCCAAGTTGGGAACTGAACCCTGATCACCAAGGTCATAGTCCAACATTCAAACCATTACACCATGCTATCCCTCAACTTTACCAAGCATTATTGTCTTTTCTAGTGAGTCCTTTCTTCTCATGATATGGCCCAAAGTCTGACAACCTCAGCTTAGTTATCTTTATTTGCAGTTAAGGCTTTATTTACTCTAGAATCCATTTACTGGCTTTTTTTAGCAGTTCACGGTATTCACACAAAGCTCTTCTCAAGCATCACATCTCAAATGAGTTGATTTTCTTCCTAGCTACTTTTTTCACTGTCCAGCTTTCACGATCATACACAAAAACAGGGAATACTATGGTGTGGACCATCTTAACTTTAGTATTAAATGATATATATTTTATATTCCAGGATCTTGTCTAGTTCCTTTAAACCTGCCCTTCCAAACCATCTTCTGATTTCTAGACTGCAGTCAAGATTGATGATTGAGCTCAAGGACAAAAAATCTTTAACTACTTCAGTGTCTTCACTGTCTACTTTAAAATTATGTAGATTTTCTGTGGTCATTATTTTTGTTTTATTCATGTTCAGCTGTAAACCTTATGCTTTCTGTCTCAATCTTTTTCAGTATTTCCAAATCTTTGTTATGTTCTGCTAATAGTGTAGTGTCATCTGCATATCTTAACTTGTTGATGTTCCTTCCTTCAATTTTCATGCCTCTTTCCCCCAAGTCTAATCCTGCTTTGCAGATATTTTCAGCACATATGGTAAGTTGCACAGATAGGGTGACAGAATAGAGCCAAAACATATGCATTAAATGTCTGATGGTACAATAGTCACAGAACTGATGGATGAACATTTTTTTACAGAATATACAGAATATAAAACTAAACTGACATTAAAATGGTAACCCAGAACAATATGCCTGTTCTCTTTGCCCTGATGTATACTGTACACGCTTAGATTTCCCAGCGGAATAACTAACTGTGAAGGCGCAAGCCATCCAAGAACCAGAGAGAAAGGGATAAAATAAAATAGCAGTTTATTTTGAGCTTTGCACTACAGTACTCCTTAGAAAAACCTCTTTAAACTAAACTCAGTTTACTCTATGCTGAGGACAGACATGGCTGCACACAAAACAAAAGGGTAATGAAAAGACTAAAGATAAGAAATTATGCAGAGCAGCATAAGTAGTATGAGATATGAAAGTGCAGTCTAAATTATACAGACATTTCTGTCAGAAGCAAAAAAGTCTCACTGAAATTACCTATAAAAGAAACATCTCTAACTTAAACTAGCAATGCATGTGTGTGGGTGTGTTGTTGTTTTTTTTTGTTTTGGTTTTGGGGGGTTTTGGAGTGGGAGAATTCCATATAAAGACAGGAGTGGGACAGTTAAGCTATCCAATGGTAAGAGTGTTTACAGCATACTGCTGTTTACAAAAGGAGAAATAACAGTTGCTAAGAAATTTAGATGGTAATCACAGATCTGTCCCTAAAACCGAACATGAATGACATCAAATTAATTGTAACAAAACATCAAAGCCTTTTATAAAGCAGAATGGTAACATATTCACTAACAGAAGACATGTGATGGAGAAAAGCCCTCAATGACTGCAAGGGGGGTGGGATTATCAGAATGGGCAGAATGTTATTGCAGTTATTATAAACACTGTATTTTGGGGATGCCAATAAAAAGATAGAAAGAGAACTTTCTACAGCTGTAACAGACAGTCATCTAACTTCCCACAAAAAAAAGTAAAGTTGTCAGGTAGTTTTTAAAAAATGTACAGGATCAACTTTTTAAGGTGCAGTTGTACTGGCAGAATGTAATCCAGAGCTGGAAAGTAATGGTTCACACAAACACTGATATTTAGGAACAGAAGACCTTACATTAAAAAAAAAATGCTCAGCAATTACAGCTCAAATAAGTTTAAAAGTGCAGTGCTAATATTGTTGTTGCTGTGTGCCTTCAAGTAATCTCTGATTTATGATGTCCCCATAGGGTTTTCATGGCAAGATTTCTTTAGAAGGAGTTTGTCTTTGCCTTCCTCTGAGGCTGAGAGAATGTGACTTGTCCAAAGTCACCCAGTGGGGTTCCATGGCCAAGTGGGGATTTGAACCCTGGTCTCTAGTTGCAGTCCAACGCCCACACTGGCTCTCTTACACTCCTAATATGGTGGCATCATTATATACTCCCAATCTACAATTCTCACAACCCTTCAACACTTCCACAATCACAAAAAAGAATTTTTATTCTACTAGTTGTTAGGAAAAAAGCTTACCAACATTAAACTTGTCCATAGGATTGTAGAATTATCCAACCAATTCCATTAAAATGACTAGAAACAAAGTTTCAGATCTCCTTCAAGTATGGGATGCCTGAAGTTGACCTTCATTCTTAAATTAAAATCTGGCAGAGGTAAACAGCTCTCTGCATCAGAAATAAAATGTTCATAATATGTATGACCTACTTTTATATAACCTATTTGGTGATTTTATCTTTATGCTTACATTGTAGCATATATAGTTACTGGTGAATGACATTTATAAGAGAGCACTTTAACGTGCAAAGTGCTAGGACTCCTTTATGTACATTTCAACAAGCAAGTGATGTAAGTTATTAGTCAGCAAGCATTGAGAAGTTGCTGGGTTTTTTGTGAACAATCTGAGCTCTTAGTACTCTTGAATACAACATAAGTATTGCCCTCTTTTTCATGAACCAAGATTAAAAGGCAATAGAGAACAATACATCTCAAGGCTAAAACTGGATTTGGAATGCAAGTTCAAGACTGACATTCACTTCTATTATAGTTTTTCAACATATAAGAGCTTCAGGCTTTGTGCTTCAGTAAGAGTGTAAAGAGCTCTAAGGAACCCATTAGTATAGAGGCTAACAGCTTCTAAAATCATTTGCCAATTCTTAGATGCCAAAGACAAATTGTTTTCCACTCAGTACCATAGGTTCAGACAGTATATTCAGTTCTAATTTTCTTTTTCCCCCCCTGCACACTATAAAACACTTTGCCAAGCTTCTGCCTTATAACCTCTCCCTCCCCTACTCATATCTCCCTTCTGTGGATACTTAAGCTTCTTCTATATTTAAAGTCTCAATAAGGAATTTCTATCTGAATTCTGTACAAATTCAGGAGGAACTTTTTGCACCTGCACTACAGAAATCATCCACTTTAACTGCCACAGAATTATGTGAGATATCTAGCCTTCTCTGGTCAGGGTGCTCTAGAGCCACAACAAACTAATCACAGAATTCCATAGCACTGAGCCACTGCAGTTAAAGTGGTGTAAAACTGGATTATTTCAGCAGTGTAGAGGCAGCCTCAGTTTTAATACAGTATGAATTTCTATACAGGCAACTTCTTTAGTATTTTCATTTGTATTTGTGTTCAAAAAACAGGCTATGCTATATTTTAAATAGCCATTACTTGTACAATGAATTATATGCATTTATGCCTTAAATACCATTACTTAAGTTTAATGTACCTAACTAGGCATATTATAATAATACCTCCAAACACAGTTCTCTCATGTTGCTCAAAGAGCTTAATTATCATCATTACTACTAATACACACTTCTGCAGGCTAACAGTTTTATTTTTCCTCATGAGTTTTCATGGTCTAGGTCTCACTTCATCAGGTGGTCACACCACAAAAACTCTGTCAGTTTTCGAGGTATCACAAAGCTGTCAAGGGAAGCAAAGACATTCCAGAGTGTTAAGTATATTGAAAGAAAATGAACAAAGAGTTGTATGGATCCAAAGGTTTTGCACACCTACTCCATGAACAGTCATGCTACAAGATATACGGGATGCACCCCCCCCCCAAAAAAATATGCATACACCCTTAACAGCATCTTCTTGTGGGGGTATTTTAAAAACAAAGTTCATGCCTCAAAACCAAATTCACTTGAATTAAGCATTACAATAGTAGAGAAGTGTCATGAAATTACCTAAGAAACTTTGAGGTTTGCAAATGTGCTTCCACCATGCATGTTGTGCATGGCTGTGCAGGGCCGACAATGTGAATATCTTACATAAAATTGTAATTGAAAGATGGAACTTGTCACTGATTAAATCATTATCACAACATCCATTCTTTAATATAAATGTATTTACTTAGCCTTCAAATAATCACTATAGCTACTACACACTGTGTCTCCCTAATCAAAAATGCTTGGGACCAGAGATGCATTGGATTTTTATCATTTTTTTTAGTTTTCAGAATTCCTGTATTTGCATATATGTACAGAATGAGGTATGTAAATACAGATATCCCAAAATCATATGCATACATATATAAATAATATTATATATATCTATCTAAAAACACACATATACACACACACATACATGAAATGATATGAGAGCCAGCGTAGTATAGTGGTTTGAGCGTTGGATTATGACTCTGGAGATAAGGGTTTCTCCGCTCCATGAACCTTGGACAAGTCACACTCTCTCAGCCGCTGAGTTTGCAATGGCAAACCTCTTCTGAAGAAACTTTCAAAGAAAACCCCATGATTTGCCATATGTCAAAAATGACTTGAAAGCAAGCAACAACAACCATAATGAGTATCTTTGAGATCAGAGTCTCAACACAAAATTCGTTTATGTTAGCTATACATCTTATAGACACAGTCTGAAGCTAATTTTACACACAATTATTTTTAATAATTTATTGCACGAAACAAAGTTTGTGTACATTAAACCCTCAGAAAGCAAAAGGTGTCCCTGTCTCAGCCACCTTTGAAAAAAGTTTTGTTTTTTGGAGAATTTTTGGAATTCCAGATAAGGAAGGATCAACCTGTATTAGGTGTTAAAAGTGTATACATGGGGGGGGGAGTTTTAGAATTGAAAGACATGGTCAGGTCAGTCTGGAAAATCAGTACACAAAGGGATCTTGTAGCCCCTTTGAGACTAACTGAAAGAAAGAAGCTGGTAGCCTGAGCTTTCGTAGACTTCAGCCTACTTTTCACATGCAATGTAGACTCAAGTCTGCAAAAGCTCATGCTACCAGCTTCTTTCTTTCATTAAGTCTCAAAGGGGCTACAAGATCCCTTTGCATACATTTTTAGGAACTTCCTGTAGAAAACCCCCTGGTAGGGTTGCCCTAAGTCAGAAACAACCAGAAGGCGTACAACAACAACAACACTGTATAAAAAGAGAGTGTGTGTTACCTGCTACAGGTTTCCAAACTTTGATCCTCCAGAAGTTTTGGACTTCAACTGCCAGAAACCCCAGCCAACTTAGCCAATAGCCAGGAATTCTTGGAGCTGAAGTCCAAAAACCCTGGAGGGCCCAGGTTTGGGAACCACTATGCTAAATCTTTCAAGGGATGGTCATGGCAAACCCTCCTATGAAGAAACTTGCCAAGAAAACCCCATGATAGGTTCATCTTAAGGTCGCCATAAGTCAAAAGTTATTTGGAGGCACTCAACAATGACACACCTCCCTTTATGAGCCAATTATAGCTCTAAGATCATTCAGAGAGGCCCCTCTTTCTGTCCCACCACCTTCTCAGGCTCCTTTGGTGGGAACAAGGGAGAGGGCCTTTTTGTTGGCCTTTCCCAGTAGCTCCCACCTAAAGAAAACTGATTAGATTGCTTTAACTTGCATAAGTGTTGACGAATCAAACTCCCATTGATTCAGCCATTCTTACTCTAGTTGAAGAGAGACAGCATGGTGTAGTGGTTTGAGCACTGGGCTATGACTCTGGAGACCAGGGTTCAAATCCCCGCTCAGGCATCAAAACCCACTGGGGGACCTTGGGCAAGTTGCAGTATCTCAGCCATAGGATGGCAATGGCAAACCCCTTCTGAAGAAACTTGCCAAGAAAACCCCATGATAGGTTCCCTAAAGGAGATGTTGCCTTAGGGTTGCCATAAGTCAGAAACTACATGAAGACACAAAACAACAACAACAACAGCAACAACTCTAGTTGAGAGCAACAGCTGATTTTAGGCCTGTGTGCCATTAAGTTTTTATGAGTGATTTACTTCCTATCATTACTGATGTATTATCCAGTTTAACAGAGATAATATGTATTACTGTATTCTAAAATAACATAATCATCTAAATACATGAACTGTACCCTTCTAGATATTTTAAACTACCCAACAGAGATGTGCATAACATATTAGAATGATCAAATCTTCACCATTGTTCAAAAAAAAGGAGAAGCTTAGTTGAATCGGTGATTTAAAATTAAGCTTTCTTCTGCAGATGTAAATACATCATTCCTACTTTTTTTTAACCCACTTTCATTCCAGTTAAATGGTATTATGCTGGCAAATTAAAGAAGAGCCTGTTACCTGCTCCTTTTCTCAGATCTTGCAGCTTTTGATCATCAGGAACTCCTTTGCTTTGCAAAGTAAATGTAATGCATGGCATGTTATTATAACATGTACATAGATATACCAATTGGAAAGGATCAAGAAATGGTGGTAGCAACTGTGTTTGTTGCATGAAAACAAGGACTTTGTGCCATCATAAGGACTAACAAACACTTTCTTCCACTGAAGGCAAACAACAATCACAACTAGTACTAAATTTTTAAGGCTGCATCCGCACTGGAGAAATAATCCCATTTGACACCACTTGGTCCAAAACACACTGCAGAAATAATCTGGGTTGAGACCGCTTTAACTGCCCTCGCTCAATGCTAGGGAATCCTGGGAATTGTAGTTTATTGTGGCACCAGAGCTCTCTGACAGAGAAAGGCTAAATGCCTCACAAAAACAGTTCCCAGAATGCCTTAGCCTTGAGCCAGGGCAGCTAAAGTGGCCTCAAACTGGATTATTTCTGCAGTGTGTTTTGGACCTATGTGTGTTTTGGACCAGTGTGTTTTGGTCTCTAGCTCATGGGGTCACCATAAGTTAAAGCCAACTTAAGTTAGAGAGCCAATTCCAGTTAAATCATATTACCAAAATCAAAACCTGCAGTCTGCTTTGGACCTTTAACTGCCAGGGCAGTTTTGTGAAACATTTATCCTCCTCTGTCTCCGGTGCCACAAAAAACTACAATTTCCAGGATTCCTAGCACTGAGTCAGGGCAGTTAAAGCGGTCTCAAGAACTGGATTATTTCTGCCTATGGCACACACATACACCCTTCACACTCTTCGTCCCTTTAAAAAACACCAACAAAAACACATAGCTACACCTCTTGGGGCGAAACTTCTCCCGCTCCACTTTTTTTTAAAGTCCAAACTTCAAGGCAGGAGCTTAACAAGAGTCCACTTCTCTGACCAGAGAGGTCCTTTATTTAAAACACAAAATCGGGATGTACTAAAACAAATGACAGTACTTGCCCATAGGGAAACCATACTTGCCCACAGAAAATCACAGAAGAGTATTTGCCCATAGGGAAACATAAGAGAATACTTGGCCAATGTTTCCCTATAGGCAAATATTCTCCTATGTTTCCTTACGGGCAAGTATTCCCCATTATTCCCTATGGGCAAGTATTCATAGAATCATAGAATCATAGAGTTGGAAGAGACCACAAGG
>CM034703.1:14669199-14685018 GCA_020142125.1 Phrynosoma platyrhinos | reverse complement strand
CTCTATGGACAAGTATTCCCCTATGTTTCCTTATGGGCAAATATTCCCTAATTATTCCTTATGGGAAAGTATTCCCCAATGATTCTCTATGGGCAAGTATTCCCCATTATTCCCTATGGACAAATATTCTCCTATGTTTCCTTATGGGCAAGTATTCCCCAATGATTCTCTATAGGCAAATATTCCTCTATGTTTCCTTATGGGCAAATATTCCCCAATGATTATCTATGGGCAAGTATTCCCCATTATTCCCTATGGGCAAATATTCCCCAATGATTCTCTATGGACAAGTATTCCCCATTATTCCCTATGGGCAAATATTCTCCTATGTTTCCTTATGGGCAAGTATTCCCCAATGATTCTCTATAGGCAAATATTCTCCTATGTTTCCTTATGGGCAAGTATTCCCCAGTGATTATCTATGGGCATGTATTCCCCATTATTCCCTATGGGCAAACATTCCCCAATTATTCTCTATGGACAAGTATTCCCCTATGTTTCCTTATGGGCAAATATTCCCCAATTATTCCTTATGGGAAAGTATTCCCTAATGATTCTCTTCTCTATGGGCAAATATTCTCCTATGTTTCCTTATGGACAAATATTCTCCAATAATTCTCTATGGACAAATATTCCCCACTGATTCTCTATGGACAAATATTCTCCAATACTTCTCTATGGGCACGTATTCCCCAATGATTCCCTATGGGCAAGTACTGTCATTAGTTTTAGTACAAAAGACAAAAACCATGTCAAACCTTACTTATTCGCCTTCCTAAACCGAGCCTGAGGAAAATACCCGCCAAAGGAATGGATTTCTGAGGTTTAAAAAGGAAAGAAAAACACCAAAAACGAGGCAAAAAGCCCCTGAGGGGGGCGGGAAAGGGCACAAAGACCCCGTTAGTTACTGCCGCGGCAAAAAAGTTCCTAATCCCGTTACTAGTAGTTGGCTCGTTACTAGTAGTTAACTACTAGTAGCTCCACGCGGTAGGGAAGGAGGAGAACCGGGGAAGGGCCAAGTGGAGAGGGAGAAGGGGACCCGGGGGGCGTTACCTGGGCCTCAGCCGGGACCCCGAAGGGAAGTGGTCGGAAGGGCGGCCTGCGAGGGGCCCGGACGCCCCTTTAAAACCGCTTCTGCCGCTTCCCTCAGCGAGAAAACCAGGCCGCCTCACTGCGCCTGCGCACAAAATTTAAAAAAAAGAAAAAGAAATACTTGAGGCGCGAGGAACGTTCCAACCGACGGTGGCCGCCGTTGCCCCCGCCGCCTCCGCCGTGTTGTTATTGCTATTGCTGCTGCGGCAGACACGTCCGAGGGACGCTCCTCCACGCATGCGCCACATCCGGGTTTTTCTCACCCTTTTTTTTTTTTCCCCTCCCTTTCTTTCTTCCTCCTCTAAAACCCAGCCCATCTTGCCATTGAATAGCGCAAAAGTGCGCATGCTCACACGGGCCGCCGTCGTGGTTGGTTGTTTTTTATGAAAGCCTCGTTGGATGGGTTTGCCCTTTAAAAAAAAAAAAAAGGAGGCGGGAGGGCGCGGCGTTGGTGTTGTTAAAAAAGTTTGCGGTTGCCGTCTTTTCCCTTTTTTTTATACGGAAGGGTGGTTTCTTTGAGGTTTCTATAGAAACGCTTTCATTTCCACACAAAAGATGCTCAAACACTAATTGATACGGTTTCTTAGAAACTTTTCTGTGCTTTATGTGATTTTCTACCATTTGAAGCAAAATTGTTTTGTATATTTTTAAAATTATTTAGTCATTAAATTCTCTGTTATTTACTTATTGTGATTATTATTATCATTGTTTCAAATTTTTGTACATTTTTAAAAATATGTTTTACTTATTTTAAAATTATTTATTCATTAAATTGCCTATTTATTTATTATGATGATTGTTTTTTATAAATTATTGTACATTTTAAAAGTTTCACTCATTTTTTAATTATTTATTCATTAAATTGACTATTTATTTATTTATTATTATTATTTAAAATTATTGTACTTACTTATTTTTAATAATTCATTAAATTGTGTATTTTTATTATTATTATTATTTCAAATTATTGTACATTTTTAATTACTTATTTTTTAATTATTCATTAAATTGTCTATTTTTTATTTATTTACTTATTGTGATTATTATTATTTTTTTCAAATTATTGTACTTTTAAAAAAATTATGTTATCTGTCAGCCGCCTTGGGTCCCTTCCTGAAATAAAGACGGCCTATATAAATTAACTGAACAATAAAATAAATATATTTTATTTTATAAATATATTTTATTTTATAAATATGCAAGCATACACATTAATTTAATAATGTAAATGTTAAAGAAATGAATAAATCCCAGTAGTTCTTTACTTAAAGGTAAGATTTGGCACTGTAGAACTGAGGATATTTTCTTTTAAAAAAAAAAAAATACAGTATTTCAGGCTACGGTTTGTTTGTTTGTTTGTTTGTTTGTTTACACAGCATCTTGTCAATCCTCTTCAGGCTCCTGTTTTGCTAACCACATCCAGTACCATTTATAAAGGAAACGGTTTGAGATGAATATAAGAAAATATGCAATACAGAGATTCCCAGAGGGACCAGCGGTGCACCTTCAGTCAAAGTAGCAGCAGCTTCATTTATATACCGCTTCATACTTCACTAAGCAGTCTCTAAGTGGTTTAAAACTGTAAGCCAGGGGTAGGCAACCTTTCCCCTTTAAGGGCCGAGGGACTTCAGCTCCCAGAAGCCTCAGCCATGTTGGCCAATAGTCCCATGTTGGCCAATAGCTCCTGGGATTCTGGGAGCTGAAGTCCCTCGGCCCTTAAAGGGGAAAGGTTGCCTACCCCTGCTGTAAGCTAATTGCCCCCAACAAGCTGGACACTCGTTTTAGCGACCTCAGAAGGATACAAGGCTGAGTCAACCCTGAAGCCCCTGGCTGGAATTGAACTCACAACTTTTCTACGTTAGATTTGGAATACACAGAAGGACACAAACTTATATGGCTATCTAAACAGTAATTCATGAAAAATACTTGACTCAAAGGCAATTTAAGAATTGCCCTAGTAAAATTAACATTAAACTTGGCACTTGATTTAAACTTTGAAGCCATCTACGATTTATGCACATGTAATGAATCAGCATAAACCTGGAACACCTCCTAAGGAAGATCAAAGAGGAAAGTGCAAAGGTAGGCTTAACGTTGAACATAAGGAAAACAAAAATAATGACCACCGACGACCTTCACAAGTTCAACCTAGATAATGAAGAAATAGAAATAGTAAAGGAATTCTCATACCTAGGATAAAATATTGATAGAAATGGGGACTGCAGTCAGGAAATCAGAAGAAGAGTAAGAATGGGGAAGGCGGCTATGAAAGACTTAGAGAAGATTCTAAAATGCAAAGATATAACTCAACACAAAAGTCAGAATCATAGAAGCCATTGTAGTCCCTATTACCACTTAGGGATGTGAGAGCTGGACAGCTAAGAAAGATGATAGGATAATCAACTCATTTGAGATGTGGTGCCAGGGGTTCATGGTCAACTCAGCTGAGCATCTTTCCAAGGTGGCTTGTTGGGAGCAATTAGCTTACAGTAGTAAACCACTTAGAGCAGGGATAGGCAACCTTTTTGAGCTGGGGGCCGGGTTGCTGTCCCTCAGACAATTGGGGGGCCGAAGCACCCAAAATAAATAAATAAATATTTTTTTAAAAAATTAGAAAATTTAAAAAATATATGCATGCACACCCTCTCAGCCGCAGAAAAGCCATGGCAAAACCCCTGTGGAGATTTTGCCAAGAAAACACCAAGAACAAGTAATAACAATAATCAATATCATCATGGCAGGCGGCGGTGGGGGGGGCGGCAGCGGCAGGACTGGCCTGGGGCCGGTCCAAAGGCCTGGGGGGCCGCATCTGGCCCCCAGGCCTTAGGTTGCCTACCCCTGACTTAGAGACTGCTTAGGACCGTGGTATGAAGCGGTATATAAATGAAGCTGCTGTTGCTATTTATAGTCAAAATCTAGGATTTCACAGTCCAGCATTCTAGACCCACCAAACTGTAAAAGCATTCCTTCAGTATCAGCATACAAATGGACCAGGAAAGAGAGAAGGTGTTGAGCTACTTACAAGTGATTAACTACAGGAAATTTTTCTTGGCTTGGCCTATTGAGCAAGAGGAAACCCTGAGTGAACTGAGTCAGTTTGTGCTATTTAAAAGGCAGAAAGTGTATGCAGCTGGAATCATCAGTCGAAACCACACTCTGTTTATTTGAACATGGGAAAGATTCAGCCTTCATACCTTCTGGGCTTGGCGAGTTTAAATTTAGATCAAGGATATCTGAGCTAAACTGGAATCTGGGAGGGAGGCAGGAGTATTTGTAAACTCTGGATGCACTTGGATTCATAAGCAAGAGGGGAAGGAAGCGAGAGATCTCCCATTTCATGACATCTTATACCAGGGGTAGGCAACCTTTTTGAGCCGGGGGCCGGGTTGCTGTCCCTCAGACAATTGGGGGGCCGAAGCACCAAAAATAGATAAATAAATACAAAATTAAAAAATTAAAAAAAATATGCATGCACACTCTCTCAGCCCCAGAAAAGCCATGGCAAAACCCCTGTGGAGATTTTGCCAAGAAAACCCCAATAACAAGTAATAACAACAATAATCAATATCATCATGGTGCGTGGCAGTGGCGGTGGCGGCAGGACCGGCCTGGGGCCGGTCCAAAGGCCTTGGGGGCCGCATCCGGCCCCCGGGCCTTAGGTTGCCTACCCCTGTCTTATACAGAGAGAAAAGGCCACATTTCGCAAGTCTTTGCGCCTCTCAGTTCCACAAAGCTGTTTTTGCTGGTGGTAGCACATGGATGGCATCATCACTACTACAAGCATGAAATGCCTCCAGCTTGGCTACAAGGGAGTGCCATCTGGCACAATTCTTGCCACACAAACACCAATGCTACTAAGCAAACTTCAAAGCGAATTCTTGCCTGAAAATGATTATTTTGCTGGCTCTTGGACTGTATTCCTGATCTCCAGAACCAATTAATCCCCAAACAGGATAGAGTCAATGAAATTAGGTCACCTCGGAGTGTGGTGGGGTCTCCTTCCTTGGAGGTCTTTAAACAGAGGCTGGATGGCCATCTGTCCGGGATGCTTTGATTGGGAGTTCCTGCATGGCAGGGGGTTGGACTGGATGGCCCTTGTGGTCTCTTCCAACTCTATGATTCTATGATTTAATTTTTGGGGGATATTTTGCCTCTCTTTGTGAAAACAATCTCTTCTCTTATTGTTGTGCAAAGTCTTATATCAGAGAGGGGGAGGGTCATTTGGCCCACAACCAGTCCCAATTCAAGCTCCAAAGGTCAAGGTGGGAACACTGCACTCCTCCAGATATTTTGGGACTGCACCTCCCAGCAGCCCTAGTCATCATAGTCAATGGTGAGGAATGCTGGAAAGTGCAGTCCAAAAACATCTAGAGATTGCATGATTTACAGAAGGGTATTGCAATGTGATGGTGTAAAGCAAGTAGCTGAGCAAGCCTGGGAAAAAGCCAGCCTCCAGAATGCTATGGGGGAAAAGGCTATAAACCAAAGGTTTGTCTGCAAAGAGTTTAATAGGATTGTTAGAAAGTGAGAGAAGGCCAGGTAAGAACTGAAATAGGAATAGGCCCAGTTAGGAAGAGGGGAATGGAAGAGCTCAGAGTAGGTTTTTTCCACAGAAAAGTGTGGAAAGAATTCAGGGAGAAGTGTCACTTTGGCACTACATAAAGGGAACTTATAGTACCTTTGTTTAAAAAGCATAGATCAATAAGTTTGGCCACCAAATGGAAAGCATAAGAAAAACCGAAGGTGGTGAAAGAAGAAAATATTGCTGAATGCATTTCAGAAGCTTTCAAGTGGTCTCTGGGAGGTTCAAAGTTTTATTTTGTTTTCCTTATGCAAGACTTACCTGACCTAGTTGTTCACAAGTGCATATTGTTAGCTCTGAATGAAAGGTTTGCTGACACATGTTAAGCTCCTTGCTTGTGTAGTGGTGGTACCGGAATCTCTCCCTGTTCTTTCCATGTTATTTCTGCCACTGGCACCATTTTTTGTTAAAGAAATAAGGACCAGCTACACATTCCCTTGGTGGCAGTCCCAGCAATATTTAATATCTAAAAGGATCATGTAGTACCTTTGAGTTGGTAGCATACACTTTCATTGACTTAAGTCTACTTCATCAGATGCATGGAATTAACTTATAACCATGAATGAGCTGCTTGCATGTGTGAATAGCAACAGAAATGCAAAGCTTGTGGGTATGGTGATGAGGTGACAGGTTCAGTTTTAACAGTGATCATTAGGGGATAAAAGCAGGAGGAAAGATGTTACCTAAAGCCAAGGTGAGCATATAACCATACGAATGCTGGAGAGAGCTGTTGGAATGTAGTATGATGCTGTTAGGGAACCAGAAAGATGTGATAAACTGGGCAAGAGAGCCCACATGAGGTTGGAATGCTAACTAGTGTTATGAGTAGTATGCCTGGAAACCACTGTCTCTGTTCAACCCACTATCGAAGGACTGGAGTTTATAGATATAGTCCAATTTTGCTGTTTCTCTTTCCAATCATCCTTTGTAGTTGTTGTAGTTGCTGTTCAAGGACAACTGTCCTAAGGTCAGAGATAGAATGCCCCAGAAGAATGAAGTGTTCTGCAACTGTTTTTTTGTCTATTCCCATTCCTAAGGGCTGGCTTATGTCAATTTATCCTCTGGCCTGTTTGCCCAATGTAGAGTGCTGCAGGGCATTATTGACAGGGAATGGCATATATATCACATTATAGGATGAGCAAATGAAAGTACCTCTAATATTGTGGGTAATGTGATTAGGTTCTATGATGACATTTCCCAAGTAGATATGTGGGCAGAGTTGGCATCCGGCTTGCCCAGATGCCAACTCTGCCCACACATCTACTTGGGAAATGTCACCGCAGGACCGAACCACATTAGAAGCACTTTCACTTACTCATCCTCTAATGCAGTGGTTCTAAACTTGGGTCTCCAGACCCCAAGGGGGGCACAATGTCTTTACAGAGGGTCTATGAAGGCTTCAACGCTGTTCAGCCTACCTTTTCCCTGCAGCGGACAACCACCACAACAGGAGCCAAGACGCTGGCTAGTTGCACCTGTGCATTGCTTGTCATGGTGGGCTTCAGCTGATCTCAGCCTTTGCCTTTCTCTCTCTCACTCTGCCTCTCCTCCTTTCTAGCCAGGTGCAGTACAGTTTTCTATCAGAAATGCTTCAACCTCCTTTTTTTGCCTTCTTCATCAGGAGAGGAGACCAAGATGGAAGAAGGAAGGAGGGAGGAAAAGGAAGAAAGAGAAACCAGACTAGCAAACAAGCAAAGGGTCTGGCATCCCTCCTCACTACTGATGTCATCTAACACTAACCTATTCAGTTTACCAGAGAATTTACACACAATGCAGCTCTCCACCACCACTTGCCTGTCCTGTGTCATCTCTGCCCTCATTCTCCTCTCCATCTCCTTTATTGCCAACTGCCCCATACCTTACTTTCCTGCCTTGGCACCACAATGGCTTTGCCTCACTTCTCCACTGGGTCAGAGACAATGGTTTCATGGCATACTACCCATAGTATAATACTAGTTCACATCCCAGCCTCTTTTGCCCAGTTTATCACATCTCCTTTCTGGTTTCCTACCAGTATCACACTACGTTCCAACATCCATATTGTTATCTACTTATTTGGCTTTAGGCAACATCTTTTCTCCTGTTTTTGTCTCCCAATGACCACCGGCTAAAATTGTACCTGTCACCGTATATCACCATACCCACATTTTGCATTTATATTGCTATTCACAAATTCAAGCTGCTAATTCATGGCTACAAGGGTCTGTTCCTAGGCACTTCACTCCATGCATCAGATGAAGTACTGTAGAATTAAGTCAGCGAAGCCTTGTGTTACCAACTTTTCTCAGTTAATCTCAAAGGTGCTACAAGTTCTCTTTGCACAAACTACACTGTAGCATCTGACACTTAAACCCAAGCACTCTCTCCTCTCCCAAAAACTCTGTTTCATGTGTATTTTAAATTGTTTAACGTATTTAAATACAATGGTATTTAATTACCATGTATGGATGCGAGTGCTGAACAGTGAAGGAAACAGACAGAAAGAAAATCAACTCATCTGAAATGTGGTGCTGGAGAAGAATACTTAGGACATCATGGACAGCCAAGAAGACAAACAAATGTTCTTTAACAGATCAGACCAGGGTTCTCCTTGGAAGCTAAGATCATCAAATTGAGGCTATCATACTTTGGCCACATAATGAAAAGGTACGGATCACTAGAAAAAACAATAATGCTAGGAAAGGTAGAGGGTAGAAGAAAGAGAGGAAGACAACAAACCAGATGGAAAGACTGAATCAGGGGGGTTATGGGGAAGGGCTTGCAGGATCTGGGCAAGGCAGTGGAAGATAGGGATTCTTGGAGATGTCTCAACCACAGGGTTGCCATAAGTTGGAACTGACTCAAGGGCAGCTAACAAAAACTCACCAGAAAAATATGATTGAGTACATAATAAAATACAGTATATGTAATATAGCTATA
Source organism: Phrynosoma platyrhinos (assembly GCA_020142125.1). NCBI lineage: Eukaryota > Metazoa > Chordata > Lepidosauria > Squamata > Phrynosomatidae > Phrynosoma > Phrynosoma platyrhinos. The sequence continues at coordinate 14,676,425 of CM034703.1, read as the reverse complement.
AATGAACCACATAAAATAAGTTTATATTTATATTAGTGTTTTTAGCTTTTATTTGGTAATCTACATTTCTCTCGAATGACCATTTTGCAGTTTTATCCTCTTTTACGGTTATGACATCTGGTCACCCAACATAGCCAACCCCTTAGAGAGCTAATCATAAATGGTCCAGCCTCTTTCCCCAATTTATGTCCTCTCCACCATCGAATACCTAGACAGCATTCTCATTGCTGAGCAGTTATTTCTTTTCTCCAACAGCAGACACCATACAATTTAAGTGGTGCATCTCAGGGTGCTTCATAGTGTAGGATTCATCCCACCCCCAGTATCCTTTGTGACACTGCAAAAGATCCTAGGATGACCTGGGTCTTCACTGTGACATTAAAACCAATGAGAAGCCAATGAGAAGCCATTGCTTGAATTGCTGGCACAATGGAGCCACCCTGGTTGCCAACCTTTTTCTTGCTACTGAAAAAATGAGTCAGCCACAATAAATATTTTATTTGTATCTCTTCTATGGTTTTTTACCAATGCAGAAGCAGAATATTAATCAGTTGAAAAGAGCTTCATGAAAAAGAACATGCAGACATTAGTAACAATAAGTCACCTTCAAACTGCTTGGCAGAAACATGAATCCTTTTTTTGTTCTCCTTTTTTTTTATCATAAAGGCATTACTGTCCCACATGGAATTAGAAAATGTTGCTTGTTCAAATTTTATTATGACGACACTGATTTTTTAAAATGTGGGCAATATATTTTCAATACTAAGGAGCCAAAAATCGCAGCTAAATATATATAACCAAATCCTATGTATAGTTACTCAAAGGTACAACTTGCTACTCCCAATGGGGCTTGCTCCCATATTATTTGTTAAAAGAGCAAAAGTTTGATTCAATAAGTTTTCAATACCAAGTTGATGAATTAAAATACAATGAAACAAGATTTGGGGGTAAACATTATTCAGAACATATCTGTTCTTCTAAAGCCTGTGGGGACACTGCTAAGGAATCTAAAGATGTACTGTATTGTGCAGAAATGGATAGTAAGGAGAGAGACCCATAACTCAGTCCTCTAGGTCCCCAACCAATTCTTTTCAACTGAGCCTTAAAAAATTAATCTGGAAGCAAATTATGGTTGGAATCTTGTTGGTGACTTACACTGGTATAAAGAGGACCATCCAAAATCTACAAAACAATGATACTTTTATTGACCCAACCAAAATGCACAATATCCATTTTGCAAGCTTTCAAAGCTCCACTGCCTTCTTCATCAGGCAAAGGTGTTAAAAAATCATACAGGAAAAAGAAAAGAAAATGACAATGTTAGTCAAGGCCTGCGTTTTGTGAAGATGTTGTGGTTGTTATCCTCAGTTCAGATGGTATGGAAGGGTATTTGTGCAGGCAGGCTACTCCTCCTTGTGGCTATGTGGATCCTGGGAAATTCTTAAAGTGCAGGAAATAAAAATGTAAATACCAATAAAGGTATCACTGTTTTATGGATGCTGGATGTCATTGCACTTTGCTATATGGCCAACACGGCTACCCCTGGATATGTTTTCTGGTGTAAACAATGTTATGTGTACCAGTTGCACTTTTTAAACAATTGTACAAGAGCAGTATCCTAATCACGGTTGCAAAGTCAGAGTAACAACTGCACAACATGTAAGTACAAGGCACTGTTGCTCAGTGCATGATCAGCTGCACAAGGATGCAACCTACTATGATTCTGGCATAGTGCAACTCTGCTGTAAACATACACACTATATACCTGCTAAAAAGGATCTTGGCATATCAGTGTAGGTTCAGTCAGATGGTAGGTTCAGCAAATTTCTCTTTTGTAGTCAGGTTGTGCTATCTTGCTTTTTTCATTGGGATACCTATGGTCATAAAATCCTCTGCCAGCACTACCTCTTGTCCGTCCAACACCAACTCAGCTTGACTCTTCAGTTCTGAGACATCCATATCTCCTTCACCAATCTGACTGGTTGGCTTATACCTCTGGCTGAAATGAGACAGAACCAGTCTCTTTACTTTACACAGCTTTGCAAACTGTGCTGCCATTTTCGGAGTGCTGTGGCCATGTTCCTTGGCCTTGTCCATTTGGGTATCGTCCAGTGTGGCTTCATGAATCAAGAGATCAGCTTCATAACAAAGAGACGCAGCTCCTTCTCCAACCATGCCACAACAGTCTCCTAAAATACAAACTTTTCTTCCAGGGAGAGGTTCTGCTAAGACATCTGAAGGAGAAATAGTGGTCCCATTTTCTAGGACAACTGTGACACCTTCTTTCAGTTTACCATATATAGGGCCTGGATGAACTCCTACAAATTAAAGCACAGGAATAATGTTACCTTTCAAATGGCTCTTCCTTCCACATAGTTTTAAATACACATTTGTCTTTTCACGGAACCAAGACACAGGGGCTTGATCAGATCTTAGCACAGCAGGGTGCCCAAAATTAATTTACTGCTGTTACCTGAATACACTAAAGACACCAGATCTGATCTGATTTTGGAAGCTAAGCAGTGTCAGCACTAGTTAGTACTTGGATTGGAGACCGTCAACAAATACCAGATGCTGTAGGCTATATTTCAGAAGAAAGAACTGGCACAACCACCTTCCATGCCTAAGAAAACATTATTAAATTCATGGGTTTGCCATAGGTTGACAGGTGATTTGAAGGCACACACACCGGGACCATTATGAGAGTGAGAACTAGTAACTTAAGTGTTAGACTAGAACTCCTGGAGTGTGTGTGTTGTGTGCCTTCAAGACTCTTCTGACTTATGGTGACCCTAAGGCAAACCTATAATGGAGTTTTCTTGGCAAGATTTCTTCAGAGGTGGTGCTACTTGCCCAAAGTCACCCAATGGGTTTCATGGCTGAGCTGAGAATTAAACCCTGGACCAGGGTTCAAATCTGTTTAGCCATGGAAACCCCTGGTTAACCTTGGCCAAGTCACACTCTCTCAGCGTTAGTTTGTGGTTTGTGTCCTAGTCTCCAGAGCAGCAGAAAACAAGCTTGTTCCATCTTCTATGACATTCCTTCAAATATTTAAAGATGGCTATCATGTCTCATCTCAATCTACTCTTCTCCAAGGCTGCTGCCACACTACAGAATTAATGCATTTTTGACACAGTTTTAAACTGCCACAGCCCCATCCTTTGGTATCCTGGAATTTTTAGCTTGCTGTGGCACCAGCAAGCTACTGCCAAATATCTCACAAATCTACAAATCCCAGGATTCCATAGCATTGAGCCATGGCAGTTAAAATGGTGTCAAACTGCATTAATTCTGCAATGTAGATGCAGTCTTAGTTAAACATACCCTAAAACGTTCCTCATAGGACTTGGTTTCCAGATCTGTTACCACTGTTGTCACCTATACATTTCAGCCTGTTATTATCCCTCTTGAATTGAGGCTTTCTTGGCAAGACTTGTTCAGAGATTTACCATTGCCTTCCCCTGAGGCTGAGAGCATGTGACTTGCCCAAAGTCACCCAGTGGGTTTCATGACTAAGCTGGGAATCGAACCCTGGTCTCCAGAGTTGAGGTCCAATGCTCAAACCACTACGCCATGCTGGCTCTCATGGATGTTAGATTTTAGATTTCTGAAGAGGTTTAAACCAGGAGTAGGCAACCTAAGGCCTGGATGCGGCCCCCCGAGACCTTTGGACCGGCCCCAGGTTAGTCCTGCCGCCGCCGCCGCCGCCCCCCCATCGCCTGCCATGATGATATTGATTATTGTTGTTATTACTTGTTCTTGGGGTTTTCTTGGCAAAATCTCCACAGGGGTTTTGCCATGGCTTTTCTGGCACTGAGAGAGTGTGCATGCATACTTTTTAAAAAAAATTTAAATTTTTTTTAATTTTAATTTTAATTTGTTTGTTTGTTTGTTTGTTTTTGGTGCTTCAGCCCCTCAATTGTCTGAGGGACAGCAACCTGGCCCCCGGCTCAAAAAGGTTGCCTACCCCTGGTTTAAGCTGTGGAGGGAAAACAGAACACCCTCTCTCAATTTTTTTTCATTTCCCCCCTTTTACATCTTTGTAGTCCTGCTCATCCTTAAACATTACACCCTGTACATACACTAGACTATAAATCCCATCATCTCCACCAATCAATTCATTTGGAGAGTACCACACTGGGAAAAACTGATGTGACATCTAACTTCCAGCAAACACAGGGGGCTGAACTAAATGAACTTTGAAGTCTATGAGTCTATATTTCTACAACACCAGTATGTTTTGTTTTTTTCATCTCCAAAGAAAGATGATCACCTCTGAAATGGTTTCACAAAAGCACACTGCTCTTTCCCCCATAAAGCTCTGTATAAATGTTTTCAGACCAGAGCCAATAAATATTATCATTGTGTTTTACAGGGGAGGAAGAGGTGCATTAGTCTGTAACAGTAAAGGACGGGAAGCACAAAGGGTTTAATATGGCATGCCGTTCCGTAGCTCACCATCTATTTCACTGCATGAAGCCCAAGATTTTAAGATTACATGCCAAAGTAAGTCAGTCCCCATAGCGCCACAACATATCCTCTCTTTTATGGGGAGAAGCAAGCACTGCTTTCTGCCTGGAAAACTATTAGGCATTTTAGCCACTCCACAGCTGAGGAATGGCATCACTGCTCATGAGCTCAGCATGATCCCTGTGGGAATTTCACTTCATGTAGTGGGCTAAGAGACTGAGCTGTGAAGCAGGAATCCCACTGTCCAGATTGCAACACAATACTGACTTGTCATATACCAGTAGCAGGGGTCGGCAACATTAATGTACCTGGAGCCGGTCGCTGGTTCCCAGGTCTTCTGCTGGGCGGGGGGGGGGGGGGGGGGGGGGGGATGGCGGTGCATATGCTCATGCGTGTGCGCATGGGCCCCCACCGCCACGCGCGCTGCTGCTGTGCCACCATGCACATCGTGGCCATTTTGTTTGCCAAAATGGGACCGCGACTCATTTGCGCATGCAAAGGAATCTTGCGCATGCGCAAACGCATCGCAGCCGCCATTTTTGCAAACAAAATGGTGACCGCGATGCACGCGGTGGTGGCGGCGGTGGCGGTCGGGGGGGCAGGAGGCAGGGGTCCATGGGCCGGGTGCGGCCCACCGGCCGTAGGTTGCCAACCCCTGCCATATAGGGCCTTTGTAAAGCAGAAGTGGGAATCATGTGCCTAATTTTGGGATCAAGAGAGGAAGCAAAGTGAATTGAAGGTAGCAAATTATTTGACACAGCGCCAGTCCAGATGTTTGCACCACATCTGTGCAATCACTGCACTGAAACAAAGATACATCTTTCCCAGCAGTTTGGGAATATTTGCCTAACATTCACAGGGGACTGGACTAGATGAATTCTGAGATCTATTATTCTACATTTCAAAGAACCAATCTCTAAAGGACAGAGATGCAGCATGTAAAATGTTTGAACAGTCTATGGAATGCTACATACAAAACATCTTTTAGCTTAAGATTAACATTAAGTGGTTCCTCTGATTTCATAAATTCTGCATATCCAACATGAAAGTTATCTATAATCAAAAACACTGGGAAATAGCATGGCATGGTGCTTAGGGTGCTGGATTGGGACATTGGAGATCCAGGTTCAAGTGCTTATTGATGCTTGAATTTTTTTCTGGATGATCCGCAGGCCAGTCATTCACTTTATGACTTATCTCACAAGATTGTTGTGAGAATGAAGTTGAGAGGAGAAGAGCCATGTATGTTGCCTTGAGTTTACAGAACATAATGTATCTAAGAAATAAAAATAAGCATCCTATACACCATTAGTAAACTCATTCTCCAAGCGTGGATCCTAACAACTTTTGAGGGAAGTCCCATTTCGCCTTAAACAAACTTCCAATCAAAAGCCAAAGAACATGTTTTACAAGAGTCAAACATGATGGGTTGTTCTTACCTAATTCCTTCAGCTTCTGCACATTGAGTTTACCAACCCGTGGCTTCTCTTCCACCAGAAACCCAAAGGAAGGTATGCGATGAAATAATCTGAATGCCTTCATCACAAAGTGCTCATTGTCTACCAAGGGGTACGAGTCTTCGGCAGGATCTAGGTAAATGGTTTTCCCTTGAATCTGTTTAGAGAAGGGCTCATCTCTATCCACAAAAGACAGCTCCTTCCATTCTTCTTCAGGGCATTGATCCGGTGTGGGCACCAGTTCATGAACAACATAAGGGATGGCAAGTTGTGAGTGCGACAGCTCCATCGTTCTCCAGAGGAAGCTCCTTAGCCCAAGTGGCCCATAAATATCAACTGGAAGAGTCTTTGTGGCAGGACCACTCTGGAGGCTGATAGTACATAGAAGCCCAGGGAGACCAAAGAAATGGTCTCCATGAAGATGAGTTATAAAGATTTTAGTAATTCTTCCTATGAATATAAAAAACAGTGATTCAAGTGAGACCAAATTGAGAGACTTCTGACACACACAATAAAGATAATACATGCGGAAAATGCAAGCCTGGATCAGAAAAAAAGATTATATTGACCTAGAAATTATACAGGTTGAGTCTCTCTTATCTGAAATGCTTGTGACCAGAAGTGTTTTGGATTTTAGAATATCTGTATTTGCAGATATGTACTTAATGAGATATCTTGGAGATGGGACCCAAATCTAAATACAAAACTCATTTATGTCTCTTATACACTTTAACCTAGTCTGAAGGTAACTTTATACAGAGTATTTTAAATAATTTTGTGCATGAAGCAAAGTTTGTATACATTAAACCATCAGAAAGAAAAGGTGTCACTATCTCTTAGAGTTAGGGTTAGGGTTTTGGGGGTTTTTTTGGAATATTTTAGATTTTGGAATTCCAGATAAGGGAGGTTTAGATCATTTTAGGCTTGTTTTTAGGCCTGAGTAATTCTTCCTTGGGCTTCAGTAACAGTAATAAAAATTTAGGCACTTCTAAAAGTCCCTGCCGTAGAAACTAAATTGGTTTCTTCTCTGTTTTGCTTCAGAGAACAGGAAAAAACATTTTCTACTCCGGAAAATTTAGGCCCAAGAGAGGTTTTTTTTAAAAGGGAATTGAAAGACCTCTCCTAGTTTAAAATTATCTAATGGTGTCTAAATATACAGTGAAAATGTCCACCATGGCCTCTAGAGGGTGTTTGGAGCAAAAAAAATGTATATTTTTGGAAGGAGGGGATACAAGGATGTATATGAGTCGCTCTCCAATATTTCCTGGGGAGGTAATGCATTGTATTTTATTCTTTTAA
>CM034703.1:14636259-14662320 GCA_020142125.1 Phrynosoma platyrhinos | reverse complement strand
GTCACACTCTCTCCACCTCAGAGGAAGGCAAAGACAAACTCCCTCTGAAGAAATCTTGCCAAGAAAACCTGAGATAGGTTCACCTTAGAGTTGCCATATGTTAGAAATAACTTGATGGCACACAACAACAAATGGTGCATTGAAGGTTTTTCCAACTGGGCAAAATACTGTAATAAAACTAAACACACAACACAGGCAAAAGGAAAGGCTTTTTACTATGAAAATAGACCGTAACACATCTCTCAGTATAGTTATATTACCAAAGAAGAAAACTCAACATTTTAAAGCACAGTGTTTTTAAGTTTTGCAATAAACCATATTCTGAAGGGCAGAAAATAACTTACATCATGAGGGTCTGTATTTTGTTTCTGAAAAAACTGCTCCCCCCAAAAGGCCTTTGATTTGCATATAGCAACACATTCCCCCTGCGACTTTTTGGCCTACCATTAATAGATGGATTTTCTCATTGTCCAAAAGAACCAACAGTAGCAGGAAAAGGGAAGAGATGCTACTTCCATTCTCCTGCATTGACTCTAAGCATCCCCACACCCCAGAACTTGAAGAAATTAATTTTAATTACATCTTCCAGAATCATCCGCGCTGGGAAATTCTGCGAGCTGTATTCCAAAAAAAATAATTTTACCAAGCCCTGTTTTTATCTGAACTGAGCCCTGTTTTCATGGACCACAGAAAAATGGCCATTTAGATTTCCCAATAGCATAGTTGTGTGAATAGTTTCTTGTCTGACACTGGATACGCAAGGAAGACTGGCCATGAAAAATAAGGATTTCATATTCCTTATACACACACATGCACACACCTTCTTTTGTAATGTGATGTACAAATTCAATTCCCAGCCTGGTTTTAAAAGTGCCCAACACATTTGTCACATCAAACCAGAATGCTCATAAAGAGGTATCTTCATGGGCTAAGCCTCAAAACGATAATTAAATATAGCTGTTAAAAACTACTTTACAGAATAAGTTAACGTTATTAACAAGAAAACAAATGCAAGAAGTGGACTGGAAGAGTAGGAAAGTGCAACAATGAACACATGTTGTAAGGCAAAAAAAGGGGGAAATCCCATTATAAAATGGATGGAACGCTGGGCGACAAGTCTTGTCCCCTAGAGGAAAATACATTGAAAGGGACACATTATACACCAACTTTTTTAAACGAAAAAATATATAAATATATTTTAACATCCAACTATTTGCCAAGAGTATGGCAGAGGAACATATATATATATAAATATACACACAGTTCTTTATTCAACGTATATTTTCTGCCATGGTATAATCCCTTAATTTTACTAAAATTGTATTTTTGGTATTTGCTTGTCAAAGATCGTGTTATGATTCATATGAATGGAAGGTAGCCCTGGTTCACATCTGTGTACTGAGAAGACCCTAATGCACCCTTCCCCAATCCTGTCATCCAGATGCCCTGGATTACCACACTCATCATCCCCAGCCAGCACAACGGGTGGGTGCCAGGTTGGTAACGGCCAGTCTAAAGTATCTAATTCTAGACAGCTTCCCCCCCTAGCCACTTCTCAGATGTTTACAATTTTATTCTGAAAATACTCCAATTAAATCTGTTTAAAAATGTGTCCTTGTATATTTATACAGTTTAACTGCTTACTGGCACTTTTACCCCCTTTGGCAAGCAGACCAGCACCAAGTGCAATGAATCTGAAGGGCCAAATATAAACCTTGCTATGCCATTGTCACTTCAACAAAAACTGCAAAGGGGAAAGCCAAAATAATTTGTCCACAGTACATGCCAGCGTCTAAAATTGTGTTTAAACCACTAGTATTCAGTCCCCAAGACTCCCTCTGTCAAACAAGGAACAACCCTCATTTCCCTTTTTGCCCAAATTCTCATACTTAACCTTTTGCAACTAACTGGGCTCCAATTAAGTCTCTGTACAAAATGTTGCTCTGCAGCTATGTAAAATATTAGGCATATAGGTACAGGTCAAAATTCTTCAAAGCAGCTGTACACATAACTGACCTATGCAATGCATTCTATCTGAGTTATAGGTAATGGGGGGCATTGCTTGACCCAGTGCATGCCAAATATCATATGCACTTCTGCATGGCATTTGTATTACCACTGGAAAAAGGCCACATCATGTCATCTTGTATTTTAAGGGGCATCATGCACCTGTCAATGCTTGCTACTGAACAAGACACTGCTTTCTCTCAAGGGACTTGTTAAAGCCCTTCTATCCAAAGAAACATTTGTTGGAGGAAGCAAATGGATTTAAATGTGTGCCCTCAATCTTGAAATATCTTACTCAGAGCTTGGGAGGAAATTCTTTTTCATCTACAACTTCCAGGATCCCTCATGCTGACTGTGGGATTCTTGGAAATGTGATTCAAAATAAAGGAACTTTCTAGTCTCTGATCTTTTCACATTATTTTCATGTACTTTTGTGAAAGTTCCCTATTTGGTATTTGCCAAAGGTTTTAGGGCTAAGATACACGTCCTGTTATATATAAAAACCATCAGGAATTTGAGCCCTCAATTTCAAGCTGCACTGTGCTTTTATAATTTCAAACTATTAGCTGTACAAAACTTCTTTCAGCCAATATTATATTCACACTTTTAAACTGGGGGGGGGCACGACAAATTGTGTTTGAGATTTTTTTTTTATGATGCATTGTGTCTTCCAAAAGACCCAGCTGAAATTGCTTTAACTGAGGAGTTTGTAGCATGAAGAATTGAAAACTAAATTTTAAATGCATGCACCAAACCAAAGCTTTGAGATTTTGATGGAAAATGTTTCTGGTGAGCTGCAATGAACCTGCTCACATCAAAGTATCAAAGACACAGACGTATGTGGGAAGACATCCCCCATTACTGACGTAGAGAGATAAGGGATGTACTGGAGGCCGTGAATTAGAGGTTAAGGAGTGCAAGTCATGGAGACCAAAAATTCCTTGAAAAGTGAATGAGAAAAAACATACTGCATAGTATGTTAGTGGCAGTGGACAGAATAGAGAGAGATTAGTAAAGGACCACTGGAAAACCAAAACCACACATGGTTCTGTAAAATTATCAACACACTTAAGTCACATAGTTTCTGGATATTTAAAACATGCTTTTCACCAATCATAGGGGTTTCTCCCCTACAGAAGAAGCACACTTTGTAGAATGCACAAGGAGAAAGATGCATGGACAACTCAGCATGTTGTGTGGCTTATGCAGAAAGCCCCTATGCAGAGTAAATCTGGCACTGCTGAATTAATGCCACAAAATTCAACACATCTGAGAGCTGCAAGCACCCTCAAGGCCACAAAAGAGAAACCAGAATATATAAAGAGACAGAGAAATGGGGCGATCAAATTATGCATTCAGCAAAATTAAAGCATTTTTCCCAGGACTTTCCAATTTAACGCTTATGAAAAATAAATCTCCCCAAGTAGAAAAGAATAGCAAGCCCAAAGGCAACTACAAATTCAGAAACATTGCACGGTATAGACCCAATATGGGTACTGGGATTATGTTCTTGGTATTTTATTTTATTTTTTTAAGGTGATAGATGGAAGTAGGTGTGGTCCTCCAAGGCCCAGTGGAAGGGACAATGTGCAATGCCCAGACCTGGAGCAGTTGTTCTCCAATCTATAACAACAGGATGTCAAGGAAATGTTTTTTCTTCTGTGTGGCTCTGCTACCTTTGCCATACAAGTTGCAGAAGCAAATTTAAACTATCAAGGAAGATTTTCTATTATTTCTGGACACTTGTTTCTTTTGAGAGAGAGTACAGGCCATCAGTGGAAAATTCCACACCTTGAAGAGATGGTTATAGGGCCAGATTAAAAATGGGTTTTTTTTGGGAAGAAGGACATAAAAAAGGAAATGTTGCAAGAAGTCTGAACACATCTTGTTTGGAGTATTTCCACAATGGCTCTGGAAAAGGGTTCCCTGAAGAATTTCAGATGCCATCTGAGAAGTGTGCCCTTTGAGCAACTCAGCTTGTTTTCGGTGAGTAGGACACAGATGCTGGCCATTCATACATGTCTGGTAGAAAGGACTCATACTCATAACTCCAGACCCTTGATCTTATATACTGGTTCTTGTCTGCAGGCTCAGGATAATGGAAAGCCATTTGGTTAGCATATAAAAATTCCATAACCTGGAGAGGAAGAAAAAATCAGTTATTGCCTCTACACCAGCTTCCTCCAGATGTGTTTGACTACAATTCCCATTACCCAGCCAGCATGCACTCCCACATCTGAAAGTTGCTCTAACATGATCCCTGGATCCATGGGTCAAACACTGGGTTTCCAGGAGTAGCCAATCAAATGGCTCTGAAAAATAACAAATAAGTTTTGTCCCTGGCATCTGGTAACCAGACATTGTACATGCAGGCTTCCATATAAAGATCGTCACTTTAAAATCCTTGCCCAAACAACTCAAAAGGATTGTGCTTACTGTATGTAAGCATTTCCATTTAATGGAGTACCTTGCCCATGATCTTGAGAAGTATTAGGACAAGCTCACTGGTCTTTCGGGCCATATTTTTTCCAATGATTCTTTATCCACCCACTGAAATCTAGACTTACTTTAACGGCAATGTTTATGGAAACCTCTCTGATGTTGGACAGTGCAGGATAAAGCCGTCCCTCAGCAAGTTCTTCCTCACTCAGCTGTCCAGTCAAAGCCTTTTAATACAAGATGATGGGGAAGAAATGTTACCCAAGAAAAACCCCTAAGATGGTCAACTGTTGCAGGACCAGGCTCTAGCTTCAGATGACCCAGGACTACAATTTTTTTTTAAATTAAAAATACAAATTACCTGCATCTATGAAAAACAGATTAAAAGTTAGCTGACATCAGTCCACATTAATTCTTCACTAAGTGGTATTAATTTCATTAAAATCTTCCCATATTCTTATTATTAAAACTTCCCTCACTTATTTCTGTTAATACATTTATGTTAATGTATAAATGAACCTTCAATGCATTCAAAATGACTTTCACTAATGTAATTAATTATTGTATTGGCTAACAGTACAGAATAACTAACTTGACTATGTTGCAGTCTATTTAGTTTTTCCATGCTCCAGAGAAGCAAAACCAGCAAATAAGATGAGAAGCAGCTGCAGTAAATAAAAAGTCACAACACAGGTTTACCCAAGTTTAAAATATCAGCAGCCCAGAAGACTGAATGCCTGGTGGAATAAAAAGGGCTCAAGAGGGGACCTAGCAGACTTCCTTAATCAAGGAATAGGGTCATCTGGATAAGACCACTGAAAAGGCTCTTTTGTGTCTGCATTCAAGCCAAACACACCTCTGCTCCTAAGACGTACAGCAAAGCTTCCCTGAAGATCTTAATGCAAAGGCAGAGGAAGGCAAGAAGCCTGGTAAGTAAGCCAAGGACAGGCATACCAGGTGTAGAATGGACAACTTATAGCCCTTCGGATGTTGTTAGATTGTGATTTCCTTTTGCCTAGCTGGCACAACCAATGGTGAAGGACAAAGGGGGCTGTAGTCCTACATCATCTAGAGGGCCAGAACGTGCCTATCCCTGTTTGAAGCTGTTCAAAGAACCCTTCAGAAGTTTTTGGACAATAATTTCCACAAGTCTCAGCAAGCATGGTCAGGGAATAGTTTTAAAACATCTGGAGGGCACCAGGTTGCTAAATCCCAATCCCAGCTCAGCTCATGACCAAGCACTTCTGGTTTTCTTTCTTTCATCTAGTTCATGCACATCTGCAGATGTCATTCACTTTAATATGACATGCAGAGATTGTATTCTATTCCTTGACTACTTAGAGTGGAATGAGATGTCACCGGAGTCTCAGAATAGCTGCTATTCCATGTCTTTCTCTTCTCTTCCAAGTAACTTCTACTACAAGAATGAGAAACATTTGGTCCTCTAGATGTTTACTACACACATCAGCTCTACCCAGAAGAGCCAACCGGGAACTCTCAACCAAAACATCTGGAGGGTCAATGAATCCTCACCGCAGGTGACACAGCACATGATATGACACAATCATGTTTTTATTCATTTCCTCCTTACACTCAAACATGCACACGTACCTCTCTGGCTGTTGGGGGTGAAGGGTAGCAGAGTACAGCATATTCTCCATTATACTATGATGCTTAACAACTCCTGGACCAGCCAATTCTAATGATTATAAAGCAACAAAGCTAATTAAAAACCAGGTTGCCCACTCATCCTCTTAAGCAAAGTGAAAACACAGGCCCATTTGGAACCCACACACAGTCTTCCCAATCTGAAAAGCTTAGAGAATGGTGAAATGGTAACACATGCTGTATTTCATCCATCAGACATCCTATTCAGCCCATTAAGATCACTCACCTTTGCAGCCTCCAAGAAGACTTTGTCGCTAATGTGTCGAACACCACTGAGAATAACAGCAAGGGCAACACCTAAAATATAGTTTGTAAATTATCTGGCAGAATCATTTTGACTTATTGATGTGTATGAAATTGGGCAAATGCATTGGTGTTACTGTACTTTTGCTCTGCTGTTCTTCTAAACTAAATGTTCATCCCCACATCCTGCAAGCTAGGAAAACAGGGGTTCTTTTCATGTCCACCTCTAATAGTTTAGTTTTTTTAAAAAGCAAAAGGGATGCAGAAAGCATGCTTCTTCATTTTGAAACCTGTATTCATTTATTTACATCAAAGATCAGCAACTGCAGCAAGTCAAGGGGCCAATTCCCTCTTCCCCAGAACTTTCCAGGAGCCACATGGACTGTCAAAAATTCCCCAGTCCAAAAAAGCATAATAAATTGTTGTTTTTTTAAAAAAAATGGAAGGGGGCTGTGACCTATTTAAAATATTAATTGCTTCTCCTGTAGGATTCAATCAGAGGCAATTCCTGCCTTTGCTAGCCAAAAAAGAAGCAACCTGGAAATATCAAAGAGTTGAGGGCCACAAGAACAACTTTGGGGTTCTGCCCATTCTTGAATTATAACTTCACTTTGGAGGAGCATATTAAAAAGGTTTCCATCTCATCCACTCCCAAATCACCTGCTCAGCAGTTTACAAGCAAGCTCCATTTTACAGATCTGGCACTGAGTCAGGAAAAAAAGAAGGGCACATTTCAGGTCACATACTTAATATTAGGGTTTTCATCTCTGTGTGCAATGATGATTTATACATATTATATGTGCATAAATGTTCAATGTTGTTCAGAAGCTAGATTCTCACTATTTCCTAGTGTAAAGGAGGCCACACTCTTCAGAGTAGAGGCCTAATGTTTCCATTTTTCTATGGCAAAAAGGGCAGACAAGTAGGCAGCATGAATTCTGGAACAGAAAATGTATATGCCTTGTAACATATGTTGTAGTGCCTGTACTCACATTCCAATGAGCAGCATTCTTGGTTCCAGCTGGCACAACTTACAACTAATCAAACATTGTGTGTGCATGTACTGTGCCATTTTACTGATATGGCAAGGAGGCAGGATTACTGGGGTACTGATGGACCTAGATAGATAGTCAAATGAATGTCTGCCTGTCTAGTTATCTATTTTAAAATATTCATATCCTGCCCTATATCTTACAATCTCAGGATGGACAGATGGATGGATAGATATAAGGAGGGACACAGTAAAGGTGTACATGGTGGGAGAGCCAGAAAACAGAATGAAAGGAAGTAATCCTTCACACACTGTTAAGTTAAACGATGGAATTCATTTTTATATGACGTAGCGGCAGCTACCAATTAAAAAGGGGATAGGAAACAATTGTGTTGGATAAGGGTACTGATAACTACTAGCCATGAGGGCTGTATGTGACCTCTGGTCCCAGTGACAGTATGGCTCTAATTCAAAGTTGCTACATATCTGTTTAGATTTTTAGGATGCCTTGAAACCTAAATTTAAACCTAAATGCAACCTCCTCATCTTAAAGCAATGCTTGAGTATAGCGAGCAAGACTCTCATGCTTTACCTGGAAAGATGTAGGCATTGTTTCCCTGTCCTGGTCTGAAGGATCGCCCATCGCTCAGCTTCACTGGCTCAAATGGACTGCCACTCGCAAACAGACAACGCCCCTGTCAAGTAGGAAAAAAGGAAGTGACACTTTTGGGAACCAGTTCTGATTTGTTGTTGTTAACTGCCCTCGAGTCAATCTCAACCCATGGCAACCCTATCGATGAGAAATCTCAAAGACACCGTCCTGCACTGCTCTGCTTAATTCCTGCAAACCCATACCCATGACTTCCTTAATAGAGTCCATCCATCTAGCATGTGGCCTTCCTCTCTTCCTACTTCCCTCCATCTTCCCCAGCATTATTATCTTTTCCAAAGAGTCCTCTCTTCTCAAGATGTGTCTGAAGTACGACAGTCTCAGTTTGGTCATCTAGGCTTCCAGGGAGGTTTCTGGCTTGAAGTGTTCTAGGACCCATTTGTTTGTCCTTTTGGCTGTCCATGGGATCCTCACCACTCTTCTTCAGCACCACATCGCAAATGAATTGATTTTCTTCCTATCATCTTTCTTGACTGTCCAACTCTCATATCCATACATGGTAATAGGGAATACAATGGCATCTTTTCTAGTTCTTTCATGGCTGCCCTCCCTATTCTTAATCTTCTTCTCATTTCCTGACTGCACTCCCCATTTCTATCAATGTTTGATCCCAGGTATGGAAATTCTTTTACTATTTCTATTTCTTCATTGTCTAGGTTGAACTTGTGAAGGTCCTTGGTTGTCATTATTTTTGTTTTCTTTATGTTTATCAGTAAGCCTGCCTTTGCACTTTCTTCTTTGATCTTCCTCAGTAGGTGTTCCAGGTCTGTGAGGTTTTCTGCTAGTAAGTACTATGATTCTGCATATGTATACACCAGCGGTTCTCAACCTGTGGGTCGCGACCCCGGCGGGGGTCGAACGACCTAAACACAGGGGTCGCCTAAAGCTACATATTTCCGATGGCTTTAGAGCCTGGCTGAGCCTCTCAGTCAGAAGAGAAGCCGGTTCAGAAAGAGACGGAGCGGAGCCAAGGAAGAGGAAGGAGGAGGAGGAGGTGAGGAAGGCGGGAAGATGGTGCGAGCCTCTTCCTGAAGGAGGGGAGAAACAATGGAGGCTCCCTTCTGAGGGAGTATTATGGTCGGGAAGGCGGTTGTGAATGGGGGGTGAGGGGGGGTTAATGGTATTTACTTTGCCCGCTCTTTTCTCTCTCTCCATCTCTGTGCGTTTGTTGTCGTCAGCGTGTGCCTTCAAGTCGTTTCCGACTTAATGGCCAACCTGAGGAGAACCTTATCCTGGGGTTTTCTTGGCAAGTTTCTTGCCTTTGCCTTCCTCTGAGGCTAAGAGAGTGTGACTCGCCCAAGGTCACCCAGTAGGTTTTTCATGGTTGAGCCAAGATTCGAACCCTGGTCTCCAGTTGCAGTCCAAACCCAAATCACTACACCATGTACACACACACACACACACACACACACACACAAACACACACACACACTTGCATTTACATCTACACTTTCCCCTGGTGTATTATTATTTACACTTGCTGTTTACACTTCCCTCCCACTTTCTTTTTCCCCTCAGAGCTCAGGCTCTGGTGTATGTGGCTCTCTCACCTTTGACTTTTAGAAAAATTGTATAGTGTGAGCTTTTTGAGGGAACACTTTCATCTGTTCTCAGTCATGTTGTTTAGGTGTGAATGAATGAATGAATATATGTATAGGTGTCTATCTATCTTGTTGTTGTGTGCCTTCAAGTCCTTTTTGACTTATGGCTACCCTAAAGTGAACCTGTCCTGGGGTTTTCTGGACAAGATTTTTTCAGAGAAGATTTTCCATTGCCTTCCCTTGAGGCTGAGAGAGTGTGACTTGCACAGGGTCAACCCACTGGGTTTCATGGCTGAACAGGAATCAAACCCTGATCTCCAGAGTCATAGTCCAACACTCGACCCGTAACACCATGGTGGCTTTCACACAGTTGTTTACTGTTATATTACTGTTATATTTAAACCCATGCTATGCCATGGTGAAATGTTATTTATTGGAATTAGTAATAAATATTTCTCAACATATAATTATGTTGTTTTTGTGATTAATCACTATGTTTAAATTATGTTTGATTTGTAGCAATGAGAATACATAATGCATATCAGGTATTTACATTCCGAATCATAACTGTAGCAAAATTACAGTTTTGAAGTAGCCACCAAAATTTTTTTTTTTTGGTTTGGGGTCACCACAACATGAGGAACTGTATTGCGGGGTCACGGCATTAGAAAGGTTGAGAACCACTGGTATACACTATTTATGGTACTGCATACTTTCTTTTCATAAACAGCTGAAGGCTCTTCTGTTTCAACAAGCCTTTGAGGACTAATTGTTCAGGTGGGATGAGACTTTTATAATGGATTGTGGTGTTGTGGGTTTTTTTCCATGGTTCATCTTTTAAACTATTTTTAAAAATAGTTCAATCACTTTTTAACTCATGTCTTTTGTGAATTTTTAAATTTGTTGTAAGCTGACTTGAGTCCCAAATTGGGAAAAAGGTGGAGCAGAATTATAATAATGGCAGCCTGTATGGGGGAATTACATACCAATATTCTGCTGCAAGCCTATGTGTCTGATTATTTGCACACTGGACATCTGACACTCCTTTTCCTACAGCAACAGGGCTCTTGTCTGTCTGTCTATTTATTTTATATTCCACCTTTCTGCCAGAGTGGGACCCAAGGTGGCTCATGGAAGAAAATCACTTAAACCTAGCAATTAAAAAAAACAATTAAAATAATCACAATTAAGAACAGTATAAATTTATTTAGAAAGCATACAAAGTTTTAAAAAATAAATAAATAAAGCACACACTGCAACATGAAGCTTCCTCAGGAGTGATCAGATATTAAAAGCCTGCTTTTAAAAAAAGTCTTTGCTTGCTATAGAAGGAAAATAGGGAGGGGGCCAGCCTAGCTTCCAGTGGAGGGCCATTCCAGAAGGTGGGAGCAGCCACTGAGAAAGCTCTCCCTCATGTCCTCACCCAGCAGGTCTCTAATGGTGGTGGGACTGAGAGAAAGCCTTTCCCTATAAATAAGGGCAGGATTACAAACTGCATAAGAGAAGACACACCCTAGCAGGCATACCTACTGAATATTCCCCCACAGCAGGGGTGGGAAATCTGGAGTGGGGCCAAATTTTTGGGTTTCCTGAGATGGCCATGTGCCTTTTGCATATTGCGTTCTCTTGATGGTCTCTTTGTTTCTCTATGAGATATTTCCCATTCTAAAAAGTTGAATGGTCTCTCCTCATGCTTAGTATTGGCTTAAACACATTGGTAACTGGTAATTTGGGGCAGATGAGATCCTGTTTTATCATCCCCTCCACACCTAGTTAAAGCTGTAACAGAATCACCTGAAATGTTATCATTGTACAGCAGCAGATCCTCTCTAATCTTGGAAGCTGAACAGGGTCAGACCTAATCAGTAACTGGATAGGGTAACTCAAAGGATGACCAGGTGCTGTAGGAAGGAAGGCTATGGCAAACCACCTCAAAGTATTCCTTGCCTAAGAAAACCTTATGAAATTAATGAGGTCATCATAAGCTGATAGGCAACTTGAAGGGATACACACACACGCACACACACGTTGGTCGACATATTTAACATGCAATAGATTTTGTATGCTGTGGATACATTACAAAAAAGCAATCTCTTGATCTGCAAAGTGAGAAGGTACAGCCTGAGGAGGATTCTGCCATGCAGTCTATCCAATCATTAAGCTCAGCTCTAAATAGCCAAACAGAAGAGTTCCATCATTCAGGTAATCTTATAGATAAAAGTATAATCTTATAGATAAAAGTACAGTGTTTCTGGTGGCTCAAGTAAGCAAAGCTATACAGCCCAAAGAAGAGATTATTATAGTATTTAAAAATCTGTACTTGCCTCAGTTAATGTGTATGCCTCCTCAGCAGTGCACTCTGCTTTTGCAGTAGGATTGCTCAATGCAAATATGATTGGTCTCTCATTGATAGAGCCCATTGCTTTGATCACATCAGGAGAAAAGAGGCGCCCGGCACCTGCAACCCCTAGAATTGGATAATATAATGAAAACAACAGCCTAAAAAATTTAAAAGAGGCATACACATTTAATAAAAGCATTAGCACAGAACAAGCTCACACTGGCATTTAGCCTGGACACAGAGCAGCCCCTGTGAAAACACGCAGGCATGTGTCAGCTTTCCCTCTAGCCAAAGTTATTTGCCAAGTTTCTACTTGTCTCACTGCTAACAGGATGCAGAAGCACCAAACACATTGCATCAGTGTGCAGATTTGTATGCAAGAAGCTTTTGTCTCACAGTAAATTTGCAGATGCACCTGCAAAAACAACTGTCTTCATATGGTGCTTGGAGGCCTTCTCTAAGTATATGTAGTCTACTGTTGCAAGCAAGGTACTTGAGCTGATAAACCCTTAAACTAACTCAGAAGAGCACTGCTTATGATTGACACATACATGTTTTCCCTCTATTTTGCAAAAAGCCATCTCTGATCAAAACACTGTGAGAAGACCTTACATACCACCTCAAATAGGATGAAGGTAGTTAATGCATTTAGTTCTGGGTCATGAAAGAATGGTTCACATATTCATACACCTCTCTTTCCAAATTTAACAGCTCAAAGTGCATGAACTGTCTTTACCAGAACATATCAACCCACATTCATGCAATATAAAAAAGTTTTTTTGTGGGTTTTTTCGGGCTGTGTGGCCATGTTCGAGAAGAGTTTCTTTCTGACATTTCACCAGCATCTGTGGCTAGCATCTTCAGGCTAGATCTTTCTCTGAACTCCTGAGAGATTTCCACAATGGCATTATTGCACCCAGTCCTGTTGACATGGTAGGTAAACATAAGCAAATTTTAAATACCAAAGAGCTAATGATAAGTCACTGTGCAACTAGTGATAAGAATCTACCACGTGCATTTGAAATTAAAAGCACTATCTGATCCTGCAGCATTTCTAACAGATTAACAACCTGGTTGGTGTGTGAAGAGCCTAAAGACTCACCAACAATGGCAGATGGTTGAAGTACATTCACTGCCTCTAAGAAGCTCTTTGGCACCTGGTCTGGGGCTGGGTGAGTATAGGGCTCTTGATTGGCATCTACAGTTTGTTCTCGACCCTAGAAATATTAATATAAAATTTAAAATCTCAACAGAAACAAAAACAGGGGTGGGGAGTGGATGAGACTGTGATCTTCCAAAAAACCACAATTGAACCTTACCTGAACCAATAAGCCGAATTTGTCAAACATCCATATTTTCTTGTAAGCTTCTTCTGTTGAAAGGCCACTTTCCACCATAGCCATGACTATGAGATTGGCAATTCCAAGGGCAGCCTGGCAGACCCAGGAAACATGGAAAACATGTCATTTTGTAAAGCTGTCAAGCAATAACTGTTTAATCAGTAGATCAAATAGCTTTCAAAACTGAGCTCCAAGTACGTATTTAATGATGGATAAATTTCCCTGAATGATGTTATTCCCTTCTGCAAAAGTAACTCTCAGAAAGCTGTCATATGTACCCACTAGTCTAACCCCTCAGTGTGGTGGAACATGCAGCAGAATCTCTGCTGAGGTTCTGTGATTTTAGGCAGGCTCATATATAGTCTTTCAGGCATCTTGGCCCCACAAACTTTCCCACTGTATGCTGGGGGATCATAAATTATTCCCATTTTGTAATTGGGGGATACAAAATCTAGGGAGCTGAACTGTCCTGAATGCACAACTCACCTCTCCCGCACCAAGGAACAAGAACCGGTGCTCTGCAATGGGCTTGCCAATAACTTTTTGCGCTGCCAACAATCCAGCTAAGGCCACTGCTGCCGTCCCTGTGGGGAGAAACCTCTCTGAGAACAGCCAGCCAGCCAAAAAGAATCAAAAAGGGTTCACTGGTATGTGCAAGGAGCCCAAAGGGAGACATTTACCTTGGATATCATCATTGAAAGTGCAATATTTTTCTCTGTATTTCCTTAAGAAGCGGAAAGCATTATGGTTGCCAAAGTCTTCAAATTGAATGAGGGTGTTTTGACCATACCTAGAAATGTGGCAAAACAAACAAAAAACTGTTTCACTTCAACAAAGAACTGCCTATTTTCAATATGTATTAATACTTTGCATATGCAGCAGCACATGGGTCCCAGTATGTGGGCCATGGGACTGATCTCTCCCTAAAATTAGGCTGCCTTCCTGAAATGAACTGGCAAAATTAGAACCCCAAGAGTGCAGTTGAGCTTTTCCAGGAATTATCAATCAGAAACTATTAAAGGATCAAACCGTAAGAAAAATTAAGACTGTGATTGTTGTTGAGTCTTCCCTGGAATAACAAAGGTTGCCTGCAATATATTCTAGGCACACTCACTTTGGAGCAAGGTACACTGTAAACACGGAGGGCACTTCAAGTTACACATGGTGCTTGTACGAGTCTTTCTGTTCGAGGACATTTCCATGATGTATAGGTAGGTGCCTTCAAGTTACCCATAGGTTTTCTCCGGCAAAGAATGGCCTTAGTATGACTAGGAGCAGCCTTTCATTTTCTCAAGACTCTTTCTCCAACTTTTTACTTCTAAAACAAGGGTGAACAAGCTCCAGGGGTCCAAGATCAATAAGACTCCATATTTGATTAAGAATTCTGGGTCCACAATCTGATTTTTCCTATCTTTGTAGAGGACCAATGGAATCTACATTCTATTAAGTAAAACCACTGATTTATCTCTGACACACTCCCCCCGCTCTTTAATACACTACACTAGCCTTCCTTGCAAGGCTCACAAAGAGATTGTGTATGAAGCATCATCACCATGTGGAATTTAAGTGACCCCCCTCTTTTTTTTTAGTATTATCATTATAATTGCCCAAGTGTTTGATCCAGTCATAGAATCAAAAAGCTAGAAGAGACCACAGGGGTCATCCACTCCAACCCCCTGCCATGAAGGAGCACATAAAGAATCATTTATTGATTGGCACAACTGCATATTTGGGAAGGATACAACTGAACTGATTCAGGGTTTATACCTGCCTATGATGGCTTCCATGAACTCATCCATGAGGTCATCATAAAGCTGTGAGCGGTCTCGTTTCTGGTAGAGTCCCATGTAAAATGGGTCTTGCAAAAGTGCCTAGGAGAAGTAAAAGGATGAAAGGAAGCTGTTAGATCAAGCCATAAATAACCAACTTATTGTGTGCCTTCGACTTCACACTATTTTGTGCCATTTGCTGGAAATGTGGACAGCTGAAGAAGACATGAGTCATGTTATCTGGATTTAAAACACTTATTGATCTGTTTGAAAATAATCTAAGATGACCTCTGGGGAATTGATGGGAAGAATTTGCATTGAAAGGAGAACATTTTCAATTGTAACACCTCCTTGGTGGTATGTCCTCCCCAGGGAGTTCATCCGATGCTTATTATTATGGTTTTGCCAAGAGATGTTTTAAACATTTTAAAAAGCTTTTCTATAACTGTGCACTTTTATCCTGCTTTGGGTCTGAATTTGGTTTTATATCCTGATACATTTTCACTCTGGTGCCAGGTTTATCTTGGTTTCACATTATGTTTTTATTATCACTGTGGTACAGTGTTGCATTATTGTTGTATTTTATAATTTTTAACAGACTGTACACCATCTGAAGAACTCTGGTTAGTGGGAGGCTTAAAAGTTTACTGAATCAGTCCATCAGAGAAAATATTAACAACTAAACCTTGTTTTATTAGTACAAATATCTAAGTAGAGAAGGAGGCAAAAAGACAATCTTAGTGGTTTAAAATTTTGACTGGTTTGGTCACCAAGGCAAACCTGGTGGTTGCCCATCCATGCAGGTTTCGATGGCTGGGGAATAGGTACCACAGCCAAGCAGAGCACAAGAAATATAATAATAATAATAATAATAATAATAATAATAATAATAATAATAATAATAATAATAATAATTTATATTTATTATATTTATTTATAGCAATAGCAAGTACATTTGTAAACCACTTATCAGTGCACTTAAGCATTCCCTAAGCAGTTTACAATGTGTAAGCTAATTACCCCCAACAAGCTAGGTACTCATTTTAGTAACCTTGGAAGGATGCAAACCTGAGTCGAGCTTGAACCCTTAGCTGGTACTGAACTCGCAACCTTGAGTTTTGTGAGTGAGTGGCTGCAGTATAGACATTTAACCACTGCGCTACCAGGGCTTCTATTTATATTTATTTTATATAGGACTCAGGGCAGCTAACAACATTAAAAAAACAGTACAATTAAAAGCATATAAAATAGTACATTAAAAAAAATTAAACTATTACAATATTAAAACAAGTTACATGCTAAAAGAAAGGCCTTCCCTGCCCAATTTTGATACTGGGTCACTGCCAAGCAACAAATGCAATGCAACAACACCAAGCCAAACCTGGTGGTTACCTGTCCCTGCAGGTTTGCCTGGCTGGGGCACTACAGACACCATAGCCAAACAGAGCACACAAAAGTTCTTCCCTGCCCATTTTTTGGCACTGAGCCACTGCTAAGCAACAATAAAGAGAATTTGATGATAATGATGTTCGTTTGTATCTCACCTATTCCCCCTAGCTCTGGGACAATTAGAACAGATACAGGCAAATTCAATTACGTTATCTCTCATGGAAGTGGTGGGTGCTATGTGACCAACAGATGCCAAGTGGGACTTTGTGGGGACAGGGGAAGTTGGCAACATACCTGATTGTCAGTGCCGACATCAATGCACACTGGCAGGCACTTATCAGGGTGTATTCCCGCACATGCAGTATACAAACAGAGTTTACCAACAGAAATTCCCATTCCATAAACACCCAGATCACCAAGACCCAAGATCCGTTCTCCATCTGTGACGACGACAGCCTTAAAGGAACAAGTGGAAATGTAATTTCATTAGAAGCACAGACAGAAAGTTAAAGCAATTGTGTTATAAACTTTTACATGATCTTTTTCTTCAAATAAGAAGAAATGTATCTGTGGTATTTAGGACGAAGCAATTATTTTCATCATTAAACTTAGGCTTGGCTTCCTATACTGCTTGGTGGTGGGATCATTACCCAAAAACATTTCCATGTGTATCAACAACAAGCCTTGCTTTGCTTCAGAGAGTACCTCCCTAACTATAGTGGCTTCAACACAGAGATCTCTTTGCACAATGGGGACAAATTCAGGCACTAAATTCCTAATATCACTGAGGTTACATACAGTTGTTTTTGAAAATGAATTTCAAAGACACTGCAACCACAACATATGAAAAATATATATAGAGGTCAATAGAATAAGCCCATATGAGGTGATTTATGGTTCAAACATTGTCAAGTCCAGTTGATGGGACTCCAAGGTGAAAGAGCTACAAAAGATCTTTGCTTGAGGTCCTAAAGAGCTGCTGCTGTCAGAAACAATCCCTAATATTGGACAAGACAGACCAAGAACTTGGAAATTTTATTTTTTAGACTACAAACCCCATGATCTTGCAGTTCCTAGAGGATTCTGGAAACTGCAGTCCAAAACTCTGTCATCATGAGATGGGGCATGAATGTGCTTAAGTATCTTGGCGGGGGACTTGAAATACTCTCCAAAAACAGGAAGTGAAACCTGGCTGCTACAGCTGAAGGGTTTATTTACAGAGGATAGGAAATAAACTGTATACAGCAGGGGTTGGCAACCTTCGTCCGCGGGCCACACCCGGCCTGCGGACCCCCACCAACCAGCCCCCGTCGACCCCTGCCGCCGCCACGCGCGTCACAGCCGCCATTTTGTTTGCCAAAATGGTGGCCGCGAGTGGGGGGCCTTCCAAAATAGCGCCTGCATCATGCGTGCGCAACGCAGGCACCATTTTGGAAGGCCCCACAGCAGCTGCACAGCCGCCATGGGACCTTCCGAAGGCTGCGCCGGGCAAATTTGCCCACCACGGCCGCTTCCCTGGGTCTTGGAAAGGCCCCCCTGCCGCCGCTGCGGGCGAATTTGCCCACCATGGTTGCAGAGGAGCCTTTACAAGGCCCAGGGAAGCCCCCCCGTGGCCTTTGCAGGTGAATTCGCCCGCCGCAGCTGCTTCCCTGGGCCTTGGAAAGGCCCCCCTGCTGCCACTGCAGGCGAATTCGCCTGCTGCAGGGGCGGGGGGCCCTTTCTGAGGCCCAGGGAAACCCCCATGTGGGGGGGGCTTCCAAAATGGTGGCCGCATTGTGTGCGCATGTGCACGATGGCGTTGTCGTGTGCATGCACGCGCACAAGTGATTGCGCGCGCCTCTGCCCCCACCGCGCCATCCCCCCCCCCAGCAACAAAGGTTGCCGACCCCTGGTATACAGCAACAGTAGAGCTTTGGATGAAAGCATATGCAGGCTTCCTCCTTCTTCCAGCTCTTGACAACACAACAAAAAAGCAACTCTCCAATACTCACAGACTCTGCCACACTGACCCACTACAATGACTCACAACTCTTCTTTGACTTATACCTGCTTTGAGTTGTGTCTCTTATACTCTTGGCTGATGCAACCTTTGTCCAGGCTTGCTCAGCCATTACATCATATATATTACAATAGCAGTAGCAAGTATGTTTCTATACTGCTCATCAGTGCACTTAAGCACTCTCTAAGAGGTTTACAAGTGTAAGCCAACTGCCCCTAACAAACAGGGTACTCGTTTTAGTGACCTTGGAAGGATGCAAGCCTGAGTCAAGCTTGAGCCCTTGCCTGGTATTGAACTCGCAACCTTGCAGTTTGTGAGTGAGTGCCTGAGGTACAGGCATTTAACCACTGCACCACCAGGGCTCCGCTACTCATACAGTCCAGGTGTTGGTCTTAATACTTTGCAGTGCTGCAGATATAACAACATGGTGGCAAACTCAACTCTTCCAGCCTGTGGATGGACTCTGTTATCAGCTTTGCTTCCCAATCCCTATCTTCCCTGTAGATGTGACAACTAAATCACTTTATTCATCCTCCCTAGAGACTCTTGGGTTCTGCAATCCAAAATCTAAGTATTTCATGGATGAATTCTAGAGAACTTGAAAGTCTGAGCCCTTTTGTGGCACTTTAAGCTGGTTGTTAAAAAAGGTAATTCTGCACAAATGCCCAAAACCGCATATAGGTACCTCTCTTTGCATTTACCTGCTCTCCTTTGCACATGCATATCCTTGATGGACAGGTAAAAAAAAAATGCTTATTCTGTGGCTGGAAATAATTCATGGAAGGTTGCTATTTTACACTGACACTACCTCTGCATGGGGGGAATGTGTAACTGTTTAATCCAAATTTGCTACGAATAGCCTCCCTGTCACTTTTAATAATAGTACAGACAAGCCTCAGTGTCACTGCAAATCTGGAAAATCCAGGGCAGCCCAGATTTTATTGTGTTTACCTAGATAAGTCCTAAGTCTCCAAAAAGCCTTCAAGCTGTGTGATTGGCCTTTCTGCCTCCATTTTCAGGAGAAGCGTATCTGCTTTAGGCTGGGGAAGGGGTCTTTTTCCCAAAATGGGAAGCTGCCAGTAATCGTTATGGGTAGGGGTGGGGGGAAGAAGCAGGTTGCAAAGCTACCACCAAGTATTTGTCTATGATCTCCCATCTGAAGATATTAAGCTGGTATTAGAGCAAAAAAAGAAGAGATACCAAAGCAGTACCTTCACGTTATTTTCTGGCCAGTTGTCCACAACAGATCTAACATGGCCCCGATCTGTTATGGCAATGAACAATCCTCTGTAAGGAAATAAAAATGGAAAAACTCTTACCAGTCATACATATAAAACATTCCCTTTCCTTGCAGAAAATAAGCTTGTTACAATAGGTTGTCTCTTTTAACAAACCATGATTAAAAAATCAAGTACACTTTCTTTTTAAAAGATAAAATTAACATAATGATTTATGGAATATAGTATTGTTACAAGCTTATAGAGTCTGGAAAATGAAAATTAATCCAATGCCTCTTTTATTTGAAATAAAGGTAAAAACAATTCTACACACCAGCAATCAAATCTGATAACTGTACTTGAGGTCTATATCCAAAGTGCAGCTCAGTTATGAAAGGAAGATGAGTGAAAAAATGCCTGTTATAACATATTTTTACTTAGTGAACATGAATGCAAAATGATGCAACATTTCAAAGAAGAGGCTATTTAGTTATTACAACAAAAAGCCAATTTTTAACCTATAGTCAACAATGCAAGGTCTAGAAACGTAGAATTTTACAGGTTCGCAATTAATTAAATCCATGGGAATGCAAAGTTGTCAGTTTAGCTGGGTTGAAAACCTCATCCTTGGGCCATAAGCATAGGCAGTGATTCATACTGCAAGCAAATGAGTAGGAACTGATTTCATTTGGTGGGAAAGCTCCAAATGGCTGTGGCTGAAGGAAGGGTACAAAGAACTTTATTTAAAATACTTGGATCTCAATTTAGCAACTCCAAAGGTGGCACAGAGTGTAATGGAGTGGCAATGGAGGGCAAAACAGAAACTGAAGGAAGAGCAAGTGGAGAAGAAAGCTTAAGGAGTAGAGTACAGTAGAGACACTATAATATTAGCAGAAAACCTCACAGACCTGGAACAACTACTAAAGAAGATCTAAGAAGAAAGTGCAAAGGCAGACTTACTGTTGAACATAAAGAAAACAAAAATAATGACCACAGAGAACTTACACACATTCAGACTAGACAATGAGGAAATAGAAATAGTAAAAGAGTTCTCATATCTGGGATCAAACATGGATTGGAACAGGGACTGCAGCCAGGAAATCAGAAGAAGAGTAAGAATGGGGAAGGCGGTTATGAAAGAATTAGGAAAGATGCTAAAATGCAAAGACATACAACTCAGCACAAAAGTCAGAATCATACAAGTCATCGTATTCCCTATTACCATGTATGGATGTGAGAGCTGGACAGTCAAGAAAAAAGATAGGAGGAAAATCAACTCCTCTGAGATAATGTGGTGCTTGAGAAGAGTGCTGAGGATCCCATGGACAGCCAAAAGGACAAACAAATGGGTCCTAGAGCAGATCAAGCCAGAGATATCCCTAGAAGCCAAGATAAGAAGACTTAGACTGTCATACTTTGAACACATAATGAGAAGGCATGAATTGCTGGAAAAGACAATAATGTTAGGAAAGGTGGAGGGAAGCAGAAAGATAGGAAGGACACATGCTAGATGGATGGACTTTATTAAAGAGACCATGAATATGGGTTTGCAGGAGCTGGGCAGAGTAGTAGACAACAGGGGGGCCTGGAGATGTCTCATCCATAGGGGCACCATTGGTCGAGATCAACGCTAAGGCAGTTAAAAACAACAAACAGTAGAGAAGATTAGAGAAGACTTGAGGCAAGAAATTGGCAGTGCAAGCCACATTTCAGTTGTGAATTTGGACAAAGATAGCCAATTCTTTGGTGGCAGACCTTTGGTTTTTATACATACTACCATCAATTTCCGAGAGGTTTATCAAGTTACAAAAACAAGTTAACAAGCAGAAAGAAAAAGATAATTGTTTTTGACTTTTAAGGGTGAGGCAGCTGTCATTCTAATAAGTTCCAGAGAAAATTATACAAATAATAATAATAATAATAATAATAATAATAATAATAATAATAATATAAAGCTGTCCTTACTTTGGCCTCCTAAAGATATGGCCATACTGGGAACATGCTAGGCCCACCGTTGGGGTATAAACAATCGGCATTAACTGTTCAATATCATCTTGCAATACCCTGTAGAATAACTTCTCATTTCTTTCCTGCATTCCCATGACATAGATGTATCTGTAAATGTAGTAGAGTGGAAAAGTTTACATTTCTGAATACACCCTGGCACTAAGAAAATGATATGAAAATGGAAAAAAAAAAAATGAAAACTGCTTCCTCTCTTCCATTTTGGTTGGTCATTCTCTCGTGCTGTTGGTATCTTCTCTGGATCAAATAATAGGTTACACTTGACTCAGCACTTATGCTCCAACATTGTAATTTACTAATGAAAAGCAACGTCAGAGGGAGAATGGTATCCCACTCTCTTCCACTCATTTTTTTGCTCAAAATATAGACACACAAGCTCACTCATATAGACACACATGAGAAAAGATAAGAACACTGTGTGCAGGTATGTGCCTTCAAGTAAACTACTAACTTATGGAGGACCCATAAATGTCAGTGGGTTTTATTAGACAAGGAATATTTAAAGTTGATTTGGCATTGCCTCAACATCATACACATACATGCACCAGGTTTTTTTCCAAGTTTTTTTCTTGCTCGATAGATTTTGACCAGGAAAATTACTGAATAGGGGGAAAATGAAGCAGTAATTATCCTAACATTTGTATGAGAAAAAAAATGATCTAATGACAATGAGTTACAGACAGGTCAAACCATAAGTAGAGCAAGATGTACTTAGGAGGTGCTTAAGAGCACCAGTGTTCTGCCACACATACATTCATCATTGCTGGGCATTCTCTTACCAAG
Organism: Phrynosoma platyrhinos; assembly: GCA_020142125.1. Lineage (NCBI taxonomy): Eukaryota > Metazoa > Chordata > Lepidosauria > Squamata > Phrynosomatidae > Phrynosoma > Phrynosoma platyrhinos. The sequence goes on along the minus strand of CM034703.1, from coordinate 14,639,898 downwards.
ATCAGTTTCAAAGCATACTAGCCAGGGATTCTGGCAGTTGTAGTCCAAAAAATACATTTTCCACACACTGGTGTAAATAAATTGCCTGCTCCTATATAAATTCAATTGCAAACTGACATTTCCCCCTCCCCTTGGTGAATTTAGGAGCTCCTGTGTTGAGCTACTGAAAAAACTCTTAACACTTGCCAGATCACAAATAGAATATTATCTTGTCCAAATCCCATGAATGAATTTTAAAAATAAAATAAAACAAAAACAAAGCAACACACTCTTACTTTTCCAAAGGGTCTGTCATTTTTGCCACATTATTATGGAAACGTATGGCTTGGATGTCTTGCGTCTCTATCTTTGGAGGTAGAAGTCCTTGGAGCCCAAGAATTTGCCGCTCTTTTAACGTAAAAGCCATGCCCTGGAGACAAGAACGGAAGACCAAAGACAGTATGTTAAACCAGGGAGTGTTAGTACTGGGTTTCAGGAAAGCAATGGGGACAAGTGGGGATCCCACCTCTTCATCCCTGAAAATGTTAATTTTACTTGCTTTGCCCCCTGGGTCCAAAATATACCACTTCCCAGTGTGTTCTGGGAATTGCAGTTACAAAAATGTTGCCAGGGTTATTGCTCCTGCTTCCTGCTTCTTTCATTACTTGTTAGCAGAGATAGGCAGGCAAACAGGTAGCAATGACAAGAAGGAATAGAAGAACCCGAAATTTGCAGGGATTAGCAACAGCAAACACTACTGGATCACTATTCTCAGCAGGTGCACCAGTTATATATATACCCCAGCACCTGCCCTGTATTGTCATAAGGGGACATTTTCTGCCGTTCAGCTAACCAAATGTATTTTTCATATTTTTAAGAGAAATGGCTTTGTTAAAAATCACAATGGCTACAGAAATGGTTTTGAACCGATTTAGGAATGAACGTATGTAAAACACAGAAAGGAAAAGAGTAACTTGTTTGGATTACAAGAATCCTTTCCAGACAGCACTATCCAGTGGCCACATTAGCTAGGGGATTCTGTAAACTGTAGTCCTACAACCTCATTGCCGTAAGCTCTACCTCTGAACTTAGGTAGTGTTTGCCACTCACTGTTTTCATAATTGCTGTTGCTGTGTGCCTTCAAGTCATTCCCAACTTATGGCGACTCTAAGGCAAACCTATCATGGGGTTTTCTTGGAAAAATTCTTCAGGGGGGCTTTTTCCATTGCCATCCTCTGAGGCTGAGAGCATGTGACTTGCCCAAGGTCACCCATTGGGTTTACATGGCTGAGCGGGGATTCTAACTCTGGTCTCAAGTCCTACACCATACCATAATTACCTCGAAAATAAATTTTATATATATAGATATACTCTGCTGCCCAGTTAGTTGGAATGGGAAAGATCAATTGTGTTTATTAAATTATTATGAATATTAATTTATATTTAACAAAGCAATTAGATATTGCAATCCTAGGAGCCATGGTGGTGCAATGGTTAAATGCTGGCATGGCAGCCAAAAGGTTGTAAGTTCGATCCCAGAGGGCTCCAGGTTTACTCAGCCTTCCATCCTTTCGTAGGTTGGTAAAATGAGTACTCAGATTGTTGAGGGCAATTGGCTAACACATTATAAACTGCTTAGAGAGTGCTGAGTTCACTATAAAGCGGTATACAAATGTAAGTGCTATTGCTATTGTTAGAAGAACACAACAGTATTTCTGCTGGTTTAGCTTGTCTAGTATTGTGTTCATCAATGCACTCAAACAGATGAATATGGGAATCTCACAAATAGTACAAGAAGGCAACTGCACCCTCCCATTGCTGTTCCCCAGCCCCCTCTTAAGTCTTTTTTAATGTAAACATCCTAAGGAAAATGAAAACTTGACCCTGCTTTATTTACCAACCATCAACTAATTAATCCAGCTAACCATGCCCAATGCTTCTCATAAAAGCTGGGCTGTTTTGATTTGTTTGAAAAAAATAAGATTGGATCTCAGTGAGCCAAACATCTTTCTAATACCCTTCATTTCCTGAGATGCAATCTGCCATGAAGCGGGGGTCCGTCACACAGAACAAGGCTTCAGTTTTTGTGAACCACTCTGTGCTTCTAAAGGAAAGGGGATCTGGGGCACTAATCTCAGATTTTATCCGCAAGGTTTTCTTTAGAGATTCAAAGATGTTCAGAGGTCTCCTCTTTTTTGAAGGTATAACTCCCAGATAGACAGTTTAGGGTTTACCAGGATGCCCAGCTTGAAAATGTGATAAATATCTGAATATTATGACTGAAAAGGTTAAACGTGTGCAAAGAGAAAAGACTATGTTGGCCTTTTTATCACCTTTCTTACTGCAGTCGCACATCACTCTAGCTGCTCCGCCACATCTATCTGACCAGTTTCACTTAGCATTCTTAATCCTCTTACAATTCAGTTTCAATAAAACAAGTGCCAAGCTGAACAATAAACCTGGCAATGACCTCGGTGCCAGTGTCTTATCATTCCTTATTTTGCCTGTCAGCAGAATCTTCTGGGTGGGGGGAAATCAGTCTGTCAAAGCTCTATCTTGCCCTACCTTACACAGGGTATAAAGTCTCTCTTCAGATACTAGTTTTACAGGAAATTTGGAGAGAGAACATTAGATCACATGGTTTTTTTTCCCCAAAAAGAAGCAGAACTGGGGAATTTTCAAGAAAGTTGTAAATGACTGAAATAACTTTATCTGACTTCGCACTTTTGGTTATATGCAATTTTTAAAAATTCAGTGTTATAGTCACATTTGATATGGAAATTATTTTATTGGAATATTTGTGAAGATAATAACATATACATAATGTGAAAAGAATAACATATACATCCCTTATGATTATAAAAAATGACTGTACATGAGAGAACACTATTTTTTTAAGGACATGTACCTTAACCTTCAGCTTAACTCACTCTGCACCACTTATCAAGGCCATTTCAAGTTAAGAAAATAACTTACAGAAAAGCTTATATGACAGCTCTATAGAAGTTTACATCATATATCTAAGCCATCTAACATGACCGACTGCAGTATAACAGTGCAGTATAACAGCTATTTAACAATGGAATATGCTGCCTCTGAGCATAACAAATTCTCTTTCATTTTTGAATGTTTTTAAACAGAGGCTGGATGGCCATCTATTGAGGGTATTTTGATTGTGAGTTCCTTCATGGCAGGTGGGTTGGACTGGATGGCCCCTGAGGTCTCCTCCAGCTCTATGATACTATGATTGTATGAGTACAAAAAGCCCATACAACTATGGATTAACATAGATAAAGACATGGTATGGAAAATTTCTATATGAAAAATATCAGAAGATTTTCCATCCCACATCTCTCTTGCCTCCCTCTCTCATCTCTGGCTTGGCAACTGAGGAGTTAGATAGCATGCCTCAAGAGGGCTAGACTTAGCCTGGGGTCTCCAGTAGGGTTTATATCCACAAAAGCTCATGCAAAAATAAAAACCAGTTAGTCTAAAAGGTGCCGCCACATTTCTTGTCTCCTCCTCTTTCCTTCCTCTTTTTTATATTGCAAGAGATTGACACAGCTACCTCTTTGTAAACATAACTCTGACATTGTGAAGTCGTAGGCTTTCATGGTTGGCAACCATAGTTTTTTGTGGGTTTTTCGGGCTGTGTGGCCA
>CM034703.1:14553448-14570638 GCA_020142125.1 Phrynosoma platyrhinos | reverse complement strand
CTCATTTCCACTTAATTATCGCTTTCTGGCCCACGTGTGATAACGTCCATAGATACCAAAATCTGTGGATGCTCAAATCCTATTATAAACAGTTGCGCAGTAAAATGGTGTCCCTTATATAAAATGGCGAAACCAAGGTTCACTTTTGGGAATTGTTGTTGTTGTTGAATATTTTCAAGGTAGTTGGATTATCCAAGCTCTTCTTTGCTCCCACCCAAAGGACTGGAGTGCAGCTTTGGCGCGGCTTCTGGCCACTTTGGAGGCATGCGTCGTCTAATCGGCATGTCTCCAAAGTGGCCAGAAACTATTTCATTCCACCCGTCTGTTTTACTCCATAGAAGATGGAATTTGAGCAGCTCTTTTGTGTTACCTGGTTGCATGACAAGCAACTCATGCTGTAATTCTCTCTTTTACACAACCATTAAATATACAAGAGCCCTCTCCAGTTTTTAGCCTGGCAACCCTCTTCCCCATCCACTCTCTAACCCTGAGGCCAAGTATATGAATTAAAAGCATAGCAGACCTACTAGAGTATGAGCTCTGGGATGAGTATGAGATTAGAAAAATAGAGGCAACGGAAAAAGAAATACCTTTTGTTTTTCAGCCATTTTCCTTGATCCCAAGTATCTCCTTTGTTTCTCGCTTGCTGTTGTAGTGGTTACAGCGTTGGATTAAGACCAGTGTGACTTAGGTTCAAAAAATCTGCTCAGCCATGAAGCTTACTGGATGACTTTGGGCCAGTCATTCTCTTTCTACCCAATCTAACTCTTTAAAACCACTGCTTAGTGTCATATCTTGTTGGTGTGAGTTCCCCATGTGAATCAAGGCTGTCTTGCCACAAGTACTTTCTTCTCAACTCTGAACTTCTCAATAATTAATTTCATTTTGTGGAACTGAAGTAAAAAAAGATATGCATTCTATAGATTCATATCCAATGGAGAGGAAATTGTGTGCTCTCTTTCTTGGCTTGGAACAGGTATGGTTGCCTCCATCTCATCTCTTAATTTATGTATTTTTAAATTGTATATTTTAATGATTGTTATTTAATTATTGTTCAGTTTGATCTGTTTTTGGGGGATGGGGGTGGGGGAAGGAGGGATGGGACTTAAACTGTCTTATTTGTTTTTGATATTTTGATATGTTGTACGCCGCCCCAATTGCTTGGCAGAGGGGCGGGATTTAAATAAAATTTATTTATTTATTTATTTATTTATTTATTTATTTATTTGAGGAATTTGCAATTTGCCAAGAAAACCCCATGGCCTTAGGGTTGCCATAAGTCGGAAACGAACTGAAGGCACACAACACACACTGTCTCTTTTAAGAGTTTGTTAGAGTCCATTGGCTTTGTTAACTGAGCTTCCAAACACACGGACAACTGTATTGTCCTAAAAGGCAGACATGACGTCAGTATTCCCATTAAATAATTTAACTATATTGAATTGGGATTTAACTATATTGAGTTGGGATTTCAGAATATTTGGCATGGGGAAATTAAGACATGGCTTTGCACAGTTTTAGCCTATTTATTTACATTACCAAATCAGCAACACACACACGCTTGCTCGCTCTTCTTCAGAAGCAACAGACTTCTCATTCTCTATGCACATAACTCATATAATGATTTTACGTGATCTCTAAGGCATCAGTCATCTGTCTGCTAAGGAATACAGTCTCTTCTCTTGAGGAACTTTGCTGCTTTTATTTGCACCTAGCCAACTTTGACTTAAGGCAACCCAATGAAGGAGAGACTTCCAGAATCCCTAGTCATCAGCTGCCCTACTTACATCTTGCAAACTCAGGGTCACGGCTTCCTTGGTGGAATCAAGGAACTATACATGTAGAAATAAACATCTGTCAAAAAATCTTACATAACACTATAATATAGTCATCAGTCCACTTAGCAACACAACTGCTTTAGCTATGGATGTTTCTAACAGCTGCCTAGTGTACTGTTCCTAAGATAAGTATCATATATGATAATGCTGGGGATAGTTAGTCTATTGGATAAATATCTGTTAATAGACATGTGCAAGAGATGCCTCTGTTTTGAGATGACTGTGGAAATGGTGTGAGCTTTTTTAAAATGGATATCTGTTCAGAGATTATGCAGAGATTATTGACCAAGTTACCTAGGATGTCATAGAGCTTTCCTTCATTTCCTGCATCTCTCACCCTTTTAAAAAGACAAGTTAAGTCAAGGAACGACTGTGAGCGGACATGAAGGGAGAACAAACTGGCAATTCCTGGCACTGTTGAGAGAGCTCTTCTTTGTACCAGTTTGGAAGAGTTTGGCATTATCTAGAAGAGTCAATCCAAATCTTTATTTTGGTCTATGAGCAGTAATATAGAAAAGAATAAAAATTTTAAAAAAATGGAAATTTGAGGATGTAACAGGTAAAGTTACAGTCTAAATGAGGAAGAGTACTGCAATGGATTGATGGACAGAACATTTAGTGGCACAAAATTTAGCAACACTGAAATTAACTGATTGTTTACTTCAGAAAGAAGGAAAGAAGCATAAAAAGAATCTGTATGGTCTAAAAAAATTAACAGGATTGATCAAGATTTTCCTGAAATCATTGTAAAAAAATGCTATTAAGTAAGAATATAGGTTGCTGGTTTGACTTCCCTGAACCGCAAGGGCATGTGCGATCAGAAAGGGGCTTTTGTGGGATCTTCTTTCCAGCACAGCTGAGGGGAGAGAAGAGCCCCTCTTCTTGACTTTTTGTACATAATGAAAATGTTCTGCCACAAAGCCAGAGCTTTACCTCTTCTCTGAATGTGTTTTAACGAAAGTATTTAGTCTTAAAAGCATCAGTACAATTTGATCCCTAGAAAGCCTGAGGCTCTCCACCTTGAGATAGCGTTAATTGTTATTATTACTGGATTTCAACAAATGGTCTCACGTTGTTCAGCATTTTCAAACAGACAGAAGACTCTATGGAGTGGAGGATTTGAGCCAGAACAGAGTAGAGGAAGCCGGGAATGGTGCCCACTAGCAATGACGTGTCTTTCCACAAATTACACGACACAAAATATGGGACACCCTCCTGCTAGCTCAGTACATCTGGCTGTAGGAGGGAAGAAGCAGGAGTTACAAACCAGGAACTCCCCTGCCATATGGCAAGAATTGTGCTCAGAGCTTCAATGAAATGGCAGCACATGGTCCACCATCCCCCTCTCCACACTTTAGTCTACAATAACAACCCCTCTTTGATTTCTGAAATTCAGAGATAAGACAAGTGCATGGTTGAACATACAACAGACACCAATTCTGCCCGCCTGCACCCATTATTCACTGTCATCTCCCCTATACATAGTGGGTGGTAGTCATTGTCCCTAGGCTCTGACTAGTTATTCTTCAGTGGGCGTTGTTGTAATATTCCTCCTGGCTAAAGTCACGAAGATTTGCTCATGGGCACATTGTCTTCTCAGGTGTTGCATGGGCAGCTGCCCTCCAATACCATGCCTCACATGCACTTTAGAGACTGTGTGGACCATAGATGTAATATGTGGCCTTTTGTTATTCTGGAGGCTGCTTGGAAACAGCATCTCTGACAACTCGGTCCCTTTGTATTTGGGTTGTATTGGGAAATCAACAGTGGTGGCTAGTGGTTCCCATGTCAAAGCAGCAATGAACTTCTCAAGGAGCAATTCTGTTTTGGAGATTGGGTTCAGTGGTTCGCCTTAGGGTTGCCATAAGTCGGAAGCGATTTGAAGGTACACAAAAGCAACAAAACCTTTCATTATTCCTTTAAAGCCTGGACCAAACCCCAAAGCAGATTTGTTACCCCTCTGATGTGGAAATCAGTATTCGTCACTGGAAATCTTCAGTTGGTTGAAATTGCCACCAAAATGTCTTCGCAACAGGGCCTTTGCACAGGAGGTTGGTCAGCATCAACAGGCAAGAAGGCAGCTGTTTTACACACTCTTGCTGCTGCTGTTCTATTTTCTTTTTGATGTAATTTCATTATTTTTGTCACTCAAAATAAATAACTTATCAGGCCAAGTCTTGTTCTGGTTTTCTTGTCCGGTGCAAAAGATCCTTTCACAAATATCATGATTTAGGGATCAGACGGATCACAGTGAATGTGTCTGGGGCACGTGGTAGGCATGGTTACCCTCGATCTGTCTAAGCCTTCCATTCTCATTTTATTTTCATCGGAGATAAAGTTGCCAGGTGTCCCTTAACTGAAATCCAGAATGTTTGGCCATTATGATGGCAGGTGTCATTTATTATAAGGGATGTCCCTTATTTGGGGGGCTGGAAAACTCTTCCTTTTATATAGAATGAACAAGATGCCCCCCCAAATTCCATCTTTTTGGATGTGGCCCCCTTATGAAGACAAAAATGTGGGCACCATGTGGACAATATATTAATATTGCAAAGAGTTATGGCTAATAAGTGAGAGAACGTGTGTGCCCTCCATCCTTTCATTTGTTTGTTAACAGAAGCTTGTTAAGAACTGTTTTCCGATTGTCAATCCTGCATGTCATGCATGTCAACTGTTCTTTATTGTTATTTTGAAAACTCTAGTAGGGGAGGTACAAAGAAGGGCAATTGCACTCTCACGCAGTTATAACACCAAAAAAAAACACAAACAAACAAACAGGAAGAAGGGAATGTTGCACAAGCGCAACTAGGATATAGAGAAAGGGAGCAGGCCTTCCCGGAATAACTTCTGCCCTAGGGAGATGAGTTTTTATTTTGTCCCTATTGCTGTTTGACCCTCTTTTATTGTTTTATTGTTTTACTGTATTGTTGTATTTTACTTTTTCTCAAGTTTAATTCTGTTTTAAGGGGAAGGGAGGGTTGGATTGTGGGATGTGGGAATGTTTTAACTTTGCCTGTTTTAAATGTTGTAACCCGCCCCGATTGCCGTGCACAGGGGCGGGCTATAAATAAATTATTATTATTATTATTATTATTATTATTATTATTATTATTATTATTATTATTAAAGGTGATGACATCATCCAGGGGGAAAGTGATGACATCATTAAGGGAAAGGTGATGACATCAGGGAAAGGTGATGACATCATCCAGAAGAAAAGTAATGACATCATTAAGGGAAAGGTGATGACATCATCCAGAGAACCAGTGAAATAAGGAAGGGGGCATGGGATTGTCTTGGAGAAGGTACTATATATGCATCCTCAATCTACCCCATTTCAGGAAAGAGATCTTGTAGCACCTTTGAGACTAACTGAAAGAAAGAAGTTGGCAGCATGAGCTTTTGTGCATCTGAAGAAGTAGATTTTAGTCTACAAAAGCTCATGCAGCCAACTTATATCTTTCAGTTAGTCTCAAAGGTGCTACAAGATCTCTCTACATACTGATTCTACAGACTAACACGGCCGTATCTTTGAATTCTACCACTTCAGGAAAGATACAGCATAAACTAACGCAATAATCTTGGTACTGATCCCAAGGTGTGAAAAGTGAGGCAGCAGTCCTGGAAGTAGCATCTGTACAGCTGACCCTTCTTTAGGGGGAGAAGAGTCTAATTATGAAATCATCCAAAAGACAGTGAAGATGGGGAAAGTGAAGATTTCAGGTGTGCCCCTGACCATGAGAGCCATTTTGCTGCCATAAGGGGGTTGTTCTGTGGTAATGCTGGCTGGGGATTCTGGGGCTTGTAGTGGGACAAAAGTATACTTATAAAGCTCTGACTCCTTTTCATAATAAACATATAGTAGAAATCTGATGTAAAGGTGATGGCGGTTAGAAAACAGCACTTGGGGAAGCTGACTATATTCTGCAAAATTGCACCCTGCAAGTGGTTGGAAGCAATTCCAAGCCAACATCTCTCTCCCAGCACCAACAGCTATGAATCCAATCCCTGGAAAGTGCAGGAAATGACCAACAAGGACAGATAGACATTTTAAATCATGATCTTGCATTCCCTGATTAGAAGATTGTATTATTTAAAGCCAGTTCTTTTTATAACTAAAACCAAGTTGGAATTGTTTTTTTGTTTTTTTTGGGGGGGGGGGAAATTATTTTATTATTCTGACTGCTCTCTTAGGAAGACCACACAATCTGTGTAGCTGTTTTCTCAACTAGGGCTGCATCTGCACTTTAAAAATAATGCAATTTGACACCACTTTAACCGCCATGGCTCAATGTTATGGAATTGTAGGATTTGTGGTTTGTTTGTGACAGAGAAGGCAAACAAATCTTACAAAGACTTTTGGGGATTAGAGGTCCTTCAATCGACATGCCAAGTGGTTGAGTTGGCTGAGGGATTTGGAATAGTCCAAAAATATAAAGGTGGAGTGGTGCATATGGCAGAGTCCATGCAATTGCTGCAGCAGTTAGTCCCCAAACATTTGAAGACATTCAGCAGCCTGTATTTCAAAAAAGCAATGTTAATTAGACTTTACGGTAAGAACAGATGACTTCTCAGAGACATTTTTTGGGGGGGGGGGGAACACTCCAAAGCAGATCTTGCTCCCACTGAAATTAATTAGCATGGCAGTATATAACATCCCTATAGCAAACGCCTCCTGTTTTCATTTGGTGGCAGGAATCCCTCAGCACTCTGTGTGCAAAAGGTAAGGAGAACATTAATTAGAAAACAAAGCCAGGCTTTGGCCATAAGGAGCTGTGAATCACGCAGCAAGATCATCAGAGGGGCTCTACTTTATTTCAGTGGCATTAAGTGCAATGATGTTGATAATATTAAATATTTACTAGTATTTATGTCTTCTCAAATTTGCACTGTATCTGAATGTCAGGCACAATGTCTGTTATCTTTTTAAAATTTGCACTGAATCAGCAAGTTGTGTCTTTCAAGCACTGCTTTGTTATGACTGCGTTCTTCACATTAATTACCTGTTTGGGATTGTTATTATCAAGACTGTGATTGTTATTTATACCTTGCCTTTTTCTCAAAATTGGGACTCAAAGTGGCTCGCAATTTGAAACAAATACAATATAGCTAAAACATGCAAAACAATCAGTCAAGGGGATCCCTACTACCCCCTTGGGCATGATGTTAACAGACCTTTCTAAGATGAAACCCATCTTAATTTAGGACCATCATACCCAAGGACAAGCCTTCCACCCTAAAAGTCTGAGGTAGGGCCAAAAATAATGGCCATGGAGGAGCTACAAAAATTCAGTCTAGACACCTTGGATCAATTATTGATCAGAATGAAGAATGCAGTCAAGAAATCAGAAGAAGATTAGGAATGGGAAGGGCAACTATGAAAGAACTAGACAAGATCCTTAAGTACAAGGATATTCAACTGAACAGTAACGTTAGGATTGTCAAGTCATAGTATTTCCCATCACCATGTATGGATGCAAGAGCTGGACAGTGAAGAAAGCTGATAGAAAATAAACTTTTCTGAGATGTGATGCTAGAGAAGATGCTGAGGATACCATGGGCAGCCATAAAGACTAACAAATGGGTCTTAGAACAGATCAAGTCAGAACTCTCCTTGGAAGCCAAGATGACTGCATTGAGACTGTGATACTTCGGCCACATCATGAGAAGATACAACTCACTAGAGAAGACAATAATGCTAGGAAAGAGAGAAGGCAGTAGGAAGAGAGGAAGACCTCATACCAGAAGAAAAGATTCAATCAAGGAGGCCATGGCCCTGAGCATGCAGGACCTGAACAGAGTAGTCGAGGACCAGAGGTCTTGGAGATGTTTCATTCAAAAGGGTTACCATGACTTGAGGTTGACTTAAGGGCAGTTAACAACAATAGTGTTGCCAGAGTGAAAACTGGAGAAGGGTCTTATATCTTTAATGTTTGTATAGAAGAGGGAATTTCAGCAGATGTTGCTTGTGATCTACTTATGTGGCAAGTGAGACCTGCTGAAGTTCCCCCTTCTACACATTTTAAAAGTTATAGGAACCCTCTCCAGTCCTCATTCTGGCAATATTCAGAGGTCTTCTGTGGGGCTCTCCTAATAGTTCAGCCAGGATCTGAGATACATTTGGAGTCTACTAAAAGTAATGCTTTTCATTTTTCATCTTCTCTCCTACAGAACATCTTTCTAAATGAGATTAGGTGTGTACTTCTCTTTTTATGGTGTTTGCCAAATCTACCTTTCTTTTCAGACAAGCACTTCCTGACCTATAAATTCTAGCCACAGTTTATTAATACATTTTAATTGTGAATATTGTTGTATTTATGTAAATAAAAAATAAATCTATTGTATATGCTGCTCAGACATCTCTAACCTACAGCAATATTTTTATTTCTAGCTGAAAATTAATTAAACAAAGCAGCAAAACAAAAATTGTTTCTCAGATTTTAAATCAGATCTAATAATGTTCCCTGTTCAAACATTTCCATATTTACACTGGCTCCTTCTGCAGATGCAATAGCCACATTTGATTTTTCTCCAGAATTATTTCCCAGACAACCAGTTTTTGAACATGATCCAAAAAGTCAAAGGCAGACTTAAAATATACGCCTGTAATTTTTATCACAACAAAAATACTCCTTGGCTTCTATTTATTTTTGCAGATTCTTGTGGAAAATCCATGCTTGGACATATTACAGTAGAGTCCAAGATCTAGGATCACTACCTATTTACCTGCCAAGATGCTGCCAGGCTGAATTAAGTATGCTTAGAGCTGAAACATAGCTATTCAGCTGTTGCATTTTTGCCCAAATACAGAATTAGCTTCAGTTACTTTTCTAAATAAGATTACCTAAGTAAACAAATAAGTAAATAAATAAGTAAATAAATAAAACTCATGGTTTTTCTATGCATAGGAATTTCCCCTGTGGCCTTATTCTTAGTGAATAAGAACACCAAGAAACCAGAATTTTCAAAGTAAAAAGTTAGCAGTTCTGTCTATTAACTTTTCTCCAGAAGGCACCTTCTTCCATCACCACCAGCTCTTAACGTTCTTTACAGAAAAAGAGAACAAATGTGATTAATTGACTGTCTGTCTTTCTGCATGTTAAAGGTCTGGTTTAGCTTCCCCTCCTTCCCCTCAAACTTCGGACGTTTTCACACGGGGCAAAAGTAGGACGCTAGCCAGCCTCCCGCCGGCCTCACTCCGGCTCCATTTCCCGTGTGTTCACACACACACGGCGGCAAACCCCGCCCCTTCCGGTGTCATCCCTGCGTCCGGCCGGCTTTTCGCTCCGTGTGTTCAAACACACGGAGCCCTAAGTCCGGCGTCACTCCGGACGAACCAGCGATAACTCTGGCTGAAGTGGCGTAAAGGTAATTCCGGCTGTCCAACAGGAATTAGCCTTTCGGCGGCGGAGCCATTCCGGAATCGGCGGCACGACCCGTTCCGGAATGGCTCCACCCGGCTTTAGGAGGACAGTGTGAAAACGTCCTCTATCTTGTAACAACAGAGGCAGACTATTTGAATATTTGCTGCATTGGATAAAATTACACTGAACTGTACAGGTGGAATAGAATTAATTCCCCCAACATTCATAATGCAATGCCAAAAAAGTATCCTTTATGATAGGAAAGCATATACTGTAGTGTAGTCTCTGTTCAGGAAAGTGAAAGCCCTTAACCATGAGATACTGTGCAACAGGATCAAAACAGAGACTCACTAGAGCAGGGGCCGGCAACCTATGGCCCCCGAGCCGGTTCCGGTCCAGGGCCCCGCACTTACCGGCCCAGGCGGACCCCTGCCGCCGCTGCCGCCTGCCACCGCTGCCATGCGTTTTGGCGGCCGTGCGCGTCACGATTGCCATTTTGGAGAACAAAATGGCGGCCGCGACATGCGTGGAGATGGCGGTGGCAGCGCGCAGCGGCGGTGGTGGCGGCAGCGCACACACGGGGGGCACGCATGGCCGTGGGGGTTACGCGCACACGCATGAGCGCGAGCACCACCATTCCCCCCCCCGGGCCCGCCGGAAGGAACGAGTTTGGGGGATTGGCCCCCGGCTCAAAAAGGTTGCCTACCCCTGCACTAGAGGAATGATCCTGTGACTGGAGAGAGATAAAAGTTAGCCAAGCGACTTATACAGTTCTCTTTTACATTTATATTTTTGCATACTTCTGCAGAAAACAGAACTGAATATTTATGCTGAAAACAAGAGGGAAGAGCAGCTTCTGACACTCGTGAAATCCCTCTCTGAACTCACAATTTTTACAAAGTCTTAAATTCAACCCCTATGGAGTTTATCACACGGGGGGCAAAGTGCCCAAATCCCGTAGATAAACAAGGTTTAAATCCCGTGAATATCCCACAAAAGCAGGATTGTTTTCAGATGAAATGGGGCTAATCCAGCATTATCCTGACATTAACCCATGAATAAAGAGGCAAAATCACACTGCTGTTTTACTTTTGGGAGAATCCCAAAATGTTTGTTAACGCTGGGTTAATGTCAGGATAGTGCTGAATTAGCCTGACGTAGTCTGAAAACATTCCCGGTTTTGCACGATATTCTCAGACTTAAACCCCATTTATCCACGGAATTTGGGTGCTTCCCTCCCATGTGATAAACTCCCATGTTATCAATTGATGGGTGAGGCACAAGACATCTTCAGGATGGAGTTTGTTGTGCCACTAAACAGCAGTCATGAAATACTGTTAGAAAGCCAATGTTGCGTTGACTAGGACACTGAGAGACCAAGGTTCAAATCCCTACTTGGCCATGGAAATCCACTGGGAGACCCTGAGCAAGTCACTCTCTCTCAGCCTCAGTGGAAGGCAAGGAAAAACCCCTTTTGAACAAATTTTGTCAAAAAAAAAAAAAAAACCCATGATAGCCCTAGGATCGCCATAAATCAGAAATGACTTTGAAGACACACCATAACAATATAAATACTGTTGCCTGACCAGCTGCAGATCTGACCCACTGTAGTACTGTCCAAAATATACTTTACCATCTTGCCAACCCCATGGGTCTCCAAAAGTCAGAAACGATTTGAAGGCACACACCACACCCACACAAATAAGATTCTAATAGGAAACTCTCTCAAAGGGTGCATTGGTTTGCTTTTGCCTGGTCCTACTGGGAAGGACAAGGTTCCACCTCCTCCTCTGCTCCCCGCAGCTGGTTAATTGCGAGCAAACTACTCTGCACTTTGAACTCAGTTTGCAACTATTGAAACAAAGGCAAAAGTGGGAGGAGAAACTGAGATTTTTTTAAAGCAGTTGGGGAAAAATGGGATGGAAAAGGATTAACCAGGGCTGTCCCTGCCAAATTGGGACAGTTGGAAGGTATGTAGGTGCCCTTGGATCACTAGGTGACCCTAGTTTACTTCCTAGTGTTACTGCAAACATTTTTTTTTAAATGCTGCTTCAAGCTCCTTGCCCAAAAGATTAGAGATAACAGAAAACTGCCATTATCATGACTTATTTAAGTAGCCATTAGCAGTCAGCCCCAAACCTCTGGTTAGTTTTCTGATGCATACATGCCTGTGCACAGTCTGCCAAAAGAATTCAGGATTTTTCATTGTTTTCTTATTAGCCAGTACAAACAAAACACATGCACCTCCAAGAATTCAGGACGGAAGTGGGAAACATCTCTCTTATTTTTGACCAGCAAAGCAGAGGTATATAAAAATCCCAAATAAACTACTAGCTGGGGGGGAAACATACCAGAACACAATTGCTAAACATACTGCACATTCCTCATTCTCTCCATCTGTTGCTTTTATCTAGGGAGATCATGCGCATAACCAAACTCATGCTTAGGACACAGCTCCGTTTGATGGGGTAAGGTGGTCAAAGTTTTCCATAAAAAGGCATTCCTTTTACTTTTAACAGTGGATGTTTCCATGCTACAGGTAAAACAGTCCCAATTCTATGATTCTAACCTGTTCTTTCTGCTTAATTAAGGCCAGCTATACTAGAAAAGGACATAAAATCACCAAAGCTTAAGAAAATCACCTTTTTGAAGTATAGCTCCCTGGATCTCCTACCACTACAGCCACTGGTAGGTTTGCAGGGGTGTAGTCCAAAAAAGTAGATTTTCTAAGCACTGGAAAATGGGGGTAAACATCTTTGCTCCAGAGGAAGACAATTTGCCAATTTCGTATTCCCTGAGTTGAAGACTTTGGCTAACTAAAGTCTGGAAAATTGTATAGCTGGATTCCTCTCAACACAGCTGGGTTGTTTGTAATAGTCTAGACTTCACAGTCAATGCAAATCATATCTTTTAACCACCAGAATGGAAGCCAGTAGTTTTTACCTGGAATGTACAGTCCTGACAATATTGTTCTTTCATTCAGTTTGGAGACACAGGTTAAAAAAATTGTAAAACTGTTTTAGAATCAGCTTTGAAAAATCAGCAAAGCTTAGCTCTCCTTAAAGTTTCCTATGCTATAGTTTCAAACAGGACTAGGAATCATGCTACCCACCTGGTGATGTTTGATTGCAACTCCCAGCAGGCCTAGCCAGCATAGGCAATGGCAAGGAATACTGGGATCAGTATTGGAGTTAGAAGTTAGTGATTGAGCTATAAGTTAGCTGGCTGAGTGGCAAGAAACAAACATAAGGCAAGGTACTGTAATTTGGTTTTGGAGGACTGATGCACCTTTAAATACCTGTTGTGTCTTCAATTCCTATCCAAGCTCAGCCTAGATTATTCGTAAATAAACAAATCTTACAGAAAAGTGCTAGAAACATTTGTAGTGCCCCCTCCCCAAAAAAACCAGCTTATTGAAACACTGCTCTGAGCTTGCTTCCACTCAAAGCAATGGGAAGAGTGAAACGTTATTTTACTATGTTTACTAGAATTGCAATCTATGCTTACTTCCTGGACATGTATCTAATTCCTTGGATATTATGTCTGAGTAAATATGTAAAGGATTGCATGGCTAATGTGCCTTTAGTACAGGGATGAGAAACATATGGACTCCAGCTCTTATCGGTCCCAGTCAGTGAGGCCAAGGGTCAATAAGTGGAGAATCAAAGGTTCTACATCCCTGCCTTGATATAATACAGTTCCTTTCTGGGTATATCACTGTTTTGAAAAGAAGACCTCATAAAGCCTAAGAATGATTGAGTGTGGAAATGTGATATGGGATCTCAAGTCTGTGGACAGTAACATGAATAACATAGCAAAAAAACAACAAGGGACTTACCTTGTGTGAATAATGCTGATCCACAACCCTCGCCAATCCAAAGTCACCAATCTTCAGCACCAAGTCCTCTGTGTTAATGAAGATGTTGGCAGGCTTCAAGTCCCTATGCAAAACATTGGCGGAATGGATGAACTTCAAGCCTCTGAGCAATTGGTACATGAAAAGTTTGGCATGTTCCTCAGAGAGTGGTCCTTGCTCCAACAGACGGGCCAGGTCTGTCTCCATATATTCCTGGATAACATACACCATGTTAAATTTAAACAAATCCCCTTGAAGGTCTGCTCCTTTGGGTCCTAATACTTCATAGACCTTCACAATGTTGTCATGGTCCAGCCGACGGATTATCTTGATCTCCCGGAAGGCATGCTTCATACTTTGTGCATCGTTGATGGCGATCTTTTTCACGGCCACCTTGCGGCAACTTTTGCTATCAACTGCTGACAGGACGAGCCCATTCACACCAAAGCCCAGGGGTCTGAAGTTGATAAAACGGCAACCCAAATCATAACCATACATGTTTGCGATGTAGTCACACTTTTCCGCCATGGCGGTGTCTTCTTTGTTCCTGTAATAAAATCCCACCAAAGACCAGAACCTCCAGATCACCAATCTGGTTTGAAATCAAATGGCTCATCATGATTATGAATTAAAATCTCCAAGTTTCCTTGCTTGAAGCCCATAGTGACAAAAGAGAAGAAGTTTGAATACTCAGAAGTGTCAAGCGAGAGACTAGGCATGAAGTCAATTCAGAAATGCTTTCTTCAACAGGCTTGGAAACTTAAAAGAATGACTCATTAGTTCAGAAAGAGGGCAGACAGATTGTTTTTTAAAGGTACAACTGCACTTAAGCAAATTAATCTAGGGAAGGCTTTACCTGCAATACGACAATAAACTAAAAGACTCATAAGAATTTCAAAATTATCCTTTTCATTTCTTCTGTTTCTGGGATTATGCCTCATTGAAACCTATGAAACCTAAATCACTTTTAAAATAATCTTAAGTTACCTAGATATGGATCTTCTGTGACAAGGGTTGGAAATCAGTATTTATACCAGAAATCTTTTGCTCTCCAGAGATGTTCTGGCATTAGCATTGTGAGTTAACAACTCTCCATGCAAAGCAAGTAATGAGGATTTGGTTAACTTTATACTGCATCTTTAAATACAAGACCAGTTTTCCATTCCATCATCTGGAGACACATTAAAAGGAAAAATGTACTATCTTCATCAGCTGATCTTGGTACCATGCATCTGAATATTCAATTTCTTTCCATTTTTCTGCATTCTTTATTTGCTGATATATGTGTCATTTGATCTTCACAGTACCACATCGCCTCCTCGCTTATTCTAGAGG
This sequence comes from Phrynosoma platyrhinos, assembly GCA_020142125.1. NCBI lineage: Eukaryota > Metazoa > Chordata > Lepidosauria > Squamata > Phrynosomatidae > Phrynosoma > Phrynosoma platyrhinos. The sequence goes on along the minus strand of CM034703.1, from coordinate 14,556,245 downwards.
GTTTTCCTGCAAGGAAGATAAAACACCAAAAGCTTAATATAACCCATAATAATGTAATTCCTTTAAAAAAAAACTTTCTTTCTGAATAGAACGGACAATATAAGTGATAAATCTTTTCAGTACTTCAAGTGTTATCCTTGTTAAATGATAATAAACACACAAACACACACACACATCCTTAAACCTCCCTACTCCCCTCCTTTTCTACACTCATACAATATCTATTTTTCTATCTGAACATTTCCCAACACCAGAGACAAGCACTTGGAAGAATGTGACACACAAAAACACAGTCATCAGGTACCTTGTTGTGAGTTTAGAGCTATACAATCAATTCCAAGCTCTCCCTTTCATCAATGATTTATGGGGCATAACAACAGGGATAATAGTTCTCTGAGAGCCAGTGTTGTCCCCATCTTCAAAAAGGGGAGAAATAAGGATCTGAGCAATTACCAATCAGTTAGATTGTTGTCAATACAAGGAAAGGTTCTAGAACAGATCATTAAACAGTCAGTTGTGAGCATTTAGAAAAGAATTCTGTGATGATGATGATGATCCAGTATAGGTTCCTCAAGAGCAAGTAATGCCAAACTAAACTTAGGGGGGTTGCAGACTGCCAGAAATAGTGCAAATTGAGTCCACTTTTAGGGTTAGGGTTAGAGTTAGGAAATTGTGGGAACTGTATTTTATTGTGGCACCAGAGCTCTCTGACAGAGAAGGCTCAATGTTTCAGAAAAAAAACAATTGCCATGATTCCCTAGCACTAACCCTAACCCTAAAAGTGGATTCAATTTGCACTATTTCTGGCAGTCTGCAACCCCCCTTAGTTTCTCTCTTTCTAACTCTCTCTGTCTCTTTGATAGAGTTGTAAGCTTGGTAGATCAGGGAAATGCTGTGGAAGTAATATATCTTGATTTCAGTGAAGCTTCTGACAACGTTCTTTGTGATATTGTTGCAGAAAAACTGGTAAAAGTTGGGGTATGTAATAATACTGTTCTGAGGATTTGTAACTGCTTAAGACCAACAAATCTCAAACCTACCAAAAGAGTGTTTACTAATGGCTTATCTTCACCCCAGTGGCGTCACTAAGATTAGTGTCACCCCAGTGCAGTAACTCACATTGTCACCTCCATGTTGCCTGGCATATACTCCAGCTGTCCCCCTCTTCCAGCCAAGCCACTTTGCTTTAGTGGTGGGTCGAGGTTTGGTGGGCTTGCGGGCTGAACAGAAAATGAGTCAACTCACTTTCCTGCCTGGCTAGCAGTCCTACCAGACCCAGAAGACAGACCCTTTCCACCAGCAGCTTCTGCTGCTACCTGACAGCCCTTTTCAGGTCTGGTAGGACTGCTGGCCAAGTGGGAACCCTGGAAGGGGCTTTTGGGTGGCAGAAGCACCCCACCCACCAGCAGTCACAGCCAATAGACACCAGAGGCACAGTGACTGGTAGAGGGGGTGGTCTGGGGATGTCTTGGGATGTATGAAAGTGACCTGGCCACCAAGTGTTCACCCCCTTCTGAGGTGTCACCCAGTGTGGTCCGCACCTCATGCACTCCCCTACTGACGTCTCTGCTTGATTCTGGGGACAAGTGACTAATGGGGTGCCACAGGGTTCTCTTATGGGACCAATCTTGTTCAACATCTTTATAATCTATCTGAATGGCAAAATAGAGGGCATGCTATCGAATTTGCAGATGACACACTAAATTAGAAGAGGTAACTAATACCCCACTGGAAAAGACCAAAATTCAAAACGAGTCTAACAGATTGGAGAGCTGGGACAAAACTAATAAAATTAATTTCAGCAGGGATAAATGTTATGTTACTACGTGTAAGCAAGAGAAATTAAGTGCACAAATATAGGATGGGTGACACGTGGCTTGAAAGCAGTACATGTGAAAAGGATTGAAGGGTCGTTTTAGAACATAAATGAAGCATGCGTCAACAGTGTGATGTGGTCACCAAAAAGCCAGTGCAATTCTAAGCTGCATCAAAAGGAGTATAGCAGGGGTAGGCAACCTTTCCCCTTTAAGGGCCGAGGGACTTCAGCTCCCAGAAGCCTCAGTCATGTTGGCCAGTAGTCCTATGTTGGCCAATAGCTCCTGGGATTCTGGGAGCTGAAGTCCCTCGGCCCTTAAAGGGGAAAGGTTGCCTACCCCTGGAGTATAGTGTCCACATCAAGGGAAGTAGTAGAGCCACTCCATTTTGCTTTGGTCAGACCTCACCTGGAATATTGTGGGCACCAAATTTCAAGAAGGGGAGTAACAAGCTGGAACAAGCCCAGAGAAAGGTGGCCAAAATAATAGAAGGTCTGGAAACCAAGCCCTATGATGAACAGCTTAGGTGGCACTTGCAGTCCCTTTGAGCTCTCGTAATTCCATGATGCTGTTAGAACATTCATCATACTACTGAAGTTTATTTTTATTTTTAAAATTGCAAAGTGCTGCGATCAAAAATTTGTATATTCAATCAGGAGTACAGTGCCAACAACATCTCTTCTCATTCCCAAAAGCACTGAAGCAAACTTCAGATGCACTGAAACATAGCAGGAAATTTCACCCCCTCATTAAGATTTCGGCGACGCACAGATTTAATGCTTGCAGAAATCCCAGAACTATCAAGAGAACATAATTCTTGCCAGACAAAATACTTTTTTTAAACAACAACAACAAAACCTTTCTGCCTGATGCCTGACCTGAGCCACTTTCCATAACAGCTTCCTAACTATGAGACTACATATGAAATGAGACCACTGTGAAAGGGATCTAGGAATCCAGGTGGACCACAGGTTGAACATGAG
>CM034703.1:14526913-14553348 GCA_020142125.1 Phrynosoma platyrhinos | reverse complement strand
TGGATGGCTCTTGTGGTCTCTTCCAACTCTATGATTCTATGATTCCTCACAACAAACATAAGGCAATGAAGCCAAAATGCAGGGAGTGTGCAGCTGAACTGAAGTGGAACAACTTGGTTCATGGCTAAACTGTACCAGAAAGCAAACTGAATGGCACACTGATTCAACCTCTGAAGTGTTTCCCTACAGCTCTGCAGACAAACCGCTTTGTTGCATGTGTGCTACTCAAGAGAAGATGATTGAAAACCTGCCTCTGATAAAGATCTTGCATTTCCAGAATGCTGACTGATCCTAGGCTATATATAGCAACTGATTCCTGTGCCAAATGAACAGAGGCCAACAGTACGGTGAGGGGGGAAAATGCAACAGTTGTTTAGTGGTGAAAAGCAAGACTGAAAAGTAGATATACTGGACATGTTTTCCAGTTCCAGTTCTCACAAGCACATCAAACCCCATGCTCTGAAGCACATCACATATACCAGTTGGTTGGGGACCGAGGCAGTGTCCCAATTCTTAGTAAGTACTGCGAGCATTTCAGATATGTCAAGCCACCAGATGCAGAGTAATGGAGACTGAAGTTCTGTCATAATGGCAGAGAAAGGAGAATTTCTTCTAAGGCTGCATCTACATTGCAGAATTAATGCAGTTTGACACTGCTTTAACTGTCATGGCTCAATGCTGTTGAATTCTGAGATTTGTAGTTCAGTGAAATATTTAGCTTTCTCTGTCAGAGAGCTCTGGTGCCAAAACAAACTACAAATCCCAGGGCTCCATAGGATTCTGCAGTGTGGCAGAAGCCTTGTTGATGCTGTTGTGCGCCTTCAAGTTGTTTCCAACTTATGGCAACCCTGAGGCGAATCTATCATGGGGTTTTCTTGGCAAGATTTGGTCTTGGCAAGGTTTGCCAATGCCTTCCCCTGAGGTTGAGAGCATGTGACTTGCCCAAGGTCACCCAGTGGATTTCATGGCCAAGCTGGAAATTGAACCATGGACTCCAGTAGTCCAGCAATCAGACCATTATACCATGATGGTTCTGGCTGCAGTCTTAGACAGGGGTAAGAAAGGCTGCAACATGCAGAAATGCTCTCTTCCAAATAGTCATTTCAAAGTACCAGAGATATGGTCTTCATGTCTATTTAAATTATTTATATTGTTTTTCTTAGACACCAGTTTCCTAGAAGTGAACCCAATAATTTATCTCCCTTCCAGCATTTTCACATGTACAACCCACACTATAGTTACAGTTTTAGATTTATGTTTCCTGACATCATTATCACTATCACCAGCATTACAGGCTGAACCTCCCTTATCAAAAATACAAGTGTTTTGGATTTTGATTTTTTTTTCCAGATTTTGGAATATTTGCATATACGTAATAAGATATCTTGGAGATGGGACACAAGTCTAAACATGACATTCATTTATGTTTCATACACACCACATACACATAGCTTGAAGGTAATTTTACACATTTTTTTAAAAAATGTATATGAAACAAAGTTTGTGTACACTGAATCATCTGAAAACAAAGGTGTCTCACCCAGTGATGAAAAAATGTTTTGGATTTTGGAGCATTTTGGATTGCAGTTTTTTGGATACTCAACTTGTATTATATTGATTTATATCTCCCTTTCCCCCAGTTTGGGACTCAAGGAGGCTCACAAAAGTTAAAACAAACACAGCTAAAAATCCATATCATACAAAAGTTAAGAATGTACTTAAGCTATCAAGAAGATAAATGAGTTAAAAACATAACTGTTGAATAGAAAACAACTCTTTCCCCCTTGAATAATCAATCTTTAAAGGTCTGCTAAAATAAAAAAGTCTTCAGCTGAGTCCAGAAGGATAGCAGGGAGGGCACAAGCCTAATCTCTCTAGCAAAGGAATCCCAGAGCCTGGGAGCAGCCACCAAGAAGACCTTCTCCTGTGTTGCCACTTGAGAGTTTGATGGGACAGAGAGAAGGACCTCCCCAGAAAATCTCAAAACACAGCCAGGTTTATATGGGACAACATTGTGGCATACATGGTTTCACCTCAAGCTGGTTCAATTATGGAAGAAGTAGCTGCATTTCAAATCCTCTGTTCTTGCTTGTGAGATCACAAACCACTAACTACTCTAATCCAAGGCTAGAAAATTGTGTAGTCTTCCAGATATTGTTGAGTTGCAACTCCTAGCATCAACTCACCATTGCTACACTAGCTAGGAGTGTTGGAAGCTGCAGTTCAGCAATATCTGGAAAGCCATACAGTTCCCATCCTTAGTCTATTTGAAGAAATCCCTATTGACATTGCCAAATGTTCTCAGCATTATGAGCTGTCCACGTTGGGCTCTCTTCCTATACCTTTTCTAAAAGGGTGCCTGACCTCCTACATTGCTGGCATAAATGGGCAAGAGTTTCCACTGAATTCAAGATCTGGCAGTTATGCATCCCAAAACACTTAACTTTACTCTTGGCTGCAAGCCTGCAGGTTCTGGCAAGGAAGCCAACCCGTTACGTCATGCTGATAAGCCATTTATAAAAAGGCAGGCAAGATCTGATGCCTGTTTGCCAAGGAGACAAAGGGGGAAACCGAGACAGGACTGCTAATGAGATCATGGCTGATGGATTCACAAAAAGTGATTCTGGGAAGAGATTATTTTTGCCAAGACCTGAGAACTTCCATCACTTTGCAATGAAAGAAAGCCAGAGATAGATATTCTCATGAATTTAACTGGAGAAAAGTTTAAGCAAGCTTTTGCAAACATCACAGGGTAAAAATAGAGGTCTCTATTTAAAGGAAAAAAACCACACAAAATATTCTACATTAACTTCTATAAGCCACATAAAATTAACTTTTTAATTAATTACATTTATAGCACTCATTTCCTCCTGAAAACTCAAAGCATTGTAAATTACTCTCCTTCTCCACACTTTATTCTCACAGCAACAGTGCTACAAGGCAGGTTGGGATGAGAGAGACTGATGGGATGAAGGTTACCCAGTGAGAGTCAATGCAGAGCTTTGATTCAACTTGCTAATCAACTCACTTTTTATTAACTCACTTTTTCTAACCATTAACTCACTTTTTCTAACCATTTCTCATAACTCACTAGATTCTCCAGTTAATGTCAGTGATATAGATTGTTAGAATTTGTAGGGCAAGTGACTCTCCATTTGTCACAATCAGGAAAACAGGAAGACTTGCTGCTTTACAAAAGAAGTATTAAAACTGGAAGAAATACATCACATTACCTGTACTATGTTGTTAAGCAAACTAGTCTGTGTGACTTCTTTGGAAATACAGCAGCTTCTCCTCATCTGTGTGTTCTTCCTCATTAATAACTTTTGCCACCTTGACCACACTCTGATGTTGCTTAGCCATATGTAATGTGTGAAATGTTGGAGGATATGCAATAATGCCTGGGTAGAAAAGTCTCTGGGAAGCATATATACAATATATCTGTGCTCCTTGCCAAAGAAGATAGGTATACACATGTAGTAAATAAGTAAATCATCCCCTAGGGCAAAGTATTTCTTGAAATAAATCTGTCGGATATCCCCCTTTCTATCTGTTTCATCACTGAGATTGCAGCGCAATCTCTGGTTTGTGTACATCACACCCACCCACACAGAGTGTGTGCAGTGCACATTTAATTGGTAAAGAGCTGCACTCAGCAACAACAGCAGTAGCTTTGCTAGAAAATTAGTCTTTATCAGACTTACAAATATTTCAACAAACAGCCATGCTCTCATGAAATCTTTTAAAAGCATCACATACTGCAGTGGCTTCAATTCCCCTAAATGCAATGGTAGGAATCATCTGCTTTGTCCATTAACTTTGAGTACTGGTTTCTCCAATTAAATAATATCCTCTAATACAGTTTCATTCTCTCATATGCTCTGCCCCCCTCCACTGTGATCACAAAACTGTGGCTTATGAAGCAATGTATTTCACTTAAAGAAAAGTATAGTTGGAAAATACAGTTGGAACCAAAACTGAAAATCCACCATTTTGGCTTAAAGAACAATTTTAAAAACCACATTAAGTAATCCGAAATCATCTCAGAATGTGGCACAGCCTATTTTGAATATCTGCAGCCTCTACCTATGTTCCATCTTAAAACTGTAGCCAGATGCATAATAGACTCTCTTGGTCTGAACATCACCCACTTTTTCATTTGCTTTGCATCTTCCCTGCTACAAAGTTCTGGAGGCTGCAAAAGCTTTCATAGTATTCTGTGACCTTTTAATATTCTGCTCATTTTGTTTATTATGCATTTACTAAAGGTCATGTTTGGAGCTTGGTTATCAACTTTATCAACTATTTATTCTTGGAGTCACTTTTCTCAGTGTCCATATATGTAGAACTACACAAGAAGAATCATGCTGAGTGAAAACAAAGGCCTAAACTTTCCAGGATTCTGTTTCCCAAACAGATCAGTCAGATAACCTCTGGAAAATCCACAAACAGGACTTTGGCACAATAACATCTTCCTACTTGTTTTCACTTGCAACTGATATTCAGAGATATATTGGCTGTCATACTGGAGATAATAAGTAACTATAATCAGCCCATCATATTGGCGGGCTAGCTATCCATGGATTGGAGCTCCCATGGACTGCCTTACCCTATATTAGCCACATATACATCCCCATCAATTGGCTAATATAGGCTTGTGCCCCCGCAGTTTTTCCCATCTGTGGGGTAGGGCAGACCCAAACCCTCATAGGACTTTATCACATGGAGAAAATCCCGTACAGAAATGAGATTTAAAAGGTGGTGAAAACCCACAAGAACGGGTAGATTTTCACATCACATCGTTGTTAAACTGTGCTTAACCCAAACGGAAAGTAGTCAAAAACTGCTTCTTTTTACTTTCGGGATTTTCCGTGTGATAAAGTCCATAGATGGGAAAGGGCCGTTATATTATTGACTGCAATTATTGGTAGCCTGATCCTCCTTATTTCTTTATTTACTGCAGGAATAGCTGACCCTGGTCTAGCACAGATTCTCAACATCTGGCTTTCCATGTTTTGGTCTTCAATTCCCAGGAGCCTTGGCCAGCTTGGCCAGGATTCTGGGAGTCAACATATAGCATGTCTGGAGGCCCAAAGGTTGAGGATCAGTGGTCTAGTAGGTCCACCCTTCTTTCTGAAGCCATATTCATTTAGCAAGATCAGGGCCAATGATCAGGGCCACCAAAAGAGAGTTCAGGCCCCAGTAAGACCATGTTTTCAGGTCCCCCAGGCTAGGGTTGTTCAAGCTGTTCAAATAGCAACAACAGAAAGCATCTCTGTTGCCAGATCAGCTAAAGATTGGATAGTACATGAGAGGTAGGGCTGTATAAAGTCCATACTGTCCTAGATCAGCTGGCACACATTAAAGACCGAGCAAGGAGGAAGCAATGAGCTCAGAGTTCTGAGACAGCTAGAGAAATAGCAGTATTATTAGGGCTCCAAAAGTGTCCTTGTCTGTGGAAGTCCAATTGGCAATAGCATAGTCAAGGTTGGTCCAGGTTCGAGGAAGCATGCATTGTTTGTCACGTACTCCAAGGTCGGACAATCCAGCAAGGTCATCAAACAGTCCAGGGGTCAGTGTCACAGATGTCATGAAACCAAAACGCCAGCCAGAAAGCAGGCAAGTTGCTTCCAGCAATGGGCACCAACCAGAACAAGTTCTTAAATGGGCTGCAGCCAGCTGGCTCTAATTGGAGTCGCCTCTCCTGCTGCTTGGCAAGGAACTTCACTGGGCATCTTCATTCTGTTCTGCTCTGCCCTTCACACACCAGGTCCATGATGAATTTCTCCAAGCCTGCTCCAAGTCATTTGCAGAACCTGGCCTTGCTCTTCAGGTTATGGCTGCTCTTCAACCAGGAGAGTGCTTCAGACTTAACAATAGCAGCTTCATTTATATACTGCTTCATACTGTACTATGCAGTCTCTAAGTGGTTTACAACTGTAAGCTAATTGCCCCCAACAAGCTGGGTACTCATTTTAGTGATCTCAGAAGGATGCAAGCCTGAGTCGAGCTTGAGCCCTTGGCTGGTATTGAACTCGCAACCTTATGATTTGTGAGTGAGTGGCTGCAGTACAGGCATTTCCAAGTCTGAATCCTTGCCCGAGCTCTGGCCCATGACACACACCAATTCAGATAAGAAAAGGGCTTTTAATAAGACTTTCAGGCTACTACAGTATTAGCATGCACACTCTCTCAGCCCCAGAAAAGCCATGGCAAAACCCCTGTGGATATTTTGCCAAGAAAACCCCAAGAACAAGTAATAACAACAATAATCAATATCATCATGGTAGGTGGTGGTGGTGGCGGCGGCAGGACCTGCCTGGGGCCGGTCCAAAGGCCTCGAGGGGAAGCATCCGGCCCCCCGAGGCCTTAGGTTGCCTACCCCGTCCTACATCATTCAACATGTAATTTACAGTTAAGGTAATTTGGCTATGCATCAAATGCAGGAGGGACATGTGTGCTGCCCCACAGTGAGCCCAGCTGGTACCCATTGTACCTGCTCTGAAATACAGGATTTGGGGTTGGTTTGCCTCAAAGACAAAAATATACACAATACAGTCAGATCCCCATTTCCCTTCCAAAACACTGAGCCCTGGGAATTTGTACCAGCTCTCCTCCCCTCCATCTCAGTTCTGTCAGTGACAGCAAAAAATCACTAATATGGCTGGAAAACAAAAGGAAGCAGAAGCATCTTACCCTCTTTCCATGTCAACTGAGTATAGCATACTCTCCAACATTTTCCCAGAGGAAAACTGGGACATGTGTGGCCAAAGTGGCAAACATTATTAATAAGGAAGAACACACAAGCTAGGAAAGGCTCCAGCAGTTTGCTTTTGTCTGAGCCTGCTGGGAAAGACAGGATTCCTTCCCGTCCCGTGAAGGAAAATGTGAAGCTAGTTAGCTGTTTGAGATGAAACAGGAAATCCACACCATCACCACCCAAACATCAAAGAGCACAGAAAATAAAGCAAGTTTTTGGGGCACCCTGATAATCCCCTGAGACAGAAATAAAATAAAATAAAAATTCCACGAAATAAATCCCCCAGGTATAAAATAGAAAACAATCCATTGCTAATAAATTCAATAACTAAGAAATATGTGCCCTTTCTTGACATGCAAAAAATCAGCTGTCTGAAGTGATCACATCATTTTGCCTAATAGCAGAGCTGGCACTGTTGTGGACTATATACTTTGACGTGGGAATGGAAGTAGGTAGAGTGGAGGAGTGAGACAGCAAAATTGCTCATGTTGCCCCTGTTATATCTTCTTCCTCTTACCTCCCTGCTCACCCCAAATAACTTCTTCCTTTGGAGATACTCAGAAATAAGTTTCTATAGCAACTAAACAGAGCTGTTATTTTAATAATACCTCTACGAACACTAAATAGACCATACAGCTTGTTGCTTTTTCAAAGTCTGAAACCCAACACAACCACAGCAAAAAGTCATTTATAGGGAAATCCTCCACTAAAATTAGAGTGAAGCCAATGCACATGATGTGGAATAAAATCTAGCAACAGCAGTTTGGCACACCATCCATAACACCAGTGCTCCAGATCTCAACAAGATGATGTTAGCAAACAGTCTTCCTTGGATCAATTTCCTTCAGGCAGAGGAAGGAGAATCTGTTGGGAACAGGTTGTGTGCACAACAGTGTGGAAAGTCCCGTATTTATTTCAAAGGAAAGGAAAAACTGAGTGGGTGGCAGCAGCTTGCATAGGCTCCAAACTCTGAAAACGTGGGCCTGATCCATACCTCAGTAGTGTTAGCATACCAGACATATCCCATGCTGTATATGGGCTTTCCATCTTTTCATATTTTCGTACATGAAGCCAGGCGTGTTCTTAAGAGGTCACAATGACCTCAATGAGGACCATGATGAACACCAGGAGACTTTCCCATGGAAAGACATGTAAACCCAAAAACGTGTGAAGGGCTCAATACAAGCTAATTGGGTTTGCTGATTGTTCTGTCCTCCCACCCACCCCGCCCCGGCTCTCTGCATATCCTCTCACCCTGGAAATAAAGGCAAAATCAAGTAAGCCAACACTACCTACCCTCTGCTGTGTTCCTAGCCAGCTTCCTATCCATTTATTGTGGGGTTGTCCTAAATCTAAACTTTGTTATTCTGAAGTTAAAACCATCAGTTGATCCAGAATCCCATTGTCAATTTCCTGGGAAGACCATCAGGTCTTTGTTAATTGCAAGATAGCACCTAGTATCCCTTGAGGATAGGATCTCAGATATAAATATCAGTCCCAAACCCAGCCTCTTCACACACACTGTGCACACAGAGCTTCTTCCACTTGCTGTCATCCTCGGACACCATCTGATACACACTTCACTTTCCATGGTTTCTTCTTCAGTACAGGTAAATAGATCCCCTCTAAAATCCTAAGCCTCCACTCTCCAATTTCCATACCTCTGTTTCAGTTAGCTCTGTATGGTATCGCTATTTGAATTACTAGCTTGTGTTTGATTGCAGTCCTACATATTTCCAAATAAAAATCTTCTTTATTCACCAAACCTGGAGTCCTCCAACAGTTTGTACTGGTATAAATAACTGGAAATGATCTTCAAGTTACCCATCCTCTTGCAAGCTTCATTGAGCTAAGCAATTCTCCCAACTTCTAAGGAGATGCTGACACAGTTGGTAAGGACCCCAAGCCCCCCGCCCTTTTGGGGGGTAACAGTAGGATGAAATGTGTGAGGGGCAGACGGGGATTGTATGTAGCTGTTCCTGTACCTAAACACCCAGACCCTCCAAATTTTCACAGAAGAAACCCAGGGCAAATGGGGCCACTATAGCCAACACTGGTATACCAGTTGAATGTCAGGAACAACAGAGAGTTAGAGCTTCCCCGCCCCAGTTTATGGGTGCAGGGGGGAAAGCCATAGTTGCTTTTAGAAGCCAGAGTTAAGACTAATCACAGTTTATCTAGGCATAAGAAAAATTGTAGTTAGTTGAAAATGGAATATCTCATTGGCTGTGATTCCTGTGGGACACAATGCTTAGGGCAAAAACAGTATTTCAGACCTTTAACTACAGCGACCTTTACTGCCAATTATTCTATTCTAAATTTGAAAAAGCCGTGGAGGGATCATTGAAACAAAAATTAATAGCGTAATGTAGGAATCATCTCCAGAGCTCCAAGTGTAACAAATACTCTGCTTAGGTTGATGTGACCCTTACCACATACCCTCCAACTGTTCTAATTTGGCAGGGACAACCCCAATTAATCCTCTGTCATCAAACGTCTTCAACTGCTTTTAAAAAATCCCAGTTTCTCTCTCCTTCTCCCACATCCCCCTTGTCTTCAGTTTACTCCATTTGTTGAAACAAGTTCAAAGTGCAAAGCTATTTTGCACTCAGTTAACTCAGCAGGGAGAAGAGAAGAAAGGATGGGGAATCTTGCCCTTTCCAGTAGACTCAGGCAAAAGCAAACTGCTGCGTGCTCTTCCTTGTTAATAATGTTTGCCATCTTGACCACACTCTGATATTGTCTGGCCACATGTGTACCATTTTAATCTGTGAGAACTTAGAGCAGGGGTAGGCAACCTTTCCCTTTAAGGGCCAAGGGACTTCAGCTCCCAGAAGCCTCAGCCATGTTGGCCAATAGTCCCATGTTGGCCAACAGCTGCTGGGATTCTGGGATCTGAAGTCCCTCGGCCCTTAAAGGGGAAAGGTTGCCTACCCCTGACTTAGAGAGTATGTAAGTAGCCTTTGATTGCATAGATCATGAAAAGCTATGGAATGCTCCTAAAGAAATGAGAGTGCCATTACATCTGATAGTCCTGATGAGGAATCTGTACTTAGGTCAAGAGGCTACTATAAGAACAGAATACAGAGAAACAGAATAGTTCCCAATTGGCAAAGGAGTCAGACAAGGCTGCATCCTTGTACCTTATCTGTTCAAATTGTATGCAGAAAATATAAGAAAAGCAAGCTTGGACACAACAGAAGAAGTGAAGATAGCAGGAAAGAATATCAACAACCTAAGATATGCAGATAACACCATACTACTAGCAGAAAGCATCACAAACTTGGAACAATCACTAAAGAAAGTAAAAGAAGGAAGTGCAAAGACAGGCCTAATGTTAACGTTAAAGAAAACAAAAATAATGACCACAAAGGATTTACATAGATTCATAAGGAGGAAATGGAAATACACTCGTCCCTCCACATTTGCAGCTTTGACTTTTGCGGGTTCGATTATTCACGGATTTGATTAATATGTTCTCTCTAGGAATATCTAGGTCCTCCAGCACAACTCAACCTTAACCAAAAGCCGCACTAAAGGACCGAGAGATTCCTAGAGCAAACACTTCACTCTGCATTTGTAACTCCTCCAACGCAATTCTATGGTCAATGTCTGGCAGATGTTGACCACAGAGTTGTACTAGAGAGGTCTTCTCTCAGGTAAAAACATAGTGTTTTTGTTATTTGTGGCTTTTCCACATTAACGAGGGCCCTATCCCCCTAACTCCAGCGAATGTGGAGGGATGAGTGTAGTTCAAGATTTCCCACACCTTGCATCCCATACCTTGGATCAGAATGGAGATTGCAGTCACAAAATCAGAAGATTAGGAATGGGAAGAGAAGCTATGAAAGAACTAGACAAAATCCTAAAGTATAAAGATATACAGCGGAACACTAAAGTTAGACTTGTCCAAGCCATTGTATTCCCTATTACCATGTATGGCTGTGAGAGATGGACAGTGAAGATAGGAAGAAAATTAATCTATTTGAGATGTGGTGCTGGAGAAGAGTGCAGAGGGTACCATGGACAGCCAAAGAGACAAACAAATGGGTCCTTGAACAGATCAAGACTGAACTCTTACTGGAAGCCAAAATGACTAAATTGAGGCTGTCATACTTTGGCCGCATCATAAGGCGGCACAAGTCATTAGAAAAGATGGTGGTGCTGGGAAAGGTGGAGGGAAGTACTGTAGACAGGGAGGAAGACCACATACGTATCCATAGGGTGGGGTGGGGTGTGGGGTCCTGGAACCAAATCCTTGTTGATATCAAGTCCCCACTTTACACCTTTCCTTCAGAAAATGTCCAAGCCTTTAGAAATCTGAGGAGGATCAGGGACTATCCTCCTCATCATACCAATTTAGACCATCAGACTATATACTCCAGTATTACCAACTCTAGTTTCCAGACATAGGCAGTCTTCTGCATCCCTTGTGACTGGATCATTTGCACTGGAGATGCTGGGATTGAAACAAGGACTTGCAGATACTCTACCACTGACATATAGCTTCTCCCTGCAACCACAAAAGCTTTTGATCAGAGCAGTCTTCAAAAACAGCCCTGGAAGAACAGTACAGTAGCTTCCTTCTCAGTGCAAGTATATTATGTTCTTTCTCTGCATTATCTATTATGTTGAGATTATAGATGTTGCTTTGATTCATGTATACTGCTTATTATAAAATGAATTTTAAAAAATAAAACACAGACTGGCATCTGTGGCAGACTGGCAGAGTGATTTATTCAATGTACTCAAGCTTTTATATTCCTGGGGCAAAGCTGGAAACATGCAGGTCGTTTTAATTACTCAAAGACTTAAATTTCTTTTAGCCAAGCTGAATAAAATGTTCTTTTTGTATTGTTATCAGAAAGAAAGTGTTACCTTTTTTTAGAACCCACAAAAACAGTTTTAATGAGGTGCTGCAATACATATGTAAATTGATTTATCTTTTATTTATTTTTAAGGCAATGGAGTTAATGCTGTAACCCAATTCCCATGTACTTAGGAGCAAGACTATTTTATTCTATGGGAGTTACTCCTGAATAGTTAACTAATTGTCCTAGTTTTTCAAACTTTTTTGTTTGTTTGCTTAATACGATAAATAGCACAGACATATCTGTGAGACAGGTCTTGTCATCTGAGTTTTGCAGATTGAGGGTGACGGGCAAGAGAACAACACTCGTGGCAATGAATTATTCAGACAGCTTGACCAAGGTGACATGCGGGGTGGAAGGAATCCTGAGTCAGATTTCTTGGGCAATCAGCATCTAAATAAGACCTTTCCCTCTCTCCCCAGAGGCTCAGAGTTGCCAATATGTCTGTGTACTTTGTTAAGATACAGGAGTCTCTGTTCATCATCTTATCAGAGGGAAAGGAAAGAAGAGAAGAAATGAAAATTCATCATGATCTGTGATCTTCAATGTGAGTTCAACATCCACAGATGAGCATACCAGTGTAACAGTCCAGTTATATGGAGAGAGACTTTTAGGCAACTCCAGATATTTTTGTTGTTGATCATTTGAATGTGTAGCCCCTGAAGAAGGGCAAACAATATATAAAGGCCAAAATGTGTTGGGCTTTTTGTTGTTGCATGCCTTCAAGTTGTTTCTGACTTATTGCAACCCTAAGGCGAAGCTATCTATCATGGGGTTTTCTTAGCAAGCTGCCTTGAGTCCCTATGCTGGGAGGAAGGCAGGATATAAATGTTGTTGTTGTTGTTGTTAATTCATAGGAGGTTTGCCATGGCCTCCCCCTGGCTGAGAGCATGTGACTTGCCCAGGGTCTCTCAGTTAGCCCAGAGGGAAAATTGAGTCCATACCCTGAAGGCTGTCAGATAGGAAACAGATGCCACTGACAAGTCTGCATAGTCACTCTCAACTGCTGGGTTCTTTTGAAGAAGCTTTTTAATCTTAGAAGCTCATCGCACTCTTAAATAAAGTGACTTACCTGATCCGACTTAAAATTTAAAGCGGGTGGCATCCTGATCTTATCAGAAGGATTTAGCCACCGATATCACCACCCGGGTCCATCCCGGGTCCATCCCCACTCCCAGGGCCACTCCAGTGGCCATTTTCTTAAGCTGGAAAAATCCTGGCTTCGAAAAGAGGCGTTCTGAGCGGCCCTGGGAGCGGGGATGGACCTGGGTGGCGATTTCAGTGGCTAGATCCTTCTGATAAGATCAGGATGCCACCCGTTTTAAATTTTAACCCAGATCAGGTAAGTTGCTTTATTTAAGATTGTGATAAGCTTCTCAGTTGCAGCAAAGTATTTACAAGCATGATACAACAATATTTACACAAAATGACATAATGCTCCGACATCCGCACCACTACATGGTACACTGGAGCATTTCTCCTTATATCCACAAACACAGCTAGGATTCTGCTAATGTTTCATCAGCTTCCTT
This sequence comes from Phrynosoma platyrhinos, assembly GCA_020142125.1. Taxonomy (NCBI): domain Eukaryota; kingdom Metazoa; phylum Chordata; class Lepidosauria; order Squamata; family Phrynosomatidae; genus Phrynosoma; species Phrynosoma platyrhinos. The sequence continues at coordinate 14,540,185 of CM034703.1, read as the reverse complement.
CCATGTATCCACAGTGACAGTGCAGTTTTGGACCTGCCATGACTCAACTCCATGCTCAAGTTGCATCAGCTTCCTCTGAGTCAGCATTTCCTCTCTAACCCATTGCATGTACCTGAGACATTTTACACAGACTGGGACAAAAATGTACTGACACACCTAAGTGGGTTTCATGGCTGAGTGAGGAGTTGAACCCTGGTTTCTAGAGTCATAGTCCAACGTTCAAACCACTATGCCAAACAGTCTGTTATCTTCCAACATTTTCCAGATTAAAATTGGGACACGTGGCCAAGCAACATCAGTCTGTGGTTAAGATGGCAAAAGTTATTAATGAGGGAAAAGACACAGGCTAGGAAAGGTTGCAGCAGTTTGCTTTCACCTGAGCCTACTGGGAAAGGCAATATTCTTCAATTCCTCTCTTTCTCTACCTGCTGAGTTAACTGCGTGCAAACTAATTTTGCATGCTGAACTCAGTTTGCTCCAATGAAAGTAAGCTGAGGACAAAAGGGAGGAAAGTAGGAGGAGAAGAGAGAAACTGGGACATTTTTAAAGCAGCTGAAAAAGGGAGACAACAGAGAGTTAATTGGGACCATCCCTACCAAACTGGGATATGTGCATATAGTGGGAACACTTTTAATATGTTCCTACTAAGCTCTAGCCATCCAATGCAAAAATAAAGGATTTAAATCCCCTCTTTTTAAACCCCCAGTAGTTACAATTCAATATATTTTTTAAAAGGTTTGGTGATCCAGTTGTGGCTCGCCCACGTAACATTCAATTTGGCCCCAAGAGTCTTAGAGGTAGGGCTAATGGCACACTCTGAGCCTCTTTTCTTCCAGAAGTACATCTTGATACAATCAATATAAAAGCCTGTCTTTCTAATGAGAATTTTTAAAAGTTCCCAGTGGTGAGCTATTTGGAGCAGCTACTGCAGTTATGTAAAACTTGTGGGCAAGATGATGAAAGCCAAATATTGTTCACTGGCTTGGAAGAAGGTAGTTTAGTGAACAAATTGTAGTTTGGGATGGAGATATGGGGTGGGTGTTACTGATCTCAATTAGCTTGCTATACAGTGGGCCCTTGGTATTAGCTGGGATTTGGTTCCAAGACCCGATACCAAAATCCGTGGATGCTCAAGTCCCACTAAATACAATGGCATAGTAAAATGGCGTCCCTTATATGAAATGGTAAAATCAAGGTTTTCTTTTTGGAATGTATTGGCTTTTTCAGCTGCTGCATCACACTGTAGACTCATGTCTAGCTTGTGGTCTATTAACTCCTCAGATCCTTTCCACAGGTACTGCTTTCAAACCAGGTCTCACCTTTCTGTTTGTACATTTCATTTTTCCTGGTTAGATGTAGATATACATTTCATTTTTCCTGCTTAGATGTAGTACCTTACATTTATTAGGCTTTCACCCGAGCCTACTGGAAAGGGCAAGATTCCTCTCCCTCCCCTCCTTTCCTCCTGCTGAGTTAATTCAGTGCAAACTACTTTTGCATTTTGAACTCAGTTTCCAGCAATTGAACTAAGGTATGGACAAAGGAAGAAACTTGGAGAAGGGAGAGAACATAGATGTTTTAAAAGCAGCTGAAAAAATGAGACAACGGGGATTAATTGGCACTATCCCTGTCAAATAGGGACAGTGAAGGTATGAGTCTTTAGGAGCTCAGACAACCACCATCCAACTTTTAATTAAGCTTCTGAAAAAATGGGGAATCCAACAACAGCAGCAGATTTACTATCACATAAAAAAAATTGAAAGTATTTCTTTCCTCCCACCTGAAGCCTCTGCTGCCTCCCACCCCTCAAAATCTGCCAAATCTTTGAGTTCTATTTTTTGAAAAAGCAGATGGCACAACCCTGAGTTCTGCCAACTCCAGCTACAGAGGATGTAGTTATGCTTCAATATGGTACGATCAAAAGCCTGAGCTTTAGATAGTTCAAAATACTAGATCAGAGACAGCAAAGTGTTGGAGTAGAATATAATCTGAACTTTCAGGAAAGCCAGAAAGTCAGTATTAGCCATGATTGCCTAGGGCAGGGGTAGGCAACCTAAGGCCTTGGGGGGCCGGATGCGGCCCTCCCAAGGCCTTTGGACCAGCCACAGGTCGGTCCTGCCGCCACTGTCGCCACTGCCACCCGCCATGATGATATTGATTATTGTTGTTATTACTTGTTCTTGGGGCTTTCTTGGCAAAATCTCCACAGGGGTTTTGCCATGGCTTTTCTGGGGCTGAGAGAATGTGTATGCATATTTTTATTTATTTATTTATTTTTGGTGCTTTTGCCCCCCAATTGTCTGAGGGACAGCAACCCGACCCCCGGCTCAAAAAGGTTGCCTACCCCTGCCCTAGGGGCTCAGAATGGCATTTCCTCTATCCCTTGGCATCTCCATGATGAAAAGCTTTTTTTCATCTGAAAGTTAAAAGTGGACAAGTCAGCTTAAATGTAGGTTGGAAGTGCCTATAAAGACCACTATGTGTTGAAGTTCACTTTTTTCTGTCTCTATGAATACAACTTTTTCCTCCAGGTGATGCTCCCCTAAAAACCACCCTGTGCCACCCAGTGCTTCATGCAGTTATCTAGCTAAACCTGGCTCCCAAACCAAAATAGTGTATTAGTGCAGAAGTAGGTTGAGCTATGAAGGAGCAAAAGGGGTACAAACTCATAATTAGAGTTTATTTTGAAAGCTATTCTAAAACCTGGTTTTGTAGTCAACATTTAGTAGTTTTCAATAATTGAAAAAAAATTATTGGATTGATAACTAATTTCCTCAAAAGAACTCAGGGTGACTAAGAACTTTACATTGCAAGTACCTAAAATCACAGGTCTAAAAATAATGAAAATTGGACGTGGTTAAATTATAGATCTCTGCCATTAAAAAATTCAAATACTCACTAAAATGTTGTAAAAGTGATACAAAGAGCAACTGTGAAAGACAAATTATTGATCTGCATTATTCCTCCAGAGCTTACACTAATAAATATTGGCCAGATTTCTCTTAGGAACACACATATGTGTAAGTCATGGTACACATGCAGAACCAAAAACTCACATTTGCGCAATGGACATATTCTGCTGATAGTGACAGAAGCAGAACTGAACAAAGACCATGTTAATCTGTGCCTTCTCTTTTCAAGTTGCACATTTTACATTATATGTTGTATATCCTGTACTTTGCACTTTGGTTGTGCATCATATATTATGGATTATGCAATAGCATCTAGTAGCTGTTGTATGTTACATATTGTTCATATTCTAAATGGAAGTTGCATAGGAAAGTGGGTCCTCCACATTTGCTAGAGTTAGGGGTAAAGTATTCCTATGAAAGTGGAAAAACCACAAATAACCACTATTTTTTTTCCTGAGAGAACACCTTTCTAGGAATCTCTAGGTCCTCTGGTGCAACTCTACTGCCAACACTTGCCAGAAGTTGACCATAAAATCATGCTGGAGGACTTACAAATGCCTAGAGATTTGTTTTCTCTAGTAATCTCTAGGTCCTCCAGTGCAACTCTATCCAGCACAGTTGCACTGGAGGCCTAGAGATTCCTAAAAAGAACATAATATTCAAATCCACAAATAATGAAATTTGCAAAAATCAAAACCGCAAATGTGGAGGGCTGACTGTATTCACATAGCATATACAGATAAGTATTTACGTGACACTAAGGAACTGTTGGATTGAGGCCTTGATCTTTAACTTGGAGGGGACAGCTGGATCTCTGATGAAAAGGAAGTCCATAAAATGGTGCCACCACTGAGAAAACCCTGACATGTGTAGTAGCCCTACAGAACAAGTTGCTCCATAATACTACCAGCATGTACAAAATAACTAACAGAAACAAGGGTGCCTCTGAAAATTTCCTTCTGCACTGTTTAACCACTGCAAAATCTTACACATTGAGAATGAGAAAGCAGACATGTCAAGATCCGAAAGTGTAGCAGGCATGATTATATCCTGATTATGGCAGTTTTCCAGAAATACCTTCAACCAAACCTCCAGAAAATATTGGGCTCATTGGCACTAAAAAGTATCTTTCTATTAAACATTCTTCTCTTAACCAGATTTCTATATATGGTGTGCCTTTTAAGGAATGATATAGCCCAGTCTCCTTAAGGAATTAAAATAGGAAAAGGAGGGGGGAGAGAACCCAGACATAAGTCAAAATCCCAAAATAGCAGATAGTGGAACACAATGTATTCTGAGTGACTTTTAGCCATTCACATGACGTACTGAAAACCAAAGGTTGCACCAGGGAACTGACTTTCGCAGCGGTCCAAAACAATTACCTACAGCAATAATGAGATTAAGTAGATTAACTTTCTGGGATCTTTTTTTAAAGGAACAACGCTAAAATGGGTAACCCATCTGTGCTGTATTTTTGGTGCTACATAAGGAGCAAAGGAGATACCATGACTCTGACCAGCTGTCTGCAATTAGGGAAGAGACTGTCCAAATAACCTTACATGCTGAAGGAGGATGTCTAAGCAGTGACCTCCAAGTAACATAGCAAACCAGAGAGTACCCAGTGACAGGCACTTGGGTTTAATCAGCTTGCTTAGCACCAGTTCTGCCAAAGGTTGATTTCAGTCCTATTTCTGGATCAGAATACACTTAAGCTAAATGCTAGTGCGCCCAGTTGCAGCCTCATCCGTTTCCTTCTCGTATCACATTCCAAATGAATATTTCCTATCAGCTTTCTTTACAGCAGCTTTCACATCTATACAGTCAGCCCTCCATATGCATGGATTCTGCATCCATGGGTTCAAACATCCACATCTTTACTGGAATAGGGGTTTGCAGACAGAAGGGAAAATAAAAGTGCTGTAGAGCAAATCAAGAAAGCCAGCATGGTGGAGTGGTTTGAGTGTAGGCTATGGCTCAGTAGACCAGGGTTCGAATCCCTCCTCGGCCAGGGAAAGTCACTAAGGGCCTTTGCAGACTGCCAGAAATAGTGCACATTAAATTGAGGCACTGCCCTGGCTCAGTGCTAGGGAATCATGGGAACTGTATTTTTTTCTGAGACATTGAGCCTTCTCTGTCAGAGAGCTCTGGTGCCACAATAAATTACAGTTCCCATGATTCTCTAGCACTGAGCCAGGGCAGTGCCTCAATTTAATGTGCACTATTTCTGGCAGTCTGCAAAGGCTCTAAATGACCTCAGGCAAGTCACATTCTCTCAGCCTTAGAAGAAAATACATGGATAACTCTCCTCTGAAGAATTCTTGCCAAGAACACTCCATGATAGGGTCAGCAAAAGTCAGGAAATGGTTTGAAAGCACACAACAAAAGCAAATCTAGCCAGACTCCCACTAGAAGCCAAAATAGCTAAGGTGAGACTATTATACTCTGGATATATCATATGAAAACATAATTCACTGGAAATTATGAAAATGCTGGGGAAAGTGTAAGGCAGCAGGAAAAGGGGAAAACCACATTACAAATGGCTTGAGTGTGTATGTGCCTTCAAGTCACCTGATGACCTGTGGTGACCCCATGAATTTCATAGGGTTTTCTTAGGCAAGGAGTGCCGCCTTCAAATCATTTCTGACTTATGGCAACCCTAAGGCGACCCTATCATGGGGTTTCCTTGGCACAATTTGTTTAGAGGAGGTTTGCTATTGCCTTCCCCTGAGGAGGCTGAGAGCATGTGACTTACCCAAGATTACTCAGTGGGTTTCATGGGCAAGCTGGGAATCAAACCTTGGTCTCCTTCATCCAGCACTCAAACCACTACACCATGCTGGCTCCGAAATGTAGCCCACAGAAGCTTGTATTCATTGGTGGTCTTCCCATCCAAGTACTAACCAGGGCCAACTCTGTTTAGTTTCCAAGATCACATGGGATCTTGTGTCTTTAGGATATTTAAGCCATTAGCTTAATAAAAACTGAAAGCTGTAAAAGGTCTCCTTGAGGATCAGTCCTGCGGGAAATTTGACCTGCATGAAATAATATGATCAGGTATGTGGTAGGCTGCAATTTATAGCTTCAACAGGGGTGTGCAGGCTTGAGAGCACCTAACACCAAGCTAGCTAGGGCTTGGGTTAGAGTACAGGGGTCCTATAAACAGCGTTCTGGGCATTCATGCTGGCCATATGATCACAGAGTAGTCTCTGACAACGCTGGCTCTTTGGCTTAGTAATGGAGATGAGCACCGTCCCCTACAGTCGGACACAACTTGACAACCTTGTCAACGGGGAATACTTTTACCTTTTACAGGGCTCCTGTACTTTTAATGGTTGTGTAGAAGAGAAAATTTCAGCAGGTGTTTTTGTCGTACAAGCAGCAGCACCTGATGAAATTCTCTCCTCCACACAACTATCGAAGGCACAGGAGCCTTTCTGTTTCTCAGCCTGGCAACCCTGAAAGGAAGCCACAGACCTGAACCTGAGCATGACCTGAATGTGATGATTGCTGCTGTTAACTGCCCTCAAGTCGGCTCTGACGCATGGTGACAATGTGGATAAGACATCTCCAAGACTCCCTTGTCCTCCACTGCTGTGCTCAGTCCCTGCAAAGCCATGCCTGTGACTCCCCTGATTGAGTCCAACCATCTTGCTTGGGTCTTCCTCTCTTTCTTCTACCCTCTACCTTTCCTAGCATTATTGTTTTTTCTAGTGATCCATGTCTTCTCATTATGTACCAATGAAAACAGCCTCAGTTTGATCATCTTGGCTTCCAAGGAGATTTCTGGCTTGATCTGTTCAAGGACCCATTTGTTACTCTTTTTGGCTGTTCATGTTATCCTAAGCACTCTTCTCCAGCACCACATTGTGAATGCACTGATTTTCTTTCTGTCTGCTTCCTTCAATGTCCAGCTCTCTCTCTGTACATGGCGATGGGGAATACTATTGCTTGGACGATGGTTAGGACTCCCTAAAAGTCTCTCATTGATAAGCATGGCATACATCCAAATTGGCTTAACAGTATATAACAAGCTCAAAGGGCCAAGCTCTAATACCCCACCAGTAAAAGGGGAGATGTCAATGAGAAAGAGGGCTCCCCACCAACATACATAGCATCTCAGTCTGTGAGATGCTCTCCCCAAGAAAACTCAGCTGGAATGAAGATTCATAGATTAATGGATATACCCTGGAATTGGAAGAGACACAGAAGGGCCATCTGGTCCAACTCACTGCCATGCAGGAATAAACGATCAAAGCACCCCCGACAGATGACCATCCAACCTCTGTTTAAAAACCTCCATAAGAGGAGACATATTCCACCATCAAACGGCTCTTACCCTCAAGACGTTCTTCCTAATGTTGGGCTGGAATGTCTTTTCCTGTAGCTTGAATGTGTTGCTCCTTGTCCAGGAGTTTCTGGAGCAGCAAAAAACAAGCTTGCTTTAAGGCACCAAGCAAGACACTTCTTCACCCAGTCATATACATTAACCATTGTTGTTGCATTGGTATCTGCTTCCTTCCCTTTTCTTTTTTGGTATTGTATAATTTCATGGGAAAATACATTTTCATTTATTATACACCCCGAACATGGAGTCAGTTTTAAAAGTGGTATGTAATGTACCCTCCAACTGTTACAGATTGGCAAGGACAGTGACGCTTTTCCAGCCAGTTTTTGAAATGTCCCAGTTTCTCTCTCCTCCTCTTTTTTCCTCAGCTTACTTCAGTTGCTGCAAACTGAGTTCATAATGCAAAAGTAGTTTGCATTCATTTAACTCATGAGGGAGGAAAGAAGCAGAGGGGCAGAGTCATGCCCTTCCCAGCAGGCTCAGGTAAAAGCAAACTGCTGCATCCTCTCCTGGCTTCTGTGACTCTGATGTTGCTTTGCCACACATATCCCAGTTTTATCTGTGAAATGTTGATGTAAAAACATCTAAATTTTTTTAAATGGCCCCATTGTTTGCTCAGCTTAATGAACCTCACAGGATTGTTGTGAGGATACAGAAATGGAGAAAGAGAGAAGAAGCACCCAGAACTCATTTGTAGAAGGGCAGAGTAAATGGATAAACATTTTCTGAGAAAAATGAAATAAATCTCATAAAATAGTTGAGCACTTGACTGCTTTCTTCAGCGTGTTTGCATTTGCCACATCAGGTAAAAGGGTTGAGAACTATTCTTTCTAAGTTGTTATTGCCAATATATGAAGCTTATATTAAAAAGCCCTTTGAAGCTAATATACACACAGACTTGTCCCTCCATTTTCGTGGACTTCAGGTCTGCGGTTTCGATCCTTCGTGGACCAACAAGCAGGGAAGGTTAAAATGGCGTGCATGCAGAGTGCGCAGGAGCGCGCGGCCATTCAAGCCTATGGGGTTTGAATATTTGTGGATTTCCATTTTCACGGGGAGGGGGTCCGGAACGGATCCCCCACAAAAATGGAGGGATGACTATACATGGGCAAGCCTACTCTGTCTTATTGACTTCTTTTTTTGTTATGCTAATTCCTTAAGCACAATGTGAAATATGCTAAATTAGTGCCATTTTGAGATCAATAAATGGAAGCTGCACATATTACAACATTTTCCTCTTACTCATCTTACTTCATTTGAACTGTCAGAAGGCTAATTTGCTTTCAAGTGAGATTTAAACTCTTTCTTCCTCGCCACTACTTCTCTTTCTCATCAGATACCGCTTTCTGTGGGTTTTCTAATGAATTTCAGAAGATGGATATTTCAAAAAGAGCCCTTTGATCAGAATGGCATTACCGTGGAACTTCTACAAAAAGAAGTATCAAAACAGATGCAAGATTTTAAAAGCAGCTTGCCTTATTTGAAAGCACACACACTCTGCATTATATATATATATATATATATATATATATATATATATATATATAATGCATGTTTTTGTTTTCAGAGAAAAGATGTAAGTATACCATATCCAGGTCAGAAATCTTTGACATAAAATATATTCTGTGTACATAAAAATATATAAATTGAAATATATTCCATATATATGAAAATATATTTTAATGTATTATCGATATGATTGCTACTGAATGTATTTTAATGTATTATCAATATGATTGCTACTGAAGTTGCCAAAAACCATACAAAACATCTCATATTTGGCATTTTTATGTACAACATGTTTATCAGAGTTTAAAAATACATAGTCGCATATGTTGTTGTTGTGTGTCTCCAAGTTGTTTCCGACTTATGGTGACCCTATCATGGATGTTTTCTTGGCAATATTTGTTCAAAGGAGGTTTGCCATTGCCTTCTCCTGAGGCTGAGAGTATGTGACTTGCCCAAGGTCACCCAGCAGGGAATCAAACCCTGGTTTCCAGAGTTGCAGTCCAAAACTCAGACCACTACACCATGCTGGCTTCTCATTGTCACATATATAGATTTTTAATCTGTATTTTATAAGTAGGGAACATTTTTGTATTTTTAGATAAAATCTTTTATATGAGGGCTGTATCAGAACTAATATTTTTGAATAAAATACAACAACAACAACAGAATAATTTATATTTATGTAATATATTATTTTGATCTAATAATATTAATATTAAAGTAATATTTTTGTATTAAATATTTTTAGAGGGATACATGAATTCATGGTCATCACTTTTGTTTGGAGAACTGTAAGTATGTGTATTACATTGCCTACATATAGACTTTCTGTTTTTGACACAGTTTGGTTATGGATCCAGGAAAAGACAGCTTTGGGGATGAGCAAATTGGCTAGTTTCCATAACATCACTCAGTCACCTTCCTTCTCCAATCTCTACAGGAGTTTTCAAACTGTTTTTAAGATGCTGGTACAAGAAAAAATGACACAGAAAAGGTTGGTCTTACAACAGGTCAAAGAACAGTGCCATAAATATACACCACTGTGTTTAAAAATAACTTTTAAAAAGCAAACTGCTTCTGTCAAGTAGGAATGGAAGGACACAACTGAGATATGAAACCTATAATTGGCATACTGTTAAGTATGCCAAGGTGTGATCACATTATTGTTGCTGTCACTGTTATATTTATTTATACATCACCTTTTCCCCAGTTTGGGACTTTAGGCAGTTTTACAACAGATGAAAGAAAAATGTTAAGAATTCCTCAAATGCAAAAGTTAAAAAGTTTAATTAAACTATCAAAATAAATTAAAACCAATTCAAAACAGAAGAAGCGATGGGCAAAATAAAGGTCCCATTCACAATACAAAAATAATCCAGGATGAATCCAGGTTGAATCTTGTTGTTCACACACATCCTGAATGCACTTGATGCACTTGGGGGTGGGGGTGGTAAAAAACTCATAACCCAAGATATTCGATACCAACATTTTTTCTGACTTTTCCTGAAAGATCCACATCGATCTGCATCATCATCAGTGTGAATAAGGTTCCAAATTGGTTTGCATCGCTCTGTATCATTCAAAGGAAAGGGGGGGGGGGTCCATTTTATCCAGAAACGATGGCATGTGTGAATAGCAAAAGGTGTTACAATAACTAAGAAATTTGTGAACCCAAAACAAAATGGGAACAACAAACCCAATATGCATCAGTGTGGCAATCCACATCTCCCCAAGATAAAAAATAATGAGTGTGAATGCCACCAAAGACTATTCTTCAAGGACTGCACAGATCTTCAACCAAAGAAGACTTTCAGGATCAGATTAAACTTCAGCTGGAAAAGTCACTGATTCGGACTACATCTCTCAGAATCCCCCAAACCAGTAAGTTTTCCAAGCCCTGGATCGAACCTTTGTTTTTTGTAGGCTTTGCAGAATTGCAAGAACCAAAACAGACTTTTCTACTGTCAGGATAAAGTTTAGGAGTTTCGTCGTTTCAGAGCAACATTTACTGTCTTGCTAATATCCTGTTAATATTTACCGAAACAACCAATTATCCCACAGCTCTGGATCCTGAGCCACCCTGTCAGTTTGATGTAGTAATGACATCAAAGTGGAGGCACTGCGTCAAAGACTTACGGTGTCAATAAAAATCTCTCATGAGAATAAGAAAATGACAAATCCAGCATGTGACAATTTGAAATGCAGCCAATACCCTGACATGTAGCCAACGGGTTTTCTGGTTTTCTCCTTTCTCCCCTTGTGAGTTGTTCTGGCTGCATTTTTTTTAAAACAAAAGGAAGTAAGCAGATGACACTTTGCGTTTCCAAAAAATAGACATCTCTTGGGAATAAATGGGCCTGGGAGCAAAACACAGTGGAAATGCCCCCCAGATTCCTAAGAAGGCATTTGGGGGCATTTTTGACCCCGAAGAGTACTGGGGGAGCTCCACATGTGGCGGAAATGCCCTCCACACAGGGTATTTTGAGACATTTTGGAGCAAAAAAGGTTTTTGAAAAAAAAACAATTTTTTTTACTCCTAATTGGGCATAAAAGTAGCCAGATGTGGCACGCACACTTTGCCCATCCCTAGTTTAGAGAGACAAAAGGCTGCCTTTACCTAGGTTGAATCATTGTCATGTCTAGGGCTGTCGCAATGAAAACCGGAGGGGGCTCCTTTAGCTTCAACAATTGTGTCGAAGTGGAAATTTCAGCAGGTGTTGCTTGTTACCAGGTTGCATGATAAATGGGTGAAATTCCCTCTTCCGCACAGCCATTAAAGGTACTAGAGCCCTCTTCAGTTTTCACTCCAGCTAACTGTCTGAAACTCCCCTGCACAACTATTTTTTAAAGTTAAAAGTTGATGCCTACCACACAACATTTCAACTGGATTTTCTAACTTGGTTACCTGGAGGACATACCTGATCACATTACCTTGTGTATGGCAAAACAGAGGATTGCTCCTCAAAGAAAACTTTTACAGCTTTCATTTTGTGGAGGAAGGCCGGGCGAGAATAAACTATTATCTCATAAAGAGTTGGGCGAAATGCTTTTGACCACAGCTAGAGCTGAAATAGCAAACGATTTGGAAGTTGGCACAAAATCATTTGCAGAGATCCTGGCCAAATCAAATTTGGTCTTTTGCTCTTTCCAAAAAAATTCACCTGTAGGGTATAGGATAATAAGCGAGAAAAAGGACTCAAAATACTTTCCAAGTTGTCTGCTTTCCATTTATTTCATATACCACTGCAACTTATAATACATAAGCCTTCATCCATGCAGAGCAGTTTGTGGAAGGATGTATTCAGTAGAAGACATGTAGAAATGTAGCTGTGACAATAAAGAAGAAAGGAATCAACCAAGGTGCAGAGATTAACCGAATAAACTGAGCCTATATTGTGCAATTAATTTGTAGAGGAGCCTCCAACATCTTACATCTTATGTATGAGGTATTTTAATTTACTCTTTTTCCTGTTTAGTCTAACTGGAATATAATTGTTTTTAATACTGATGAATCATTTTAAAAAAACCCTCATCACCACATAGAACCAAACAAATATGTAGACTATGGACCAGAGCTTGGAAAAGATCTTTTGGACTACAACTCCTAAAAATCTCTAACCAGCAGAGCCATTTCTCACATTCTTGTTATAGATGCATTTCTTTCCTATGAATACAGGCACACCTTAGTTAACAAAGGGCCTTTGCAGACTGCTAGAAATAGTGCAAATTGAGTCCACTTTAAGGGTTAGGGTTAGGGAATCATGGGAACTGTATTTTATTGTGGCACCAGAGCTCTCTGACTCAATGTCTCAGGAAAAAAAAAAACAATTCCCATGATTCCCTAGCACTAACCCTAACCCTTAAAGTGGACTCAATTTGCACTATTTCTGGCAGTCTGCAAAGGCCCAAAGTCTCTGACAGATCTTTTTATGCCCACCCACAACTTTTCATCCTCATCCTTTGTCTAGTTGAAAGTGTTTTAGTTGCATCAGCACTGGTAGGGCTGGTGAAGGAGGGCTGAAGAAACTTGATGTCAGGTTGCAGCAGTATGTCAACAGTAAGAAATGCAATAACCAAAGCTCGACCCAGGAAGGAGAAGGTTTCACTCTTTAGTGATTCCCAAACTTTAGTCCTATAGATGTTTTGGATTTCAACTCCCAGGAGTCCCAACCAATTTGGCCAACAGTCGGGAATACTGGGAGCTAAAGTCCAAAACATCTGGAGGAGTAAAGTTTGGGAACCACATGTGTGCCTGGTAAGGTAAACAGCAGCTTCTTCTATAATTCCTTATAGAAAACAAGAAAAAAAGGGGGAGCAGATTACCATTAGTCATCCCCTGGATATATATATTTGTTTTATATATATATATACTGCTGCCTTTATTTTTTATATTGGTGCAAGCCAATACCTGGCATGAGAAGCAAGCAGCTCTGGAAAGATGCTGTATTTTTCAAGAATGACAAGATATATATATATATATATATATATATATATATATATATATAT
>CM034703.1:14514902-14526813 GCA_020142125.1 Phrynosoma platyrhinos | reverse complement strand
TGAGGCATACCTGTGGATTGGATGCAACATCAAACAAAGAAACCAGAAAAACTTTTACAATCCTTTCTTTTGCCCACTATTTTCTGCTGCAGGTTTTCCCCCCAGTGATGCAGCCTTTATTTTTTACATTGGTGCAAGCCAATACCTGGCACGAGAAGCAAGCAACTCTGGAAAGGAGCTGTATTTTTCAAGAATGACAAGAAAAAATATCATCCGTCCCTAGGTGAATGGATAATGCAGTGAAAACAATGAACAAAAGCCCCAACCCCATCAACAGTGTATGGCACCAATGTGAATTTATTGCTCCTGGCCTTGGAAAGACACAGAAGAGCTCTTTCATTGTATGCTTTGGGAAAGATGTGCCCTGCCTGCTTTGCCGCTAAAGAAATACACAATTGCCTACTGTGAGCCAAAGTGAGCCTTGTCTTTGCACCGAGATTGCAGATCAAACATTACACATTACTTAGGAGCATATTTAGAAGAATAGCTACTGTTCTCTGGTCATAATACTGCAGCTTTGAATATGGCGTTCTTTCTCTCACCTCTTCCCTATCCTTGTTCCCTACCAGGGAATCTGTAAGGTAATCAGACATCAAACAGCTTGAGATCCCAGCATGCAAGATCAATTGTACATCTAATGGGCATGGAAGCACATACATTAGTTTTGCAAGAAATCCCCTGCTGGATCAGACGAAAGGTCCATCTTGTCCAACATTTTGTTTCCCATAGCAGGCAAGTACTGCCTCTGAGAAGCCCACAAACAAGACTCATGCTGCAGATATAACCTTATCTGTTTGCTGATCCAAAGCAAGGAGCTTTCAGTGACGGACAGCGAGTTGAGCCTCAGCCATCCGGCAAACAGGTTTTGGAATCGCAGTTAGCACCATGGCCAAATGATAACAACTGTCAAGTAATAGGGAAAGAGGTAATGTCTGTTAGTGACCTTGTTTCGATACCTTTTTGCATTAGCTTGGCCATTTGAGGCTGGGAAATGATAGGAAGGCTGTGAACAGATGGGACGGAGTGAATTTTCCTCTGTTGCTGACCTGCTTTCCCTGCTCTCATAGCTGTTGTCAGTGGGGAGATGGGTCATGCTTGCACACTTTGGTTTTCTTTGTCTGCGTCTGCGTTACATGACCCTTGGGAGTCCATCTTCCATCAGCTATGCTCTAGGAGGGGCGCACCCCAGTCCAGGGGTCCCATTTAAGTAGTGATGGGGAATTTGCCAACTAAGGATAGTTAGTTTTTTAGGGATCCATTTCTACCATTAACTGTAAGGGGATGCTGGACCTCATCAGCAAAAGAGCTGAAACACTTCTCTCCTGTGTACCATCTGTTGCATCATTTGTTGTTGTTGTTGTTGTGTGCCTTCACGTCACTTCCAGCTTATGGCGATCCTAAGGCAAACCTATCACTGGGAGCTCTTGGCAAGATTTGTTCAGAAGTTTGCCATTGCCTTCTCCTGAGGCTGAGAGCTTGTGACTTGCCCAAGATCATTCTGGGTTTCATGGCCAAGCAGGGGATCAAACCTTGGTCTCCAAAGTCGTAATCCAACACTCAAACCACTATGTCACGCTGGCTCTGCTGCATTATTTATCACCAATAAAGTTCATGCTATAACAGTAAAATGTGACAGTATTCAGCACCAAATAAATCCTTGGGGAAGGCCTGGAATTGTTATGCCAAGGCAACTTGAGGTCTGTTGTCTTGGTACAGCTTACGCCAATCAGGAATCACGACAGAGGATGAGATCCAGAACTACAGTGAGCTACAGAACTATAGGATCAGAACCATCCTAGTTCTAAAGTCAGGATACCCTGGTGACTTCTATGTCAGTGGGGAAGTGAATCCACTTTAGGTTTTAGTCTGAACCATCCATGGAGCTATTAAAGATGTTGAATGCTATCCCCATGTTAGATTCAACCTGGCACAGCTCCTTGAAAGTTCAAATTAAACTCAGAGCAGGTTTACCAGCCCATTGACATGGGAATCCCAATCTCCACTGCCTAACTGAAGTGAGAAGGAGGTAAATAAGAATCTGCTAGTAAATCAGAATCTACTCATAAATATGCTTTGTATCAGCAATTGTTGATCAACTGCACTGAGAAAAGCCAACAGCAACAATAGCCCTTTCTGTTCTAAATTAACAGTCACGAAAACTTGGAAGAAATTAGAAATGCATACACACACAGAAGGGTATATATTGCAGCTCTAGTTCCGAGACTGGAAACAAATTCTAAGCATGTGCTCATAAAAACCCTCTTCACCAGGAAGGGGGAACCTGTGGCCATCCCAGAGATGATAAACAACTGTCATTCTTCACCAATGCTACCTAGGACTGATGGGAACTAGAGTCCAACAATACTGGAGGGCTACAATTTCACAAGCCCTGGTAATCACTGTTCTACATCAAATTTCCTCCATTCCTATTTTGCAGTGACAGACCCTTGACTCTTGACCTGCAAGAAGAATCTCTTCTCATTTACAATTTTCTAACTTCTTGGACTAACTACTATAATAGACTCTATGGAGGATTACCCTTGGAGGCAACTTGAAGGCTTCCACTGGTGCAAAAAGCGGCCATTGCCTATCCGCTGCAAGGTGTGGGAAGGCAGAAGCTTATACAGTATAGGTTTCCAGTTAACTTCCAGGCACAGTTGAAGATGTTAACTTTTAAAGCCCTTTGTTGGCCTATTGTCATTGTGTGCATTCAAGTTGCCTCCAATGCATGCAGTCCAGCACTCAAATCATAACACAATACTATATTCAAAGGATCAATGTTGTTGTTCTGGATACTGATGGGGGCAAAAAACGTATGAGTTTGGCTTACCTCTACAACCCATTTGATTATTTACCTTTTGCCTAGTTAAACTGTGTTTTATGTAGCTTTCCTCACTGTTCTCTCAAGATACTTTCACTTCTGCTCAACAAGAGGATCAAACTGTCCTCATATATCTCAGAAGGATTAGAAGGAAGCGTACTGTCTTTATATTAGGTGAGGTCACGAGGATATTGGTTAGTTAGGAAAGATATTCTTAGAAGATGAAAGAAGTTAATTATCATCTTTGGAGGTCTTTATGGCCATCTCTCAGCAGTGTTATAACTGTGTAGTCCTGCATGGCAAGAGGTTAGATGGTTGTTGTGGTCTCTTCCAACTTGGAGATTCTATGAATCTATGTCTAATGGAAAGTAAAATAGCCAATTTTTATTTTATTTTATTTTTTTGTACTGAGGTTTTGGCTTTAAGGCCCAAATGGTTAATCCCGACTATTCAATTGATATATGGTGCCTAAACCAATTGGTCTTCTCTGTTTGGGACTACCAGTATACTCAGGCTTAAACATTCATACAGCAAGCAACATCCAACTTTGTCTGTCTACCCAAACATCAACATCCATCATCTCAGTCTGTTCCATTTGGCTGGAGACCATCCATAGTAAATTTGGGACATAAACAAATAACAAAGGAGAGAAAAGTCCCATGCACAAGCACAAGGTAGTCCAGGGATGTGGAAACTGTGGCCCTTCAGATATTATTGGATTGAGAATAGTGGGAGCTGGGCTCCAGCAGTATCTGGACACTGAAAGGTTTCTTTACACAAACTCATAGAACCACATCTGTTCTCCTCGTAGGAAGGTTGACACTTCTTGTGCTGAGCAATTTAATCTTTATCTAATTACTGGAACTGTAAAAACCTGCCTGTGAGAAGCATCCACAGCACCGGCACCAGTTAAGAGCTATATCAAATAGTCTAGCTGTAACATCATTGTGTGAGGTCAAGATGATCTCAGCAAGGAGCAGTGCCAGAGTGGAATAAACAATTATTTATTGTTGAGTGTAGGATGATGCAGAATGAAAACAGCTTAAATAAAAGAACAGTAGAGAGCTGTCTATGGCCTAAATACCCTAAAGGCACCAGATTCTGTCTGATTTTGGAAACTAAGCAAGATCAGTTCTGGTTAGTACTGGACAGGAGACTGCCAACAAACAGCAGGTGCTGTAGGCTCTATTTCAGAGGAAGGAAGTGGCAAAAACCACCTCTGACTATTCCTTGCATAGGAGAACCCTATGAAATTCATGGGCTTGCCATAAATTTGAAGGCACATACAAGCATACACAAAAAGCTGTTTGGGGTACTGGCTGTGGTTTTCACCTGAGAAACACAGCCTCAGCTGTCGAGGAAGACCAGGGGCAACGCAGAGCACTTCTTTTCAAGATTCATCAACCAGCCATGCTTTCCTCTGTAATATTCCATTCCATGTGTTTGGAAAAGTCACTTTTTTGACTGGAATCCTGTTGGTACACAATGCTACCTGCTGCAATTCTTTCCAAGGCTGAAGGGGGTCACATAGCAAACAAGGCAGATAAAATTTCCCTGTTCCAAGAAGCCTATTTCTATCATTTTTTACTTGGACAGCTACAGCACCAATACCCAAAGCAGCTTCATTTAAGCAAAGCAGCTTCATTTATATACCGCTTCATATCGCGCTATGGGATGTCTAAGCGGTGCATTATGTACCGGCTGGATATTGGTCTTGAATTGATTTTCTTATTTACTTACTTGCTAACAGGTGAGCCTCAAAATTTGCACTGCCTCAGTTTACATTTCAAATTTACGATGCTTCTTCAGAAATAAATAAATAAAGGGGAAGAAAACAACTGCAGTCTTAGCATGCTGGAATGAAGGTGTTTCTTTTCCCTGGTAGAAGAGGTGTGTAAGAAAGATGAAGAAACTGGAATTTTGGAGTTTTAATGTGCCTGGAAGGAGTTTCTTTGCTTACTTAGGTGAGACAGTCACCAAAGACTAGAGTCTTATAATCTGGAAGGGATGAATTTATCTAGGCTAGAAAAGGTAGGCTCTGGATGCTTTGCACTGTAAACTTAAAAAAAATGTGGCAGGTTGAGTAAAATCACCACCTTTGTGGCTACTTCATCTCCATCAGATTACATCCCCCTGGTCTCCAACAAAAACCCATGGAAGTGGATCCCCTCATTTATATCAGTCTCAGTTTTCATTACAGGTCCAGCAACATAATCCTGATATAAATTGGGGCTTGTCTGTATCACACTTTTTCTCTAAAATGGGACCCAAAGTGGCTCACAACATTAACACAAGGTAGAAGAATTAAAACCTAATGATAAAAAGGTTTTAAAAGCAATAAAGAAAACTACCAGGTTAAGACATCAATACTTTAAAACAATATAAAACCATTTAAAAACATGCTAATAACAATAAACTTGCAGCACATGCAACCTATTAAAAGTCTTGATGCCAAGCCAATTAATTGCCAAATACCTGTTCATATAGAAAATGTCTTTACCTGTAGGTGGAAGGAAAGCAGTGAGAGTTTTAGAGCCTGGGAACAACCATTGAGAAGGTTCTTTCCCATGTCTTCACCCAATGAATCTGTGAAGGTGGTGAAACCATGAGAAAGCCCTCCAACAAGGACCCCAGCAGGATCATACAGAGGAATATGACTCTTCAGATAGTCTACATTAGTGATTCCCAAACTTTGGTCCTCCAGGTGCTTTAGATTTCAACTCTCAGAACCCCCAACCAACTTGGCCAACTGTCAGGAATTCTGGGAGCTGAAATGAGAAACATCTAGAAGACCAACGTTTGCGAATCACTGGTCTAGATCACTGGTCTAGAGCAAACCACTCAGCACACTGACTCCTCACTGGGTTGTTTGAAATGACACCAACCCTTAGAGCTTTTTTTCCAAAATGTTTTGCATTAACAACAACCTTTGGGTTCAATGTCAAGCTTGCTGATCAACAGCATAGATCCAATTGGACTGGGAGCCAAGTAGTGGGCACCACCTACCCTGCCTCCAACCCCTACCCTACAATCCTACATTGTCAAACATATACAACACTCAAACTTGGGGAACCCATTTTTAATTCTTGTATCCTGGGCACTATGTTGCATCCACGCAGTTGTGTTTTGATGGCATCCTTTTGGCTATATCAGGAGCCACAGTTTAAGAATGAGTTTGCTATTAGTATGTACTATACCAGGGGTAGGCAACCTTTCCCCTTTAAGGGCCGAGGGACTTCAGCTCCCAGAAGCCTCAGCCATGTTGGCCAATAGTCCCATGTTGGCCAATAGCTCCTGGGATTCTGGGAGCTGAAGTCCCTCGGTCCTTAAAGGGGAAAGGTTGCCTACCCCTGTACTATACCAAATAATGATGCAGAGCATATCCACCTTTAGACACCACTGATGAAGGTGTTAGCTGATGCAAATGGTCTTGTTTGTGCATCAGACAGAAAGCAGCCTGCTAACCCAGCTATCAAACAGTCCGTTTCAGAAGAGCTTCTGGATAGGTAATTGGATATGCATTATGCATGGGGGAGCACATTTCTCATCCCTAGTTTGCCAACAAACCTTGCTCTGCTCCATCACCCTAAATTGATCTCTGAGCAAATGGAAAATGAATGCACAGGCCTCTTGGATGATATGTCAACACAGCCTTCTCTCTCAGCAACATCAAAGAATACCAGAAAGCCGAGAAAAACAAGAGTGGGTGGGATAAAAGGGTTTCAAACACATCAGTGAAATTAGGACTGGGGTGTTTAGATAAAGGCACTCCACACAAATAAAGGTATTACAAAAATGATTAAAGAGTAAAGGTAGAGTTTTAAGTGACAATTGACTGACTGATTTGACTTGGGCAACAGGCACAAAAGTCAAGGCAGTATCTCTCATCCTCAGTACTGTGAAGTGGATGCAAGGGTGTTTTTAATAGGATTGAAAAATGGCTTAGACTAGAATATATTTCTTTTACATATAATGAGCATGGCATATTGTCCCCCTCATCTCTTTGTAGTCATAAAAGATGTCTTCGGCGGGGGTGGGAGTTAACAGCATGTTTCCACTCAACAGCTATCTGTTGTAAAATCCTCTATTAACTCCTCTCTTCCCTGAGACAGACTAGTAAAAGAGTTCAAGGTAACTGAGAGCAGTACCCCACACATGGAAAATTAACAAGGTATCACAAGATAAACCAGACAGCATGTTAGCAGGATACATCTATTAGATCCTTGTTATCTTAAATGCTCATTTTTATTAACTTGTTTTGCCCTCATATCAACTCATTACCTTTTTGCTGCAAGCAATAAACATGGTGACTTTTTGGAAAATTCATGTTAAGAAGTGGGTGAGGGTAGGGAAGGGATCTTTAGAAACATAAATGCCAAGCAGCATTCCAGCTGTCTGAGAAATTTACTTAATGAGAAGTGGGGGGAAAGTCGTTGTAGGTGCCAAGCAAAAAGAGATGAAAGAAAACCATGGATACAAAAATCCCATACTTAACGAAGTGGGGAGAAATGTTTCCAATAATAATTAACCCAAATACATTGAATGAATTACCAATAGACTTGATCCAGTTATTTCTAGCAGGATCCACTTCGACAGGTTTTCTCCTTGCTCATTTTCAGTCTGTTTCTCAGATTTGTAAATAGCATAATTAAAGAAAGAATGTTTGTCGTAGGTTCAGCATGCCTTCACACAAAGAAAAAAGGAAAAGGAAAAGGAACCGAGGTAATTATTGCAACAAAAGTTTACCCAGCCTTGTTGATAA
Source organism: Phrynosoma platyrhinos (assembly GCA_020142125.1). Lineage (NCBI taxonomy): Eukaryota > Metazoa > Chordata > Lepidosauria > Squamata > Phrynosomatidae > Phrynosoma > Phrynosoma platyrhinos. The sequence goes on along the minus strand of CM034703.1, from coordinate 14,519,230 downwards.
GTGACAGAGCATCGGTCTCAAATACAAAAGGGATATTTTTGTTTAGACACAACAGTTCCCAAACCTGAGTCCAGGGAGGTTGGTGGATTACAGTTTCAGTCATACTCATTGATAATAGATGGGGAAGATAGAAGTTAATTTCCATTGTCATTACAGGACCTTTACATTGGGACACCATGTGCTGGCTGACCTTAGTTCAGAAATCCAAGATTCAGTGGAAGACCAGAAAGCTTTATTGGGAAAACTAAAGTAGTTCACAGCATGGTGATGTTGTTAGGACTGAAGCAATTTTGGCTACATAGTATATTAAAAGCACAGAACAATTCAACTTCTTTTGAGTGTTCAAACCCATTCATTCTTGTTCCCAAACCTGCTTTTTCCAGGATTGCCCTGTTGTCTGTCTCCATGCCAGGCATTCCCATGGGACTGACCTTGACAGCTCCCAATGCATTTTACCTCCCCTTCACATCTGCTCCTTACCCAACTCCAAAATGGATAAACATTCCTTCCACACAGCAACACCAAAGGTATGACATAACCCATCAACCAGTAATACAAAACAAAGCAGGTATAGCACAACTGACTAGCAAGCATGGCAGGAATTTTGAGGGACTCTGATGCTGATGGGGGGGACTTGCATAAAGGACTGTGGTCAAGAACAATATTGGGGTTCTTAATGGACTTCAGTAACATCTGGACATTGTTATGTTTCCTTTCTGTCCATTGTTTGATCAGCAAGATGAAGCCTCAGTTTTTAGCACACAGTTTCATTCAGTCTGAGCAAAATGATAGCTATCCTGAAAATACATACAGTGTTATTGCAGTTTCATGTTTAAATCATATGTACAAACCACCCAGCAAAAGGCAATTATTGGCTCCCAGGGACAGCCAGAATTTGATGACACCCCTGATGGGAAAACTCAATGCATTCAGGGATTGTTCAACAAACATAAGGCAATGAGATCACATTGCAAAGACAAGGGGGGAAATAATGTGTTTGAGCTGTGAGTGAATTTCTGGTAGTGGAAAAACCTAAACATACACTTTAAAAAAAGTAGTTCAGTGTTCTATCCAGCAGCATCTGAACTAATGAAACCAATAGTAAACTGTTTTGAAAAACAACTTTTTGGACTTTAATTTTAATTATCCTAGAGACAGCGATGGATGCTTTTATTTTGTAGCCCCCAAACATTAACTTTTCCAAACTCTTTCACACATGATATAAACTAGGAATTACAAGCTAAGTACTTGTTGCTGTTTCCCACAAATGTTTAACTGAGTTGAATGGACAACAAAGGAGGGGAATAATGTTAAACACAATGTTATACTGCCTGGGGCCTCAGCCCAAACTGACAAATCCATTTCACAGTTGAGTGTGGCACACACGGGTGTGCACATAGCTCAGTGCTACAGTGGTGGGTCTGTGGACAATGTTAGCTCGGCAGCAAAGCTCATGGATCAGGTAGCAGGGAATGGGAAAGACGTCTGGCTCATACCCAACAGACACACAGGCAGCCCTGCTATTCAGAACATAAAATACTATTTGGAATCATTTGGCCCTCCAGATGTTATGAAACTGTACATCTCTCTGCAACCTCAGCCAGCAAAACCAAAGATGAGAAATGCTGAGGGTAGCAGCCCAACACCTTGAAGGCTCCATAATTCCCAATCTTGCTGTAAATTAGAGATGGGCAAAGTGTGGCTAGTGGGATGTGTGTGGCCCTAGGGACCCGTAAGTATGGCCCCTGAAATCCCCCAGATTTCTAAGCCCTTCAACTCATATTTTTAAAGGCCCACTTTTCAAATGATATCTTGCCCACAAACCATACAAAACGTGCCAAAGCCATGGTGGTTTGTTTCCCCTGATCCTCCAAAAAAACCCCAAACTTTCCCAAACACAAAGCAAATATTTTAAAAATTAGCCAAAATGGTGGCTGGAGCAGAGCAAGGGGGGGGAAACACAGTTTAAACAACCAAAACAAAACCCCAGGTTTTTTGGTTTAACACTGGGGCTAACCTATCACAACATATTTACTTGGCAAGATTTATTGCAAGGAGGTTTGCCATTGCCTTCCTCTGAGGCTGAGAGAGTGTGAGTTGCCCAAGGTCACCCAGTGGGTTTCCATGGCTGAGCTGGAATTCGAACCCTGGTCTTCAGAGTCCTAGTCCCACACTCAAACCACAACATCACACTACCAGTAAGTAAAAGAAAATCTAAGTTTGCTATTATAAGAATGAATCCATATGGACTTGTTGTGACAATGTCTTCCATTTTGTAAGAAAGAAACCTAGAAGCTATTTCAATCAGTTCTGGGGGAGAGTGCTCATGGAATCAGCTTATTTTGACAACTATTTCTCTTCTCTTTGAGTTGTATTTCTTTTTAAGGTTAAAAAAATGTTTTAAGTATGTGGAGTGATAAATGCACGTTGAACTTATTTTATATTATCCATTGACTAATGGAATAAACATTGAGAAGGACTGAGGAAAACACAGCAACTGCAATACTTAAACACCTTCCTACCCAAATCGCATTGGGATCATGCCCCAGTAAAAGGGCAACCATTGCCAATGGACATCCAGTCATTTCAGGTCTTGGCTGACACATGAAAAAGTTGAACTGTCAATGAAGAGGTTTACACTGCAGAAATAAACCAGTTTTACACTACTTTAACTGCCATGGCTCAATGCTATGGAATTGTGGGAACCGTAGTTTGTTCCACAGCATTGAGCCATGGCAGTTAAAGTGATGACAAACTGGATTATTTCTGCAGTGTGGATATAGACAATAATACAATGGGAGCGAATACTCCAGAACGCACAGTGGGTAGGGGGCCCATACAGCCGCTAGCAGCAAGTGCAGACACACACACAAGGATCTTACAGTGGTGCTCTCAAGACAGAAATGCTCCTGAAAAGAGAGGATGACTGTAGATGTCAATATCCTGACTTACTCCAAGGACTGATAGTACTTACTGGCCTGCATCTTATCACCCTACCTATTCAACTTATATGCAGAACATATTGTAAGGAAAGCAGGCTTGGACATGGAAGAGGGAGGAGTGAAAATAGGAGGAAGAAATATAAACAATCTGAGATATGCAGATGACACCATAGTGCTAGCAGAAAACCTCACAGACCTGGAAAAAACTACTAAGGAAGATCAAAGAAAAACGTAAAAAAGGCAGGTTTACTGTTGAACATAAAAACAAAAACAAAAATAATGACCACAGAGATCTTATACACATTCAAATTAGACAATGAGGAAAGAGAAACAGTAAAAGAGTTCTCATATCTGGAATCAAACATTGATTGGAAAGGGGACTGCAGCTAGGAAATCAGGAGAAGATTAAGAATGGGGAGGGCAGCTATGAAAGAACTAGAAAAGATTCTAAAATTCAAAGACATACAACTCAGCGCAAAAGTCAGAATCATACAAGCCATTATATTCCCTATTACCATGTATGGATATGAGAGCTGGACAGTCAAGAAAAAAGATAGGAGGAAAATCAATGTATTTGAGATGTGGTGCTGGAGGAGAGTGCTGAGGATCCTATGGACAGCCAAAAGGACCAATAAATGGGTCCTAGAGGAGATCAAGCCAGAGATATACCTAGAAGCCAAAATGACAATACTTAAACTGTCGTACTTTGGACACATCATGAGAAGGCACAAATCATTGGAAAAGACAATAATGTTAGGAAAGGTGGAGGGAAGTAGAAAGAGAGGAAGGCCACATGCTAGATGGATGGATTTTATTAAAGAGACCATGAATGTGAGTTTGCTGTAGCTGGGCAGAGCAGTGGAGGACAGGGGGGCCTGGAGATGTCTCATCCATAGGGTCTCCATGGGTCAAGATCGATGTGAAGGCAGTTAACAACAAGAACAAACTATTTACCACCCACCATTCCCCACCTTCTATCTGCAGAGTAGCTGAACTGGGGGTGGGTAATCCCTGCCTCTGAGCACAATTACAGCGCTATGATCCCACTTTAACTGCCGTGACTGCATCCTATCAAATCTTGGGACCTGTAGTCATGTAAATGACTTTGTGACCCTTCAAGGCATTTCTGATTTATGGTGAACCTATCATGGGATTTTCTTGGAAAAATTTGTTCAGAGGAGGTTTGCCTTTCCCTAAGTTTGAAAGAATGTGACTTGCCCAAGGTCACCCAATGGGCTTCCATGGCTGAGCAGGGATTTGAACTCTGGTCTCCAGAGTTGCAGACTAACACTCAAACCACTATGCCACACTGACTCTCACCCAAAAATTACAAATCCTAGGATTCCACAGGATGCAGCCAAGGCATACACAAACAAGCAGAAGAAA
>CM034703.1:14465220-14476437 GCA_020142125.1 Phrynosoma platyrhinos | reverse complement strand
ATCGGAAAACTTTTCATAGAATCATGGAGCATAGAATTGTTTTCCTTTTTATATAGACTGAAAAAGATTTGCTATATAGACTTTGGGCCTCAGCACACGGAGGCCCTGGAGCCGCTGCCGGACGGAGCGCCGGCGGTGCGGAGCCTCCGCACCGCGGCGCACCGTCGGCGCATCTAAAAGGAGCACCAAATTGGCGCTCCTTTTAGATCTAAGGGAAAGTGTGCCCCAAAAGCGGCGGGCGCACTTTCCCTGGCTCAAACGGCGCAGCGCATGTGGGCGCTGCGCCATGAGGTCATCCCCAATGCGCCGGTCGTGCGGACGGCCGGCGCATCTGGGGGCGACCTCGGGGAGAGGAAGGGGCGCCGCTCGTGCGGCTGCCCCTCCTCTTCTCTGCCCAGAAGACGACTTTATTAGTCGTCTGCTTAGGGCCTTTCTATAGACTCAAAAAGACACCTCCCCCAAAATCTTGTATTTTAGGGAATGGGTCCTTCACAATGACAGAAATATGTGCATCGTATAATTTATGAATGGGGACAATATGCTAATTTTACAAACACATGGCTAAGTTACCTGAAACCAATCCTTGTATTTGGTATTTAGGCAGAACACAAAATTTGTTAATGGTTACTTCCTGACTGTCATGTCACGAATCTCGACTATCCTTTATTATTATTTTGAAAACCTCGCCACAGTAATAGATATACGACAATTCTCACAATTCTTCACCAGCATGGCAAATGAGCTTGCTGGCTGGGGATGATGGTAGTTGTAGTCAGAGTGCTGGGCTTGGGAAGGTTAGATTACAATGACTGACAGAAGTTATTCAACATTTTAGAGAGATCTCTTTTCCACTGTGTCGGGAGATGCTGGGATTTGAACCTTGAACTTTTTGCATACAAAGCATGTGTTCCACTGCTGAGCTACTGCCCTTCCCTGAACTCCATTATATAATGCTTTCCAAACCTCTGGTAGCAGAGGTATTTTTAACATCTGCACTAAAAGTGAAGGCAGACTTAATACTTAAATCACAATGGTTACTGAGAATTTCTCTTCACGCTAGTAATGATGCTTAAACTAGCAATGCTAAGGAAGATACTAACAATGGTACATAACCACAACATGGTTAAAGCCGAAGTCTGATCAACCTGAATAACACCGTTTTATATAATGTAAGCCAAGTTAGCATACTCAAAGTTAACTGATACCCCATTAAATATACCATCTATAGTCTCTAAGCTTTTAAGAAGGGATTAGAGAGAAAGAAATAATGAAAATCACCAACAGGCCAAATCCTGATCAATCAAGTTTACTTTGTCTAAAACAAAGAGCTAAGAAAGTAATACTGCTAATCCACCTGGCATGCCAATAGGCTAAAGAAAAAAAAATATTGGGCAGAGATGTACTAAGGAGGATAAGCTGGAATTTAAATAGCTAAAGATAACATATTCTTATGCATGTGGCTAAAAAAATAATTACCTTGCCATTTAAGGCTTTGGAACTGGGCACAATCCAGAGAACATTAAATTGGTTAAAAATCCACTGAAAATTGCCATACTTTAAAGCCTAGCCAGGTCAATTTTAATTAAAATTTAGGCATCCAGTTTATGATCTACACATAAAGAAAAGATAAGCAGGATGTAAATGAACTTTTACTCCACCTGGAGTCTGGGAATTGGTTAAACTACAAAACCTATTATCCTCATTTTGGGATTTGTGGTGGCATTTGTGTTCTTGCACCACTGCATTGTTAACAGGTCACAATAATGCATTAGCCAAGGGAAGCAAGAGAACCCAATATGCAAGTCAAGGATGAAGAAATCAAATATATGAAGCTGCTGCCTGTCAAGGAGACCTACTGTATTGTATTACTTATACAGATTAAATAAAACTAAACATTGACACATGATTTTATGCAGAATGATAAAACACATCCCTGCCCCAAGGAACTTTGTTGTAGTTCTTATGTGCCTTCAAGTTGTTTCCAATTTATGGCAACCCTAAGGCTTTCATGGGATTTTCTTGGCAGATTTCTTTAGAGGGGGCTTGCCATTGACATCCTTTGAGGCTGAGAGAGTGTGACTTGCCCAAGGTCACCCAGGGGTTTTCCATTGCTGAGCTAGAATTTGAATCCTGGTCTCCAGAGTCATAGTCCAATGCTCAAACCACTACATATGCTGGGTCCCCAAGGAGCTTACATTCTAGAAAAGGAAGACAACAGATGAAGGGACGGGAAATAGAGGTAAGATAAACAGGGAGACAAATGTAATTACTGCTTCATGTATATTTAGTTATATAAAAATATACATATATTATACACATATTTAAAAAAAACCCTGAAGGCACAAGATCCCATCTGATCTTGGAAACTAAGCAGTCAGACCACCAACAAATCCCAAATGCTGTAAGCTCTATTTCAGAGAAAGGAACTGGCACAACCACCTCTGCGGATTTCTTGCCTAAGACAACCCTATGAAATTAATGGGCTCACCAAAAATCAACAGGTGACTTGAAGGCACATGCATACACACCTTTGAGGGCTGCATGTCAACAGCATTTGCAGTCAAAGCTATTACTCCACCAATCTCTCTCATCTCTATATGGGGGGGGGGGGGGGGGGAGAACAGAGGGAAAGTCTATGACATGAAGTTTTTGTTATCAGTTTCGGAAGGCAACCACAAGTTTGTCCAGCAGAATTGTTGAGGCAATCCCTCTCTGAACTACTTTGGGTTATTCAGGACCTCTGGTCTTCCCATTCCACCTGAGGAAAGACAGATGTGACCATGAAGCTCCTGTCAAACTTTGTTGTGGAACAAGGATGGGAATCTTGTGACCATCCAGATGTTGGGCTGCAATAATAAATAATTTTTTTTAAATTATCCCGCCCCTCTGTGCAATGCAACCAGGGTGGCTTACAGCATTAAAATATACATTCCATATCCCACAATCCCACTCACCCCCTAAAATATTATTAAACAATTGGCAATTTAAAACACACTTAAAATAATAACACAAATGAACAATAATTGTAGCAGAATCAGGGATATATTCCAAAGCAGATCAAGGACCTGCTCTGCAAGGCTGGAAAACTGCATATGCGAAGAATGCCTGCATTCTCCAGTCTTACCTGCAATCTAGAGACCACCAGCACCTGCCTAGGAGCCATATATTCAATAATAGCGGATGTGAGGGCGATCTGGCTGCAACATCTGTCACCCCATTGATTGCCAGGGTTGATTCAGCTGATCTGGCTGGCTAGGTGGGTGTCCCCTTTCTCCCTCACTGCTCCATATGCATCCCTCCCGAAACTGCGCACTCAGTGGAAGAGGATGACCATTCCAGATAGGAGTGTACCGTTCTTCGGTCAACACTCCCCTGCTAGAACCTCCAAACAAGCTCAAGAATAGCAAGACTCCCAGCAAGCCAGAAAGGCCTGGATACCCCATTCTGTGGCAGCAACATCACCATGGCCTCCCCAATACTACAGATTGTAAATCCAGGCTTTTGATGCAGGGTCTTAACCTTTCCATTCATCCAGAATTTATAGGGTTTTTTGGCTTCTGAGAAGTGCCATGATCACATCTCCCAGACTAAGTGTGAGTTAAAATATTTTCCGCTGCAAATGGTTCCAGGAGGCAGCAGATGGATCCTTGTCTGATCCTTCTATAAACAGATACTCATACTGTACATACTCACATTGGTTTTGTGTTGTGACACAAAAACACAAGTGGTTCCTTTGCAATATTTGGAATGTAACAATTGAGAGAACACTACTAAAAGTACTCAAAAGAATCACATAATGTTCAAACTACTTTATTGGCATGTCAGTCATTCCAGCCCATAACCAAGGAAAGATATGCAAAACATAGAAAAAGGTCAAAAGATTGTACATCTTTCCTGAATTTGTAAATTACCATACTATTATAAATAATGTAGTATAACAATACAAGTGAAAGCTGTCTTCTACAGCAATAATTAATGAAGGAAGAGATGCAAAGAAATGCAAAGCTCAGATTTCTCCTCAAATGCTCTAAATCAGCAACATGGTCACCGAGGAGATTCTGTTTCATGCAGTTCTGGGGGACAACCCACCCCGAAGTCTCAGAAACTCCCATGACATCTCAGCAGATGGCATAACGAACAAGGCGCGAGCCACGGATCTCTCGCACTCTCTGGCAGTGTCGCAAGATGGTAAGAATACTGTGGAAGCGTTTATCTGCCTTCATTTGTGTGAACTCTTCAATGTCAGCCTCCACTATAAAGAATTCACCTGGGAACAGACAATTTTAAAACGTTATTTATATCTCAGATTTCCTCCAAAGAGCTCACGGCTGAGTCCAGTGTTATAGGTACATGGGTGAAGTGGCTGAAGATCATCTAGAGATCTTCATGGCCAAGCAGACTTGAATCCAGTTGTCATGCCCTGCCTCCAAGACCCTCGTGCAGATTCTGACATGGACAGTGAGTACTCAGAAAAAGAGACAGATTGTCAGGGAGACACACCAGTGCCTGAGACAGAGGATGAGACTCCCCAGCAGCCACAGCTTTCTGTTGTGGACACAGACGACGTAGACAAAGACCTGGCAGTACTGGCCCCAGCAGACCGTTGTCAAGAGAAGGAGGGATGGAGACACTCAGTGTTTATACCTGAAATGATCAGCATTCAAACAGCACCTGTGGGAGGCTGCCAGGTCATAAATAGCCTGACACCTTGACCATACAGATGCACTGGAGGACCTAAAGTTTCCTACATAAGTGTACTCTCAGGTTAAAAAAAAAAGAAAGGAGCATTCGTGATTCTTATTTATATTCACTGTTTTCCCACTTTTGTTAGGGGTTGCCCCTAACCTGCACAAATGTGTGTGTGGGGGGGAACCTATTTAAATACACCTGCAATATAAAGTGGTACAATTCATATTTCCACCTCAGATGTACAGTCTCATTCCACTGCATGTGTAGACTACACAGAGACTTTTGTGGCTAAGAAGGGAAACCAGAGATAAAAAAAGGGAGGATAAAGTAATGGGGGGGAAGCTAGAAATAAAAAAATGGATGGACAAAGCACCAAGCAGAAAGTTATGTAATGCAAACAAAAATCAATTGTGTATGCTTAATCTCACCACTGACTAATGTCACTTCTTTTTCAGCTCACACACAAATAGAAAACCAGAAATACTTTCAGAATAGCTAGTTATAAGCTTCTGATATCATTTCACACACTGAACTGCTGATATTAAGTTGAGAACATAAGAAGAGAAGATAATTAATCGGCCTTGCATTGGACACAATGGTTGTTTTTCACTACAGGAGGAATGAAGCAATTTCACTGACTCTTGGATGTCTCCATGCTGTGCCTTTCATGATGGCTCCCTCAGAATGAAACTAAGTTTTGTATTGAATTCTCTCTCAAGAAGTATCCCTCCTGGTGAGCCTCTTTCAGCTGAAGAGCAAACAGAGATGATGCTGATAGAAGTGCACACAAGAAAAAGTTACCTTTTGTATCTTTGGTTTCTTCTTCCTGGAATCTGAAGTAAAGGTTCTTGACGGCACTGGACATTGTTCTGGTAGGCTGGCGCATGATCTTATACTTGCTCACCACTGCCTTGTTAATTTCCTGAATGACAGCATTCACTTGGTTATAGGTGAGACGTCCACGCATGTACCTGTAAGAAGAAAGCAAACAGATTAAGGTTACCCGAAAAGCCACAGACATGTAGAATGATGCCATCACTTGCAGCACCACTATTTTCCTCAGCAAACATGTAGCAAAAGAACCTCATATATTTGTGTATAATGTTCACATCAAGCATTTGCTTCAGAAAAAAACAACAAGCATATATTACTAGTGGCAGTAATGTACAGGGATCTTGCAGCACCTTTGAGAAACTAACTGACAGTTTGGTCAGTTAGTTTCAAAGGTGGTACAAGATCCCTTTGCATGTCTCTGAATTCTACCACCCAGTGGCAATAATGTGTGAAGCTACAAGGCTCTTAAAGTGCACCTGGAGCAAACAAGTGTTTGGGCCTCTGTAGTTCAACCAATCTGATTTCTGCGTGTGGGTCTGAAAGCTGGACAGTGAAGAAAAGTGGCAAGAAAAAAAAATCAATCCATTTGAAATGTAATGCTGGAGGAGAGTTCTATGGATACCACAGACTGCTAAAAAGACAAATGAATGGTCTTAGAGCAAATTAAGCCTGAACTCTTCCTAGAAGCCAAAATGACTAAGCTGAGGCTGTCCTACTCTGCACATATGGCAAGATGACATGCCACACTGGAAAAGACAATAATGCTTGGCAAAGTGTAAGGCAGTAGGAAAAGAAGGAAACTGCATTATAGGTGTATTGATTTAATAAGGGAGGCCATGGCCATGAGTTTGCAAGACCTAGGTCAGGGGTAGGCAACCTTTCCCCTTTAAGGGCCGAGGGACTTCAGCTCCCATAGTCCCATGTTGGCCAATAGCTCCTGGGATTCTGGGAGCTGAAGTCTCTCGGCCCGTAAAGGGGAAAGGTTGCCTACCCCTGACCTAGAGAGAGCAGTTGATGACAGGGTCTCTTAACAGCCTTCCATTAATAGGGTTGCTATCAATCAGTCAATTTGATGGCAAATAACAAGTTCAACCAGCATCTTCAAACATGGCAGATGGAAGAGGCAACCAGCTAAGATAATGTTGCAAAATGTAGTCCATACCAAAATTGTCTACCAAATATTAGTTACTGTGTTCACATCATTCTACACCATTGGCTCAATGGATTTTCACACCCACGTTAGGCACTAGGTTTTTTTGTTTTTTGCACTTCCACATGTAGGCTGAAGAAGGAGCCACAATGAATTCTGGATTTCTGTCTCATTGGCCAGTGTGATGCACTTGTTTTGCTTTAAACATTTATGCTTTACACATTTGCCCATTTGTTTGCTTTTGAAGTTTATTTCCACAAAAGACATGGATGGCATCTAATGGGCAACTTTGGAGGGCTTCAGATTGAGAGATTTCTGGGGGGAGGGGTTTGGTGGGGGAGACTATTTCAGGAAGATTTAGGGTATATCAGGAAGTTCTTTAAAAAGATTATCACATACCCCTGGAAGCTTCTGGGCATAAAACTTTATTTCCTTCACCTAATTTCTTCCCCAAAGCAGTTCAAAAAGGTAGGGGAGGGCTCAGCAGAGTGTATAGAAAGCTTCCTGTGGGCCACATGTAGTTTGAAAACCATGGTTTGTTTGCTCATCCCTGCCTTATAGTCTGCCGCTATAGTGCACACAGAGCAGAGGAATCCAAGCTTATGTACTCAAGACTCAGTTATGGTCTTCTGTTACACATAAGTCTCAGGCTCTTTCAATCCCGCCCTGCCTCCCAACAATCTGCTGTGGTCAAGGTGTTCCTAACACAAGCTAAGAAAAAGAGGTCTCTTGTCTTACACAGAACTTTTAAACCATTATTCTTTTGGACTACAACTCCCAGAATCATTCAGCCATCATAGCTGCTCAACTGGTTGGGAATTTTAGGAATAATAATAATAATAATAATAATAATAATAATAATAATTTATATACCGCCCTATGGCAAGCCAATCCATTGTAGTGCCAAAAATCATGTTTCCAAATTCTGATACTAGACCATGCAATGACTGCATGTAGAGCAAGGCTTAACATGAGCTCCTCAGAATCAAATCTAGTGCAAAGTCTATTAGAGCATAATAGATCTAGCGATTCCTTCCTTCCATATCTCTCCTAATCCCACTGCACCACCACAAATGAAGCAGATGTGTCCAGAGAAAAGCAACCAAGATGATCAAAGATCTAGAAACCTAGCCTTGTGAGGAACAACTGAAGGAGATTGCGACATTTAGCTTGGAGAGAAGACTGAGAGGTCACATGATAGTTATGTTTAAATATCTGAAAGGAAGTCACATGGATGGAGCAAGCTTGTTTTCTGCTGCTCCAGAGACGAGAACACAAACTAATGGATTCAAATTATAAAAGGTTTCACCTAAATACTAGGAATAACTTTTTTCCTCTAAGAACTATTTGACAATGGGATAGATTGCCTCAGATGGTGTTGAATTCTACATCATTGGAGGAACAGAGATTGGATGGACATCTTTCAAGAGTGCTTTAGGTGTATATGCCTGCATAGCAGGGGGTTGGATTAGATGACTCTCGTGGTCCCTTCCAACTCTGCTTTTCTCTGAGAAATCTGCTGTCAGGCAAGATGATTTGCAGACAGATGCCTTGAGAAATATTGCCTACCAAATCCAGAGGGGGAAAAGCCCCTATCATATTTCAAGTACTGGTAAGGTATAAGGACAGTGATTGACTGCTTAGAACCGAAGACTGCTCAGTTTTAATAGATGTGAACACTTCCATCCACCCACACAGGGGAGGAAAGAGCAGAAGATTAGGACTGATATATGAGAACAAGAAAGAGCAAGAGATGCCTGTAGCAAAAGACAGACATTAAAAAACCCACTGCAACTAAAGCTGAAAATGAGAGAGAAATGAAAAAGCAAGAACAAAGTGTGTGTGTGTGTGTGTGTCTGTCTGTCTGTCTGTTGGTGTATTCAGCTGCTGATGTTAGTTGGAAACAGGGAGATCCATGCATCCTAAAGAAAATAAAAACAGTGTGTATTGAATAACTACATCAAGAGTTTTAAAGAGTCCTATTCTTATAATCTTGCTCTCAAGGGCACAACATCCAGGATGAAAAAGCATGAGATAGAACCCTGTACATTGCTTTCTCCTCCTCCTCTCTTTGCCAGACAGAAAATTATGCTGCTAAAATCAATTTTCTCTCACTGGTTCATGAAAATACTAAGTTACAAATATCAAAACTCAAAAAAATTAATGGTGGGCGACAGATGAATGTGTTTCCCCCATGATCTCATCCAAGAGCCTCTCACTTCTGTCCTATATAGAAAAACACAGAATACTCTGGTTTGGTTGTTCACTTCTCCAAATACAAATGAGTTTGCCCTGTGGCTACATCACATTCCTTGGATAAGGCTGCCAGATTTTGAGTGCATCTTAACCACTGAGCCACCACATCCCTGTATATACATAAGTATACAGTTGCCCTTCCTCCGTTTACATGGACTTCGAGTCCGGAGCCTTGGTCCTTCGTAGACCAGCAAGCCCCATTTGTTAATTTTGTTTTACCATGCGCAAGGGTGGTAGTGTCTGAAACAGATTCCCCGCAAAAACGGAGGGGCGACTGTATATAGTATATTACAAACAGTATCATCATACATGGTAACACTGTATACAATTCTTATTTAATATGTCATTAGTGTTGTTACTATTACTATTCACAAATATATAACCACAAGGTTGTCTCATGTGTTTCACAGGTTCAAATGCATTAGAAAAAGCTCAAAATGTGAGAATCTCAAATAGAATCTCTGTTATATATTTGTGAATAGTGTATACATATTATTTGTAATAGTAACAACACTAATGACATATTAAATAAGAACTGTATACAGTGTTACCATGTATGATGATACTGTTTGTAATATACTATATACCAGGGGTAGGCAACCTTTCCCCTTTAAGGGCCGAGGGACTTCAGCTCCAGAAGCCTCAGCCATGTTGGCCAATAGTCCCATGTTGGCCAATAGCTCCTGGGATTCTGGGAGCTGAAGTCCCTCGGCCCTTAAAGGGGAAAGGTTGCCTACCCCTGCTATATACAGTCGCCCCTCCGTTTTCGCGGGGAAGCTCCTGAATTTTCTGATAACAGATACGCACTGCTGTTATTGGTGGCTGGGTCCATTTTTAAAGCCAAGAGTAGCCATCACAATTTATTTTTAATAAAGGTTCATCTAAATTGGCTAACTGTTGGAGGCATACTACTGTTAATGCTTCTTTAACCAATCTGTTTTGGAAATACCCCACTTGCCTCATTCTCGAATGATGTAATTGCACAAATAAATTTGGTACTACAAAGTTCTCTGGCTTTTAAGATACACATAGGCTTTTAAATTATTTATCCATGACTTGGAACTTAACACATGGTCAGCGGAAATGGATTCTTCATGGCCTCTTGACTACTGAAAGCCTGATACTTTAGTACTGAAAAGATAACACTTCCCCCACATGTGAGCCAAAGGATAGAAGATTTAACAACACTTGCAACATTTGAAAGAGTCATATATCACTGCAATTTACAAATGGAATTACATTCAAACATTTGGGGTGCTTTTATTGAAATTTATGATTTCTCTTTTTAATCTTATTCCTTATTGCTGTACTGTTCAAACATATGTAATATGTCTTACAATGTAATTTTACTTTGCATAATAAAAAATTTTAAAAAGCTGGTGTTTCTTGACTTCAACATCCATCACCTCTAGCCAGCATAGCCAATGGTAAGGAATGGTGGGAGCTGCAGTCTAACATCTGCTAAGTTGTATTTTGCCCACCCTCGTTCTGAGCCAAGAAAGTGCTGGAGCCACAAAAAAAGCCATAATTCTGGCAGAAGAAACGAACACACATCACATGCTAGTCCAAAAAAGTAACATGTCCAGGTTCTGGTCCCAAGCATTGTATTCGCTCCAAAACAAGATACAAAGATCAGCCTGGCTAAATGAAGAGGGAGGTAGAGACGAGGAGGAAGTGTCTTCTGAAATCAGGCCCATGATTAAGTTCTGTACCATTAATTGCTTCAGGCCTGCAAATCAGATGTTACCTTTCAACTTGCTCATTACACAGAGGCCTCCCCCCCAGACCTCAGCTGCATTAACTTTTCATTCACCTTGGCATTAAGGTGACAATGGAGCAGAATACATTCTGCCCCATGCTGTGAGAAGTGCCCATTTGGATTAGAGAATGAAGAGCTTTCACCTTCATTAGTTTGGAAAGCAAAGCTACTGAACAGAAAGCCAACACCAAAGGGATAGAGAAATGTGTACGTGTGTGTGTGTGCGTGCACTTGTTAAAAAAAACCATACAGACAATACAGTCTTGCACTGGACATCCTTGTAGGGCAACTTTCCACATTCCAGGGTTGGACTACAACCCCTATAATCCACAAGCAGCATGTGTGTGCTGTTGACAATGATAGGTATGATAGTCCAGCCATCAGAAGGGTGCCAGGCTGGTACAGGCATAAGAGAGGCAAGAAGGAAAGTAACATATACCATTTCACCTCTCTCATGCATGGCATCTCCAAGCACATGAAAACATGTTTCAGACTTTTCCATGTTTTAAAAAGTAGATTTGACATGAAC
>CM034703.1:14423639-14455276 GCA_020142125.1 Phrynosoma platyrhinos | reverse complement strand
GGACTGGATGGCCCTTGTGGTCTCTTCCAACTCTATGATTCTATTAAACTGTGTGTATTGTTATAAAATTCATTTATGTACACCTTCTTATACCCATAGCCTGAAGGCAATTTAATACACAGTATTTTTAATACTTTTGTGCATGAATCAAAGTTCGCGTACGCTGAACCATCAGAAAGCAAAAGTGCCAGTATCTCAGCCACCCATGAAAAAGTTTTCCATTTTGGAGCATTTGGGATTTTGGAATTCAGATAAGGGAGACCCAACCTGTAGATACACTTAACATGTGCTATATATCCCATCGCTGGAAATGATCACCTTGTATTAATGCACCACTAGCACACATTGGCTGCTTTTCTGAAAAAGAGCATGATTACTCAGCTGTACTATTGCACTATTAGAAACCTAAAAAACCCTCTTCATAGCCTTGTCCAGAAACCTTAAATGACCCTTAGGTCTGAAAAATATTTATAGTGAGCTCTGGGAGACAAAAAGGAAGGGAATTCTCTACAATGAACCTGTTCTTTTCAGTCTGCTTGTATTGCTTAAGGATAAACAAATTGTTTTTGTAAATCAGGGGCTGAGAGAGAGACTTATTTAAAGAGAGCAAACAGAAACACCCAAATATTTCTCAGCTAGATTTTTTTTATAACAAAAATAAGAGTACAAAGTTTATCATATGTTATTCCAAATACATACATAGTTATAAGAATGACCCTGCCAAAATTATATTATACAGTTCAAAATTATAATATATAAAGCTGATAATTCCTAACTAGTAGCCAAGACATATCAGGTTTGAAGAGTGTTATCCTAAATTTACATCTAAATACCACTTCTATATATAGCGATATCTATTACATTGCTAGAGCAAATAGAGTTTACTTACAGCCGCTGATCCTTTGAAAATTATTATTATTGTCGATTTAAATAAAATTAGTGTGCTATGTTTCTTCAAACCGGTGTCCTCTGGATCTGTTGGACTACAACTCCTATCATCCCCTGACTCTGAAGGAGGGCAACAGTGGTTTTACAGCAGCTGCACAAACCCATTTTGCTCATATGAAAAGGTCTAGACTAGAGAAGTTCAATAACTGCCATAGCTCCACATACAGAATCCTAGGATTTGTAGTTTTGTGAGGCACCTTTGGTAGAAAAGGCTATAGACCTTGTAAAACTACAAATCCCAGCATTCCATAAGATGGAGCTACAGCGCTTAAAGTGGTGTCAAAAAATTGTATTATTGCTTTAGTGTAGATGCAGAGTCTCACAGCATGGTTTCTTGTATACAAGTGCTTCACTTCCCCCCAACCCTATAATACCACTTTTACGTGAAATAAAAGATGACAAAATTAATGTTTAAAGGATTTTATTTAATGTAGAGAAGGAACTCGCTTTCTTTTCAACACAAATATTCTTGCGACATTCAGGAAATAAAAGCAAAATGGTTTGGAAGGCAATGCTGCCACCGACGTATTTTTCTTCACGCATGTATGCAACCCTAGATAGTTCCTTTGCTCACAAAAATATGAAGACCATTATATAAAATAAATGTAACCAGATCAGAAATAAGCAAAACAGGGCATGGTATAAATAAAGCCTTCCTCAAATGAGATGCCTACCTTTGCAAGCAGCTATTCAGACAACGTTTCTCAGTTCAGTCTATGAACATAAGTACAGGCAAAGGTAAGTTGCTACAGAAATGCAAAAATTGTCTCAAACTCTTTATTATTAACCTTCCCGACTGAATATAGCACAAGCATACTGAACTTGAGAATTAATGTGAATAATAGATTGCCTTTGGGTCCCGAAAAATGTTATTTTCTTCCATTTTCTCCCTATTATTTTAACATTAGTATTTAAGTGGAAAGGGGCTCCATACTTTTCATCAGATGTTCAATGCATCTATAGCTCCAAAAAAGTTTAGGAACAGCTGCAGAGAACTCAATCCAGAAAGGAGCTTTAATGTGCATTATATTTACACGCTCTGAGAGTTTGATGTATGGCAAAGGATATCCTGAACCTAAATTTAGACAAAGCACTTGGTTGTGCTCAAGGATCTGAAGACAAGGAGATCATAATATAGAGACCCTCAATTTGATCATGCTTTATTGTGCTGATCACTTGAAACTAGCTGAAAGCATGTGGAATCGGCTGACCAACTGATCTAAGTAGACTGTGCCAGCTGTTTTTATTTTTATTTATTTTTTAAAAACTTTTTTTATTCAAAGTTTCCAATGTTTTTAATAACGGACATATTGCAAAAGGATCACTCCCCTAAGTCTCTACAGAATGCATATGGTTCAAAGCTGGATAAAGTTACTTTTTTGGACTATGGAGATTATCACACAGGGATTTAAAAGGGGATGAAATGGAAGAATCCTGTCATGATTGTGCGATCGCACAAAGATTTCCACACAATGACACACTCATCTAGTATTTCGGTCGTGAATAACCCGTACTCATCCTGGAACAACTCGTACTCGTCCTGGAACAAGCCCCGTGAATGGTTTCTCAATAGTGCTTTATTCGCACTATTGCGAACGTGGGGATGTCAATGAAGATCCTTTTGCACTATCGCGGAGCTATCCGAAACCTTTTCCCAGACTGTTTTGCAGTACAGACAATTCATTCTTATTGCTGGGATTATTTTTCAAGGAGGTTTGAGTCTGGTTTGAGGTGCAGGGCATGATTTTGTTTGAACTAAATAAACATGTTATTTAATATAGAACATTTATTTTATACTGTTTAGGACGAAACCATGTTTTTCAGACATGCGCAGCAGCAGGAAAACGAAGCATGCACAAAACATTTGATCGCGATATAATGACACAGGAATGTGATTACGTGGAACACAAGTGCATTGCCCTTTTGTTTTTATATCGTCATTATAGCGCAATTGCGCAACTGTGCAGAAACATAGATTGCGATAGCGCTGTGCTCCTATTATCTGCCAATAGCGCAATTGTTAATAATAAATAATAAAATAATAAAATTTATTTGTATCCCGCTTATTGCCAGACAATCCAATTGTTGTGGGATTGGTCCTCATGTGATAATCTCCTTTAATTCCAAGAACCCTCCAGCCAAGACAGCCACCATGTTCACTGAGGGAGTTTTAATCCAAAGCTTTTCCCAGGTAATGCCTATAATACCATGATCATCAGGCATTTGATGAATGTCTGCATTCATATTTGAATAAAGATGATCCCAGATGCAATTGGCAGAGGTCTTCAAACTATAAGAGACACCAGAAGATGCCAACAGTCGCTGGCAAACATTGGCCAGCACGATTTGTATACCCTAAAAGTAAGGATATATTAATTTTAGATTGGCATTTATAGGTGATGCTGGCACCACATCACTTCAGGCATCTTCTGTGAATATTTAGTCCACCCAACAGAACAGAGGAAACACATCAGTTGTTTGAAAGAAAATAATTGGGTTTGGAAAAATTATTTCTTTTAGAACATTTAAAAAAAAAACACAAGGACAGACATGAAACATAACAATTTTATAGAGAGGATTACCCTTTCTAATGTATGGCTTCATATGTTATTGCTCCAAGGAAGTCTTTCCCAAACTGGTACCCTTGAGATATATTGGATTACTATTCCCATTATCCCCTTGAGAGCATGCCAGATCAGGAAAGACGTTCAGCTTAATTCAACTACGTCAGGCTGAATCAATATGTTAAAGCCAAGCTATTTCACATTGAATACAACTTTTGAAAATGACCACGCAATCTCCTTTGGCGTTTTAAGAAAAGCAAGCCAACGTTTTCTTTGCAAGGCATCTTTTTCATGTCCATTTTATTCGTGTAAGAGCAAAAGGAAAGTCACTCTCCATCATCCTGTCATGCAAATACTCCTGAATTTAAAGGTTGGTAACCATCACTTTCTCTTTTGCAGGCCAGCACGCAGACGCTAAGCATTCCAAAGAACTGAAATTGGAAAACAATTAGTATTTTAAGCAAGTATTGGCAGTGTTCAAGGTACTTGGGTCACAATTCAGAAAAATGTACAGTTCAAAAATTTAATTTTTTTAAAAAAATTATACAAACATCATACAAACTTATACAAACAGATTATACATCTCTGTTTCTATCTTATTTTTTAAAAACACCTTTAGTGCTAACAAATGCTGCTGCCACACTGCAGAATTAATGCAGTTTGACACTGTTTCAACTCTCGTGGCTCCATCCTATGTAATCCTGGGATTTGCAGTTTGTTGTGGCACCAGAACTTTCCGACAGAGAAGGCTAAATATCTCCCAAATCTACAAATCCCAGAATTCCATAGCACCGAGCCACCACTGTTAAAGCAGTATCAAACTGCATTAGTTCTGCAGTGTAGATGCAGCCTGAGGAGCCTTAAACTACCACTGAAGGTAGTTTGTGCACTTATATTTTTGCTTGTCTGCAGATGGCGATATTGCTTTATTTTTCTATATAGCATATTCTCATTAATAGCAAACCAGGGAAAGCAGCCAGAGGACTGCCTCTAATAGGAGAAATGGAATAAAAGATTAGACAGCTTCCAAACACAATTTCCTATTAAGAACGTGGAGGGGGAACCTAAAAAAATTGGACATTCCTCCTATGTGTAGGCTGACCATATTTCCTTGAGACAAAAACAGGTCATTGGGGTGGTTATGAATTATTCTATATCCATGAAAAAGTAAGACAATTAAAAAAAAGTTTTATTACATGAACGTATTGAGCTAAGAATTATTCTTCAGTGACAAAACTCATGCAAAAGTTTAAGTAGGCATAGCGAGGGACTGTATTTCAAAAATGATCGTACCATGAATATTTATCCGATGAAGTAATCTTACGCAGCAAATTTTGATCTTTCAATTATCTTATCATAAAACCTCTCACATTCCATAATGCAATTTTTGTTATTGACAGGTATATTAAAACAATGGGACAGTCCAAAATATTGAAGGCATTAATATAAGGAGAGCACAGAACGGATAAGACTTCAAAGCCCTGTGGGATAAAATGCGCTGGTCTAACCCCTGTCAATAATGTTTGGTTTGGTTCAGTAGGTGGGGAAATTATAAAAGAACTGTTATACTTATTAGTTGAGTTCAGAAACAAAGGAAAAGCTGAAGAGAAACAGAGCAGCAGTTGCCAAGAATAAGGATTAGGCCCACTTTGCGTAAGGTAGCAAGATTTTCAATTTCGTATTTAGGAGGGGATGAAAGGTTAACATTTTAATAGTAAGATTTCTGTTATGCATTTGCACCAATCACTGTATCTTTTATTTAGGATGCAAAGGGATCTTGCAGCACCTTTGAGACTAACTGGAAGAAAGAAGTTGATAGCATAAACTTTCGTAGAGTAAAGGCTACTTCATCAGATGCATGGAGTGAAATGCCTAGGAACAGGTCTTTGTAGCTATAAATAAGCAAGTTGTAGGTGCGAATAACAATAGAAATGCAAAACTTGTGGGTATAGTGATGAGGTGACCAGTTATTTAGGAGTTTAAAATTTGTTTCCAAGATTGCTTACTATACAATTGAGCAACACATACAGTGAGTCCCTGAAATCTGCTGGAGTTTGGTGCCAGGACCCCCCTATGGATACCAAACTCTGTGGATGATCAAGTCCCATTATATAGAATGGCATAGGAAAATGGTTTCCCATATATAAAATGGCAAAATCAAGGTTTGATTTTTGCAATGTTTAAAAAATATATTTGTTTCTTTTAAAAAATAATAATAATCACATTTAGTGGAAACTGAGTCTGCCATTGAGCTTTGCATTGCATGTGAACTTATTTTCTTTCCTCTTTCCTGAATCTGCATATCAGTTGTATTGGATGGTCCTGGAGTATATGAAAGAAGAAGAAAACACCTCTATATGCACACCCTGCATCATAGCATAAATCTGTCTTAATCCCATGGGCAACTACTGGGATGTTATGGAATTGGATCTGTAAATCTGGACCTCTGCGGATTAAAAAAATGTATCCTTCCTATTCCAGCTGAAGTTTGACCAACAGCCTTGATTAAATGTATATTTAAACTTTGGAAATACCTTCACAATGGCAAAGCCGAGGATGACAACCATAGCATAGCTAAGGACACTCTGTAGAATAGTTTTCACTTTTTCTTCGCAGCCCTGCAGGGACACAGAGGAAGGAAAACAGATTATAGCTCATATTAATTCATACCATTTCCTCCAGAACAAATCATGAAAGAACCTGAGGCAGGTTGTATAGCCATCATATATGTGGTCCAGTGGGACGTCTCCCTCAGAACCGGTCAACAGAGCAGCCAGGAACTCTTACTTCAACCTTACTGAATTTCCAAACTGCTTAATTTCCCAAACAGCTTAATTTCTCAGTTCCAGTTGAACTGGCACTCATAGTCCTTAAAGGGGGTTTCTGGGCCAAGATGGTAATCCATCTTCCATTGGGCTCAGCCTCAGTGGGGTATGCCAAACCGAGTGCCCCATATAGCCAGTGATGGGAAATGTGATTGTTGGCTGGGGGAATATTCTGTTTAGAATTAGTTTAGGGGCTCATTTGTACCATAGGATGTGAAGGGATGCCAAAGGATTACAATTAGGGCTGACATAATTCTCTTCCACAAAACTGGGACAAAATGGAGGGGGGGAAATGTAGGTCAAAATGTCGGACATTTGAGAAAAATGGAGGACATGACCAACAAAAAGCCAAAAATATTAATAAAATAGAATTAAAATTAATATGTGAAGTCGTAGGCTTTCATGGCCAGCATCCATAGTTTTTTTGTGGGTTTTTCAGGCTGTGTGGCCATGTTCTAGAAGAGTTTCTTTCTGACGTTTCGCCAGCATCTGTGGCTGGCATCTTCAGAAGATGCCAGCCACAGATGCTGGCGAAACGTCAGAAAGAAACTCTTCTAGAACATGGCCGCACAGCCCGAAAAACCCACAAAAAACTAAAAATTAATATGGTTTGTGTGTTGGACTAGCACTTTTAGAGACCAGGGTTTGAATTCCTGCTTGGCTATGGAAACCCACAGGGTGACCTTGGACCAATCACATTCTCTCAGCCTCAGGGGAAGGCCATGGCAAACCCCCCCTCTGAACCAATCTTGGAAAGAAAACCCCAGCAGAAAGTGGCCCTAAATCAGAAAGGACTTGAAGGCACACCACAACCACAAAAGCCATGCTTCAAATGAAAGATGGGTTGGCATTCCTTCTTAATAGACCTGGAGAGAAGTCTGCAATGGAAGACATGTCCTGAAGGATGCCCCCTGCTCCAGCCCCTTCCTTACCTGACTTTGGCCACTGCCACCAAGCCACGGCTTCGTGGAGGAAGGAGGAGAAGAAAGGCTGCACAACACTGCGCTGCCCCTAAGGCCTCCTCCAGCAAAGAAGGCAGTACTGCTGGCAGCATTGAGGCCAGGGGAAGGTCTTGCCACCTTGGACCTCATCGTGACCTCGCCTCGCAGCTTGGCCAGTTGGCCGGCATAGGCTCTGTGCAGCCACACTAGGGAAGCCTTGCCCCCTAGTTGGATGTCTTTGGGGCTGGCTGGAGGCCCATGCAGCCACGGCAGGGAGGTCTTGCCCCTGGAAGTCTATGGGGTTTGCTTGGCCAACTGGCCAAGGCCACGCATGGCTGTGCTAGGGTCAGGAAGACCTTGCCCTTGCTGGGACATGGTCCCAAAACCGAGTGGGACATCCCAAAGACCCTTAAAAACTGGGAATGTCCCGGCAAAAATCGAGATATGGCAACCCTACTTACAATGCTTCTCTGCTGTGTACCACTTGGTACATCATTTGCCACTAATAAAGGCTGTGGTTTAATTAACTAATAAAGCAGCAATGTGTATCAGTGTTTGTCACTGAAAGAACTCTTGGGTAGGTCTGGAACTACAGCCAGTTCTAGTACAGAAGAACGTGGTACAGCTAATATGTGTGCAACTGAAAGAAAGAAATTGCTTTCTAAGAATTCAAAATATATGAGGTTCATGTGAAGATGGGCAAAGAGGCATCTGGGAAGCAAGACCTAACTGGGGACAAGTTCATACCTGTGTTTGTCTTCAGGTCCCTAGGAACACTGATACTCTCATACAGTTATGAATGTTGTCTGCTCTTACCTGAGTATTGAGAAATTTTGGCTCACTCAGCCGCCCAGTGCAGTTCTTACTAACATCTAGCTTGCAGCAACTCAAGGGTACAGTGTTGTTACGGCCGGTGGAGTTGTACCACTGGCTACCAATCCAGTCTGTGTAGTTGAGGATGCCACAGCACTGAAGCTGCAAGAACAACATATGAGATGAAATCAAAGCCAGTATTCACACTTTTCACACTTAAGACATGATGCAATGCTTCAGGCAAGTACAATTTATGGACCCTCCTGATAAATATTACAGCCATCATAAACTGAAAACACCATCATTATGTTCTTGAAATATGGAATCAGACACTGTATATATCATGGCACCATTAAAATGTAGTGTGGTGGTTTTTCAAAATTTTGATAAATTCTTTGCTACAAAGAAAACAAGGTTCTAGAGTCCTTATGCTTATGAAGATCATGTTATAATATACATTACAGCACACAGAACATACTTGTAGCATGCACCATTCAAGAATAGAAAGTAGTCCTAATGCTGGGAGGAAAGTCGGGAACAAATTGAATGAATTAATAAATTAATATTTCTCATTAAGATCTTTAGTAAATAGACACATTCCTCTCTAAGAATGAGTTGAGAATTATAATGACTGACCAACAAATTCTAAAGAAATTATATATTATAGGATTTTTTGCTGGTTGAAAAACAAATTAAACATCTGCTCAAACCAATATTCCAGTCAATTTAAGTTTCTTCAATAATGATATTAAATATCAGCAATATGAGGGGGTATGGTAAAGTTTTAATTATCACCTTTTTAAAAAATGACAAAAAGTTTGTTTTGATTTGTAGTTAACTTATTTCTATGGAGCCACCATCCAGATTTACACATTTTTCCTAGCGTTTCTCGACCCTCCAAATACCTGATATTGTAGAAGTCTGCAGCTTGTGCCTTACGAGGGGGTATGGTAAAGTAATAATTATCACCCGGAAATTATTATTGATGAAATTTTGTCAGTGTCATCATTGGTCCTTAAGTGCATGATGTTGAGAAAATCAGTTCATTGTGTCCTTTATTTTTATGACCAGCTGGTAGAACTTTACACTACATCTTCCCATCCCAGGTTCTGTTAACATTAAAGACATAACAACCCTGCCCATATTCAACTTGGCAATGGTACACATGAACTATAACAAAACACTATTACAGAGCAGCAAGTTGGCATAGAATGGGCTGTTTTACTTCCATATTGTTAAGCTTTACTATTCATCTTGGTAGAGCAATTCAGCAGATAAAAACCAGGCTTAACCTATTTTTCTGGGATCCACCATTGGTGTTGCCTGGGGACCCAGTTTAACACTGGTTGCAAGGAACTCCAGCTTCTATCAGCTATTCTTATTCTTAAACACCATTAATCACCAAGAAAAACTTTTGTCTTATTGTGATCACTCTTGAATCTGTTTTTGGTGTGATAACTCTTTAATGGCTCTGATCCATTAAATCGGTGTTTCAAGTAGGATTCTTTCCTATCACTTGTTTTCCTTTAAAAGTAGAGATGGGATTAGATTTGGGACCTTCTGCTTGCAAGACCTTTGCTCTACCAACAAAACGATGCCACTCCCTTTCTTTTTTGTTATACAGCTGTCCAGTTCCTACACACCTGTTTCTCCCGAAATCTGGTACATAACACTGTTTGCCTATCATTAAAACAGAAGCCACTGCAACCTGCATAATCTCTGTAAAATGAACCAACATACTTATAATCCCAAAATTAACATAACAGGTTATTCTACCAGAGGAGAAAGCTTACAACAGAATGTGCAGTTCCCTTACCTCCCTTTGTAGATAATCTACGACATGAGACTCTTCCGTTTTCCCATCATAGACCTTGAATGCTTGTATCATCGGTTCATGCAAATCTGTTTTTATCTGCAATAAGGAAGCATGGTGCATGCTTTGTACCAGAATATCAGCCACTCCAGAGTTAAAATAATTCTACTCCCACAGCAATAAGTGGACTCAGTTTGCACTATTTCTGGCAGTCTGCAAAGGCCCAATGTGAATTAAAAAACAGGCATGGCTCAACTCATTTTTGCTACCCAAAGTGAAACACACAAGTATCTGAACTGTATGTTATTTGGAAAGCTGGGGCTAGTATAGAGAGAAAATCAGGAATGAATGGACAGTCTCTGACTTGCGGATAGGGATGTGTGAAAATATCTACATATATAGTTTCAAAAGTGGGTACAAGAAATAGGACAAAGTGGGCTTTTTTTCTCTTTCTTTTTTCTTTTTTGGTCTTTGTATCTTAAACAAAGCTCAACAGCAAAATGCCTTGCAGCACAGTCACCATGCCCTTGGGAAACAAGAACACCTGATGGGAAAATGGAGTTCAGTGATGATGAAAGAACCGAATAGGGGGAAAAAATGTCTGTCTTCAACCCTGGGTATGTCGTGTTGTCTAGACTATAAGACTATAGAAAGAGATTGATTTGGTTGTTACTGACCTTCTGTATGTAGCCCAGACCCACAAGTGGGATAAAAATACTTCAAATAAATTAAGTACATGTTGTAATATTCGTATGAGCATCCTCTGTGCTCATATCCCGGAAATCAGTATAGGTGAGCAACATTACCCTCTGGCAATATGAGGTTTCTGGACTGGTCAGGTGCAAAAGAAGCGCTGTCTTTTATGCCTGTCTGGTTCTCACCATACCAAGGGGTTATTCAGACAGTGACAATAATCCAGGTATCTTTGTTGTTCATATGCATCTCAAATGCATCTGATTAAGTTTTTTTGGGGGGGGCTGCCAAAAAACCCACTTAACCTAGGATAATCAATCTCAGGGAGTTTTTCTGAGTTTTTCTAAAAAGATTTGTATTCTCAGCTGTGTGGATAACTGATGCAACTGGACCCAGATAAACCGGAATAAAACTCTGCATGCCTTGAATATACTTTGAATATATTTGCATCATTGACTTCATCTTTATTCGAGTGCTGATATGTGTGAGCAACAGAATTCGCAGAGAAGTGCATAGATACGGTTCCATAGTGTGGACAACGAACCCGGAATGTGTGAGTGAGATTCACATTGCACAAACACAGCACTATGATTCCCCTTTAACTATCATGATTCCATCCTGTGTAATCCTAGGATCTGCAGTTTAGGAGGGGATGTTTATAATACTTAGCCAGAGAGCATGTAGAGTCACAACACTATAATTGTGTAGAGTGGTGAAAGGGCCCCAAGTCTGGTACGAACCTATATAGCCCTGTCCTAGCATTAACAAGGCCACAAGAATTCAATCCTGGGTCCTACTTATATCATTGGCCCAAAAGGTACACAAATATTTTCACCCACCTTTCCTCTATAAATAAATCCAAGGACAAAGGCCGCCACTTCTGCAACGAAGATCATCAAGATAATGACCAGGAACTGAAATGAGAAGCAATTGAGAGGGGGGTGGGAAGAGAAAGAGATAAATGTGGAAGGCTGCATCATCTTTTGGACAGGTGTTGTATACATATATAAAGTAAGAGTGAAACTGGGGTGGAGAGATTTGTCTTTCTCTACATCATTGCCAAGCATCACAGGAGACCCAGCCTCAGAAAACTCATCTCTTCCAGGTACTGCCTTGCTCTGTTAAAGCTCCATCTGTCTCAGAGCCAGTCTGGCAACACCTAAAAGCTGCATTTGTACATATCCTTGTTCTTCCCAGACTATCATATCATTGTAGGCAGTTTACGTTTCTTTTGTAGAAAATTCTTCACCCAATTGCCCTATGGCAGAGACCAGGAAGAAACATTTGTACACATCCGAGCTGCTTTTGCATACCTTGGGTCCACACTACTGTATCCGCTGACACTTTAATAGGAAGAAAATCCATGCCGGCTTTAAAAACCAGGCATACACTCCCTGAGCACCTTATTTTCAAGTGGAATCATGGTCTTGCAAGCCTCACTTGCAAACAAAGTGTTCTAGGAGCCCAGGTTTCCTGATTTAAAGGGGAAAGTGGACATTTTGCCCATGCCACAAATTTAGTATTCTGGGGCATGACCCACAGTGGGTTTGGGAGTGTCAGTAAAGCTCCTGCAATACACAGCCAGAACTTGTATACCTATGGTTTCCAACTGTAATCTGCTCTTGTCATCTCCAGAAGATGAAAGGACTCATTCCCATTGCAGTCATCCTATGATTGAAAGTGTTTTTAGCTCATTTTTCAAGGAAGACAGTAGTACATACAGGAAACAGTCTGGACGAAGCTAGGTAGACATAGGAGAATATCGCACATATTTAAAAAGCGTTTTACCCCTCCCGAATTGAAGTCTAATTCAGGCTGCATCCTGGTCCTATCGCACAGCCTTTGCCTCCTGAAAAACCACCATCCAAGTATAGCCCTGCTCCAACGCGGATCCCTTAACTTGCTTTGGCAGCCATTTTTTAAAGTCGGGAGCTTTCCAACTTTGAAAAATGGCCACCAAAGCGAGTTAAGGGGCCCGCGTTGGAGCAGGGCTGTACGAATTAGACTTTAATTCGGGAAGGGTTAGACGCTTTTTAAAGACGTGCGATAATCACACTAGTGTCTCTCAATCATTGGGCCCCTCTCTTCAGAAAGAAAGTGTAGACTGGACTTAGAAAATCTGGAAAAGAGCCTACATTGAAAGCTATAAATCCAGAAGCACTACAATAAAATTCAATAATGCCTTTTTCTCTAGCCATAGTTATAGGATGAGCTCCAAAACTCATGGGAAGAGAAGCAGTTTCATCATGGGGAAAATCTCTGGTGGGGAGTTGAGCATGTGGCAGTGTTCCCTTATTTAACCATATCATTATTTTGACATGGTCCCTTGGAGAGCAAACAAGCCATTTTCAGTTCAGTTTTACTTCATATATTGGGTGTTATACCCAGGAAACCTTTTCAACTGGTATTTTTATTTGAATTGTATACGCTCTGCAACTGTGGATTATACATAATATTTCATGCTTAATGGTTTTACCATGGGCTACTCCTTGTGGCATCATAAGGGGTTATTCCTTAGTTAGGCATTAGCCCCAAAATCTAATGGCTTGGCACAGTGCTAACCTACTAACCCTATTGAAGGACTTCAACATGTGGGACTCTACTTTTCCCTATCCAAAATGTATTTTGCCCATTTTGTTCTCCTCCTTCCAAAATCTGCTTTTTCTGGTGCCCTATCAAGTCCAAGTAACAGGCCATTGTTATACACACTTACCACTCCCAGTCCAACCTTGGACTCACGGATGGTGGCACAGCAGCCAACCAGCCCAATTATGAACATCACTACAGCGACACAAATGATGATGACCGCTGGCAAGAGAGCATATTTGTCTTGAAGGAAGGGATCATAAGCCTTGTACGTGTTGAGAACATACCCACCGACATAAGTGAGGCCAGCTGCTGCAGCCTAAAAATAAAATAAAATATACTTTATTTCAATTATGAGATCAAATGAATCATTTTAAATTATTATGGCTGCCTCCACTCCCAACTGATCCTTCCTAATATGCCTAAAAGTGGATTGAATCACAACACTTGTCTGTTTCCATGCTTTGTTGTTGTGTGCCTTCAAGTCATTTTCAATTTAGGGCAACCATAAGGTGACCCTATCCTAGGGTTTCCTTAGCAAGATTGGTTAGGCAGTGATTCCCAAACTTTGATCTTACTGGTGTTTAGGACTTCAGCTCCCAGAAACTCCAGCCACCTTGGCCAACAGTCAGGAATTCTGGGGGCTAAAATCCAAAACACTTGGATGACCAAAGTTTGGGAATAATTGAGTTAGAGGAAGGTTGCCATTGTATTCCTTGGAGGCTCAGAGGCTGTGACTTGCCAACATCTCCAATGGGTTTCCATGGTCAAGCAGGGATTTGAACCTTGGTCTCCCAGAATTGTAGTCCAACACTCAAAACACCACACTACACTGCTGAAATGTAAAGAGTAGGCAAAGCATGGCCTGAAGGGTTCCAGCTCCCAACATTCCTCACCAGTGGTTATGCTGGCTAGCACTGATGGGAGCTGTAGTTCAACCACATTTAGGGTTGTCCCTAAACAGACAATCAGAACCCATTTGTTGTTGTTGTGTACCTTCAAGTCATGTTCAACTTATGGCAACCATATGGTAACCCTATCCTAGGGTTTCCTTAGCATTCCTTAGACCTGATGGAGGTGATGAAAGCTAAATCTGGACGTTAAACTTTTTGGTTTGACGAGGGAAGGGTTGCCAGGCATCCCTTACTATAAGGGATGTTCCTTATTTGAGGGCTGGAAATCTTGTCCCTTATAGGACTGACAAGTGTCCCTTATTATAAGGGATGTCCTCTATTTCAGGGTTGTAAAGCTAATTTTTACATAGGACCTTATCACACGGGGTCATAGCAGTGCCATCCCCGTCCCATCCCTGTCCTATCGCGCTTCCTTTTACAGATTCCCCTTTTGCGGGAAATGCAATTCCCAGTCCGAACCGAAATTAAAAAGAACGGGGATAATTCCAGATTATGCACATGGATCCGCATTGGGACGGGGATGGCACGGGGATGGGCGCGACGTCGTGTGATCAGCTGGGGGGAGGAAGCGCGATAGGACCGGGATGGGACGGGGATGGGCGGGCTTACCTTGTGACGTCGTGTGATCAGCTGGGGGGAGGAAGCGCAATAGGACCGGAAAGCGACGGGGATGGGCGGGGTTAACTTGCGACGTCGTGTGATCAGCGGTGGCAGGAAGCGCGATAGGACCGGAAAGCGACGGGGATGGCACCGCTTCAGACCCCCGTGTGATAAGGTCCATTGACTGAACAAAATGCCAAATAAATTCCATCTTTCTGGAATGGGGGCCTTTCAGACACGAGAGCCAGTGGTTTCAGCATTGGACAACTCTGGAGATCAGGGTTCGATTCCCTCCTCAGCCATGGAAGCCCACTGGATGACCTTGGGCAAGTTACACATTCTCAGCCCCAGAAAACCCAATGATAGGTTCACCTTAGGATCACCATAAGTTGGAAACAACTTGGAGACACAATAACCACAACAAAGCCCTTCAAACAGACAGAAATGTATGCATTACATAATGCATGAATGTGGATAATACATTAATTTTACAGAGGAGCATATGGGTAAGTTAACAGAAATCAATACACTCATTTGATATTTAGGCAGAACACAAGCTTGCTAATAGCTCTTTCCCAGTTGTTAGTTGCTATCCCTCACTACTATTTTGAAAACCTGGCAGCAATTGATCACAGCAGGCAAGCAGTATTCTGCTCCATTATTCAGAATAGTCACACAAAGTTGTTAGTTTTGTACTGTTTTTAACTTTTTTCTATTTTTTCCAGTTTATGTTTTGTCTTAGTATTTTAATTCTTTTTAATGTTGACCTTTTTTGTATGTATTTAACTATTGCTGCTGATGATGTTGTGTGCCTTCAAGTCATTTTTGATTTATGGTGATCCTAAGGTGGACCTATCACAGGATTATCTGGGGCTGAGAGAGTGTGACTTGCCCCAGGTCATGCAGTGGGTTTGTGAAGGTGGTGGACTTGTGGAGGTGGTGGACTCTCCTGAGGATCTCAAGGCTTGGAAAGGTTCATACAGCTCATATCTGATCTCTAGGAGGGCTGAGCCATTCAAAGCATGCAGCAACCATATATTACAGCTTGTTTTTACGGTATAATAGTTTGCTTAGCTAATGCACTGGCCTGGTGAAAGAATGTCATCCATCAGGTTAGGAAGAGTCTTTCAAGAAGGGTTCTTAGCTATCAGGTGGTTTACTTTTTTGGCCATTAGTTTGTCAAGCAAGCAATTAACATTTAATCCTGTGTACTTTCAATTATACTTATATAAGAGGGTTCGATTTGAACCCACAAACTCTTGGATATAATTTTTTTAAAGTTTGGAATTCAGTTACCACACCACACAAACAAGCATTTATATTTCTTAGATCTGGCTAATTTACCCTAAAAATGGGCAAGCCACCGCTACAGAACTATAAACACAGTACACAAATATAAAATAGACATTTGAAAAATGATGCATGCAAATGTCCTTGTTAAAATAAGTTAACAAGGAAAAAAACAACTCCCTTTTACAAACACCATAAAGCATGTGAGGCAGACTCATGTGATGCATTCCATGATATCAATTTGTCATATTATGGCTTTATGACTTCCTCCTCTGCCTAAATATCTTGGAAATCCCAGCATTTCTAAGAAATTCAAGTTGCAATTCTGTATCCTGGTACTAAATCCCACTGAACTCAATAAGGACGTTATCACACGTGGGCCAGTTTCGTTGTTAAAGAGATAATAAAGTGGAAATGAAGCATCCCGAAAAGAAAGCGAAAATAGAGCTTAATTACGCAAAGCTTTTCACACGTAATTACAGTAATAATGGAATTAAGTTAAAAGCGAAAAAAAGACGTTTTTAACTTTCATACAAAAGTGAAAAGAACCCGTACATGTACTGGAAATGGGTGTGCTTTGTGACAAGACTCCTCCTTTTTCCAGGTCAGGTCCTGCATCTCCCAGGAGGAAATGTCAGACTGTCCTCCATTTGGAGTCACGTCCTCCTGCACAGGTCCTAACCCCCTTCCGTTGGGGTTAGGACCTCTCAAGAGAGCAGAGGAGGAGGAGGAGGCTGGAAAGGCAAGGCAAGGCAATGCAAGGGAGGGACTGAGAGGGGGAAACTGGAGGTAGCTCCCATGCCCCCCCCCATAAGCCTTTCCCCTTTGTAGGACCTGCAGGGCAGAACTTCATGGTGAGATGGATCTCCAAGTTGCTCCACAAGCACACCCCACACTTGCACCCACATGCACCCACAGCTGCTGCGAGGGAAGCCTTCTTTCCCCTCCTTTTCCCTCCTTCCCAAATGCCAAACTTCTCCTCCGTCCCAAACTTTTTTCTCCTGGGCTGCCTTCCCTTCCCTTCCCTGGCACTGAGAAGGAGCCCGGGACTCTCCCTCCCTGGAGGCCCCTCCTCCTCCTCCAGGTTTTAAAAGAGAATAGTCCGTGCGCATTTGCTTTTCACATTACAGCAATGCGAAATTACTGTAATTTCGCAAATGCATTTCCTCTAAACTCCGGAAATTAAAAAGATCTCGGATAATACCAGTTTCTGTCCAGTTTCTGACCAGTTTCTGTGCGACGTCGTGTGAAATCGTGAGGTGCAAATTCAGTTTTTGTTTGGGATTTGTGTGGATTAACCAACAGATTTCCCCCGTGTGATAACGTCCTAAGACATACCATATGTCTTCATTGACCTATGCAGGATTGTTTTCCCTGTTGAAAGGTCAGTTCTTTTTCCATTTAACAATAATAATTTTAAATACACAACTTTTTTTAATACACAACTTGTCTGTAACATATCCAGCATCTCTCCAGCATTTTTAACAAGACGGAATAAAACCATGTTCAAGCAAATTCTGTACTTTGGATATATATTCAATAGCATTTGAGGCAGTTAGAGAGGGAGGATGAAACAGAAAGGTATACTCACATTCCTATTGTTGTTGTTGCTTAAGAATAATAAGGGAGGCCAAGATGAGCAGTCATTTTAGGAGAAGGTGAATTCAATATTTGTAAATTATCTGTATCATGTCAAATCAATGTGGCTAGTCACATAACTTCTTAGAAAAGTTCACTTTTTCCCACAATAGAGGGTTGTATATCAATTATTGTAATCATTAAAAGGGGGTGCAGCTATCAGCATGAATAATCCTATGCGATGACCTGTGAGTCTGCCACTATCCATGTTGCCCGCTTCTTTCCCTCTCCCAATTATCATTATGTCCATGCTGTATGCATGCCCACCAAGTGTCCTGAATTGGCAGGGACAGTCTTGATCAATCCTCTGCTGACCCACTTTTTCAACTGCTTTTAAAATGTCCCAGTTTTATTCTTCTCCTACTTTCCCTCTGTTACCCAAAATCCTAGGGTCCAAGCGGGCACCCACAAATCAAATTCAATGGGAAAATTAATTGATCTCAATAGGAAGAAGCAAGAGTGCTATGGTAACTCTAACAGGGACTTTCTGCCTATGTATATTGGTTCCAGATCCAAAGACCTCCAGAGGCAGGTTCCAAATTAGTTTAGTTATAAAAAAGGAGAATCAATAGATACACACAAAGCACTCTGACACAAACTACACACACACACACACAAACTAAGATATAAAAGGTGGCAGTGGATACAGTGGCGTTCCTAGGATTGGCATCACCTGGTGCAGTAACTCATGGAGTCATTCCCCCCCCCCGACCTCAGACCTTATCACACACCCAAAGGTAAGCCGGCTTATTTGGATACCCAAATAAGCCGGCTTACCTTTGCCAGTCAAGTCATTCCTGGCAGTTACCTTTGCCTCCACAAAACATGTCCCACGCAGATCAGGGGGGAGGGGAGAGGTACATGCAAGGGAGGTTTGTGTGGACTGACTTGATACATGCAAGGTCATGCAAGGGACATGGTCAACTGTACACATGGACAAACATTACTCCAGGAGCCTCCCCCCCAATCATGCCAGGAATTGGTGTGCAGGTCTTATGCACACCTGCACAGAAGAGGTCACAAAAGCTTCTTTCATGCAAAGTGATGCTGACAGCAAGCATACATCCAGCAGAATGTATTTATTGTCATAACAGAGGACAGTTGCTAGGGCGCATGCATAGGGTTACAATTAGGGTTAGGATTAGGGTTCTAATATTCAAGCGCACCTGCATCCACACCTAGAAGCATAGGGTGCTTTAAATTAAAGCTTGCATCATAGGGCGCATGCTCTGGATTGCCGAGTCAGTTTCCGCCGCACGTACAACAACAGTGCATTTATACAGCCATTTTCTGGTGCATCAGTGTCGCTGCATACATACACACATGTGAAGGTGTGCATCTTCACTGAAGGAGCGGAAAAAAGTGGTTCCTTTTTGGAGCAGCTTTTCTCGGCATGCAACGGCTAGAGGGTGCTTTCCTGGAGACTTTTAGGCTTGTGTTGTCTAAAGGCCATGCCCATAAGTCACCCCCAAAGCACCCCTTTTTGCCTGTCTGCATAGCCCCTAAATCAATCTCTCCTATTTTCCTAAGCTTTCTAATGAATCTCAAGAAAAATTCCATCAGTTATGGGTCTCAGATGCTTATGAGCAGATGTGAACAATTTAAAACTAGATTGTTCAAGGTTTTTTTGTTATTATTTGTTGTGTTTTTCCCCACTTTCTCCCATTAGCCTGTGTCTACCAGAGAGAGAGAGTTTTTGGTTTTGCTTTTGAGTTGTTGATGTTTTTTTTATTTCTTTTGCTAATTTTTTGGATTATATTTTTAAAAATGCCTCTCCAATCCAAGCTAACACTAACTCCTCTGAACTGTTCAGAGTGGAGGCAAAGGTCAAATGTATTTTTGCAAGCTCATGGTGTTTATCACTGCTTAGAGTCAGAAATGCTAACTGAAGAAAAGCAGAAATCAATTTGGATAAAGGATAATGCTATGGCAATACATATTATTCAAGAATCTCTCCAAAGTGATTTGATCAATTTAGGACTGTGATTCTGTGAAAGGCATGCTTTTGAGGCTTGAGAAAAATTTTGGAAAGATAAAAAAAATAAGATTGTCTGTGCTGTAATGAAAGAGGCTGTTGAATTTGAGGCTGAATTCCAAGCAGCATTGTGAAAAGCATATTGCAAGAGTAAATGATTTGTTTGAAAGGATGTCACTTTGTGATTTTAAACTATGTGATAATCTTAAAGTTGCTTATCTCATGGGAACTTCTGGCAAACCATTTGATGCTTTTTCAAATGTAATTAATGCTCTTCCAGACATGAGTTTTACGCAAGTTCCAAGTATGCTCAGGGAGGAGTGTATAGAACAGACAGGAAGTTCCCACTTCACAGATAAAGACAATTTTGGATCGAATTACCTGGCGAAAAGCAGAGGCAGGGGAAAGGCCACTCCCACTGACCGATCAGATGTTACCTGCTACAGATGTAATAAAAAGGGGCATATCTCAAGGAATTGTCCCTTCCCTAAAAATCCTCCAGCCAATGGGAGCTGTACCCAGGAAGGGCAGGCTGCAGATTTTAATAATAATAATAATAATAATAATAATAATAATAATAATAATAACTTTTATTTATATCCCACCCCTCTGCTGACCAATCAGAGCAGTAAACAAGATTAAAACAGAACAAAGTTGAAACAATTCCATCTCCCCCCAATCCCTGACCCACCCACCCCATAAAAATCAAATTAAACTGTATAAGGATTAAAATACAAGTTAAACAGCAGTAATTTAAAACCATTTAAAAGACAAAGGAATCAGCAGAGAGGCATCAGTCTTATGGAGGCACAAATTTTGACAGCTAATACTAGCGAAATTGATGGTTCACATAAATGGATTTTAGATTCTGGTTGTACGAATCATTCTACGCATTGTGAATCCATGGTGACAGATTTTCATAAAAACAATGAACAAGGAGAACTTCTACCAGACAAAGGTTGTACAGAACAGCAGTAGGAAAACTTCTGTACTTAACCATGAACACCAGGCCAGACATTGCTGCTGCTGTAGGAATACTATGTGGAAAGGTCAGTGCACCTACCCAGAAAGATTGGACTGTAGTAAAGAGAGTAGCAAGATACTTAAAAGGAAGTATGGATCTCCAATTGAAGTTGTCAGCCAGCAATAACCGAAGCCTTGTGTGTTACAATGATGCAGAGTGGGGTGGTGATATCAAAAGTTGCCAATCTACCAGTGGTTATCTATTTTTATATGGCAATGGGCCTATTTCTTGGGCCAGTCACAAACAAGAGGTATTGGCTTTATCCTCCACAGAATCAGAATAAATAGAAGCTTGTAGAGAACTATAGTAGCTTGACCAACTGCCCCTTGATTTTGGAATGAATGAAAAGAAGCCAATTGAAATCTTTGAAGGTAATCAAAGCTGCATTAGACTTTCTCAAACAGAGAATATAATTGGATGAAACAAACACATTAATATAAAGGTTCACCATGTGCATGACTTAGAAAGGACTGATCAAAATGATCTACTGTTCAACTACTGAGATGACAGCTGACGTCTTGACAAAGCCACTGCACATAGATGCCTTTGAAAATCTATGAATCAAAATGGGGCTGGTTGGGTGCATGCTCAAGTTGAGAAGGGGTATTGAGGATTTTGCAACTTAAGTATGCTGATAGTTTATTGTTTTATGACCCCTTAAATTTCCTCCTTCTCTAAGAGGACATTTCTTCTTTGTCTCTGGAGGAATCGCCATTATGTTTCTCCTTCTTCCTTTGACTGCAGCAACATGACTTTCTAGTACGCTGAAAAGAAACTTTCTCTGCAAGCATGTAGACGGTTTTCTACCTCATTTTCTTTACAACATGAAGATTTACCTTTGTATGAATATGCACATGATTTTGTAAGTAAATTTATCTTTTTATATTACTCTTAAGAACTTTCACTTAGCTCTTTATTGGAAGACACATGTGGGCGGGAGATTAAAAGTCAGGCCTAGCCAGAAAAGAAGAAGTCCCTCCCTGTATCCACCATCATCAGGAGGGAGAGAAAGCTGGCCAACTCCATCAGGCCTAGCCTGAAAAATATTGTATTTAGTCTTTTAAGGGGGGAGGGGGTATTGTATTACTGTTATTGTTGTAATGTATGTTTTTAATTTGTATCATATGTTTGTAAGCCGCCTTGATTGCTCAGGCAAAAGGCAGGATATAAGAAATTATTATTATTATTATTATTATTATTATTATTATTATTATTATTAAAAGTGGACTAGTTTATTTTCCTGCTCTTATTTCCCACAACTTTCTGCTGTGGTCACTTTTGCAGGTGAGATTAAATCAATCTCCTATTTTCCTGAGCTTTCTAACAAATCTCAAGAAAAATTCCATCAGATTATGTAATAATCCATAATTTTGGCCCCCAAAACCCACTCTTAATTTATACATGAAGTCAACTTACAGTCGAGTATATATAGTACAGTTGTCCCTCCCCATTCACAGACTTCCTGTTCGTGATTTTGAGCTTCTGCGGATGGCAAGACAGGACAAAATGGTGCGTGTGGGGGGCCGCACCACCAATATAGTTAATAAGGCTTGAATATCCATGTTTTTTCTTTTTTGCAGGAGGGGGTCCGGAAGGTATCCCCACCAACGGGGAGGAATGACTGTACTTTGGATGTGTACGTGCATCATGTAAAGAGAGATTTTAAATGCAGTAACATTTAACATTTATCAGGCACAGTTAGGGTTACAGTCACTCTGGATTCATCTAGAGATGTACTCATCATTATTTATCTCATACACAGGATGATCCACTCTTCTGCTGGCTCTTAACCCAGACCATAAACCACAATACTGCCATTGTTTCTTTGCAAGCTATGGTCAAGTGCACTTCACAGTTCCAGCACCTAGAAAATGGCATCTTCACATCAAGAGCCTCGGTTAGAAAGAGAGGCAAAGCCAGGCAGACATATGGTCCTTATCACCCAAGCATTCTTGAACTAGGGGACCATTTAAAATGGGACAGATATAAGAACTGGTCTCTTAGGTAACCATCACAGCCATTTGCTCAAATCACCTTGGCTAAAAGCCCAGAAACTCCTTTGTTGACAGCAGAATGGTGTCGACAGAGTCCTTTCAGAGTTAGGTTATTTGCAAATGTCCTCATATGTCAATATCAAAAGGGCTGACCATTCACATTCAGTTTTTCTCTGGACAGCTCTCAAACCTGGCACCTTCAAGATGTGTTGGACTACAAGTCCTAGCATCCCTCGCCAACAACAGGGTTTTGGGCAAGTGATGAACTTTGGTTTTCTTTGACAGATGGTTCAGGAGTGTTTTGTTTGTAGCGAGGGGCATCTGGATCAAGACTGAGGAACAGAGTGGGAGGCTTTTATTCTTTGAAACTGCTCATTCTCGTGTTAATTGAAATGGGTGCTAGTAGGAACTTTTCTCCTATGGCAGATACAGAGGGTTTCATTCTTTCAGGGACTTTGATGCAATAAATAATCAAAGCATTTTCATGCCATGCTCTTGGTGTGACCTTCCCCATCCCTATTACCAACTACTACTAAAAGAAAAATCAACTATGGGCTTATTCAGAAAGGAAGAAAGTCCCTGGAAGTACTGAGACTATCTATTTCTTATTCTTTTGATTTTACCTGCATATTCATGGGTTTGCTTCCAAATTCTTTGTTGAAATGTCTCCGGCTTCCATTTCCCCCTTGTGTTTTTCCTCCTTTCTGATCACATATCACTCAGGCAATGTTTCAGAAACTGACTTTAGCAATATTACACTAGTTTAGCAATCGTATCCAAGAGTAGCCGCACCGGCGATGTAGCAAAGTACAACAACATCCAGCATTCACAAAACAGTGATACCTTTATTGGGCTAGCCAAAATGCACAAAATACATATTTCAAGCTTTCAAAGCTCCAATGGCTTCTTCATCAGGCAAAGACATTTAAAACCATACAGGAGGGGAAATATATGATGATGTTAGTCCCAAGCCTGCATTTTGTCAAGATGTAGCCGTTCTCAGTTCAGGTGGTACTGGAGGGACATTCGTGCTATCTGGATACTCCAGGATTTATTTATTTTTACTTCCATTAGCAAGACAAAAAGAGATGGTCCTCTTGAGATCTAAGTTGCCTTCATCCTTTGCAAAGCTACAAACTTCTTTGTTAGGCTCTCAGTTTTCTGGACTTTGTGAAAGCTGGATGTTATTGTAATTTAGCAATATTACATTTTAACAATATTCCACCAGTGAAACATTAGGATTCTTTTCTTTGATTGCTAGCATACCTCTTTCCCATGCTTGATATCTGGCTGCTGCCACAATGCAGAATTAATGCAGTTTTAACACTGCTTTAACTGTCATGGTTCCATCTTATGGAATCCTGGTAGTTTGTTATGGCACCCAAACTCTCTGCCAGAAGCAGCTAAATGTATCACAAAACTACAAGCTCCAGAATTCCATAGTGTTGCACGATGGCAGTTAAAACGACGTCAAACTGCATTAATTCTGCAGCGTAGATGTAGCCTCAGTTGAATCTACATTCTTTTGCTTGTTTGGAGGTGCACTATATTAAGAAAATCCCTGTGACAAACATTAGTACTTGGGTCTTTTGTACACCAATTACAAATTCTCAATTGAGAAATGATTCTCAAGAGATGAAATCCTAACCAAATGAACATTAGTATGTGTATATATATATATATATATATATATATATACACTAACTCTTGTGTTCACAATTCCATGCACTTCATGTTGAAACAGAGAAGCTCATTTTTTGGTAAGATATGCTTTTAATGGTTCTCTTTCCTACAGTTTAACCTTAATGTGGTTTACAATATTTTCTAATACATCTTCTACAATAAGCTGTTCTTATCATTTTGGAGGCCATATAGGGAAATGCCATTTTAAGGAATTAATTTGTCTATCAAAATAAACTATGTAAATTCTCTCTCACTTATATTCATAGACAAGAAATCCTAGGGGTTTTTTGCCACTCAAGCTTAGCCACTGTGGGTACTTTCCACCGTTCCCTGAAGTCAAATAGCAATAAACCCATGAATTTTAAACTGATCTTGATATCATGTGGTATCAGTGGGCTGATGTAATTAGTAGAATTAAACAATTAAAGGATGTGTAGAGAGGGATCAGTGCATTCTCTTTTCCCAACCTAGGGGTGCATCTTTCTAAACTGTAGAAATAATGCAGTTTGACACCACTTTACTGTGGCTCTACCCTACAGAATAATGGGATTTGAAGTTTTGTGAGGCACCAGTAAACTTTGGTAGAGAAAGCTAAAGACCTTGTGAAACTACAAATCCCAGGATTCCATAGGACAGAGTTACAGCACCCAAAGTAGATATAAAACTGCATTATATCTACAGTGCAGATGAAGTAGCTTTACCACATCATTCTATTAAATACACTGAATATTCAACCAGTAATGCCAACCATTATTTTATCTTTACCTAGGACCTTATCACACAAGCCCCATTCTTGCCACCGCTGCACTAATTAATAAAAACTGAAATATACTAGTTTGAGAGCAGCCATTCTTTCATGTCTTTGCAATCATGCAACTGTGGCTGCTTTTGCCATTGCACTCTCTTACACACCCCTCCTTAACGCTGCCTCCCTGTCCTATGGCTTGGCCAGTGTGCCTTTCCTTGTTGTTGCTGTTTTTTACTTTTTAATGCCGTTCTGAAGTTCTGCCAATACGATTTAAGTTTTTAAAAAATAAAATAAATCAGAAAAATAAAATAAAAGGAATCAGGCTGCCTGGGAATATCAAGGTGAAAGAAGGATGAGAGGTGAGAGACCACGTGACTGCCAATATTGCAATTGCCACAGCAGCAATATTTCGCACAAAAGATCTAATGCAGCCATGGCGAACCATGGCACGCGTTCCAGAGGTGGCATACAGAGCCCTCGCTATGGGCATATGAGCCTCTCGCCGCCAGTGAGAAGAGGGAGGAAGGAGGAGGAAGCGGCGGCGGCCCCATGCCTCCAGCGACCCGGTGAGAGGAGGGAGGGAGAAAGGAGGCAGCACGGCGTTTCATCAGAGGGGGTTTGCTATTGCTAGCCTGAGGCTGAGAGAGTGTGTCTTGTGGGTGTGTGCCTTCAAGTCATTCCTGGCAACCCTAAAGTGAATCTATTATGAGGTTGTATTGGCAAGTTTCGTCAGAGAGGGATTTCCATTGCCATCCTCTGAGGCTGAGAGAGCATGGCTTGTGTGTGTGGTTCCTTCAAGTCGTTTCCGAGTTATGGCGACCCTAAGGTGAAACTATCACTGAAATTTTTTTTAGCAAGTTTAGTCAGGGGTGTGTGTGGTTTGCTATTGCTAGCTTGAGGCTGAGAGAGTGTGCCTTGGGTTTTTCCCTCTAGAAGTCCCACCCTGGAGGTTCCATCCTGGAAGTCATTGTCCTGTCCCCCACAGAAGTACTGCAACCCCAAAAGTCCCCCCCTCCCCAGCAACAGGTGACACTGGGTGCAGGAACATCACTGAATTTGGGCACTCGGTCTCTAAAAGCTTCGCCATCACTGGTCCAATGGAACTGAAATGTGATTGGGAACTTATTGATGGGTTTCCCCTGTCAATTAAAAGGGACCCTAAGCATGCTTCACAGACACAGCAGCTATGGGTTGGAGGTGACGTTGTGTAATAAGTATTACAACTATAATTCTGGTTTAAAAGCTCTGTGTGAGACTCTCCTTAGTCATAGACAGGTGAGATACAGACGTGCATCAAAAGGCATTCATAAAATGAAGTTGTCCAGAATTCGAATAAGGACTGCAGAAGTAGATGCAAAGCTCTAACTCTCACTAATTTGTCAAGTCACCTCAAGATATTTTGTTGCCTGAAGATAAGGACTAGATAGACCCTCCCATTCCCATTCCATGCACAGAAGTCAAGAAGACTGACAAATTAATCTTACTTCAGTGCTAATAAAATTCATCACACCTGATGGCATCATGCTGACTTGCTGGGCATGAGATAGAGCAGGTGGCACACATAACTCTGGCCCCAGAAACCTTGCTACCATTCTCTTTCAAGCATCTGCCCACCTGAGATGGCCCTGGTGTTTAGCCCAAGGCCAGCTAAAATTTGTTAGAAGTAAGTAGTTAGAGAACACCTCGCAAAGGTCTAATTTTAACTCAAAGTGAAACCTTGTGCCATCGCTGTGCCCATGCAGAAGCATACTGGGATTAGTCTGTGTGATACGAACAGTACTTTCCCTTCCTCAGGTAGAAACCCATTCAAGTAGACATGTTGGAAGTAACTTGAGGTTTTTATGCATATTATAATTTGCAGAACCACACATCTGA
The DNA here is from genome assembly GCA_020142125.1 of Phrynosoma platyrhinos. Classification (NCBI taxonomy): domain Eukaryota; kingdom Metazoa; phylum Chordata; class Lepidosauria; order Squamata; family Phrynosomatidae; genus Phrynosoma; species Phrynosoma platyrhinos. The sequence goes on along the minus strand of CM034703.1, from coordinate 14,428,352 downwards.
GAAACAAATTCCGTACAAGCAAGCAAGGGTACTCCATGAAGAAAGGGAATGAAATCTGATCTGCTGGGATCTCATATGGCAATACATTTACCAGCAAGTAACTTGAAGTGAAAAACAAACAGAAGAATGTTAACTTCAAATGTTATGCAAATGTTAAGAAACCCATAGTTGCACTTTGCTGCCAAGGAGTGCCTATACTAAATCCTTCTCCTCTGCAGGATGTCTCAGGCATCACCATATTGCTTGGGCACATATAAAACTCTTCTGGGTCTACAGGAAGGTGCAAGATTCCATTGAGCCAACTAATTACAAACCACTTTTGCCCTTTGAACTCAGTCTCTGGCAACTGAAGTAAGCCAAGAACAAAGGGGAAAGTGGGAGAAGAGAGAAACTGGGACATTTTAAAAGTAGCTGAAAAAGTGAGATGAAAGAAGACAAACTGGTACTGTCCTTGCCAAATCTGGACAGTTGGAGGGTATACCAGGACAAGGGCCTCACATATCCAGGCAGTATCCACACACATTTTTGGAATATGTTCCTCCATATGGCATGAAACATAATCAGGGATTAGGGGCAATTTGACATTTTCCAGCTCCTTTAATGATACTTCCAATAATATAATTGGCAGTCAATGCCAGTACAGTTGGCCTTCTGTATTGGCAGAAGTTCGGTTCCAGACACCCACTAAACATTAAAAATTGTGGGACCTCAAGTCCCACTATCATCAACAGATGTCGACGTGTGCATGGCAACATCAGTGGAACTGCATGTATGTACCGCCACTGATGATAAAAGAATAGGGCCATCTGTGGATAGCTAACTTGCTCATATGGACGGTCGACTCTATTATAGAGACATGTATATGCAGATGTTGAATCCACAGATCACTATCCCACTGATGCAACAGGCCCACTGTACTTTGAAATCCATTGCTCTGTGTCCTAGTCCCTTCTGTGTCCTTCTCCAGGCTAAACATGCCCAGCTTCCTAAGCCTTTCCTCATAAGGCTTGGTAGTTTCCAGACTCTTTACCATTTTGGTCACCCTCCTCTGGACATATTCCAGCTTTTCAACATCCTTCTTGAATTGTGGTGCCCAGAACAGTATTCTAGTGGATACAGTATTCCAATAAGGTATGACCCTTATGTTGGGCTACAGCTCCCAAATATCTTAGCCAGTTTAATCCAACACATTCTGAAGGTCATTAGGCGAAGGAAGCCTGGAATAAGAGAATCTCTGCTTCAGGCCTGTGTTCATAGTTTTGCCAGGACCTACATAGAACACTGTTTAATAAACTAGTTAAAATCTTAATATATTTGAAGCTAGGGATGACTTGATTAAGTTAAAGAGATTAACACAAGAAGTGTCTGCAGGTGGTTTGTAATTTATAAATGCAGTGTGGAAGGTGGAATGGGAAGATGCAACCCCAAACTTATTAGTTGTACATCTTGCTTGACTTGGATAAACTAATTCAGCTGTCATCTGCATAAAAGGCAATGTCAGTACAAAAACTGGTTTGAAATGGAAGCATAAGAAATTAATCTTCCATGATAAAAATCCTCCATGTATATGCATAGGAATATGTGTTTATGCCTGACTATGGCTAATAAAAAATAACTCATCTTTATCATTCTTCCCTACAGCTAAAATCCTGGAATATCCTGGTGGGGGCAAGAAAAATAATTCATTCTGTGAGAAAACAAGAGGGTGAAAACTCAACTACTAGAAATGAACGCTAAGATGAGGCCCTAAGATACTATTGGTTCTGGTTATGAATGTAAATAGTTTTTGCATTTCTTGTTGTTAACTGCCTTCACATCAATCTCAACCCATGGCAACCCTATGGATGAGACATCTCCAGGCCCCCCGTCCTCTACTGCTCTGTTCAGCTCCTACAAACTTATATTTGTGGTCTTTTTAATAAAGTCCATCCATCTAGCATGTGGCCTTCCTCTCTTTCTACTGCCCTCTACCTTTCCTAACATTATTGTCTTTTCCAACGATTCATGCCTTCTCATGATGTGTCCAAAGTATGATAGTCTAAGACTAGAGCAGATCAAGCGAAAAATATCCCTAGAAGCCAAGATGCCAAAATTTAGACTCTAGGTTTTAGCATCTTGGCTTCCAAGGATATTTTTGGCTTGATCTCCTCTAGGACCCATATGTTTATCTTTTTGGCTGTCCATTGGATCCTCAGCACTCTTTTTCAACACCACGTCTCAAATGAGTTGATTTCCTCCTATCTTCTTTCTTGACTGTCCAGCTCTCACATCCATGCATGGTAATAGGGAATACGATGGTTTGTATGATTCTGACTTTTGTGCTGAGTTGTATGTCTTTGCATATTAGGATCTTTTCTATTTCTTTCATAGCCGCCCTCCCCATTCTTAATCTTCTTCTGATTTCCTGGCTGCAGTCCCTGTTCCAATCAGTGTTTGATCCCAGATATGAGAACTCTTTTACTATTTCTATTTCCTCACTGTCTAGTTTGAATGTGTGTAAGTTCTCTATGGTCATTATTTTTGTTTTATGTTCAACAGTAAGCCTGCCTTTGCACTTTCTTCTTTGATCTTCCTTAGTAGTTTTTTCCACGTCTGTGAGGTTTTCTGCTAGTATTATGGTATCGTCAGCATATTCAGATTGTTGATATTTCTTCCTCCTATTTGCACTCCTCCCTCTTCCTTGTCCAAGCTCGCTTTCCTTACAATATGCTATGCATATAAGTTTAATATGTAGGGTGATAGAATGCAGCCTTGTCTGACTCCTTTGCCAATTGGGAACCATTCTGTTTCTCTTTGTTCTGTCCTGACAGTAGCCTCTTGTCCTGAGTACAGATTCCTCATTAAGACTATCAGATGTGTTGGGATTCTCATGTCTTTAAGGGTGTTCCATAGCATTTCATGATCTATGCAGTCAAAGGCTTTGCTATAATCTATAAAGCACATGCTGATTTTCTTTTGAAACTCCCTGCTGCACTCCATTAGCCACTGTATATTTGCAATGTGATCCCTGGTGCCTCTTTCTTTCCTGAACCATGCTTGGACCTCTGGGATTTCTCTTTCCGTGTATGGTTGGAGTCTATGTTGCAGTATTTTGAACATAATTTTGCTTGCATGGTAGATTAGTTTTTGCATACTGTATTCCAAATGAACAGGCCCAAGTTGGGATTGTTGTTCTTGTTTTTGCCTGCCTGGAGGAAAATTAGACAAGGACATTGCTGCTCAAGCAGAGGGTTTGACCTGAAATCCTCTGGGTTTGTTGTTGTGTGCCTTAGAGTATTGTATATATTTGTCTGTAAGTCGACCTGATATATAAGTTGAGGGCAGTTTGGGGGCCAAAGTTATAGATTTTGATAAGTCGAGGATAAAACCTAGGGGCATGTAACAAAAGATGTAAAGGATGAGGAAAAGAAAAACAATGCCAAACAACTTGCAAAATTCCAACAGGCAAAACTGTGCTCACACTGAAGGCTGGATGAGAGAGTAGAGCAGGGTCAGTGCTTCCAGAACAGATTATACTCTTGCTTTTTACTAAGGGGTGGTTCCATTCTAAAATAAGTGTTACAGTACAGTACTTACATTACCTACTTTGACCCATGGATAAGTCAACTTAGGCTTTTTGAGTCAATTTTTTTTTACTAAAATTTCAAGACTTATACATGAGTATAAGTATATATACAGCAGTTTCCAATTTATGGCTACCCTAAGGTGAACCTATCTTCTGGGTAACTAGAGAATCCAAGAACAGAGTGTCTCACTGGAAATTGATCATCCAAAGTTTGTAAAGCACCTTGCCTAAGAATCACAGAGGTATGTGAAGGCTTTCATGGCCGGCATCCATAGTTTTTTGTGGGTTTTTCGGGCTGTGTGGCCTTCTAGAACATGGCCACACAGCCCGAAAAATCACAGAGGTACTTTGTTTCACCAATTCCAAATGGGCCAAACTGGCTACAGTTATTAAGGGAATGAAAGGAACAGATGTGCCTTGACCCAAACACTCTCTTCTGTTATTAAGTATCTTTCAAAGCAGAGACCTGGCATTCAAAAGTGGACAAGCCACTCTTTTGAATGCCGTACCTCAATGGGGATTCTCTGTTTGCCCAACCACTGTTCAGAGTGAACACAGGCTGTGCTAGATTTTGCCTTCCCGGCAGAAGAAAATGAACAGGACAGAGAAGAATCTCTGACTTACTTCATTGTTATTGTTGTTGTGTGCCTTCAAATTATTTCCGACTTATGGCAACCCAAAGGCAAACCCATCCCAGGCTTTTCTGAGCATGATTTGTTCAGAGGAAGTTTGCCTCCCTTTCAGGGTGAGACTATGTGACTTGCCCAAGGATACCAATTCGAACACTGATCTCCAGAGTCATAGTCCAATGCTCAAATCACCACACCACACTGGCTCAACTTACTCCATACTTCTCTGTATTTGTTTGAAATAATGGTCTATGGAGTTTATCGCATGCACTTTTCAGAACGGGATGGGGTCAAGCTGGAACAGGGAAAATGGGTTTTACTGCACATGAAAAATCTGCTGCTGCAGAGATTTTTGTGCCTTTTTGGTCTGCTTGATAATCACACTACCACAATAGGGATTTTGAAATAAAACTTTGTTGTTGTTAACTGACCTCGAGTTGATCTTGACTCACTCAGACCCTATGGATGAGCCATCTCCAGGACCCTCTGTCCTCCACTGCTCTGCTTAAATCCTGCAAC
>CM034703.1:14410757-14423539 GCA_020142125.1 Phrynosoma platyrhinos | reverse complement strand
TCTGTGGATTGGGATGTATATTGATCGCTTCCAATATCTTGGCCATTGTTCTGTTTTCCACATCTGCTGACATATGTTGGTTAGCACTAGAGTTGACTCTGTCAATGTGGATTGCAGCAGTTCAATTGGAATATCATCTGTTCCTGGTGATTTGTTTTTCACTATTTCTCTTATTGCAGTTTCCATCTCACTTTTTAGACTCTTGGGTTCATCTGCATATAGCTCTTCATTCCATGTGTCCTTCATAAAACTACTGGTAGCTATAAAACTGCTCAATACACAATTACAGCACTCTGATACTATGTACTTCAACTGCTATGGCTCTATCCTATATAATCTTGGGATCTGTAGTTTGGTGAGGTGTTTGGAATTCTTTGCCAGAGAGCTCTACTGCCTCTGCAAACTACAAATCCCAGGATTCCATAGGATTTAGCTATGGCAATTAAAGTAGTATCAAAGTGCTATAACTGTGTAATGTGTGTGTACGTAGATGGAGGTGGAGGATAAACATTATGCTAGAGCAGAGGTTAGGAATTTTTTTTTTTTGGCCTGGGAAGTGCCCCTTCCAGCCGTGAATAATTCAAAGTGGTAATTCATACACCCATTTGGAAATGTTCCCAAGAAGCATATAAAATGCACAGTGTACAAGAGGCAGAGATGAATTCTGTTCCAAAGCTTGCAAAGGGGACTGTTTAGTTTGTCTGTAGGGTTATTTGAAGGTTAAATACCCTGCTATCTCTGATCACCAATAAAAGAAAACTAACTGAAAAAAACTAGTGTGGGCAAGGATTGTAGAAACCATGCATGGCATGGAGAAAGGTACCAGAGTAGTATCTCTTCCCACCCACCCCACAGTAACATTAGAACCCAGGACCATCCTATCAAATACATGCAGGATTGAGAAGAATAAATACCCGGTATCCGCTGGGGGTTGGTTCCAGGACCTCCCATGGATACCAAAATCTGTGGGTGCTCAAGTCCCATTAAATGCAGTGATCAAGCTTTGATTTCTTGGAATCTGTATCTTTTAAAATATTTTTAAACCGTGGATGCTTGAATCCATGGATTAAAAAAATGGTGGCTAGGGAGGGCTAACTGTATCATGTAATTTATTAATGTGGGCAATCTGTTCAGTTTACAGAGAAGCACATGGCTAGGTTAGCTGGAATTAGTCCTTTCCTTTGGCATTTAGGTAGAATACAAACTTGTTAATAGCTATTTTCCTGATTGTCATGAATGTCAACTATCCTTTATAGCAAGCAACACTAACTCTCACTGTAACGGGGGGATAGAGGATGAAGAGGTTCAATTTCCAAAAATATAACCTTTATTTCTTGGCTGCTTTGTTTGCAATAGTGAATGGAGAGAAGGAATTTAACCTTTAGTTTTGTTGTTGTTGTGTACCTGCAAGTCACTTCCAACTTATGATGACCCTAAGGCAACCCTAGCAAGGGGTTTTCTTGGCCAGATTTGTTCGGACGAGGTTTGCATTGGCTTCCCCTGAGGCTGAGAGTGTGTGACTTGCACAAGGTCACCCAGTGGGTTTCATGGCCAAGCTGGGAATCGAACCCTGATCTCCAGAGTCATAGTTCAACATTCAAACCACTTCGCCATGCTGGCTCATAAACCTCTGAAAATATCCCCCTCCTAACAATGTGCATGGGAGCTTTTTCTGTTAAGCCTTTTTGTTGTCAGTAAAAAAGAGGTCAGGCCCAAAAAACACTTTACAAAAATTCCCTCTTCTACCTACAGTTAAAGATACAGGTGCTCTGTTTTATCTTTTCATCTGACACACCTGGGAGGAAGGCTAGAGACTGCATCTACACTTCAGAATTAATGTGGTTGGACACCACTTTAACTGTCACGGCTCAGTGCTATGGAGTTCTGTGGTTTCTAGTTTCGTGAGAGATGTAGCCTTCTCTGTCAGAGAACTCTGGTGCCAAAGCAAACTACAAGTCCCACCATTCTGTAGGATAGAGCCATGACAGTTACAGCAGTGTCAAGCTGCATTAATTCTGCAATGTGGCAACAGCCCAAATGGAAAGACACTAAACACCTCCAGGCTTTTAAGGCTGCTGCATGCAGAAAACTATATGCAGAAGTGCAAAGTTTGGCAGGTACTGAAACTATGAAAATAAGTACAATATGGAAGAGTTATTTAAACAGGGATGGCAAATTGCTGGTCCTCTAGATCAGAGCTTCTTAAGCCATCTGATGTGAGGTTTAAGAAGTTTCTCTCCAATATGTTGGGAACCAGCACCATATTGGAGAGCCAATGTGGTGTCGTGGTTTGGGCATTGGACTATGATTCTGGAGACCAGGGTTCGAATCCCTGGTCGGGTGACCTTGGGCAAGTCACAGTCAATCAGCCTCAGAGGATGGCAATGGCAACCCCCCCCCCTGAAAAAACCTGCCAAGAAAACCCATAAGTTAGGAAGTGACTTGAAGGCACACAACAACAACAACAACAACAACAACAACAACAACAACGCCCCATATTTGTGTGCCATTGTTTTTCCCCTGTAAATTTGATATGGAACAACAGCCTATGGCCCACGGACTGGCACTGACCCACTTTTGAGTGCCATTGCTGTGACTCCTGGCCATGCAAACTGGGATTATAGGATTGCAAGGTGAAATAAGGGACAGAGAATATGTACCTTTAACCAGTTGTGTAGAAGAGGGGATTGTGGCAGGTGTGGCTTCTAATACAACCTACTGAAATCCCCTCTTAGGCACAGCCATTAAAAGTACAGGAGCTGTGTCCATTCTTTTACCTGGCAATCTTGGAGTCTTCTGTTAGTTTTTGTCTAACACCCCTTGCCCCCCGTCCCTGTCTTTAAGGGACAAGAGCATCTGTATCTGTTCATCTCCATTGGGTGACTTATTTATGGCAGGAATGGGAACTGTGCAGCCCTCCAGATGTTGTTGGACTGCAACTCCCAGAAGCCCCAGCCAGCATAGCCATCTATGGGAAAATAACTATGAGCAGGAAAAAAAATGATAATGAAGCCATCAGTAATTGAGTAGGAGGGAAAAGGATTTTTAAATTTTCCCAAGCATTTTGCCCCACATTTATGGGAAATGCTGGGAGTAGCTGAAGGATCAAACCCTCCCAAACCCTGCTTTACGAACAAGAAGTTACCAACAGATTATTCAGCCTTACAGTTCTGTGTCTCTCTGTGTGAGTGACTGCTGTAAAGGTGGCAGATGTGGGGTGACCTTGATTGTACAGATGTGCCTTGAGCAAAACCGAAAAAAAGGAAGCAAAACTATGCAGTCACTGCACCCACTTCTCTTTTTCACATTTTCCTTGAACCACAGCAATTGTGAAAAAAAAAATTGTGGGTGCAGAGGACCAAATCTGTGCTGCTGGCAGCTTCTCAAGAAGATTTGGAGGACTAAAGTAGCTCAACTCACCTGCAAATAGTACAGGAAGCTGCATGTCTGATACGCTTCCTCTATTCACCCCAGCCACCCATTACTATCAAGTAATGCTCTCCATCTGGTGCCATCACTTTTATTTAGCTGTTGCACCAGGCATACTAGATTTAAAATGTTAAACAAATAAATAAATACAGTGAGTCTTTGGTATTCACTGGAGTTTGGTTCAAGGACCTCCCCAAGGATGCCAAAATTTGTGGATGCTCAAGTCCCATTACATACAATGGCATAGTAAAATGGTGTCTCTTATATTCAAAGGCAAAATCAAGGTCTGTTTTTTGGATATATATATATATATATATATAGAGAGAGAGAGAGAGAGAGAGAGAGAGAAATATTTTCAATCCATGGATCTGTTGATTACAATAATCTATAGATACAGAGGGGCATTCCTAAGGCTTTCTTCATACATTATTGGAGACACACAGGGGCTGCTGGCGATGTTCTCTCCCTGGATCTTAACACACCTCTCTCTGCGTAATCTACCTTGCAGACTTGTTGTGAACATCACAGGCAGTATGCAGGATTCTAGGAGTCGTAGTCCAAAAATAATTTATCCAAGCTCCCAGGGAGGGATGCAAAGGTGTTGCCTGACATATAGCCTGCTGCCACACTGCAGAATTAATGCAGTTTGACATTGCTTTACCTGTCATGGCTCCATCCCATAGAACCCTGGGATTTCTTGGTTGTTGTGGCACCAGAGCCTTCGGACAGAGAAGGCTAATCTCACAAAACTACAAATCCCAGGATTCCATAACATTGAGCCATGGGAGTTAAAGCAGAGTTACCTGCAGCCATAGCTGCTTTGAGTCGCTATATTGAAAGACAGCATATAAGAAAATGATGATGATAATGATGATGACGATGATGATGATGATGATGATGATAGGGTACTGCATGAGCATTGGGCTATGACTTTGGACACCAGGGTTTGAATCCTGGCTCAGCCATGTAAACCCACTGGGTGACCTTGGGCAAGTCATACTCTCTCAGCCTCAGAGGATGGCAATGGCAAACCCCCTCTGAAAAAAATGTGCCAAGAGAACCTGGTGATAGGTCCGCCTTAGGGCTGCCATAAGTCAGAAACCACTTGGAGGCATACAACAATAACAACAACGACAAATGTGCCTTCAAGTCATCTGTCAACTGATGGTGACCCCCTGAATTTCATAGGGTTTTCTTAGGTCAAACATTTATTTGGTGAGAGAAGGTCAGAAGACAAGGCGCAGCAAAATTATGCAGGAGGAGAAATTGTGTAGAAAATGTTCCTCATGTGTGGGAGTTGACATCAAATTGTTTTTTTCGAGTGTGGAACTTACATATAATTAAAACAGAACCATTATGTCCCAGACATGGGGGAATTTCAAGGATGCAAAAGGATCCACCACCCCCAAAATAGCAGAAAAGATGTGGGCAGGGGCCTGGGAGATAGTATGACGGGAGGCTGAGCATGCACAGTTGCAAAGGAAATCTGAAAATCTATGGGAGGGGATGGGAAACTATCAGAGCAGGAATGAAATGCAGTACCATGAAACAGGGCATAGTTGTTTTACTGGTTGGTTGGGTAAATGGAACTAGAGCATTCTATGGTGCAACATTTTGTTGCAGATCCTGTCTGTCTCATGCATCATAAATAGACAGATGTCTGTCTATGCTGCACAGCAGCCTTTGGTTTCGTGCCAGGACGGCCAGTGTTCAAGAACGCTGGGAGCTGTAGTCTAAAACATACGCACATGTGATGGAAGGAGGTTGAAAGTATATTGCAGAAGATTTTAACTAAGAGATGGAAAAAAACATGATATAAATGAAGCCATTAGTAACCGAATAGGGAATAAAGGGAAAGAAAATAGCTTTTGCACAGTGGGGCGAAAAAGTCCAGGAGAACACCAGGGACCATTTGAGCGATCATCATTATGCAGAGCTGGAAAAAGTTCCTTTTTGCCGCTACAACTTCCAAAACCATCCAGTCAGTATGACTGGGGAGACTGTGGGAGGTGGATAGGAAAAAAGTCAATAGTCAAAAATCTACTTGTTATAATTTGCTAGTTTCCCCCCAAAAGGTCAAAGTCCAGAGTTACCCTTTTGGACTAAAACTCCCAGGATTTCACCAGCCAGCTGGTACCCCAAAATATAATGCATATACACACACGCACATAGACATATACCCGGAAGCGCTGCAATTATTATACTTATCTTACTTGATGGACTTAACCTAAGGGAGAGTGATGATTGTGCTGGTTGTTTGCTTAAAATATTTGAAGTGTCTTTCTCTACCAACAGCATTAGTCATTTTGGGACTTTCCAGTCATGCGGAGTGGCAAGTTCCATTAAATCTCTCAGAAGGGCTACATTTGAGCCCTACGGGATTATATCCAAAAGCCGATCCAGTCCAATTTAGTTTTCACAGTTGACCAACAAGTTGCCCATAGGAAACCAACAAGCTATGGGAATGGGTAGAATTGGCCCTCTGTATCCACAGATTTTTTTTTTTTTATCCACAGATTCCATCATCCACAGCTTGAAAATATTCAAAAATAATATAAATTCGAAAAGCAGACCTTGATTTTGCCATTTTATGTAAGGGACACCATTTCATTATGCCATTGTATTTAAGGGGACTTGAGCATCCATAGATTTTGCTATCCACAGGAAGGTCCTGAAACCCCAGTAGATAACAAGGGATTGCTATAATATGGGATTTATTGGCATTTCATTCAAGCTATATAAGAGGAAAAGCTTTCCAACCTTCAAAGAGGTGAAATCCCTTATAATAAGGGAAACCAACCAGCTTTGCAGAGCCAGTGTGGCACAGTGGTTTAAACCTGGACTCTGGAGATCAGGATTCAATTCCCCACTTGGCCATGGAAATCCACTGGGTGACCTTGGGTGAGTCACACTCTCTCAGCCTCAGAAAAACCTACCTTAGTCTGAAACAACTTGAAGGCAAACAACAACAAACCAGTCCTACAAGGGCCAAACTGTTTGACCCTTAAATAAGGGATTTCCCTCATAGTTGGGGCTATCTGGCAATAGGATTTCAGCAGGGACAATAGAGAGAAAAGGTGATAAAGGAAGGTGACCCACCAGCAGCTCTGAGCTCCTCCAGAGCTTGAGAATATCACTTTTTTAACTGCATCTCCCAGAATCCCCCAGCCAGTATAGCTACTGGCCATTGAACTAAATGGGGCTGACCCTCAAGTGAGTGCAGGATTGGAGCTGGATCTCTGAGGAGCAGGCTGTTCTAGACTGCACAGGAGCAGGGGCTCATAGTAAATATGGCAACCAATACAGAATGGAGCCAACATGGCCTAGTGGTTTAAGTGTTGGACTATGACTCTGGAGACCAGGGTTCGAATACCCACTTGGCCATGAAATTCACTGGGTGACCTTAGGCAAGTCACACTCTCTCAGCCCCAGGGGAAGGCAAAGGAAACCCCCCTCCGAATAAATCTTACCAAGAAAATCCCATGATAGGCTCCCCTTAGAGTTGCTATAAGTTGGAAACGACTTAAAGGCACACAACAAGTCTCACTTTAGCCCTGCAAAGCTTCCTCTCAGCTACACTTGAACAGGGCCAAAACTATGTAAATGCAACTATCTATCCACCTGTTGTGGGTTATGGCAATCCACAGACAAGAGTTTGACATGGAGGGTTTTTTCGAGTTGTTGTTCTTGCCGCGTGCCTTCAAGTCATTTCCGACCCTAAGGCGAACTTATCATGGGGTTTTCTTGGCAAGTTTCTTCAGAAGGGGTTTGCCACTGCCATCCTCGGAGGCTGAGAGAGTGTGACTCATCCAAGGTCACCCAGTGGGTTTACATTTTTTGGATTACAACTCCCCAAACCCTCCTCCCCCTTCCAACATTGCTACCAATGCTTGCTAGGGGTCCTAAGAGTTTTAGTTCAAGTAACTTTCCTGAGCTCAATGTATCTGAGGGAGTAGACTGAAGTCTAGCAAAACTCATGCTGCCAAATTAAGGGGGGGTTATATGATTGTTATAAAATGTGGGAGGTACTTTTAATGTAAGCCGCCTTGATAGCTTCGGCTAAAGGCGGGGTATAAATAAATTATTATTATTATTATTATTATTATTATTATTATTATTATTATTATTATTATTATTATTTCTTTCAATCGGTGCTACAAGATCTCTCCACATACTGATTTTGCAGACTAACCCAACTATGTCTTTGCATTTCCTGAGCTCAGTTGACAGCAAAGTCACAGAATCACAGAGTTGGAAGAGACCACAAGGGCCATCCAGTCCAGAAACCCCCTGCCATGCAGGAACTCACAATCAAAGCACCCCTTTACTTTCCTAGCAAGACAAAGACAAAAAAAAGTTCCTTTTTGACTTACCCAAAAGATGAAGCTAATCAACAGCAACACAGTTTTGGAAGCAATCACTCCAAAGTCCATCCTGTCCCTCTGTACACCCTGCTGTATATATAAATTAGCTTGGAGAGGGTGATAAAATAGGTGATGCCCACCAAAAAAAAGCAATGCAAGGCAGCTGTGTGTTCACTTTTTTGGCTCTCACTGGGACTCTTTGCTGAGCTTTCCCAGCTATGATCGCATGATCCACTCCTAGTCACATGCTTCCTTATGTACAGTGCAAAACAACACTCACTGCAGCCTCTTATTGCTCCCCATAACCTCATCATTTATTGTGACTAATAGGGCTACCGTAAACCTTCTGGAAGCACTGCCTAAGCAAAAGGGAAGTACCGTATCATTCCTAATAGCAGCTCCAAACTGATGAGACTTTCAAGGCAGGCTCTTGAAGCAGATGTTTCTGGCAACTGTAGTGCAGAAAAGTAATTTCCCCTCCTCCTGAACATGGTTCTCATCCTCCTTAAGTAGAAAGAAACTGAATCAGGGACAGAGGCAGACAAGGGAATCAGTATATGAATTAACTAACTCAAAAGAAACAGGCGGACTTAGTGGTTTATTTGTCTAGTTATCAACTGAGTGTAGAGGAGAGATCACTGTTGAATTGGGTAGAATTCAAAGATGTAGCTGTGTTATTCTGTAGAATCAGTAGGTAAAGAGATCTTGTAGCACCTTTTTTTTCTTTGTAGCTCCAAAGGAGATTATGGGCCTTTGCAGACTGCCAGAAATATTGCAAACTGACTGGGGTTGCAGACTGCCAGAAATAGTGCAAATTGAGTCCACTTTTAGGGTTAGGGTTAGTGCTAGGGAATCATGGGAATTGTTGTTGTTTTTCTGAGACATTGAGCCTTCTCTGTCAGAGAGCTCTGGTGCCACAATAAAATACAGTTCCCATGATCCCCTAACCCTAACTCTTAAAGTGGATTGAATTTGCACTATTTCTAGCAGTCTGCAAAGGCCCTATCACACGGGAAAAAGGATGGGAGCAAAGCGGATCACCCAAAGATTATCATATAACGCTGTGCTTATCCTGTCATTATCCCATCAATGAAATGGACCTATCACACAATCGCCCAAAGATTATGATACGAGGTTGTGCTTATCTCATCATTATCCCATCAATGAAATAGATTTATTGTGAAATCACCCGAAGATTATCATATGAAGTTGTGCTTATCTTTATGTCATCAATGAAATGGAATTGTCCCATCAGTTTTCATTAATGGAAACTTCCGTTAATGAAAAATGACAGGACCATTCCATTATCATTGACAGGGTAATGATGGGATAAGCACGATATGTGTGATAATCTTCTGGGTGATTGCGCAGTAAAGACAAGATAAGGATAAGGATTGCTCCTGTCCTTTCCCCCGTGTGATAATCTCCACTGAGACTAAAGAAGGAAGGTGACAGCACGAGCTTTCATAAATTTAAGTCTACTTCCAAATGCATCTGAGGAAGTAGACGTAAGTCTACGAAAGTTCATGCTGCCAACTTCTTGCTGTTGAATTTGGGTTTATCACTTGTGCCTACCCCAAAATACACAGTGGTCCCCCCACATTTTCTGGAGTTAGGGGCAAAGGACTCCAGTGAATGTGGAAAAGCTGCAAATAACTTACGTCTACTTCTTTTTATCTAAGAAAATACCTTTTTGGAATCTCCAGGTGCTCCAGTGCAACTCTATGGTCAACATCTGCCAAAAAGTGATCATATAATCATGCTAGAGGACCTACAAATGCCTGAAGAAGCAAAACTCTATGGTCAACTTCTGGCAGAGTTGTGTCGGAGGACATAGAGGTTCCTAAACAGAACATATTAAACAAAAACACAAATAATCAAATCCACAAAAGTCAAAGCCACAAATGTGGAGGGCCGACTGTAATGTGGTTGTTGTTTTTTTCCCTGAACACTGTTCTCATCTATCTTAAGTAGGAAGAAACTGAATCAAGAGACAGAGGCGAATGAGGGAATCTGTATATAGATCAGCTCAAAATAAACAGGTAGTTAATTTGTCTTGCTATCACATGAGTGCCAAGGAGAGATCACTGTTGAATTTGGGTTTATCATTTGCCCCAAATAAATTTGGTGGAATATACGGAGAAAAAAATGAATCTAAATATTGTGCCCCCTTGGTTGAATCAAGATTAAAAAATTCCTCAGTACACCCAGAAGACGGATCAAATTTCTGGACCCTTGGACCAGGGACAATTTTGTTGACATCACAGGAGATGAGAAGAGGCTTCTTATCAGATAGCTCTACCAGAGATGGATCAATTTCTGGTTGTTTTTTAGACCCACCACTACCACGTTGTTCCTCCAGAAACTGTGTGATCCTCTTAGAATTGTGTTTTGTCTGGGAGGGCATTTCTGCAGCTGTTCTCTGAAGTGGTACTTTTATCAGCAGATGTTGTTGATAATGATTACCATGCTATTTTTAAAATGCTGATTTCTGCAGATTAACTTCCATGGTAGATACAAAAAGAGTGGGTGCGGAGTGTCCTGTTTTTGGGTTGCTGTTGACTAGCAACTTTATTCCTGAGCCCAAAGGCTCGGAACTCAGAGTTATACCAGGATGGAGGCAAGAGTAAACGACGATATGGAAGGCGTGTATTAAATGTGATCTTTTGCCTGTTTTTCTCATAAGAAAAACTTACTATCAGTGGAAAATGGTTCTGGTAAATGGTTCTGGTTTTGGTGTGGATATAGTGAGGCTGCAGAGCATTTGGCCCATGGAAGTGTCCCCATCAAGTCACAAGCATCTTTTGACAGCCCAAAATGTATATACAGTTGCCCCTCCATTTTTACAGGGTATCCATTCCGGACACCACCACCCCAGAGAAAACGGAAACTCAATGATATTCAAGCCTCATTGGTTTGAATGGTGGTGCGCGCTTGTGGGCACACACCCCATTATGTGCCCTCCATTTCCCACCCGCGGATAGGCGCAGGATGTGGATTTGAAGCCTGCGAAAACAGAGGGGCAACTGTATAAAGTCTGTTAAGATATTACATGGATCAGAGCTTGTGTTGTAGCCCAGGTAATTGTTGCAGCAGGATTTACTCCTGAACAGGCATGAAGAGATCTGCGGGTTCATTCCCACTTGCATTTAAACCAGTTTGCAAGTTGCATTGACACGCGGTCGCTGAATCGATTCATAACGATGCGTGGTTCTCACTGTCGGAAGCAAATTATTTCATTATTCCATGCATTAGTGTCTTTTTAACATGATTGTAGTTCACACTAGATTTGTGTTGCTACAAAGTGCATGCTCAGTATTGAATGCGATTGATCCATCCTGACCTTTTTTAAAAAAAAGTCAATCATATGGTGCGTATCTATGCTTCATCGGTAACGCAACCAGGAGACCCATTACTCACACTAGAGAACACACAGAAATGCTAGTAATCACAAAATCCATCATTTAATTTAAAAAACACATGCTAAACTCCCCTCCCCAAGGAAAGCACCCCTATTATTATCCTACCTCTTCAAAATGTTCCGGTACAACCTGGAAAAAAATACAAAAACAACTGGATCAGGACCAGTGAGATTTACAGGGAAACTTGGCAGTGTTTAAAATCTAAAATTGAAAGCCCCCACGGTAGTCAAAAGACAGCACCGAGGCAGCGCTGAGAGGGGGGAAATTGGTGGATTTCCAAAACTTGGGGCAGGATGGGTTACACTCCTCTGCCAACCCTCTGACATATAGTTCCTCCCCTCCAGTGCAATGCGATTGAGATCCAAACGTCGTTCACATTTGTTGAACGCACTTGCAAAACAATTCCAAAAGATCCGTCTTCAAAAAATGCGATTCTTTTACATTTGTTAGGGTTAGGGTTAGGGTTAGGGTTAGGGTTAGGGTAGATGCACCCACCTTGATTCTCCACGATTCAAACTGAATACAGTCGGGTTTGAAATTGTTTCCAGTGTGAATGAAGCACACATAAACTGATCAGCAAATCAGATTAAATCATAGTGGGAATGAGCCCTGAGCTGTACTTTTCCTGCTTAGTGGGAAAATGTCCAAATCAAAGCAGTCAAATTTGTTCCTGATCCCTTCCTTTTTCTTTAGTCCCACTCAATATTGGAATTCATCTGGCAAAATTCTTCCTAGAGTGCAATTTGGCTTTAGGGCTGCCACTACACTGCAAAATTAATGCAGTTTGACATCGCTTTAACAGCCATGATTCAATGCTATGAAATGCTGGGATTTGCACTTTTGTGAGATATTTAGCCTTCTATGGGTGTATCTACACTGTAGACATAATGCAGTTTGACACCACTTTAAGTGCTGTAGCTTCATCCTATGGAACCCTGGGATCTGCAGTTTTAAAAAGTCTGTAACCTTCTCTGCCAGAGAGTGCTGGTGCATTACCAAATTACAAATCCCAGGATTCTGTAGGGTGGATCCATGGAAGTTAAAGTGGTGTCAAACTGCATTATTTCTATAGTGTAGATGTACCCACTGTCAGAGAGGTCTGGTGCTACAACAAACTACAAACCCCAGGATTTGATAGAATGGAGCCATGACAGATAAAGCAGCGTCAGACTCCATTAATATTGCATTGCGGCAGCAGCCTTAGTCCAAAAAGCTTCCCCACTCTCTAAAGGTAGGGAAGGGTATCATAGCCCTCTGAGGCCTCGTTCCCACTATGATTTAAAGTGAATTGGTTATCGGGTTATATGACTGTCGTTCCCACTTGAAACCAATTCTGATCCTATTGAACTCAGCTGCAATCACAATGAAGCAAGGCAAATGCAAAACCCCCGGTGTTTCCTGACACTAGTTTTTTGGCAGTTCTTTTAAAAAGAATCGATTCCGAAGTGTGTTCAACAAGTGGGAATGACGTATCTGAATCGGATCATACCGGAGGGGAGGGACTAATGGCAGAGGGGTATTTACCATCCATCCTCAGTTTTTTTGGGAAATCGGCCATTTCCCCCCC
>CM034703.1:14383965-14398527 GCA_020142125.1 Phrynosoma platyrhinos | reverse complement strand
TGTGATAACGTCCTATGTCTGTTCAGAGGTACACCCCACTTCCACAGCTTTCCTGACTGTTTAACTCCTTAAGACAACCTTTCCAATTCCTCAGTTACAGATGGCAGTTTTTCTGCCTGCAGACTGCAACTTTTACAGGGTATTTAAATTTTAAATAGACTTCTTATCTCTGGGCTCATCCAAACAGTTGAAAAGCCTTGGGATTTGACAGACATTGTACTTGTTCTGTTGGGCTAATATGAAGGAGAGTCCAATTAAAATTATGACTCATCCATGAAGTTACTGCATACTTTATGGATTAATTTCCTCTCTCAGCTTCATCTACCTCAGATTATTTGTGAGGACAAAATGGATGTAGACCATGCATACTGTCTCAAACTCCTTGGATAATTTAGAAAAATGTGTGATGGAATATATAAAAGGGTTATTCCAAGGGATTCACATTTTTTTAAAAAAGTTTTGAGAATTAATATGAATGCTCCTGATTGTCCAGTACATGAAGATTAGATTGCCTTACAAAGTTCAGCTCTTGATGGCTTAGAGAGGACTGCATTAATTAAGCAAGCCTCACTTCATTAGACGTCACAACTTTGTTTCCATGCTTAAAATGAAAGAGTTTAAAGTGTAATTCACTTGAAATGAGCCCAAAAGTATGATCTGCATCCAGCATTAAAATTTTATCATTTAAAAATATTTTAAAACTTCTTAAAAGTCTTAAATTCATCAGTACAGTTATTTGAAGTGTTTGTATTTATCTACTAATCACTGTTTTTCAAGGGACTCATACTATACATAAAATACATCAAAATGTCTGTGTGTCTGTGCATGTGCCTTCAAGTTGCCTGTTAAATTATGGTGAACACATGAATTGCAAAGGGTTTTCTTAGGCAAGGAATACTCAGAGGTAGTTCTGCCATAGGAAAGAGCTATAATGGAAGGGTACCTCACTCCCTGATTCTGGGTGTTCCGGCAGCCACTATGCTTCTAAATTAGGATAATTAGATGCAAAAATCTATACTCTGGACAAGAGGCTACTGTCAGAACAGAACATGGAGAAACAGAATGGTTCCCAATTGGCAAAGGGTCTGACAAGGCTGCATCCTATCACCCTAACTATTCAACCTATATGCAGAACATATTGTAAGGAAAGCAGGCTTGGACATGGAAGAGGGATGAGTGAAAATAGGAAGAAGAAATCAATAATATGAGATATGCTGACAACACCTCAATACTAACAGAAAACCTCACAGACCTGGAACAACTACTAAGGAAGACCAAAGAAGAAAGTGCAAAGGCAGGCTTACTGTTGAATATAAAGAAAGCACATTCAAACTAGACAATGAGGAAATAGAAATAGTAAAATAGTCTGGGGTCAAACATTGATCGGAATGGGGACTGCAGCCAGGAAATCAGGAGAAGATTAAGAATGAGGAAGGCGGCTATGAAAGAACTAGAAAAGATGCTAAAATACAAAGACATACAACTCAGCACAAAAGTCAGAATCATACAAGCCATTGTATTCCCTATTACCATGCATGGATATGAGAGCTGGACAGTTAAAAAAGAAGGAAAATCAACTCATTTAACATGTGCTGGAAAAGAGGATTCCATGGACAGCCAGAAGGACAAATGAATGGGTCCTAGCCAGAAATATCCCTAGAAGCCAAGATGACAAAACTTAGACTGTCATGCTTTGGATGCATCATGAGAAAGCATGAATCATTGGAAAAGACAATAATGTTAGGAAAGGGGGAGGGAAGTAGAAAGAGAGGAAGGCCACATGCTAGATGGGTGGACTCTATTAAGGAGACCACGAATATGAGTTTGTAGGAGCTGAGCACAGCAGTAGAGGACAGGGTGGGGTAGGGTGCTGGAGATGTCTCATCAGCAGGGTCACCATGGGTTGAGATTGATGCGAAGGTAGTTAACAGCAACAACAAAGATGCAAAAGAGGACAGGGCTCCTGTACTTTTACTAGTTGTGCACAAGAGGAAATTTCTGCTGAAATGGCCAGTTCTGCACAGTTACAAAAAGTGCAGGAGCCCTGTCATCTGTTTCATCTGTCTGTTTATCCTGAAACTCTAGTACATGTCAGATTTCAAAGGAAATAACTTCAGTCTTGAAATGGTTGCCAGAGCAGCCAGAAGTTAGTCCTTCACAAAGCAGGTTTTCGGCATCCAGGTTGCTGCTGCTGACATTTGCAGATTTGGCTTCTAGTAGCAGATGCCAGAGGCTCTGGGAAAGTAAAATAATGCCACATCCACACAGCTGTTAGATGTTCAGTCACTGGCTAGTGAACAGGTATATTCTACATTGTCCGTTTCTTTTCTCAAAGTAGATTTTTCTTTCTTCTGATTTGTAGTGTCTTTCTTCTTTCCACACAAACTCAGCATTCTGAATCATTCTTTAAAAATATCTCAGTTCAGTTTGAAAAGTGTCAAATATTACTGGATTCTTAATTAATTAAAAATCTCTCCAGGCTCAGGAATCTCCTGGAAGCAGAGGAGAAAGGTTACCTTGCTGAAATAGAATTACAAGAAGAAAACATAGAGGGCCGGCAAAACAACATGAGAGTACGAGCAAAACAGCTAAGAGAAAAGAGAGAGGAAGCTAGGCGGAAACTTGTGGCAGAAAAAAGGGAGCAGCAGTTCAGGTACGTTGGTCATAAATATTGTTGCTCCTGCCAAGAGCCAGGGGAGGTGGTTTCCTCAGCCTTTGGATGTCTGCTATTGAGGGTGGGCAGGTGGAGGGACTCATCATACCAGTACATGAAGGGAAAGCAAGATCAAAACCACAGGTGTATAGTTGTATACACAGAGCTCTTTATCACTAATAGCCATTTCATAACTTCTAGTGCATGAGTAGAAATTATTTGGCCTGTGGGCTGTATGTGGACCTTGGAGGAGGAGTCCAGTGCAATTCTTGGAACCATGACCAACCTCCCAAAGTCCTCAGCACACTGCCATTCCTTTTTGGCTGAAAAAGCATTCACTTAACATGGTTAGGGGGTCCAGCTCTAAATAGTAAAATCCCCCAGGCCCGGAAAGGGGACTGGGAGTCCCAGTTTTGGAGAAAAGATAGGGAATAAGTCAGAGGTTGGCATCATGAAGGCTGTGGGTCATAGGCAACCTTTGGATTTTACTTTGTGGTACCAGAAACCCCACAACCCTTATTTTAAAAAATTGGCATGATTTTGGAGAAGTGAAAATACCCTTGGTCCACTACCACAAGCACCCCAGGACCTATGCTGCCCCCAAATACCTCCATTTTCCTCTGCACTCCCTCTCAAAATGGCAACAAGAGGAAAGTGGAAGTATTTGGGCTGCTGTGGAGAGGGATGCTGCCCAGAATGTGTCTGACTTACTTAGCTTCAGAATTTAACTTACTGTTTCCATCCTTGTCCTACAATGTGTACCCAGCATGCACAGTGTTGGGAGGTGGCCAGTAAGCACAATCCTGTTTGAGCAGCCATAGAAACCTCTAAGAATTCTTACTTGTCTGTGATGTGTAGTGTAGAGGAGGGAAAGTTTTTACCATTCAGATGTCTGAGACTTCATTAACCTTGCCTGGTATAGGAAGTGGTAAGGAATTTGGGGATTGGGGATGTCCTAGACATCTGGAAGGCTAAAAGTTCCCTGCCCCAGATGTTCTGCACAGTGTTTGTTTTTCTCTTTTGACCTAAACAGATGTATTGTATCCAGAGGTGGAAGTTCTAATTTCTGCTTCCCTGAACAATGCTTATTTCCCTGAATGGGTGGTAGGAGAACCACTTTGTGGTTCTCTTAAATACATCACATGAATATTGTGTTTTACTTGCTCTTCCTGTACTACAAAAATTTTCATTTAAAACCTCTCCATTCTAGCCTTTGGGAGCGTTTCATATTTATATGTCTATATTAAAGAAAATTCAAATTCCCTTTAAAAAGGCATAACAGCATATCATTCTGTCTTTTTTAGTATAACGTTTGTCATTTCTTACAGAGAAGATGGGAGCCTCAAAGATTCTGCTGTAGTCCATAAAAATGGATAAATGTTGGTGAAGGGCACTAATTTGGCTCCTGGCTTTAGGAAGCAACATTCAAATTATCACTTGCTCTGTAGCAAAGACCTGAGGACAGCAAAGTGAGAAAGTCCAACAACCATCTGGGGGAGCAGATGTTTATTAGTGGCTGTAAAAGCTGCTTTGGAGAATTTACTTTGATAGAACTGAGGAGCAATTGCAGAGTTGTTTTGTATTAGAAATTCACTGCTTTAGCTAGCTTTTTAATTTAACTCTTACTTTGACTTGTAGATGTCTAATATATTCCTAAATCACAGAAATATAATACCTCTTGTTACAATGAGAATGCTTTTATTAGGACCAGCCAAGATGTCACAAGATAGGGCCTTTGCAGACTGCCAGAAATAGTGCAAATTGAGTGCACTTTAACTGTCCTGGCTCAGTGCTAGGGAATCATGGGAATCATGGGAAGTGTAGTTTATCTGAGTTATCCAGGTTTTTTCACTAAAGCTCCATGGTCTCCTTTGCATCGTGAATTTGAGGAAAGAGTTCTGGAAATTTTAAATATTTTCTGACTATTTTTTGACATTCCAGTTGGTTCTAATGATGATACTGCACAACTGTAGATTTTACAGATTTTCTTATGGGCCAACATGAGTTTATCTGCTTAGATTACTATCTATATGTGGAACTGGACAACAAAGTTGTATGCAGTCCTCTGCATGTTTTTTCCTGGGAGTAAACCCCATTGAACACAGCGGATCATTTAGGGCAGGGGTAGGCAACCTTTCCCCTTTAAGGGCCGAAGGACTTCAGCTCCCAGAAGCCCAGGAGCTATTGGCCAACATGGGACTATTGGCCAACATGGCTGAGGCTTCTGGGAGCTGAAGTCCCTCGGCCCTTAAAGGGGAAAGGTTGCCTACCCCTGATTTAGGGCCTTTGCAGACTGCTAGAAATGGTCCAAATTGCGTCCACTTTAAGGGTTCGGGTTAGGGTTAGGGTTAGGGTTAGGGTTAGGAAATCATGGGAACTGTATTTTATTGTGGCACCAGAGCTCTCTGACAGAGAAGGCTCAATGTCTCAGAAAAAAAAAACAATTCCCATGATTCCCTAGCACTAACCCTAACCCTCAAAGTGGACTCAATTTGCACTATTTCTGGCAGTCTGCAAAGTCCCCTAGTTTCTGTTAATGGGATTTTGAACCCATCATACTTTCTTTGAGTGCCATGATTTCTAATGCCTTCAAACTGCATATTTGCTGACTAGAGTGTGGTAAAAGTGGTACAAATAGGAGAGAAAACTTAATATTTTCAGCATTCAAATTGGACTAAAAAAACCAAAATTACAGGTTATTAGAGAATAAATCTTGTACTAGCAACAGCAGAATGTAAGAAATTGCCTTAAGTTCAAGGGCAAACTGAATACGCTGTTGTTCACATCTTTTTTTAGTTATTCAATAATGACCTTGTACTGTTATTCATTTTAAGCAATATCCAGAGCAGAACCTAAAATTGATTGCACCCTCAGTTTTCAGTATCCATTCCTTTGGTACATCATAACAATTATTTATGTCAAAACGGTGCCATTTTTATGTTGCTTCCTTTTTTCTTTGTTAAAAAGGATATCCTATTGATCAGCAGTGAAGCTGTTGATTTTTATTTGCAGAGTCAAACTCTGGCACCTGCAAATTAAATCTAAACTGAGAACAGATCTTAACTGTATTCCTCTGTTCCAGTAGCCTCAAACCCAGAAAACAGCAGTGTAAGGATTTGTAAAAGTGTTCTCCAAATTTAATCCAGCTGAGTTAGCTGATATACTATTTGATTTGCCAGAATATTTAGTTGAAACATAAAGGGGTTCAAAACTTGCAAAGTTAGTTTTTGAATTACTCTCCCAGAATCCAGCTAGCATATCCAAGCTCTAGAGATGATAGGTGCAAAAAGGTCAGTTAGGAAAACTTTCAGCTCATTTTGGGTTCCATGTTTTGGAGAACACTTGAGTAAGAGCCTCTCAGTGCAATTTCCTCATTGTTGCCCTTCTCACTGCTGCTTCTGTTGTTACTCATTCACTTTCCTTTCCTTTCCTTCTGTGCCCAACCTGCACACCTCCCAGAGGGAGAGGAAAAGGTGAGTAGAGTTTACTCTGATTCATGATCCTTCCACTGCTTGCTGTCTTGCTTACTTGTTGGCTTGGAGAGAACATGTCAAGAGTAAGCAAAAGTAGCAGCAGGTGCAAGAG
This sequence comes from Phrynosoma platyrhinos, assembly GCA_020142125.1. Classification (NCBI taxonomy): domain Eukaryota; kingdom Metazoa; phylum Chordata; class Lepidosauria; order Squamata; family Phrynosomatidae; genus Phrynosoma; species Phrynosoma platyrhinos. Next base: position 14,392,289 of record CM034703.1, on the reverse strand, counting down.
GATTTATGATGAGCCCCCTAGTAGAGAGAGCCAGCATGGTGTAGTGGTATGAGTGTTAGACTATGACTTGAATACAGGGTTTGAATCCTTGCTCAGCTATGGAAACTCACTGAATGACCTTTGGGAAGTCACACTCTCTCAGCCTCAAAGGGGGGGCAAAAGCAAACCTCCTCTGAACAACTCTTGCCAAGAAAACTCTATGAGAAGTTCACCTTAGGGTTGCCATAAGTCGAAAACAACTTGAAGGCACATAACAACAACAACCCCTAGTGCAGTGAGGGCCTTAGAGGTATCCTGAAATGCTTACCTGAAACCATCTCTGTTCCAGTTAAGAGGGAAACCGGTTTATTGCCCACATATGCATGTTGCTCCTCTCGCCCTTGTGTAGCATGCTGTTGATGAGCAAGCAGGGCATCTTTTCAGCTGAAGCAAGAGAGCCAAGAGTCAGTTAATTTTAGAATTATTCCTTTAAAATGGTTCTGTTTATTTTCATAAGGTGAGTAAATTGTGTTAAAGCAGCTGTTTTTGCTTCTCAGTTACTTGGGCAATGAAGATTCCAGCACTTTATGTTTATGTTTCCCCTTTATTTGCTCAGATGGAGAGAGAGATCGGACATGTAGGTCCTAAAGGGCGGCCTGGTTTTGAGACACCATCCAGAGTGTCCAGAGCAGAAGATACTTAATAGATCAGTCTGTCTGCTGATGTTAACCAGCAAACATAGGACAAGGCAGGGATTTGATATTGGGATCACTGGGTATCAGCTATAGTTGTTCCTAAGAGGATTCCCATAACCGACCCCTCCAATCTTGCTTTGTTAACTGTCCCTCTCCAGATGATGGAGTTGGCAGTAACGAAAGTGAAAAAGAGGAGTAGCCTTCTGTTGTCTAGCCTTCTTCTTCTGTGTGGATTGGGCCCTGATATGTCAAAGAAGACAACCCACTGAAAGCATCTTACCCTTTGCCTCCCCAAAATCCTAAGTCTGCTTTATGCTGTGCTGAGCAATGTATCACATGTAATGCATTCTCATTGTATTAAAATTTATTGAGTTCATAAAAATGTATGAACATTTTTTTTAGTGATATCACCCAAGGCAATATAAAATGAGAAAAAGTGAAACAGTAATGAAATATAGACAAGGCAAGAACTAGGAAACAGCGGAAGCGAAACAAACGTAATATACTTACTAAACAGAAACTGAGTGGAGATTTGGCTGGTTCTAGAGAGCAAAGTATATGCCCAGGGATAGAGACAAGGGAAAAGCTAGATCAGGGCAACTACACTGGGTCCAGGAACCAATTTTCTTCTCTGGAATCCTCTAGGGCCCTCACCAGGGACCCCAAAATGTCAATAACAGAAACTCCAGATATTTCTCATTTTGAAATCTGGTTGTTTTTTGTTATTGATGATATTAACTAGGAGAGAGATGGCTTGCAATCTGTTTAAAAGGTAAAGTGCCTTTCCAGAAGGCTTCCAGGAGATTCACTCTTGCTCTGGCCAGAAAACAGGTGTTTGGGGGAGTCCGGAAGGCTCACCATTTCATCACCTCTGGGATAGATCTTAAATGGTGTGAGTATCCATAAATGCAGACTTCTCTGCTCTGAGCCCAAAAGGCAAAAGGGCTATCATGGTTTTCCTTCCTAGTCAGTCAAATGCCAGGAAAGACCTGTTGCTTATGGGTCTCTTGTCTGGGCAGTTGTTTCACTTCTTTAGCTAGCTTCAGGTACTGTCACTTAGGTTCACTTGATGATTTCAAGACCTGGCAAAACAGGATGGGTGAGTGACTTGTGTTTCCTCTCACTATGCATCTGGGTCACATCCAGAGGGGACAGCATTGTGCACATCTTTCTTTTTGTCCAAAGGCAAAAGAATGGGACCAAAAACGTCGGCATATTTTAGGTTGAAGCTCTTACTGCAAGTAACTGAGCCCTAGGGAAAGCATTTCAACCTTGCAGAATGGAGAAAAAGCATGTACAAAACCTGGAAAAGTACCAAATGATGATGTATTGGAGAGGTGGGCATGACCATGTGGGGAACCCAGGAGGGCTGGATTAGACCCCAGGGTCTGATCCCTACCTAATTTTGAAATAAAAAAAAATTGAGGAATACCATTTAGTTAGCTGACTGTTATGATGTCAGAATCTGGACTGCATGCCATTCCCCCCCCCCCTCCATTGCACAACTGTTCATCTGTGGAATAACTATTTTCTAGAATAACTAGGTTATGTCTAGATTTGTATTTTCTAGCCATAGTGTAGGTATGCCTTTTATATATGCAATGCATTTAAATTAAACTAGATACTTATGCAGGCCAATGCAATTTTAGGCTGCAATAATAGAAGTATAGTATCTAGATCAAGGGAAGTAATAGTGCCACTGTATTCTGCTTTGGTCAGGCCCCACCTGGAATACTGTGTCCAGTTCTGGGCACCATAATTCAAAAAGGATATTGAAAAACTGGAGCGTGTCCGGAGGAGGGTGACTAGAATAGTGAAGGGTATGGAAACCATGCCCTATGAGGAATGAGTTAGGGAACTGGGTATGTTTAGCCTGGAGAAGAGATTGTTAAGGTGATATGATAGCCCTGTTTAAATATTTGAAGGGATGTCATTGAGGAGGGAGCTAGCTTGTTTTCTGCTGCTCCAGTGAACAGGACCGGAACAACAGATGCAAGCTACAGGAAAATAGATTCCACCTCAACATTAGGAAAAGCTTCCTGACAGTGAGAGCTGTTTGAAAATAGAACACACTCCCTCAGAGTGTGGTGGAGCCTCCTCCTTTGGAGGTCTTTAAACAGAAGCTGCATGGCCATCTGTTGGGGATGCTTTGATTTTGAGTTCCTGCATGGCAGGGGGTTGGAGTGGATGGCCCTTGTGGTCTCTTCCAACTCTATGATTCTATGCATTTAAAGAAATTTATTTACTTTTCTCACTACCCATGTCTCAGAGAAACCTGTGAGGAGTTGCGGACACAGTTGAGCAAGAAACACTTGTTGGAAGTGTGTGAAGACCGCCTGGCCCAGCTGGCCATGAAAGAGGAACTGAAGAAGCAAAAAGAGCAGGAGGAGGCAACTTTTGCAACTCTCTGGGAAGAGGACAGATTGGCCAAGGAGAAACGGGAAATGGAGGAAACCCAGAAAAGATCCAGACGGGATGGTGACATGATTAACATGCTTAACACTCAGCGGGCTATAGCAGAGGCTCAGAGGCAGGAGGAGAAACGACTGAAGGAAGAAGAGGGTAAACTGATGGTAAAGTAGCTAGTTTTCTTACTGCTATTGTCAGAAGAGATACTTTTGCATACACGTATGAGTATACATTACTTCATTTTCTTTATCTGCTTGAAAGCTTTTCCAGCTATTATGCTTTGGGAAACCACTGATAGCACAATTTGTATGTCACTGCATCAGGGATCATTGGAAGTGATTACAAGTGACTACAAAGTCATCCAATCCAGGTCAATGTGTGAAAGGAGACCCAGCCATCCAACACAATGTAAGAAAGCAGAAATGGACAGCAGGGTCCCTGCCTAAAGCTGGTATCTGCGTAGTCTGAGCTATGAGCTAATCCATGCATGAAAAGCCTTTCCACCCCACCCCCATAAGGCTGAGAAAGCCAATCTGAAATGAATTGAAATTCCTTTCTGGCCTCAGCTGTAACAACCCAAATTGTATAAGCATGAGCAAACTCTGACCAGAGAGTTATTCTGCAGGAAGATGAATGGAATGTGGGCAATATAACTCAATATCCTGTTCAAAGTTGAGATGGTTCCTAATGACCAGAAGCAGAAATGGGTGAGAGGATTTTCATGATGTTAGATAGGAGGAAAGAGCTTTCCTAGTCACAAAGTGTCAGAAGGTGAACTTATCACTTTGATCTGAGAAAGGTTCACCCCATGCAACAAATTGCACCTTTTTTTACATAACTGTTTCAGTAAACTAAATCCATCTGTTCCATTGAAAGTATAAGGCAAAAGGTATGAATTAATAGCCCCTCTCAACATTGTTTTAGGAAGAGGAACGGCAGCTCATGAAACTAGAGGATGAACGTGCTGAGATAGAGAGACGGAGGAAATTGAGAGAGTGTAGAGACATGTTGCTGGATTCCATGAAGGAGAAGATGAAACGTCTCGATGAAGAAAAGCAAGAGGAGCTGGCTTTAGAAAAGAAGATCTTGGATCATGTCCTTCAAGCATCCTTGGAGGACACTGAGAGCCAAAAGCAAAGGAAAGTAAGGCCAATCATTGATTGAGATTGTGGGCTGCATGCACTGGTTCCCAAATGATGTGTGTCATAGTTTAACTAGTAACTTTAGGTCCTAGAGAAGTAGATAGCAAAATGTAATGTCACTCTTACATATCCATGCTGCTGCAACTAACAGAGTGGTTTGATTTAACACAGCTACAGCAGCATCCCAGATCAGACAACTGAAGGCATATATGCCCTGTAATCTTCCTGTCAGTCAGAATCCCATTGTAGGCAATCACAAGAATATTTCAGCCTCAGAAGGGTGTGCAATATAGTCATCCCTTTTGTGTCATGATTGTCATTATGGTAACTCTAAACAGCCATGTCCTTCTTAAATACCCTGAAAGATCAACTGTATGTTGAAAGCAGACATGATGGCTGGCAGCTTTTCAAATTGCCTGCCTTCCCATTAGCATTCCCACATAATTTTATCTGCCTAGATATAATGTCTCTAGGTCAGCAAAAAAAAAATTCCTTACATTGCACAGCCCTGGAGGTGCATATTAGGGTCCATTCTCCATTCCTGTATTGTTTGGGTAAGTTGCTGTCCCACACATGTATATGTGTGGCAAATAGTGGACTGTTTGGGCTTTGGCTCTGCCATTGCCAGCCTATTTTTACTGAAGAGTCCTCAGTAAGTGTCCAACAAAGCTTAGGCTCATGAGCAAAAAGCATTTCATAAATTATGCATACATATTTGAAGATTTTTTTTAAAATCATGCGTTTTCACTGACTTGCAAAAGTTTTCAAAGGAGAGAACAATATTTAAAATAAGCCAAAAAATTGATTAAGTATCCAACCCAATAGCAAAATCTGAATCATCAACAGTATCTTAGCAGCAGGGAGAATAAAACAAACCCAGATAGACTCCATCATGTTTGGATGTTCACAGCTTGCTTAAAAATAAAAGCCTTAATTAATACTCATCTCAACGAGTAAAACCTTTGGATATGGAAAATGTCATGTAAAGGAAAGATTCCAAAGGCAGTCCATTTTTTGTGCTATCTTCGTAGCATGTCTTCTACCCCTCCACATCACAAGGAGTTTCTCAGTGGCTGTTGCATTCTGCAGCCTGCCAGGGCTAGCTTCAGATTTTTGCTGCCTTAAGCAAAGGACAAGGTGATTCCTTCTCTTTAGGTACAAAAGTTGGAAAGTGTTGCAGTTGCTTCTTATTGCAGCAATAAGATAGCATTCATGACATCCAAGGGCAGCTGGCTAGTTTTGGTAGTGCAGGTCAGGACATGAAGCAGGCAGACACAAGTCCCTCCATCAAGACTAGAAATGGTCAGAGAGCTTCAAAGGAATGGTTAGGGAAATGTTCCTGTTGTTCCCCAGCATCTGCTGCCTGAAGTGGTTGTCTCATTCTGCCTAATTGTAAGATTGGCCCTCCATCCAGCCTGTCTTGTCTTTTCACTCATAATAATAGGAGCTGCACTGCTCATTTACACTCCTGACAATATAGTGCCTTTGCTTGTTTTGTGAAAACAGAATTACTGAATCAGCATGATTAATTATTTTATCAGGGTCCTTAGTTGTCCCCTCCCCCCCCAAAAAATTGATAGAATTTAATTCTTCATGTACATCTAGGAAACACACAAAAAGGTATTAGCCCTAATGTACTTTGTCCTTCCAACTTCTTGTTTCCAAAAGGATACTTGTCTCTATTATTAGAAGTTTCCTTTAGCTACCAGCAGTTGAAAACATATAATCCATTAACTTCTCTAATTGTTCCTTACAGCCATTTAAGCTATTAGTCATGATATCATGGCAGTGAATTCAAAAAGGTGGTTTTGCATCATATCAAGAAGTATTTCTCTCCTGACTCAAGAGCAGGGAGTTCGGCATATCTTTTTTTTTTTGGGGGGGTGGGGGGCGGGCAGGTCCGCTGTCCCCAAATCATCGGTGGGCCGAAGGGGGGGGAAATGGTGCCGGAGGTGCGTGTGTGTGCGCATGCATGTGTGAGCACACTACTCCCACTGTTGTGCGCATGCATGCGTGAGCACGGGGCGCCATTTTGAAAAGCAAAATGGCGCTCGTGCACGCATGCGTGTGACGGCAGGAGTGATTTTGGAATGCAAAATGGTGTCACGAGCGCATGCGCACGATGCTGATGCCGTTTTGCGTTCCAAAATGGCGCCCACTGTTGTGCGCACGTGTGCGCGAGCGCAGGCGCCATTTTAGAAAGCAAAATGGTTTCTTGCATTGCGTGTGCGGCGGCGACAGCAGCGGGACCACGGCAGCGGTGGCGGCAGGACCGATCACGGGCTGGTTCCAAGGCCTCGATGGGCCGGGTTTGGCCCGCGGGCCATAGTTTGCCGACCGCTGCTCTAGAGCTACTCCATTTCACTAGTTGATCTGGAGTTTGCAAGTTGGGAGAACGAACAAAATATTTCTCTCCCTATTTCTGTCACATCATGCAGAACTGTATAAGCCTGTGTCAAGTTCCCTCCCTCATGTCATAATTTTTCTCAATTGATTCCACCCCAACATTTCAGGGTTGTTTTTTTTTTATGGCAAAGTTATTTCCATACCTCAAATATTTTAATTGCTGTTTTTCTGTCTTTTTTCTGCTTCTGATGTATATTTTTTGAGATAGGGCAATCGAACGTATACATATACAAAGTTAATACATATGGATGAAGCCGTCCAAATATACGGTAGATGCATCATAGATTTGTATGACACAAGGATCGGGAACAGCTAATGCTTAAGGATACATTAGAATAACATCTAGAGAGCCACATATCCTCACTTCTAGTATAAAGGCGTTAGGTTACTGACTGACTGTCAGGTATAAGATGGAGCTGATGTTTTTCAGGTAGTTGTGTTTTTCACTTTGGCTCCAATATATATTTTTCTGCCTGGCTAGATGTGGGCATTTCAGATCCCATCATTGTATATCTTAAGTAAGAATTTCTGCCGCAAGGTGACCAAATGTTGATCCAGTCAAATGCTGGCAAGCGGCAGAGAGTCAACTGATCTGCCTCTTTACTCCCATCATGCCCTGATCAACTCCCACAATTTGTACTATGCCCCAGAAATAGAAAAGATAGACAGCCAGTGTGGCTTGGCTGATAATACAGCCATGGCCCAAAACACACTGTAGTTTATTGTGGCACCAGAGCTCTCTGACAGAGAAGGCTAAATGTCTCACAAACTACAGTTCCAGAATTCCCTATCATTGAGCCTGGGCAGTTAAAGTGGTCTCAAACTGGATTACTTCTGCAGTGTGTTTTGGACCTATATTATCCCCAGAGGATTGAGATGTTGATTTGCTGAAACTCTGTGAAGTTTAGAATTCATCAACAGGGGTGTTGTCAACAATTCCTAACTTTGGAAGTTCTGTGGTTAAAATGCCTTTTCTTTTTCTTTCCTTTTTTGTCTGGCCACTTGTCCCTTGTTGGCATTTTGCAGAAAGAGCTCTTGAAAGAGCAGCAGATCTATCAGACATACCTGGCACAACAGATGGAGGAGGAGAAGCAACTGGAAAAAGAAATGGACAAACTGCGGGCAGAGGAGACAGCCAAGATGTGGGCGAAGAGGGCTGCAAAGGAGAAGGCCATGAAAGATGCCAGAGATGCTTTACTGAGAGAAGTCATGGATACGAGGCGGCTTCAGATTGAGGAGAAATGTAAGGCCCTTACGGAGACACATTATTCACTAGAGCAGTCTTGCTCAACTTGGTGCCTTTTGTTTTTGTTGGGCTACAATCCACATTGTCCCCCATCCAGCATGGCATATGTTGTCATACAACCTATTTAGAGGGCACCAGGTTGGGGAAGGATGATGTATCTCATTGCTCTCCATTTTAGCCCATTCAGAATTGTTGGGTTGTGACAATGGAAGTAGAACTCTACACAGGGCCTTGTGCAGGATTAAAATCCTCAGCCACACAGGTCATTTGATGATCTCTCAGCCTGTTATACCTCACAGGATTGTTGTGAGGTTAAAACTGAGAAGAATATTTGACATAGTGCTTTCAACACTTTCAAGGAAGAATAGGGAAGAAATGTAGTAAAATCAATGTTGTAATTAAGCAAACACTTGGAATAGGCCTGAACAGGCTCTTTTGATGTTATTT
>CM034703.1:14360150-14370556 GCA_020142125.1 Phrynosoma platyrhinos | reverse complement strand
GTGTGTGTGTGTGTGTGTGTGTGTTTATGGCAGTCAAAACTTTTGTTGCTAGGAGGCACCAGAAACTTGGGATCTTCCTCCTCCTCCTCTTCCTCCTTTTGCTGGTACCTGACTCAGTTCTGCTTCCACCGTTTCCGGAAAATCCTGGGCGACTGCGGCTGTTAGGCCACCCCTGCAGTATGTGGCCACTTTCCCACTCTGGAAACACATCATCTCCCATTTATTTCCCTGTGAAGTGTAGAGGGGACACCCAGCACCCTCCAGATCTCTTACCTGGATCAATGGGTTGGCAACAGGGTCTTAACCTGGTCTCTGCCATTCAGAGCATTCAGGAGCGCTCCTCCTTTAGCATCACTTATCCATTTGAGTTTGGATTGCTCCCTGGTGTCCCATTGGGGTCAGTGAAGTGAACATTTCCTTTTGCTCTGTGTTTGCACGCGCGTGTGTTTTAATTTTTCTTTCTGGTGCAGGGACTTGTCTCAGGTAATACAGTCGGCCCTCCGTATCCACTCCACGGATTCTTTCTTTCAAGCATCCACGGCTTCAAAATATTCCAAAAAGCAAACCTTGATTTTGCCATTTTATATAAGGGACACCATTTTACTGTGCCACTGTATTTAATGGGACTTGAACATCTGCGGATTTTGGGATCCATGAGGGGTCCTGGAACCAAACCCCGGCGGATACCAAGGGTCCACTGCATGTGGTGCTGTGGGTTTCACCTCGATAAAATGTCCATCAGCAAAAATCTGACAATGGGTTTTGATCCTGGGTTCAAGTCATATTTAGAGGTAGGAAGGCACTCCCCTGCCCCTTTCCCACCTTGTTGTTGTTGTGTGCCTTCAAGTTGTTTCTGACTTATGGCAACCCTATCATGGGGTTCACCAGATTTATGAACTCTCTGCTTGTGGGGTTCACTTTTATGCTTAGGGTACTCACCTGGTTACACAACCTTATAAGTATTTATAAGGTATCAGTAAAGCAGGAGTGCAAGCCAGTGGTGTATGATCTGACATCGAACTAGGGCTCTAGAGATCAGGGTTCGATTCCCCACTTAGCCATGAAAACTCACTGGGTGACTTTGGGCAAGTCTCACTTTCTCAACCTCAAAAAACCCTGTGATAGTTTCCCCCTAGGGTCACCATAAGTCAGAAATGATTTGAAAGCACACAACAACAACAAGTGGGAGAGCCAGTGTGGTGTAGTGGCTGGACTAGAACGGTGGGAGACCAGGGTTCAAATCCCAGTTCAGCCATGGAAATGCACTGGGTGAGCTTGTGCAAGTCTCACTCTCTCAGCCTCAGAGGAAGGCAATGGGAAACCCCTTCTGAATAATAAAAGGTGTCAAGAAAACCCTATGATAGGGTTATTGTAAGTTGGCGTTGCTTTAAAGCAGGGGTAGGCCAGATGCGGCCCCCCGAGGCCGCCGCCGCTGCCGCCCCCCCACCTGCCATGATGATATTGATTATTGTTGTTATTACTTGTTCTTGGGGTTTTCTTGGCAAAATCTCCACAGGGGGTTTGCCATGGCTTTTCTGGGGCTGAGAGAGTGTGCATACATATTTTTAATTTTTTTTTAATTTTTAATTTTTATTTATTCATTTATTTATTGTGCTTTGGCCCCCTCCCCAATTGTCAAAGGGACAGCAACCCGGCTCCTGGCTCAAAAAGGTTGCCTACCCCTGCCTTAAAGACACATAACAACACAAAGCTGGTGAGAAGGCATTCACAGCTTCTGCAGTCTTCTTATATTTCCCTAGATTGCTGCTCAAAGTCGTGGTCCACGGATCGGTACTTGTCCATGAGTCGTCTCCAGCCAGTCCCTGGAGAGTTTCCAGGAAAGAAAGAAACAGCTGGAGCCAGTGGGCACAATTATGGTGCCAGTCCTTGGCACATTGCTTGTCCCCTAGATCAGATAGCTTTCAGAAAGACGGCTTCCAATCTGCCTTCTTCTGTGCAGGACCAGTGAGATTTTTCAAGACAAATGGTGGTCCTCTTGGGTTTCTGTTTGGGAAACCCTGAGTGTTGTCTTGGCTTGGTAGGTAAGAGATACCTTCTTTATAGGCAGCTCACTCCTATGTTCCCCTGTGTCTAATCTATAATGCTATGAGGGGGAGTTGATCTTTCTGTAGTTGGAAGCAAATATCTGTGGAGGAACTTTAGGAATTGATTGAAAAGGGTCAGTTCCTACCCCTTGGTTGGCATCCTCTTGGTTAACCCTCTCCCCCCAGCTGGAGTAGATCCATTCATTCAATTGTTGACAAGTACGTCAACTGATAGGTAAATCTCATTGATTCAATGGGTTTACTCTGGTTAGGACTAGTAGTAGGATTTTTAGGCTCTTGAGTATGTAGTTTTTTTCTGGCCAGGGCTTAGCTTGGGAGCTGTTTTCACTGACCGACTACATTCAGCACTGTGAAGTTATACTAGGGAAATTGTCTCTGGGCATGTGGAAAGTGCACATTTTCTCAGGTGCAGGAAACTTTCAAATTGCAGAATGCGATTTCCAAATGGTGTTGAGTTTCTCTCTCTGTAAAGAAATTGACAACTCTGCTCTACAGAGGAGCCAGCCTGGCTCTTTGGCAGGGTGAAGCGGCTGCCTCGGACAGCAGAATCTGGATATTACAAAAAGGCGGCAGATTGCTAGTTATTTAGTTTGTTGTTACTGTATTTTTACTATCAGGTATTTGTGGGAGTTCCTGCCTCTAATGCAATTTCTTCCCCCTAGCTTTCAGTTCTACACAACTTGGACGAGGGAGGCAGCCTACTTTTTTACATGATCTCAGGCGGCCAAATAGCTTGGGCAGGCCTTGCTCTGCAGAATGGCTGCAGCATCCCTTTTCTTTTTGAAGTAGTGAAATACCAGTCCTTACTAGTGGACAAGTGTTGGTTCCTTCTCTGTGCAGAGTTTCATTGGTGGTGGTGATGGGTCGCTTGTATGCAATTTGTAGTTTGTTCACATAAGGAAAAATGGCCCTTCCAGGGGCTTAATAGAATTCGGTGACTGGAACTCTCAGTACAGTTGAGTTTCCCTTATCTGAAATGCTTGAGACCAGACGTATTTTGAATTTATTTTATTTTGGAATATTTGCATATATATAATGAGATACTTTGGAGATGGGACCCAAGTCTAAACATGGAATTCCTGTATGTTTCGTTTACACCTTATAAACATAGCCTGAAGGTAATTTTATGCATAATATTTTTAATAAATTTGTTCATAAAACAAAGTTTGTGTACACTGAACTATCAGAAAGCAAAAGCATCACTATCTCAGCCATCCAGGTGTACAGTTTTGGATTTTGGAGCATTTTGGATTTTGGGATTCTGGTTAAGGGAGACTCAACCTGTAGTAGTACTGAAATACATCTGTAGCAGTATGGAGTGGGATCTTGTAGCATGTTTGAGAGCAATTGAAGAAAGAAGTTTGTAATCTACGCTTTCACAGACTGGATCTAAGTACTTTACTCCCTGTAATTTACTAAGTAGATCCAGTGTACCAGCTACAAACTTCTTTCTCCTAGTTACTCTCAAAGTGCTATACGTTCCTGTTGGAACTGGCAGGATAATTGTCTTTCCCAAAAACCAGGCATCTTTCTCCCTTCCCTTTCAGTTTGGATTGGTCATCTAGCACAGGGAAAGCACTGGGCTCCACCTCAGTACAAATTCTTAGCAGCTGCTTTTTGATGGAGAATAAGAAATGGTGCCCCATCCCCTAGCTTGGTTGAAGTGGAGGATCTTGTCCTGATTCCAGTATTGAAATAAGATCCAGCTTTCTACCTGATCAGCGTCTGTACATGGGACTAAAGGGAAGGAAGGAGACACTGCCTTATCCTTTGCCTTGGACAACAAAATCTTAGAGGCAGGCCCTGTTTGGACCTAAAGGTTTATTGTGGAGTGCAATGGACTAGAAGCATGGAAAATTACTCTCAGGCTGGCACCTAGAAAGAATATACACTTCCACATACGTTGATATAGAGATTGAAATTCTGGATGTACCTTATTTTCCTGCATATAAGACTACTTTTTAACCTGCAAAATCTGTGGTTAAAGTGGGTGGGTCGTCTTATACGCCGGGTATAAGAATAAGGAGGATAGAGGTGCTAAAACTCTATATATTAACTGGAAAAATGGGGGGTCGTCTTATACGCCGGGTCGTCTTATACGCCAGAAAATACGGTATCTATCCACAAACATGCGTATAACTATATCTATATAATGTCCACATTTTCATTTTGTCCCACCATTTTGTTTCCCGCTCTCTTCTCATGTACATGTACATAACTCCAACAGAGCAAAACATTCACTGAATCTGACAAAGTTGACTGCAGGTGTCTGGTGTGATATAACACACATGCCCATGCTGCATATTCAGAGGTAGCTGTGTTGGCCTTGCAGTAAAATCCAATAAAATCCCAAATGCAAAGCAGAGCGATACCTTTAGCAACCATCCAAAATGCACAAAATACATCATGCAAACTTTTTTTCACTGGCTTCTTCATTGGGCGTTAACATTTTTAACATCTTTGCCTGATGAAGAATCCAATGAAGCTTCGAAACCTTGCATGAGGTATTTTGTGCATTTCAGTTGGGTTGATAAAAGTATTGCTCTTTTGTACATTTTGGATTTTGTTGTATTATGCCCATGTTGGTGTCTTTCTCACCACACCATTAAAGGATGTTGATGCCATGTTAAGTACCATCCTATGGAATAATGGGATTTATAGTTTAAGGAGAAATAGACTTCTTTGTCAGAGAGTTCTAAGGTCTCACCAAACTACAGACTCCGTGATGCACATGGAATCAAATTAATGTGGAACCAAAGGCTTCTAATAGATAAAGTCTGACTCCCATGTCTGCAGGATTGGCAGTCATTGTTTCACTTAGCTGTGTCCAGAAAAAAAGGTCTCTAGGCATCTGGAAGTCCTCCAGCAAAATTCTGTGGTATGGTATGGACTCGGACTCTAATCATTTTTTTAAAATGAAGTAATGCACATTATCAGGAGTGTAATGCCACTGAGTCCAGAGTCTAAGTATGCAAGTGACTGCAATGACAGAAAATAGATTGCCAGGTTCTGTCTAGCAAACTCAGGCGGTTCTTGCAAAAGCCTGTTTCTTTCAAAAACATTCCCTATAAAAAAAGCCTACAGATGCTGGCTTTTCTAACAAGGCTCCTGCACTTTTGAATGGCAGTAGGACAGGGTTGAAATTCAGTAGATGATGCTATTGGGATATACAGTGGTGGGAGAAAACTTCGCAACAGTAAAAGGTACAGGGGCTTGCAGGAAAGAAAAGTAGCAACCTTACTGCAAACAATTGCTTTTCTTTCCCTTTGGAAAATGTAGCATCTCTCACTGTGTTCCCTCCTTCATTGTAGCAATGGACCATGAGCCATGGTGAGGTTTGAGTGTTGGACTGTGACTCTGGAGACCAGGGTTCAATTTGCCATTTGGCCTTGGAAACTCACTAGATGATCTTGGGTGAGTCACACACTCTCAGCCCCTGAAAACCCAGTGAAATACCTTAGGGTTGCCATAAGATGGAAACAACTTGAAGGCACACAAAAACAACAACGGATTATGATTAGGCCAGAGATTTGGGCAGGGGGTTGGACATTGTGGTTGCGATGACAGCAGAGAGAAATGGATAGAAAAACCGGGAAAAATATTCAGAAAATCAGATTCCACCTTTGAAATCAGCAAGTACTGACTCTGCCTAGCAGCCTCAACCAACCTGGCATCCTCCAAATGTTTGATAATACCTGTCATCCCCACCCAGTATAACATTGAGATCAGTGTCTGGGGATGATGGGGGTTGTTTTTCAGTACACCTGAATGGTGCTGGCCTGAGAAAGGCTGCTTCCTCAAGCTGAGATGTTCTCTGTGAGGACTGTTGTTCTGTTGTGTGCCTTCAAGTCATTTGGTGATGATGTCCACACTAGAACCACTTTTGAGTGATTCTCTAAATATGGAGTAGTTGTTGTGTGCCTTCAGGTTGTGCCTTCAAATTGTTTCTAACTTATGGCAACCCTATCACAGGTTTTTGGGGGTATTATTTGGGCAGAATTTGTTCTGATTGGGTTGGTCCTTGCTGTCCTCTGTGTCTAAGAGAGTATGATTTGCCCAAGTTCACCCAGTGGGTTTCCATGACTGAATGGGGATTCGAACCCGGGTTTCCCAGTGTCCTAGTCCAGTGCTCAAACCACTACACCATTCTGGCTCGAATCATGTTCTCCCTACTTTAAAATATTGACTTGTTTTGGTGGTTCCTAAGTGAAATTAAGTCTTTTGCTTGTTTGCTGAAGCAAATAAGGCAGGGTTTTGTTGCACTTGGCGGCTGATTTGCTCAGGTAGGGAAATGTTGACAGTCCCTTGTTTCCTGCTGTGGGTTGGTTTTATTTTCATGCAAGGTGGGGCCAGCCAGATCATGAACTTCCTGGGAAACCTGTAGTTACTTACTTCATTGCTATTTAAAAGGGAAGCACTGCGAGCAAATGAAACAACCTATTGCAGAATAGTAATTTACTTACAATGAATGAGAGAAGAAATATAATTTACCGGCAGACAGCAAGTGAAACTCCTTGCCTGTCCTTCTTAACTTTTTAAAGATGAGATACAACATTTCCTATAATGGATGCATAGATTATGTAAAATAACAAAATGAACATTGCCAAACAAAGCAGTTGAGACGTCCATATTTTGATTAATCTGGGTATGCATATAATTTGAGAATAGTTGCCTTATTACAGTACCGTAAGAGCCAGCGTGGCATAATGGTTTGTGTGTTGGACTACAACTATGGAGAACAGGGTTCGATTTCTGGCTTGGCCATGAAACCCACCGGACGATCTTGAGCAAGTCACACTCTCTCAGCCTCAGAGGATGGCAATGGAAACCCCCTTCTGAAGAAACTTGCTAAGAAAACCCCATGATCAGTTTGCCTTAGGGTCACTGTAAGTTGGAAACAACTTGAAGGCACACAACACACACACACAACTAAGTGTTTGTGCATGCATGTGTGTGTGCGCACACATCTGATAGAGATTATTATTATTATTATTATTAGATGCACTGTTTGCTGTCTTACCCTGTTTTTAAATTTTTTTGTGTCCAGCCACTATTATAAACACAGTGCAGGCAGAGCCAGTTTCAATTTTTTAAAAAATGTCTACCACTGATGATTCAATGTTTAAAAATGTATTCTGCTGTATGTGAATTTCTTCTTGTCTTTATTAGCATTGAAACCTTTCTTTCCCATGTGTTATGTTGTGAACAAGTCAATGCATTTGTTTGTAGGAATGCAGTGTATCAAATAACACCCATCCAATAGTGTTTTAGCAACCAATTTGTGGGGTTTTTTTGTTGTTGAATATTTTCAAGCCGTGGATGGTTGAATCTGTGAATACAGAATCTGTGGATATGGAGGGCTGATTGTATTGTTTTAACCACAGCTTTCTGCATGTTTTTATCCACATGTCTTTTAAAAACTGAAAATATTCTCTGTTTGATAAGCCAGTTTGAGTCCCAGTTTGGGGGAAAGGTAGCAAATAAAATGATGTTTGGATAGGTGGATGGCTTAGAGCAAACAAAGTTAAACTACTACCTCTTGGTGTATTTTGGTAGTGGTTTGGGTGGTTTTTACTCAGTTCTTTGAATTAAAAACAAAACTATGAGGGTTTTTCAGGGATTTTTAAGGTATCCTGGAGCTTCAAAAACTGAGTTAGGATGAATTGTGGCTCTTGGGCAAAAATTTCCTGCTCTAATGTATCAGTTTCTCTAATAGCAGCCAAAGTTGGTGAGTGCCAAGAATGAAAACAGGTCATCTAAGAAACAGGAGGAAAGGCATTATCATGGTTGTGGAGACTCTGAAGATGTCTAGTGTATTTAGATAAAAAGAATAAGTGGGTCTAAAGGGGGGGAAATAGTCCATTGGAGGCTGGGAATTCTCCATAAGAGTAGAATGCTTAGTATAATTTAGAACAGAAAAGCAGGTGAGCTTCTTGATGATCCAAAAATGTTGTGCAGAAGAGAATGTGAATTGAATTTTTGACTCCAAATGCAGTGATTGCAAGACTATCATTGGAGGGCATTGAATGGGATGCCTTGATTGCATATTTTTTATTGCAGAAGCCGAGCCATCTTGCATAGAACCAAGGTCTGCTGAAATGATTTTGCTCTTCTGATAAAAATAATAATATTTTGTATGTCTTTCAGTTCCGATTGCTTGATATCTACAGGCTTGCCTCTGGGCATCTGTTTTGGAGGGAACCCAAGGGATGCCTGTCCAGTGGCTAGTAGCATAAAATCAAGGGAAACCTGTTTCTCTTCCAAAACAGACAGAAGATAAATGGTCTAAATAATAATAATAATAATAATAATAATAATAATAATAATAATAATAATAATAATAATAATAATAATAATTTTTATTTAATACCCTGCTTCTCTGGAACCAATTGATTGCTATGTTTTCATAGGTATATGACAGGCAATATCTGTATGCTTATCTATATTCATTGATCTAGACATATAGTATATATGTTGGTCTAAGTTATGTATGTTGAACAATCACATGCTACATGCATCCTGTTTACTGTCTGTTTAGAGAGTGCCTGAGGAGGCATATTACTTGATGTTGTTTGCTGTCAAGTTGACTTTGACTTATGGCAACCCTATGGATGGGAGACTTGCAAGAAATCTTGAAAGCTTAGGACTATGGCTTCCTGGATTGAGTCTATCCACCTGTAATCTCTTTTCCTCTTTTCCTATTGCCTTCCACTCCCCCCAATATCACCCTCTTTTAATGAATTATGTCAGTCATCTCATGATAAGGAGGATTTGGGGAGTTGTAGTCCAAAAAATAACCTTTCAAATATCAGAAGATCACTTTTTCATGCTGTGCTGCACACTAAGTTGGCTTGTTCAGTAAACAAAGGGTCTTTGCAGACTGCCAGAAATAGTGCAAATTGAGTCCACTTTTAGGGTTAGGGTTAGGGAATCATGGGGACTGTATTTTATAGTGGCATCAGAGCTCTCTGACAGAGAAGGCTCAATGTCTCAGAAAAAAAACCAAAAACAATTCCCATGACTCCCTAGCATTAACCCTTACCCTTAAAGTGGACTCAATTTGCACTATTTCTGGCAGTTTGCAAAGGCCCAAAGTCATCAGAGTAAAAAGCAGTCCTTTCCTTTATGTTCACGCATAATGTGACCCCATCCATCAATAGAGGACTGAGGTCCCTGGAAAGCTTGAGGAAGACTAGTCTCTGCCCATCCATCAGCCACAGCAGAAGCGCTTCAGAGAGGTTCTTCCCACTTACCCAAATGTAGGCTTGACTGGGGAAATGATGGAGAATGGATCTTTATGGTCAGCTTTTCAGCATAGAACTCTGCCCTGATGCTTTCTCCGTTTACAGGATTCAGGAAATAATGTTTCCCTTAGTAAGAAACTGGGGGATATTGAGCAGGTTCCTGTTAGTGAGGTATATGGATGTAAGTGGTGAGCCAGAGTGGTTTAGTGGTTTGAGCATTGCACTGCGACTCTGGAGACCAGAGTTCAAGTCCTTGCTTGGCTGTGGAAACCCACTGGGCCACCTTGGCCAAGTCACACACTCTCAGCCCAAGAGGAATTTCAAGGCAAACCCCCTCTGAACAAATTCTGCCAATGAAACCTCCTAGTAGATTTGTCATAGGATGGCAATAAGTTGGAAACAGCTTGAAGGCACAACAACAACAATGCACATAAGCATGGGGTGTGTGTGTGCCTTCAAGTTGCCTTCAGCTTCTGGTGACCCCATGAATTTGATATGGTTTTCTTAGGCAAGGAATAGTCAGAAGTGGTTTCAGAGAGCAAACGTGGCATAGTTGTTTTGAGTGTTGGACTACAACTCTAGAGACCAGGGTTTGATTTCCCTCTTGGTCATAAAACCCACTGGGTGACCTTGGGCAAGTCACACTCTCTCAGCCTCAGAGAATGGCTGCCCCCCCCCATCTGCCAAGAAAACCTTTATGATAGATCCACCTTAGGGTCACCATAAGTAAAAAATGACCTGGAGGCACACAACAACAACAACAACAAACCTGGCATTCACTAGCAGTCTCCATCCAAGTACTAACCAGAGTGACCCTGCTTAGCTTCCAAGATCAGATGGTATCTGGTGCCTTCCAGCTTACTTCATTGTATGCCCCTTTTTGGATGGAGTTCTTTAGCCCTTTATGCCTCATACAAAACTATGTTAAGCCCCAGGAATGGCCATTGCTGCTGCATGAATAATGCTGCAGCCAATGAAGCAGTAGTTGGTCTGGGCTCCAAGGGGAAGTAAAAGGAGGTTGCGTTCCATCCATGAGTATTTACTTGTGTTTTCTTCCCCTCCAAGCTGAGACCAGCTGTTGCTGTTTTTGTGACTT
>CM034703.1:14326056-14338204 GCA_020142125.1 Phrynosoma platyrhinos | reverse complement strand
TATGAAACTGGTGGGAACCACTGCTATAGAATCAGCATCTTAACCACTTGAGCCACTGGATCCCTATAGGGTGGCTATAACTATAACTATGTAGAATTGGTTGGCTAGGTGTGTGTTTACATGACCTCATTGGTATGGCTAAGCCTACTAATAGTCCACATACCTTCACATTCTAACCTTGGAATGTTTGATTCCATGTCAATGAGAATCAAAGGAAAAGGAACTCATTGTGAATTGACTCCACGCTGTGACAACACAGCCTCTGGACTTCCTTCCTCTGATCTTTCCTTTGCCCAGGGGAAGCCCTGCTGCAGGCCTGTGATTGAACCCTTCCCAGGAGCTGCATGTATACCTTTTAATGAAATGGATAAACCTCTGTTTAATTATAGCTAGTTGTTGTTGTTTTGTGCCTTCAAATTGTTTCCAGCTCATAGCCACCCTAAGGCAATTCTATCATGTGGTTTTCTTGGCAAGATTGGCTCAGAGAGGGTTTGCACTTGCTTTCCTCCCAGGCTATGAGAGCGTGACTTGCCCAAGTTGAATCTTCATGGCCACGTGGGGATTCAAGCCTTGGTCTCCCACATTCCTAGTACAGCACTCAAACCACAACACTACACTGCCTCTCAAGGTCCAAGTGTATAGCCAGGCATCACACTTTTAATGTAGGGATGCATGTGGTGTGACATGAAGTACAGTGTGTAGGGACAGTAGAAGTGGTACTTTTCCTTCTACCTTCATGTTCACTAGAAACCATTTTTTAAAAAAGTTATTTTTCCTCCAACTGGGTTTCTGATTCCCAGAGAGTGGCTAAAACAAGGGTGAGGACTAGGTTCAGTTTCCATCCCTTATTACTTAGATTGAATAACACATTCCCCCATCTCACATAGACATTCACTTGGACAGATTTATAGGAATATGAGGGCAGATTAGATTGAAACTGTCTTTCATTTCAATCGTTCCAGTGACAAAAAGGGGAATGGAGTGATGCAAGAAGTATTTAAGAGTGATAGTGAGCAGATGAAATTAAGATGGGGAGGATGACTGTGTGTAGGTGCATTTTGGGAACTGAAGAGTCATCAGAGATGCTTCAGGTGTTGGAAAAGTGGTGTTTGGGGCTATATGGGGCTTGTGGCTCATACTTTCCCAACTCTTGATTTAGGAGAGCTGCAAGATCCTCCTTCACATAACCTTGGACAGCAGTTTTACTCCCAATCTGGTATGTTGTAGCTGTGCCAGATTACAATTCCCATTATTGTCTGGAGATATATTGTCTGGAGATGATGGGCATGTAATCCAGTACTCCTGAGCAGCACACATTTTTTTGAAAAGATGATACAGATGCTATAAAACATCAGTGTTTCAGCAAGTTATTACCTATGTTCAAAAGATGTAATCTTGTTTTGGACTCTCGTGCACTAAGACAAAATGTGTCGGTGTCCCAGAATGACATTTTTGTGCAAAATTCACTTGGGATGAAATGGTCAGTGTAGATGATCTATGACATTGTCCCCTGAACAATGATCCAAAACACCCTTCAGAAATAATCCAATTTGAGACTGCTTTAACGGGCCTGGCTTAATGCTATGAAATCCTGGGAATTGTAGTTTATTGTGGCATCAGAGCTCTCTCTGACAAGGGAAGGCTAAATGTCTCATTAAAAACTACAGTTCCCAGATTCTCTACCATTGAGTTAGGGTAGTTAAAGCAATCTCAAACTGGATTATTTCTGCAGTGTGTCTGTAAGTCTCTAAATTTTAATCACTTACTGTTTAAAGTCTTGTTTTTCTTAGTATTTTTTTTTAACCAAAGAAAAACAACTGGGACAAAAATGCCTTTCTAAATATATTCTGGTTTTTGGCAAACAGTCATGAAGCCAAGGTTGGCCCTCATTCAGACTAAACTGAAATTTTTGCTGTTGCAATTCTCATTGAGGTCAGGAAATACCCCCACGTTTCAGGCTTGTTTGTTTTTCAAGTCCTTAGAGCATGAGATTAAAGTAAATTTTACTGGTATTTTCAAACAAAAATCCATCAGTGATATCTTTATTGGCCAACCAAAATGCACAATATACTTGTGCATTTTGGTTGGCCAATAAACGTATCACTGATGGATTTTTGTTTGAATTTGCTAAATGGCCAACATAGCTACCCCCTGGATGTTTTCTTTACTGGTATTTGTTCAGTATGTGTGATTCTGTTATTTATATGTTGCTGTCAGATTTACTATTTAAAAAAAGACAGTGATCGTCCCACTTTAAAAGAAATGTTTTACTCAATGGTAAAAAATTTCTAATAAATGCCAGGAAAAATTTATTTCCCCCCAAACAGCTATTGCTATAGCCTTTTCTCTGCTCAGAGACAGATTTCAGGGAATCCCCCATGAGCAAAAGGTGTGCTTTCTGCCAGTTCTCTCCAAACAAAACAGCTCATGCAAAACCAGTTTAGCAGCTTGCATCTTGCCACTCCAGTTCTTGGAGTGCCACCCGCCACTTTGCTTAGTCACATCTTTGGACATGCACAATTAGGTCAACTGGAATTGGCAGCCTTTTAGGGCTGGAATAAGGTTTCCACTGGAATGTGGAATCAAAGAATAATTCCCCCCCCCCTCCTCTCTTTTCTTTAAAAACATGATTTGGAGCTAGTGGAGCTGCAAGTGTGCAGTTATTTATAGCTGAAAATCCCACATACAATTCCTCCCCCCCACCAAAAGAAATTATTATGTACCCTTAGTCTGCACGATAAGCCAACTCTCCCCAGCACCTGAACATTTTTTGTTGATCTGCTTAGCATTTTCCGGCTCAATTTTAGGGAATAAGAAACTGCCACATATTGAATCAGACCAATTGTGTCTAGCATAGTAGTGTCTACGCCAAGGTGGGCAATATGCAGCCCAGGGATGACACATGCCCCCAAAATATGTTTCTGTGGGTCTCTACACCCACATGCCACAACCCATAGTGATAGAATTCAAAGATATAGCCATGTTAGTCTGTAGAATCAGTATGTAGAGAGATCTTGTAGCACCTTTGAGACTAACTGAAAGAAAGAAGTTGGCAGCATGCAAAATTGCACCCTTTCAGTTTCCCAGAGGTTATAATAATAGAATAAAAGAGTTGGAAGAGACCTCAAGGGCCATCCAATCAAACCCACTGCCATGCAGGAATACACAATCAAAGCACCTCTGACAGATGACCATCCAGCTTTTGTATAAAAACCTCTAAAGGACATTCCACCACTCTCCAAGGTAGTGTATTCCACTTTCAAACAGCTCTTACTGTCAAAGTTCTTCCTATAGTTTAGGTGGATTCTCTTTTCCTGTATGACTTATAGACTTATGAGACCTTTTGGTTCAAAAGGGTTTTCCTTGTAAAATTTTCCTTTGTCAGGGGTGAGAGGTATGTGGGATATACGTGGTTCTCCAAAGTTTTCTGAGGGGCCAAGGTAGTTCTCAGCCTTTAATGGTTGCCCATCTCTGGTCTACACTGGTGGCCTATGGTTCTTAAGGTTTTCAGGCAAGACTCTTTCATAGCTAAATAAACACAATAAGAAATTCCTTACCCACAATATACTGGAAATCTCATTAGGGCCAGAAAATGCACCACAAGTTGTGGAGTGTTCCATGCTCAGGATTGAACCTGGGGCCTTCTGCTCTGCCAGTGAATTATGGCTGTTTCCACAGCAGCCCATTTTACCTAGAAGAAATTCTTGAGAATCAGGAATCCTCCAGTGTCAGAAATGCAAATTGTCCTTCATATGAGGAAATAGGCTCTTTGCATACTGGCTATTTTTTTTCAAAAATCTGTTTATGGATCTATTGATTGCATTTTCTAATTCCTATGCAAATTAGTTTATGACAAAACAGATTTATGCTGCTTTCTGCATAGTTCTTCCAATAACCTTTCTGCCACTTCAAAACAAGTTTTCAGAAAATACTGCTTGCAATCACCAAAATGAGATCTGAGCCAGATAGTCTTTGGCATGGAATAATAGCAGAAGTTGGATTTTGTATGCACTTTCTGAAACACAGGTTGGATCACTGTTATTTCCACTTTGTTTCCCAAGTCAAGAATATTTGTTGATGTTGGAGGCAGAGATTTATAATGGGCTGCTAGAGTATAGCAGGATGGAAATGAAACATTGTAGAATGAAAATTATGTCACTGTGAATTTTTCTTTTCAAAGAAATCTGGAATTATTTTTTAAAATATCTGGTAGTCTCATCAGGAAAAAAGAGAGAGAAAGGAACCCCCCATCCCCATATCAACAGTGCACTAAAGATGGGAAGTAGGTAGTATTTTTGGTGAGCAAGTTATGTAAAAAGAGATTAACACATGGATTTTTGAAGAGAAGATGTAAGAGAAAATACTGACTCATTGAAAAGCTTTGAAATGGCAATTTGATATTCTTGTCCATTCTCTGGCATAGAATATTTATGGTAACTTATTACAATATGAGAACAGTAATACATATTAAGATGCAATGTGTGATCAACAACAATAACCAGGAGTCAACTTCTCAAGGTACATGATAAGATTAAGTGAAGAAAAGTGAATGTGTAATTTTCAGAAATATCACAAAGGCTGTGACAGAGTTCCATTTGAAACTCTGTTTCAAGCATATCTGACATCCATTTCCTAAAACAGTAAGATGTAAACATGGACATTAATGTGCATTTTAATAGAATGTCTTTGGATGCAGTGCTGGTTGAGTGTTTGGTCAATGAAGGCTGAGTGCCAATGTCTTGTGTTCAGTATTAACTTTTTAAATAAAATAATACTGATAGATTTGGGGCTGAGATCTTGTGTTGGAATTGCATGTAGAGTTACACATTGATTGTGCTGAATGGCAACATTGCATAATTCAGATGCAAAACTGAAGAAGGACACTACTATCTTTAATTTCAGAAATGGAGATGTGATAAGCTTGGTTGGGAATGTGCATCCAGATGAGCAATGAGTATCACATAAAAATTCACTTCCATGTCCTTAACTAAATGGGCACATTGTGCATCAGACAAAAATGTCCAACTGTTTCCATACATGAACTTACATAAGTAAGGCACCAACAGGATTCTAGCCCAAAGGTTTTAAACTATAACTACTGTAATTCTTCACCATTGGCCATGTCATCCTTACACTCCTAAATATTTTGGAGGGAATGACAGTGCTCACTTAGGTACCACTTGTTCTGTGATTTAAAAAAAGAAAGGTGATGATTTACCAAGTCATAGCAGGGTGGAACTGGAAAGTATGGATGAGGATGAGCATTTATTTGTACATTGAGTGGACAGTCTACTAATAATCTACTAGTCTGCAATGCACATGGAAAAATGAGCCACAGAAATGTATATGAATGAAAAATGGCAACATGTGTATTGTTTATAATTTATTTTATAACCTGCTTTTCTCTATATAGGATCCAAGGCAGCTTTGTCATGTTGTTTTGTTCAATGAAAGATTTGATGAGTATGTCCACATACTTGATTGTGTGAATAAAAGGGTGATTCTCTAGATAGGGAGTTGTTGTTGGGTGCCTTCAAGTCATTTCTGACTTACGGCGACCCTTAGACAAACTCATTTATCTGCAAAGTGCTATGCAAACTCTAAACAGTGGCCTGTGAGTGATTTATATGCTGCTCTTGTGGGGCAGAAAGTAAAAGGCCTCTGGTTTTAGTGTGTGATCAGTTTCCTCCTGGACTTCAGCACAGAATCTTTCAGTCTTTCTCCTCTTCTGCCTCTCTGGTTGGAGCATAAACTTGAATGATGTGGGCTTTACTTATGAGTTTTCCCTGAAGTCTTATTGATATTATCCAGTCAGGCTTTGCATTACATCCTGTGACTGCTTTTGCTACATCTCTACTCACTGTTAATGCCACCCCATTTCTTCTTCGATTTTCATTTTCTGAGCAAAACATTGTGTTGTTATCTGACTCAACATGTCCCATTCCTGTTCTCTTTAGCTCATTCAACTTGGGTATTGCAATGTTTGTAATTCCATTTCTTGTTTTACTCTGTCTAATTTCCCCTGATTCATACTTCTCAAATTCCATATTTCTGCAATATGTGTTGTACAGTTTGTCCTTTCACCTCTGAACACATCAGCATTTGAATGTCTTTTCAGCTTGAGTCCAGTTGCATCATTAGCCACTTGTAGTTACTTGTAGCTCCTTGTAGTTGTCCTCTGCCTTTCCCCAGTAGCTTGTTGAGTGACTTCTGACTTGGGAGTCTCATCTTCTGGTACTATATCTTGTTTCATTTTGGGTTGTCTCATCATAAAGTGTTCATGGTAAAAGACATTCAAAGGGGATTCACTGTTCCTCTTTCTATGTAGTACTAACAAGTGTTAGCTTTGGTGCTACTGCTGTTGTCTCTGAGAGATCATCCACCAGTGTCAACCCTCACTGCTTTTGCTGCCCAGTAGCTGTTTGGCACATTTAGTCTGTCTCTTCAGCAAAAGCCTATCTGGCATGGGAGACTCTACTAGGAGAACTGCTGTCATCAACATAGCCTCTTGCATCACAGGAGAATGCAAACCCACCACTATGGAAAAGAATGTATTGCAATTTTTATACATTTGAAGATGATGAGCCCCCTTAAATGACTAAGATGTCTGGGTAGAATTGAAAAGTGGCATTGTTAGGGTGCTGTTCCCCAAATTCTGCATTCTCTCTGCCCTTGCTAATTACCTGTTTTGGTATAAAGACACATACAGTAATACCTCGCTCCCCTGTTTTCCCACCTGCTGCTACTATTTAACTGGTAGCCTCTGGCCCGAGCCATACATTGCCACATTCCTCCTCTTGTACTAGCAACACAAAATTGCTAATTTGCTTTCACATGCAAAGCTGCACCAGTACCTCTTCGCCTGGTTTGCTGCCCTCACCAAGCTCCAGAGCACCAATGTGTTTTCTCATTTGGTCACAACAAGAACATGAGAACTTGGAAGATCAGGAAAGAGCACCTCTCTGTCAAGGGCCAAAGATGAGGCATGGCTTCAGCAAATTAATAATAACAATAACTAATAATAATAATAATAATAATAATAATAATAATAATAATTTTTTTATTTTTAACCCACCCCTCTGCCCAGCAATCGGGGCGGCATACAACCTTATAAAATAGTAAGCAATTAAAACATTCCCAAATCCCAGACCCTAACCCTCCCACCCCTTAAAACTAGATTAAACCAAGAAAGAATTAAAATAAAATTTAAAA
Source organism: Phrynosoma platyrhinos (assembly GCA_020142125.1). NCBI lineage: Eukaryota > Metazoa > Chordata > Lepidosauria > Squamata > Phrynosomatidae > Phrynosoma > Phrynosoma platyrhinos. The sequence goes on along the minus strand of CM034703.1, from coordinate 14,330,992 downwards.
CATAAATACAAATAAAACAAAATGTCATGCCACAACAACAGGCAGGGTGGCTGATCATTCTATCTTGGTGCTTCTCTTTAGGAAATGTGCTTTTAGTAAAGCACAAGTGTTTCCGAAGGTAATTTGAGTAGCATTTTTCAAGCAGAGTCCTAGGCAGGAGCCCATAAATTCAGCCAGTCAGTGACATAATGAATTGTCCCCTTATCAAATGAATCATAAGCCCTGAGGAATTACATATCCACATGATTACTTTATGTCTTTTCTTTCTGTTTACCTACCCTTACATTTTGATTATAACTTTTAACAACATTTCTGTTCGGGTGAGATTTGATGTGCTAAGCTGAATGCTAAAGAAACAGGTGTTTGATCGCCATTGCAGGAGTTTTCCTTGGCCTCTTTTAGACCCTGTGAAAAGTAAAATCTTGTTATGTAAGATCTTTTGAACAGAAATAGCTTGAGGTCCATTCAGAATCAGCACACCAGCAATTGCAAGGATGGGTCCATGTATGAGGGGGTATTGTAAAGTTTTAATTATCACCATTAAAAATTGTCAGAAAGTTTGTTTTGATTTGGAGTTGTAGTTTGTTTTTATTTCTAACTTATCTCTATGTAGTCACCATCCAGATTTACATATTTTCCTCAGCATTTCTTGACCCTTCGAATACCATTATTATAGAAGTTGCAGAATCAATATACTATAATAACTTCCAGGTGATAATTATTACTTTACCATATGCCCTTGTACTTCTGCATCTTACACTTTAGTAACTTTTGGCACAACCTGTAACAAAAATAAAGGACACAGTGAGCTGATTTTCTCAACATCATCCACTTAGGGACCAATGATGACACTGACAAAATTTCATCAATATACTATAAAAGCATCTGGGTGATAATTATTGCTTTACAGTACAATTTCATCTAGGTATTATGTTCAGAGGCCCAAAACTAAAAGCTCTGGTGAAACCACCTCATTGTGTGTTTTAGGCGAATGTTCCTTGCCTTAAAAACCCTATGAAATTCATGGGGTCATTGTAAGTTGACAGTCAACTTGAAGGCAAGAAGCAATGGGCGTTTAGTACTTTGTTGTTGTTGTCAAGTCAATCTCAACTCATGACGACCCTATGGATGAGACATCTCCAAGACGCTCTGTTCTCCACTGTTCTGCTTAAATCCTGCAACCCCTTAATACCCGTGATCTCCTTAATAGAATCCATCCATCCTCTCTTCTTATTTCCCTCCACCTTCCCCAGCATTATTGTCTTTTCCTTGTATGACAGTCTCAATTTGGTCATCTTGGCTTCCAGGGAGGTTTTTGGTTTGATCTGCTCTAGGACTTTCTTTGTTCTTTTGGCTGTCCATGGGATCCTCAGCACTCTTCTCCAGCACCACATCTCAAAGGAATTTATTTTCTTCCTATTATCTGTCTGGCTCTCACTTCCACACATGGTAATAGGGAATACAATGGCTTGTATGATTCCAACTTTAGTGCTCAGTTGTATATTTTTGCATTTTAGAATGTTTTCTAGTTCTTTCATGGCTGCCCTCCCCATTCTTAGTCTTCTCCAGATTTCCTGGTTGCAGTCCCCATTTCTGTCAATGTTTGATCCCAGATATGAGAATTCTTTTACCATTTCTATTTCTTCACTGTCTAGGTTGAACTTGTGAAGGTCCTTGTTCATTATTTTTGTTTTCTTTATGCATTAAGCCTGCCTTTGCACTTTCTTCTTTGTTCTTCCTTAGGTGTTCCAGGTCTGTGAGGTTTTCTGCTAGTACTATGGGGTCATCACCATATCTTAGATTGTTGATATTCCTTCCTCCTATTTTCACTCCTCCTTCTTCTGTGTTCAAGCCTTCTTTTCTTATAATATGTTCTGCATACAAGTTGAATGAATAGGGTGAATGGATGCGGTCTTGTCTGACTCCCTTGCCAATTGGGAACCATTATCAGAACCAAAATCCTTCAGTCTCTATATGTTACCAGATCCCAAATCCCTCAGTGTACATATACACTAAGGGATTTTGGATCTTGTAACAAATATATAAATACTGTGTGTGTGCGCATTCTGACTGTGTTATAAGAAGGCAATCTGAAGGTCTTTTAGACCATGTCTGCCTCCTTACTCTAAATAATGGCCAGAATCTTGGTGACATATGCAGCATAGTATCAAATTATAAAGGTAAGTAAAGGTATTCCCTGTTTATTTCTGGCAGTTTGTACAGGCCCTATGTTTGTGAACACTGAACCATTATAAAGCAAAGGTGTCACTACTTCAGCCACCTATGAAAAAAGTTTCAGTTTCTGGAATATTTTGGATTTTGGAATTCTGGATAAGAGGGAAGCAACCTGTATATATCTGCTCTACTCAGTCAAACCCCATTTCTTTCTTACTTAGAACTGCATTAAACTTTCTTCTGAATCCAGTTTATATTGAAATTTTGAAGTTTAGAAGTTTTAGTGGTGATCTTCGCCAGGGATCTTGGAATTTCTGACACACCTCTCCAAACCAAAACATCCCCAAAGGAGCCTATTTCTCACTTTCCACCCACCACCAATGTGCACACGTTGTGCTTTAGTACATAACTACCAATGCACCAGTGACTTTCACACTCATGGTCTCATTATTCTGAAAATGGTGAAAACATCTGTAGTAAAATGTATTGGAGGTGAGAAATGTAGTGGCGGTTTTAGAAATGTGTACAAGAAAACCAAATTGCTGAGTGGGGTTTAAATGCAAGTTCTCTTGATTACAACCTTTTATTTTCAGAACTAGGCATTAGATTCAAAGATGAATCTTCTCACTCATCTGCTAAGCAGTCCCCCATGAATAATTACTTGTTTATATTTTAGCAATCAACAGTGTTTAGTTGATGCGATGCAGCCAATAGTATCTTTGCCTGGAGCAACATGGATTATGTATGAAGCGCTTGCTGGTGTTTTATCCCACTGACATGTTGCATTATAGGAATCTCTTGTGGGCGAGCTGTTCTCTTTATTTTCTGTTTAATTTTTTATTGCTCTTGATTAAAATTGTAATTAAGATCTTTAAAATAAGGAGGCGATGTTGATTCAGAGCAAAATAATAGTTGTGCTGGACCAAACCAAAGGCTTACCTGATTTGGCATTTTCTTCCACATAATGCCTATGGGAAGTCCCAAAGGTGACAAAAGGACAATAGCACCTTCCTGCATATATTCTCCAGCAACTGGTATTAAGTATACAAGAGATATGCCATCATGAATAACAGTTGTTGATAGCTCTGTCAGTGTTATGTGTTGTTGAGTCAGTTTATGGCAGTCCTATGGATGAGAAATCTCCAAAGTTCCCTGTTATTACTGTATATACTTGACTATAAGCTGACCTCATGTATAAGTTGAGGGAAGTTTTGGGGGCCAAAATTTTGATGTGACGCATGAATAAGTCAAGGGTAAGACTTCGGGACATGTAACAAAGGAAATAAAGGATAAAGCAAAAGAAAATGATGCCAAAGAACTTACAAATTACAGTGGACATAACTGTTTGCGCTCACCCTAAAGGTTGGCTGGATGAGGATGAAACTATGGTATATGGTGGCTGTTGGGTACGTGGGAGAGATTACCATGTGTAGGTGGGCTAAGAAAGCACACATATGACAAAAAGGATGCAAAGGCAAAGCAAATAAAATGGTGACTATGGGGCGAAACAGACCGTCCCAAAGGAGCAGCGTGATGCCACCCTTTTGATCACTGGGTTGGGGCTGCGACAGCCACACGTCATGCCCCCAACCCTGTGTTTTGCTGCCGGAAAACGAAGCAGCAGAAAGCCAGTCCTGTTTGCACCAGCAAAAAGGTAGTTTCTCCACTGCAGCAGCAGCTTTTCGGTACTCCTGTAGTGTGCGGCGTCTAAACATCGCACCACCGGAACCCAGAAAAGCTGCCGCTGTGTAAACGGCCAGGTGGTTTCACGATGGCTTCTCGGCAGCTTAGGATGTGCATCAGAGTGCTGAACTGGGGCTTGGGATGTTTAGGTTCAAGTTCCTACTAAGAAATGAAATTCACGGGTCCATGTTAGATTGGTCACTCCCTAACTACATCCAAAGTTGCTTGTGAAGTTATTTCCATGGGCTTCATGTCAGTGTTGGGAATTCCATCTCAGAACTCTCTTTATGCTTTTTAATTCTCAAGAGACTCATGAATTTCACTAATGGAAGGATGGGATAGAGATGATGGTGGCGGTGGTGGCGGTACTAGTAGTAGTAGTAGTAGTAGTGATATATTAATATTTCTTAACATTAACTGCAGGTGGTGAGATGGGGCCTTTATTGTTCTGCTCTTGTTGGGAGATTCTGTTCCAATGGTTCCGTTTGTTGTTGTCGTGTGCCTCCAAATCATTTTTGACTTATGCCGACCCTAAGGCTTAACCCAGGGGTAGGCAACCTTTCCCCTTTAAGGGCCGAGGGACTTCAGCTCCCAGAATCCTAGAAGCTATTGGCCAACATGGGACTATTGGCCAACATGGCTGAGGCTTCTGGGAGCTGAAGTCCCTTGGCCCTTAAAAGGGAAAGGTTGCCTACCCCTGGCTTAACCTATCATGGGATCTTCTTGGTGAGTTTCTTCAGAGGGAGTTTGCCATTGCCATCCGCAGAGGCTGAGAGAGTGTGACTTGCTCAAAATCACCCAATGGAATTTTTGCTTGAGCAGGGTTCAAGTTCTCCAGAGTTGTAGCTCAAAACCCAAAGCACTACACCATGTAGGGGTTTTGCAGTCATGGTGTATGTATGTGTGCATGGTTCTAGGAGTATTTGGGTTAGAATGGGGGACCACGCTCCAGAATCTGGAGGGCCACATCACCCAGTTTCCAGCTACGTATGATACTATGGCTACTGTTTTGGATGACTTGAAGGAGATCTGTGTCATTCTTCTTTTGGGATGATTTCTGGGTTTTTTGTTTTTTTTT
>CM034703.1:14298438-14310986 GCA_020142125.1 Phrynosoma platyrhinos | reverse complement strand
CTTAGCACTGTCCCAGGGGGGAATTTAGGCTTTAATCCAGTCTGCTTTGCCAATAGATATTTCATTTATATTTATTTCAGAAGGCTCTGAGATTATTTCTAGGTTTCAGAACAATTTTTCTTGTGGTTGCCTCCATGTTTGCTTTTAGTACTTTGCCCTCAAGCAGCGAAAGCAGCTCAAATTCTTTTCCACAGCTAATGGTTTGTCAGCATGAGTAACCACTGGAAAGAGTTTTCTTGCTGAGTACTTTTTGAAATGGTTTACCAGCCTTCCAAGAAGTCAAGAAATTATCCATCTTTTAACTTTAATGTGCCAGAAACAAATTCCAACAGGCATGCAATGCTTTTATCATTTATCTTTATCAATAGCTTTCATCATCCGATTACAGTATTTAAATGTTTCAGCACTGAACTGGCTGCTGTATTTGTTTTGGTTGTGATTGTATTGATTATTGTGTATGTTGGCAAACCACCCAAAGGGCATTTCCAAATTGGGCCTTCTATATGTTTAATAAATCAGTAAGAATGGACTGTTATGATTTCTGTTAGGATTGAGACAAGAGAATAATGGTTTGGAAGGTTTTAAATGTACATGAAGAGTGGGCAACTTAAAGTCTGCTCAATTGTATTGGGTTTGTGTGTGTTAATTATTGAAAATATTTAACCAAGAAGTACTGTTTTCCTTTAAGCCAAGGTGCAAACCACTGGTCAAAGACAGCTTTAGGTAAAAGAAAGTTCAAAATGTAGTGGTGGTTGTTGTTTTTCAAAAAAGCTGAACCAAATTCTTTCACGTTTTGATGGGAGCTAGAGTTGCTAGAGTGAAAACTAGAGAGGACCTCTGTACCTTTACTGGATGTGTAGAAAAGGGAATTTTGGTGTTCCTTGTTACCTGGTTGCACGACAAGCCAACACCTGTTGAAATTCTCTTGTCTACACAACCTTTAAAGGTATAAGAGCCTTCTCTAGTTTTCACTCTGACAATCCTGTGGTTGGGGATAGTGCAGCCCGCAGTGGGTCCATTTGTGTGTGTGTGTGTATGCATGCATGCATTTGTGTATGTATGTGTAAAATTGCCTACTAGATCATCTGAAGTAGTTCTTCTTGATGTATACAAAAAGAGAGCTGATGGTATATTAATTTTCCTGAGATTTGTTCCCGTGTGTATAGTATACCCTTTGAGTGTCTTTATGGGGGAGAGCTGGGATGAGTAGGTTGCAATATTAAGCATTTTAGATACTTTTCAAAGTATGTTCTAAATTTATTTATTTACACTCAAGCTTTGTGGTTCTTTTCGGACTTTCATCAGGTAACACACAACAGTTGGGAATGACTTCCTTTGATTTTGCCCTTGAAGTAGGGTTTGCCTTTGTGCCAATATCAGAGGCAATTTCCTATAATTCAGGGGTGGCACTTCAGGTATTGTTGGCTTGTGGCTCCTAGCATCTTCCACCACTGGCTAGGCAGGGTAGGACTCCAGTGTTGTAGTCCAATAACATCTGGTGGGCCAGAATTCCTTCCCTATCCCCATAAGGAGAGAAACTGAAACCTTTTGAGGCACTAATTTTTCTCCACACTGCAAAAAAGTGAACATTATATGAGGGGAGAGGACGGCATGGTTGTTTCTCTATCCAGTGGTTCCCAACCCTTGGTCTTCTAGATGATTTGGACTTCAGCTCCCATAATTCTTGACAGTTGGCCAAGTTGGCTGGGGCTTCTGGGAGCTGAGGTCCGAAACAAATGGAGGACCCAAGGTTGGGAACCCCTGATCTATCCCCTTTCTTGCTTGGCTTCATCATTTTCCAGTCTTCCATGTGTGTATAGGTGAGTGGACAGTATCACTGTGTATATAGGCTCCCTGTGTGATTTGGGTTCAGAAATCATGTAGGAAGTCTACATGGGTAGAGTCCCCACCAGAGTTTAGGGGGAAAAAACTTGTTTGGATTACAATTCTCAGAATCCTCTTGCTGTTATGTTTGGCCATGCTAGTTGAGGGATTCTTGGGGCTGTACTGTCCCCAAAAGTAATTATTTCAAGCTGTGATCCCTGGTGCAAAGGTTAATACTCCAGTGCCCAAATAACTGGAACAAACATACTAACTCACATTTTATTCATACTACTAAATCAACTAAAACTTAAGTTGAGTGGTCTACTAATCATACTGTTGAAAGCCTACAACCTTAAGTTAAAACTATTGACATGACAGCATGGTTTTGGGAAGTAAGATTGCAGCCACTAGAAGCAGGACTTGTTTTGTGTTTTGCTCTTGTAATTTATATTTATTGTTTCATACTTCTTAATTTGGCTTTTCCCCCCAGACCTTCATTTAGTACTGATTTACTAGTGAATTTAACTACACACGTACATGTTTGTATGTGTGGACAGGAGGATGGAGTTTAAAATACTATATTATAGTTTATGGGAAGGACAGAAATTCCTAAGGTATTTGTGATAATTACTATTGAGTGGTGTACACAGCTATTAATCCTGATTGATTGGAATGGAAGTTTCCTCATCCTCCTGTATTCATAAACAAGAGGTCTCAGTCAATACTTGTTTAATTGAATTAAACTATTTGAAGGTTTGGCTTTGACGGCAAGGTTTCAAACTACACTGAATTTTCTTGCATTTGAACAATTACCAGCAATATTACTTTTCTGGTTTGTGGAAATGAAATGAATCCTTCAAAGAAGTTCTTCTAAACTAATGTAGGAATTATACATTTGCTACTTTGGCTAAGAAGCAAGGCATCCAAGTGTAACTTCTAATGATATTCACATTAATTTCCCAGAGACTCCTGTTGGAGTATCACAGCTTAGATTTGAAAGTGAGAGTATACAGAATCTGTATGAGCTCTGAGTAAGCAGTGAAGACACTGGCTGAGAAGAAACATAAGGAGATAAGCATTGCGAAGTGGTGGATGTTTAGGTGGATGTTATCCAGATCTTCTCCTTGGCTCCAAATGGAGAAAGTGTCATCCACACATTGGAACCACATTGTGGGGTTTTTTGGTACTGTTTCCAGGTCTTGCTTGTCAAAGTGTTCCATGTAAAAATTTGTTATCAGAGGGCTTTCCATGGCTACCCCATCTATCTCTCTTCTCATAGAATTCATTGTCCCATTGGAGGTAGGTTATGGTGAGGCAATGTTCAAACAGGGCTGTGATGTCTTTTGGAAAAAAATGTTAGATGAGTGCCATAGTGTCCACTATGGGGATTTTGGTGAACAGGGAGACCACATCAAAGCTGATTAGTTTGTCTCCGGGTTTGAGTTCGAGGTTGTTGATTCTTTTCTATGAAGTGAGCTGAGTTTTTGATGTAGTGGGGGGTTAGGATGGTATTTCAAAACACTGAAATTCTGGACCATGCCAGCAGCTACCAGGTCAGAATGGACAGGGAGGCCATTAAAATCCACAAACACCTGGGCAACTTCATCAGGAAAGAAGAAATACTGAAAGTAAACAAAATTTGGCTACCAGTCCTGAAAAACACCAAAATCAAAACTCAGCATATGCACATGAACACCACCAAGGATCAAGGGGTTTCCCCCACAGAAAATGGATTGCTAATTAAATAGAGAGACACATCTTCCTACATATTCTTGAGGCCTTGCCATTCAACACACAGATTAACATTTAAATCACTTCCTCCCAACTAAAGGTCACACAAGTGTGTGTGTGTACACACACACACACCCCACATACTTACATGCCATCACCTTCTGAAGATGCCAGCCACAGATGCAGGTGAAACGTCAGGCATTTTTTTTTTTCTGGAATGCAATCACATGGTCTGAAAAACCCACCGAAAACTATAGAAATAAGCATTATTGTAGGCGCTCCAAGGAGAGGATTGTTAAAATACTATGTTAAGCTACAAGCTAGAAGATAGGTAGAAGAGGACTCTTAGGTAGGAATTGAAACCATCCCTAAGACTCAGGCTTCTGCCATACTGCAGAATAAATGCAGTTTAACACTATTTGACCTGGATGTTTTTGTCATTTTTGATTTATGACAACCCTAAGGTGAACCTATCACATGAATTTCTTGGCAAGATTAGTTCAGAAGGGGTTTGCTTTTGCTTCCCTCTGAGTTCTGGGAGTGTGTAACTTGCCCAAGGTTACCCAAGGTCTGTTTCCATGGCTGAGTAAGGATGTGAACCCTGGTCTCCAGAGTTGTAATCCAATGCTTAAACCACTGTACTACACCAGCTCATTTGACTTGGATATATCTTAGGGCCTTTGCAGACTGCCAGAAATAGTGCAAATTGAGTCCACTTTAACTGCCCTGACTCAGTGCTAGGGAATCATGGGAACTGTAGTTTATTGTGGCACCGGAGCTCTCTGACAGAGAAGGTTCAATGTCTCAGAAAAAACTACAGGTCCCATGATTCCCTAGCATTGAGCTAGGGCAGTTAAAATGGACTCAATCTGCACTATTTCTAGCAGTCTGCAAAGGCCCTTATTTTATTTGCAGGATATTCATTTCAGTCTAGAATTCTGAATGTGCTGTACAGTGCTGATTATTCTTTTTCCATTCTTTATATTGTATAAAGTTGTTAAAAATAAATAAAACCTGTGGGAAAAAGAAAATATAACACCATGTCCTGGCCAAAAATATATTTCTTATTTCTCAGTCTATATCCAGCTCTTACTTGGTTCATTTAGGGAAACATGGACTCATCCTTACGAACTCTTAAAGTAGGAAATCCCAGATTGAGTCACATATTGGAAATTGTTTCAGGTTATTGTAACTGAGCATTTTTATAGACAGAGATGATTATTTTGTAACTATGGAATTTAATAGTGGAGTGTAATTCATCCATCTTCAACAAATGATTAATGTATCATATGTTCTTTCTACCACCACAAACAAACATGGCAAGGAGAGCGATGGGGACATGCTTTCCAGAGCTTGGAAAGGTTACAGCCAGTGGCTGTATGTTTCTCAGAGTTGTAGTCCAAAAAGTCTCTGATGTATTCTATGACAATCTTAGCATGGAACACAAAGTTATTACTATAGATGCCTGCCCTATAGGCAATACTGGTGACTCTACTCTGTTCATATATACCAGGATTTTCTACTCTGAGTGGCATTATCTCTGCAGGATCTTAGGCAAAGGTTTTTCTTATGACTACTTATCTATCTTTCTAAATCAGAGGTGGGAATCTGTGAGTTGCTTGAGGGCTGCATTAGCTCTCTAGGAAACTTTGAGGGGCTGCACCCCCTAACTCCCCACAAATGATAAAAAAATCCCCCCAATGGCTTCTAGGGGCAGGAATTTTCACCATGATCTTAGGCCAGGGGTAGGCAACCTAAGGCCCGGGGGCCGGATGCGGCCCCCCGAGGCCTTTGGACCGGCCCAAGACTGGTCCTGCCGCCGCTGCCACCGCCGCCTACCATAATGATATTGATTATTGTTGTTATTATTTATTCTTGGGGTTTTCTTGGCAAAATCTCCACAGGGGTTTTGCCATGGCTTTTCTGAGGCTGAGAGAGTCTGCGTGCATATTTTTTTAAATGTTTATTAATTTTTTAATTTTAATTTTAATTAATTAATTAATTTATTTTTGGTGCTTCGGCCCCCCAATTGTCTGAGGGACAGCAACCCGGCCCCTGGCCCCAAAAGGTTGCCTACCCCTGTCTTAGGCCCTTCAAAAGAAATAGTGATCAGGAATCACTTCTGGTTTATTTCTTGTTCATAAGAAAGGCATTTTCTGGCCCTTTGTTACCCAAAGAAAGGAGGAAAGAACTGGGAGGTCCCCATCAACTGTGTCCGTGTCTTTAAACGTTGGGGGAATTAAGCTTTGCAAGATGGTGGGTAGCCTTTAGGACCGTTGGCACCTGTGTATACCAGGAATAACTGAGGAATAACTTGTGGAAATGAAAAAGGTTTTATTTAGAAGAATACAGAATGCAATCACACACACATGACAGCGATTCAAACAGATACGGCATTCAGAGCTAACTGAAAATGAGGTTTGGAAATTGAATAGCAGAGTTTGAGAGGTTTGAAGAGGGAAATATTTAACTTTCCTTCCAATGAGTAGACCACAGAAAGCAGGAACTGGCTCAGACTAGGGTCTGAGGGCAACACAGCTCATACACGGAGCACAAATGGGGGGCTAACTGATGCATACTGTGTGTGGAAAGGCTTGATTTTGGGGACCAATATTTATTTCTGAAAGCTAGCCTCTGGCGGTGTGCTATCTTGCGAGCTAACAAGGACTTGATGGCTTTCCCAAGAATTGACGATGAGATTCCAGACTGGTTGGTGACCTTAACTTTAGGGTTACAAAAACAGTGCTTGGATTAGAACAATAGAGAAGTTGGCTAGACGAATGGTAGTGGGTAGGCAGAACGAGCTGGTTACTCTTTCAGTGCAATGGGACCTCCTTTGTCTCTTGGTGCAAGAGGAAATGCAGAAGAGCCCAGGGTGAGGAAGTAGTCAGCACACCCATTTAGTTTTAATTGTAGCATTACCTGGATTGTGCACATGCTCTTGGGTCTTCATTCCTTCTTCATGGGAACTTCAAGATCATTGTGACCTATTAAGAATATGAAGGCTCCAGATATGAAAGAGGAAAACATGGAGACCCCAAATACAGTGCAGGGTATGTAGGGTGTTCTGACACCCTAAGGCCACAGACTAGTCCCTCTACCCCCCCCCATCCTTTTTTTAAAAAAAAAATCAGTGCCATATTCAGATAATTTTCTCCTTGTCTGTTATCTCTGAACAACAGAGAAAGTGCCTTAAGCATGTGAAAACATAAAGCAATACCCTTACCCCACCCCCACATTCACCCTGTAATCTCTGTATAACCCTGAAATAAATCTGTTTTCCTCTGCAATCCCTCCCCAAAACATTTTAAGAAGGGCTGCAGAGGAAAACAGGCATTTTATCTTGGAGGGGGGTGCTGTTCATGGGGGGTTGGGGGTGGAATTGGTTCCTGGTGCCCCGACAGTGGTCTACACCTGGACTAATGTTTGTGGTCATGAGAACCAGTTGGCTTTTTGTTGTCCAAAAAGGAAAGGGAGATCCACCTGGTAATGTTACCTTTTTGTATTACACTGGCCATGCTGCCTTTGGGATTCTGCAAATTGTGCCCCCTGCATAAAGGAATAATATATTGAGATCAGCCTATGTTGTAACAATGCTGGAATGGCTTGAAGGCAGCTCTGCACTCCTTGGAAAGTGAACAGGAGAGTCATTAGTTTACACAGTAGTTTACACAGAAGATCTTTATCCAGGTCTCCTAACCAGATTTTTTTTCATTTCTCCCCTCTCGAAAGGCATCAGATCCTGTCTGATCTTGGAAGCTAAGCAGAATCAGCCTCAGTTAGTAGTTGGATGGGAGACTACCAAAGAAAACTAAGTGTTGTAGGCTACATTTCAGAGGAAGGAACTGGCAAAATCACCTCTGAGTGTTCCTCATCTAAGTATTCCTCCTATGAAATTCATGGGGTTGCCATAAGTCATCAGGCAACCTGATGGCATGTACACTCCCCCCCTCAATTAGCACTTTCTTTTTTAAAGCATTAGGTATGATTTGATAGAAAAGACCTTTTTTCTTGCAGCAAGCATGCCAGATGCTTTTAAAGCAATCATACTTTAAATATTATTGGGTACGTCTAGCTGTATTGGCAGTTGTTTTTCAAGAATCTCCTCTACTCAGCAGTCTGCTGGACAAGGAGGTTCCTGGAAGGGAGGTTGCTGCTAATTGTCTGAAATCTTCTCTGTAATATGATAGTAATAATTCTCTGGTAGGAAGCCTTGTCATTTGACCTGTTTCCCTTGTAGTCTGGCATACTTGCTTTTGAATCAGTTTTTGCTATCATTAATAAAATTATCACAGTGGCCTGATTCTGAATTAAGTGGGAAACTATCATTTTGAGCTCAGGTAAGTTCACATGCTGAAGTTGTACAGCATGGTCTTCATATGCAGAAGACATCAAGTTTGATTTCTGACATACTTTTTGAGATCTGCTCCAGGTACTTTCTGAGCTGAGAAGTTTCTTTTCCATACCACAACTGAGCTGACATACTCCTCAATATTTCACAATTGAAGATTGGGGGCATGTATGGCCACACAAAATCAAGAGTGTGGTCACGATGAGAAACATCATTAATGATGAAGAAGAAACAGTCTGGGAGAGATTGGATCAGTTTTCTTTTGCCTGAACTTTCTGGAAAGGGCAGGATTCAATGTATTTTGCACCTTTTGTTTGGCCTAATAAAGATTTCCCATACATTGGACCAGAGAGATTGTAGTCAAGAAATCAGACTAGGAGTGGGAAGGGCAGTTATGAAAGAACTAGACAAGACCCTAAAATACAAAGATATACAACTGAACACTAAAGTTAGAAGCCATTGTATTCCCCATCACTATGTATGGATATGAGATCTGGACAGTAAAGAAAGCTGGTAAGAAGAAAATCAACTCATTTGAGAAATAAGCTGAGGATACTGTGGACAGCCAATGGATGGAGCCTAGAACAGATCAAGCCTGAACTGTCCCTAAAAGCCAAGATGACTAAATTGCGGCTTTTGTACTTTGGCCACATCACGGGAAAGTACGATTCATGGGACAGGACAATGATGCTGGGAAGTACAATGGGAGGCCCCATGCTAGATGGTTAGACTCAATAAGGGACATCACAGGTCTGAACCTGCAGGAGCAAAGAAGTTGATAAATAAGGGGTCAGAGAGATGTCTCATCCACAGGGTTGCCATGTGTTGAGGCAGTTAAAATCAGTGGTGTCACTAGGGTTGGTGTCTTCTGGTGCGGTAACTCATAGTGTCACCCCTGCCATTGACTTCCTCCCACACCACACCATACAGAATCCTCAACAACAACAACAACAACAACAACAATAAAATTTATTTATATCTCGCCCCTTTGAGGTCAGTCGGGGCAGCTAACAACAATAAAATATTACACAATACAAAACAAATCAGATTCCCTCCCCCCTTAAAACATTATCAAATCAATCCAAGTTAAAACAACATATTCCCCATCACTATGCTTTTGTACAAATGTTTCTCATACATCTTGTACAAAGGTTTCTCAAATTCCAGTATATCACTGAGTGTGATGGTAAGTTGTGACATAAACTTCCAAAATTAAAATTACACTTTTAAATTATAGTATCGTACACACAGCCTAAATGTATTTAGATGTACATAGTTTCATGTGGTTAAAGTGATTTTTTTAAAAAACAACAACATTATTTTTAAAATTAATTTTAATTAAAAAAAATAAAGCCTGGGTCCTCTACTTTCTCCTTCCACTGAGCCTTGCCTGACTTGTATTATCTCTTCAGCATTTTAAAGGGACGCAGATAAATGTCACAGCCCATTTCTGCCAAAAGACAGATTTTTTGGGAGCAGTGGTGCTGACTTCCCTTACGATGTCACCTGGAGTGATCTGCACCCTCCACACCCCTCTAGTAATGCCCTTGGATACAATGGATATTTTTAATTTTGTTTTATAGTTAGCATCTCATCAGATTTGTGTGTGTGTGTGTGTGTGTGAGACCGGTTTAACTGAAAGAAGGTAGAGGCTTCTTGAGTAGGTTCACCTAGAATGCAGTCTATATAAGGGCTTGCTTGTGAGTCACGGATAGAGATTGAGAATTTTGGAGAGATGGGCTTTGGGTTTCTGCTACAAAAGGCACTGATGGTATTTTGTGAGAAGGTACCTGCAGGGTAAATTCATGCAGTACTTGATGCCAGGTGTAAATAAGGCTGTATTTCATTACATTTCCAGTACTGTACATCACATTTACATTATACTGTGAAAGCCTAGATACACAGCTTTATTACATCACCTGAAGAATAGTAACATTTAATAGTCTCTCAGGGGTGTTATAAGCCCTAATTGAAGCTTATTTAAAATAAACAACCCGTGGGAAACCTGCACTGAGGGCATGCAGTGACTGCCAAGTTATTTAAAATTCACATTTATACATTTAAGAAGTCTATATGTTTACATAGATATCCCTAATCTTTCATTATGCTGATTATGGGAATGGGATGAAATGGCTCTTAGGATGCTTTATCTTTTAACTTCACTTCTCTCCCAATGTCCCTAGTCTAAATTTTCTCAGTTGTTTGTTTGAAGTTGTGTTAGACTTGTGTTAGGCTCTGTTGTCTTTCAGATGTTTGTGCATTTATGAGTGTCTCTGATGTACCCCACGGTGTGAAAATACCATGTTATATGGAGTACCGAAACAAAACAAAAGGAAAAGAATGTCAGTTATTAAAACAACAGCAAACCATTACTTTTGACAGGATTTGTCAGAATCCTGACAGGTCTAGCAGAACTATTAGGGACATACTCCCACATCCAGATCTGATGGTAGGTCATTCGCCAAGGTGGCTAAAGTAGTCTTTGTCCCAAAACCAGAGATCCTTTCATACTATACAATTATAGGAGGCAGTGGAATATGCTGCCTTGGAGTGTAGTGGAGTCTCCTTCTTTGGAGGTTTTTAAACAGAGACTGGATGGCTATTTGTCAGGGGTACTTTGACTGTGTATTCTTGCATGGCAAGAGGTTGGACTTGATGACCCTTGAAGTCTCTTCCACCTCTGTGATTCTTTGACTTCATGAAATTAGGCACTGTGATTCCACTGTAACTGCTATGTCTGCTTTTTGTGGAATCTTCTCATTTGGATCTCTCTCATTCGAAGAAACCTGGAGTTCGAAGGCCAGCACATACTACAGAATCCTGCCCAAAAATGAATGCAGGAGACTGTTCCCCATCCCCAGACTGGGGAACGTCATGGTATCACTTAGTATTTAACCCTGTTTTATTGTAAAATATGTGGTCTAGTTTCTGGTTAAAGTAATACCTCACCATTAGAATTGCCCTTTTTCTTCTTCTTCAGCAATTCCTTTTTTCATTGGAAGAGCACTTTAAGAAGGTCTATGTGTTAGATTTCTTTAAAAGTATCATGCATTTATATTGCAGCCTCATCACAGAGAAGTAACAATCTGAAAGATTTTATACTGCAGGAAAGTTTCAAAAATAAGTTAAATGCTGGATAGTGCTGATACATTCTTAACTGTACTGACTTACTGTCTCTCTGTCCAGAGACTGAGAAGTCTTTGTGCATCGATCATCCAGTTGTTTGATTTTTGAATTTGTCTGCTAATGGAGTAAAAGGTGCTGATGCAGTGTTCATATTTTCTCAGCTGCTGTTATAGAGAGAACTTGACTTTGTTGACAGTTTCATTTTTAACCATTTCCCTGGACAGCTATTATGTATCTGTCAACATCAGGAGTTTTCATATGTACTGGTATCTTTTACCCAGATCAGGGATGGGCAAGCTCAAAGCTTTGAATGCTAGTTTCAATAGCTAAAGTGTTAGCATTGGTGTTACTTTTAAAAACAATGTCTTAGTCATTAATTCTGGAAAACAAGGGGGCTGCCTTAGCTCTTCAGGATACCTTGGAAGACCTCAACACCCCACTGCATGCGTTCCAAAAAAAGTGATTCTGTTGCTCCCAAACATCCTATAAAGGACATTGTTACCAAAAAAGGTGGAGGGGACTGGGGGGGTTCCCCCAAAACTGTGTCAGCATCTTTGAAGTTTAGAGAAGTGTTTAGCTCAAAGAACGCTTCTGAGACGCTGGGTAACATGAGGATTATTTCCACTGATACATATTTTTTGCTGACTGATAGAAAACTCCATGTTTGATGAATAACAATGATTTTTATTTTAAAATATGCAACAGTGCAACTAAACACATGATGGTAATTCAGACACACCATTTAGACCTAACCAAAATAGAGGTGTGGAAATTGGATAGCGGAGGCTTTGGGTTGTAGAGAGAGGGGGGGTAATGTTTACCTGTCCTGAAGAGGAAACCATGGAAAATGGAGTATGGCTCAAACGGGATCTGAAGGTGATGAAATGAGTGGGAGATAGGGCCTTTGCAGACTGCCAGAAATAGTGGACATTAAATTGAGGCACTGCCCTGGCTCAGTGCTAGGGAATCATGGGAATTGTAATTTATTGTGGCACCAGAGCTCTCTGACAGAGAAGGCTCAATGTCCCAGAAAAAAATACAATTCCCATGACTCCCTAGCACTGAGCCAGGGCAGTGCCTCAATTTAATGTCCACTATTTCTGGCAGTCTGCAAAGGCCCATACACTGTATGTTCCAGCTATGAGTGAGGTGGTTAGGTTTGGGACTGGTATTTATACCTGCGATCCTAGCCTCGAGGGGTGCTAGGTGCTATCTTGCAATGTAAGAAAGACTTGATGGTTGGTCGTCTCATGGAATGACAATGGGATTCTGGAATGACTGATGGCTTTAACTTTGGAGTAACAAAAACAATGATTGGATTTAGGATAACCCCTGAATAGATGGATAGGGAAGTTGTCTGGAAACATGGCAAGGGGTTGGTAGGAAATGTTGGCTTATTCCAGGGGTAGGCAACCTAAGGCCTGGGGGCTGGATGTGGCCCTCCGAGGCCTTTGGACCGCCCCAGGCTGGCCCTGCCGCCGCCGCCGCCCACCATGATGATATTGATTATTGTTGT
>CM034703.1:14285762-14296072 GCA_020142125.1 Phrynosoma platyrhinos | reverse complement strand
TTGGACTGGATGGCCCTTGTGGTCTCTTCCAACTCTATGATTCTCATTCAGGGGGTTGCCATGGGCTGAAGTAGGCTTGACAGCAGTAAACAACAATAGCATATGTAGAGAGCCTATGTGATTTAGTGGTCTGAGTGTTCAACTAGGGCTCCAGGAGACAAAGGTTTAAATTCCTGCTCAGTTATGGAAACAGTAGTGTGACCTTGGGCAAGTCATGCTCTCTCGGCCTCAGCGAAAGGCAATGACAAACCCCTCTGACTAAATCTTGTCAACAAAAATCTGGCGAAAGGGTTATGGGACTTTAGGGTCGACATAAGTTGGACATGATTTGAAGACACACAACAACAATACATATAGCACAAGAATATCTGCCAGGGAGCTGTCATTACCTTTAGCTTCCTTTTACGTGTACCCTTGGTGGTAATCTTGTTTAAAACAGTACTTACTTGAACAATAATTCTCAAAATCCCTTGCTAGTCACCAGGCTGACTGGGGAGGGTGTTCCCGGAGTTGTTGTGTGAAACAGTAACTTTTCCAAGACGTGCTGAGTTGACTTGAAGGCACATAACAAGAACAATGAGGGGTAATTTCAACATAAACCAGTGGTATATTGGTGAAATGCATGTACACTTAAAAATGGACCATGAACATACTGCTTTTTTTGAACTATATTTCCTACAGACCCTCCAGCTATGAAGGCCAATGCTTGTGCTACATGGGGCAATTGTAGGAGGTATAGGGCTTTTGCAGACTGCCAGAAATAGTCCAAATTGAGTCCACTTTAAAGGTTAGTGTTAGTGCTAGGGAATCATGGGAATTGTGTTTTGTTTTTTTTTCTGAGACATTGAGCCTTCTCTGTCAGAGAGCTCTGGTGCCACAATAAAATACAGTTCCCATGATTCCCTAACCCTAACCCTTAAAGTGGACTCAATTTGCACTATTTCTGGCAGTCTGCAAAGGCCCATAGTCCAGAATGTTACTTTTCTAGGCTCTTCCGAAAAAGGACCACACAGTGCTTCAGGGAATGCAGCATAGTACTAATGTGCACAGGTTAGCTTTCACCTGCTTGCACAGCTGCTAGTATGTCAACAGGTTAGGTAAACTGAAAGTTAAACACCTGTCTCAGCGTCTTCTTCTCAAGAGCAAACAAAGGAGGAAGAATAGAAGAATCAGCTGGGCAGGCAGAAAAGCTGAAGGAGGAGTTGCCATCTAGTGCGTAGACTTCAGTCATGTTGCAGCTGCTACAAACCATTCTAAGATGGGGAAGAAACACTCAAAGAACTCAAATTAAGTTATTGATTTCATTTTCAAAAACCCAGGAAGGCCACTGAGAGCACTCCATAAATCACATCTGAGTGCTTTTAAAAGGCAAGCCTTCCTGAATGTCAGCCTTGGCTGCCTTCCTGAAGCCAGTGAGTTCCCCACCTCCCCAAATCATTCCTGGCTTTCTTTTTTGTAGCCGTTTTGCCTTACCAATATTGTATATAAAACATAACTTGATTTCCTTTTTCTTTAGCGTTTTTGGTCTTGTTTAATCCATGCTGCTCTTCAGTTCTACTGGATCTGAAAGAAGGATGAGAATGACTGGTTGTTGCCACACTGCCAAATTAATGCAGTTTGACAATGATCCATGGCTTCATCCTGTAGAATCCTGAGATTTGTCATTTTTTGTGGCACCAGAGCTCTCTGACACAGAGGGCTAAATAGCTCACAAAACTACAGAATACCCAGAATTCCATAGCATTGAGCCATAGCAATTAAAGTGGTGTCAAACTGCATTAATTCTGAAGTGTTGATGTAGCTTCTACTGGCTGAGAGCCATTCTTCCAGGGTTGTTATGGGATCCCACTCAAAAATTCCCATCTTAAGATGCTGAAGGTTCATGATAGATCAGCCATGATAACCATCCATAACTTACTTCAGTAAGAATGTGCTCATCTGCTGTGTATAAAAACTTGTGAATAAATCCAAAGGTGGTAATTATAACTCAGAATGTGCCACCTAGTTTCCAGGCTTGATTTCAGGTAGAGAAGGACCAGAATGAGAGGAGGGCTATGAATCCTATAACAAGGGTGAGCAACCATTGGGATTTGGAGTCCATACTGCCTTTCGCAGAATGCACCAAGGGGGTACACCTTCACATTGTTGCCAAATGGGTCACTGCTATTTCTCTCACTGCCCAAACCCATTGATTGTACTAGGAAAAATGGTCTCTGAGATGCAAGATGTTTCTCAAATTGCTTTAAGTAATCATAGGAAATGCATCTTCTCTGTTTTCTGAGATTACTGTTTTCTGGAGATCCATCATTTCAGTGGAAATGGTTGTAGACTTTGAGGGACCAAAGCCTTTCCTAACTTCCGATGATCCCACTTCCAAGATCACTGTTTTCCCACTGGCACTAACATTGGAGAAACATGTACCATGGTTATGACTGCTAGGGGAAAGGTGAAGTGTTGATTTCCACCAGCACAGCAATCCCTATACATTTAAACTGTTTGCAAGTGTTGAAGAGAAGCAGTTGTTTGGTACTTGTGTGTTGTGCATGTACATGCAATGCTCTTTCCCCAGCTGGCAAGTTTAGCCATCTTGGTTTTTAGGGGGTTTTCAGACCTAATTTGCTCTTGGGCCCATTTGTTTGTCTTCTTGGTAGTCCATGGTATCTGTAGACCTTTATTTTGACACTATATTTCAAATGAGTTGATCTTTCTATCTGCTTTCTTCAACTATCCAGACACTAGAATTATTAATGGCTTGGATGATTCTGACATTGGTATTTACGCTTAAAGATCTTAGGTAGCTTCTTCATGGCTGCCCTTTCAGGTCTTATTCTACTGCTTCACATCAAGCCAAAAATTCTGGTTTAATCAACGAGGATTGAGCAAATGACATGAACCTGCATTAAGTCTTTCCCTACTGCTTCCCTTTCTCTTTGTGAATGAACAGGCTGGTTCTTGACAAAGCATCTTATGATTTGTAATCTGCATACTGTGGTTAAGTGCTTGCCAACAAGCCAGAATGTGCAAACCTACTAAACCAAGGTTTAATTCTGGCTTCTTTGGAAGCATATAACCATACACCTGCTCTTGTTAATCACAGAAAGCTCTGCTTAAGTGCAAAAATACTAATACCTAACTGAATATTGAAACATTAGCATGAAATAGTATGGAAGAGTCTGAATGCAGGTGCCCAAAAATATTTGTTTACATTCTGGTTTACTGTGACATATAAACACAGTTATTCTGTTAACACCTTGAATGCTGCTTGAAACACCAAACTGTGTGAGGGCATTGCACGTCATGAATAATCCAATCTTGTTTGATCAGTAATGCACACAAAGCTGGATTTTACATACAGCCACAGATGCTTCTGGGTAAGTGGTGACTAACACATTCTAAATTGGTCATGTATTTGCATCCTGTGGTACAGGAGACTAGAAATAGTTGAAGATCTTTACTCAGAGAAATATAAGAGATGCAAGGATTGGGAATTACAGTAATAAAACAAAAGGAGATTAAAAAGAATAGAACAGTTGTTATAAAAGTCTGATGGTGTTGTAGCTTTAGCTTTGATAAATACATGCACCATCAGCCACTTTACAGAAAAGGTGCCAGGAAAGACCATGTAAAACTTTATTACTTTTTAAAAAAATTACCACCACCACCCCCGTTAGCTTTCCTGATGCCATAGTCTTAAGTTGCTACCATCACATTAAAAGATCTGCTTTATAAAACTGCTAATTAAAATTGGTAGAATAGAATAGAACAAATATTGACATAACACACTTCCCACCCTCTGAAAACCTTTAATTAAGAGCTAGCTAGATAACTCTTAAAATGCTTATGAAAAATGCTCAGGCAAGTTCCTAAGAAACAGTGCTGCCCTAAGCATGCAGTCTACCAAGTTGTAGATATCTGCAACTTTCCATTGAGATGTATGGGGAAATCAAAGGAATGGGTACACAACCAGAGCTGGCCAGTACATCCCTTCACCCTCCCCACCGTAGAAGAAAGTGGGGCAGACTTTATCAGGTGACAGGATTTAGGGGACAGCTGAGGACAGGGATTGATTGCTGAACTGTGCAGAAAGATTCATGCCCCAGCATGTAGAGGAGAGCCATTTAATACTCCCTTTTAATAAAACATTTTGGACCTGTGCTGCCCAAAATGAATTTCAAAGTGCAAAGAGTTTTAAGGGACTTCACCCAGTGATGTTTGTAGATTTTCAATGATGTATCTGTCCAGAGAGAGCCAACGTGGTGTAGTGGTTTGAGTGTTAGGTTATGAATCTGGAGAGCAGGATTCAAATCACCCCTCAGCCATGGAAACCTATTGGGCAACCTTAGGCAAGACACACTCTCTCAGCCTCAGAGTGTGGTAATGGTAACCCTCCTCTGAAAGAACTTGCCAAGAAGACCCCATGATAGATTCATTTTAGGGTCACCATAAGTCAGAAATGACTTGGAGGCACACAACAACAAATCTGTCCTAAGTGTGGGTGTGTGAAAATAAGTACTATCTGTACTGTCATTTGCAATAGGAGTCTAGCAGTGCTGGTATAATTTTATAGGGATGTTGTAAGATAGGGACCAGAATTCTGTCAATGTGGTACACTTATGTAAGCTCCGCTACAGAAACAGTTGGACATTTTTGCACAATGGCTACATTCAGACCAAGGATGTGGAAGTACAGTTGTACATGTGGCACCACTACACATGGTTGCATATTGCCCATGGATGTGCATGTGCATTTGGCTAAACATTTGGTGTCCTGATTCAGTTATGCAACATTGCCATGGTACCCAAGGGTTGCATAGTGCAGTTAAGCATAACTTCTTATATAACCCCAGTGCAGAATATGTGGAAGTCCTCTTCTACCTCCTCTTGATGCTGACAGTGGGGATCATTGCTGAATCATTGGAGTACAGAGCCTTGTACACAGTGGAAATAGTGCTTCTGCAAGGTTTTTCTTTGAGGGCAAGTAATTCCTAAAGATGCACTGGGGCAGAGAATCTCTTAAAGTTGTCCATGTCTAAGTTCTGCATGCTCCTAATGTGCAACAAATGGGCAACATTTTCAGTTACTGGATGTATATGTGCTTCACCTTTTTCTGTGGTTGTGTTTTATGAGAGAAGATTAAAATAGAATGTATTTATTCCCCATTTTAGCATTCCACAAGTCCCATGGATATTTGTGGATTAAGTTTTACTTGCAACAGTAAAACATTCTGCCCCTTGTCATCTGTGTGCCCCATCTGTGAAATAAATGCTGATAGTATTTAGGTCAATCTCCGCAATGCTTGTAGCATATCTTTACTCCAGAGACCCCATCACACCCACTGTCTCATTTCTGGCTAAATGATCTCTCCACCTGATTTTCAAATGTTTCTATATGCTGGTGACTGACTGTGTAGTTTTTCACAACTCAGTACATTATGAATAAGCCAGCAAAACTGTAAGAAATTTAACCTCAGGATGCAACAAATTCTCTCATTCATTCATTCATTCATTCATTCACATCCACTCTTTCTCTCTCCTTCTCTCTCTCTCTCTCTCTCTCTCTGGTGGTGGGGTGTTAATGATGTTGATGATGGAAGAAGAAAAAAGACAGCTTAAATAATGTTCTTTTAGATTTGAGCCCAGCATTGTCATTAAATGAAAGTGGTTTGGGGTTTTTTAGGCACCACGTTTCATCTTTCAAAGAAATTCTACTGGTGAAGTATTCTTTGGGCATGAAATTTGAATTCCCTGGACATTTTTTTTAAACTTCAATGAAAATTTGGAGGCTATTCTTGGTGTCACTCCATCACCCCAGTATTCACTTTGTGTGAAGAGGTGTTTTAGTGGTGGCAGATCTCAGCTGTTTGAATCACCCTGAAGGTGATAAAATGAGAACTGTGTTGGCTTTCACACTGACGTGGTTTGCAGGCTGCCTTCATGGAGAGGTTCTGTTTTGAAGTGGAAAGGCCAAAATCCTGTTACATATACTGTTCACTTTTTTTCTGTGAGATACATGAATTTCTGAAGGCAAAAATAATGGTTCAGCAAGCCAGTGTAATGTTTGAGTGTTGGATTGACTCTGGAGACCATGGTTTGAATCCTGCTCAGCCATGGAAACCCACTGAGTGGCCTTGGGCAAGTCACTGCCAGTCAGTATTGACAGCTCTAAATTAATGGACCAATCCTCTGATTAAGAAACTTCCTAAATTTTTGTGCTTATGGGCATGCCACCACTCCCCCCCGCCGCCCAACACAGTAGTGTGTATGAACACAAAATATAAAAAGATTACATATTCCTGTCCAAATATAATAACCGAAACAACAGGAAGAGTCTACACTAGGTGCAGATCTAGATAATGGGAAAGCTACTATTTTAAAAGGAGGTAGTTCAAGTGTGGTTTGAGTGTTGCACTACAACTCTGGAGACCAGAGTTCAATTCCCTGCTCAGCCATGAAACTCACTGGGGGGCCTTGGGCAAGTCACATGCTCTCAGCCTCAGGGGAAGGAAATAGCAAACCTCCTCTGAACAAATTTTGCCAAGAAAACCCCATGATAGCTTCATCTTAGAACTGCCAAAGTTGGAAATGAGTTGAAGGCACACAACAACAGCAAGTTCAAGTGTAAAGATATATCAGTAGATACCAAAATCAGAATCATCCAAGCCATAGCATTTCTGATTTCTGTGTATGTTTGAGAAAAATGGGCAGTGAAGAAAGCAGGCAGAAAGAAAATCAACACGTTTGAAGTGTGGTGTTGGAGGAGAGATCTGCAGATACTATGGATTGCTAAAAAATCAAATGAATGGGTCCTAGAGCAAATGAAGTCCAAACTCGCCCTAGAAGCTAAAATAACTGAACTGAGACTGTTGTACTTTGTCCATATCATGAGAAGACATGACTCACCAGAAAAGTCCTTGTGAACCTCAGAATAGTGGTCCTTGAACAACAACAAAAACCACCAAATGATTGGAAAGAGAAACAGTAGAACTGGAATATATCCACAAACAGCAGTCCATCAACAACCGATTGAAGAGAGACAATGATCTCCACATGTTACAACACTAGCTAACCCCCCAGACTTGTGGGGGCTTTCTTGGCCAATTCATCATGTTGCCTTTTTGGTTCTCACACTACATCCCAATACTCATTCATATGGTTATCTACTCACTTTGGCTTAGGCAACATCCTAGTGCTTTGTCTCTTACCAACCATAGTTAAAACTGAACTTGTCACTTCATCTCCACAGCCACAAAGTTTTGCATTCCTCTGGACATTCTCACATACAGATTGCTATATAGGTCTGTCCCTGGCCTTTCCAATCCACCACATGCATCCGAAGACGTAGACTCAAGTCTATGAAAGTTCATACTACCAGCTTGTTTCAGTTACTGTAGTCTCAAAGGTGCTACAAGATCCTTTTGCATAGAAAAGACAGTAATACTTGGTAAAGTAGAACACAGTAGGAACATAACGCTGCATTACAGATGAATATATTCAATAAAGGAAACTATGGTCCAGAGTATGGAAGACCAGACCAGAGCAGTTCATGGCTGAGGCTCTTGGAAGTCTCTCATTCGTAGGGTTGCCATAAGTCAAAGCTGACTTGGAGGGAAATAACAACACAGTTACAGTTATAGTTCCAAGGACCCCAGAAATAACTAAGATGGTGACTTAGATTGTGTGGAGTAAGCATTTAAACTATGTGCTGCTACACATTCTTGATCAATTGACTATTGACAGTAGGCCAGAGTTGGTCTGATATAACTCATAATCCCAATATAAGCCTTATCTTGCTTATTGGTAGAAATAAATAGGAAGTGTGCATTTTTGCTGGGTATTTGTTCCCTTCATGTGGCCTGAGACTGCATCTACACTGCATGGTTATAGAAGTTTGATACCATTTCAGTTGTTGTGGATCCATCCTGCAGAGTCCTGGGATTTGTATTTTGGCTTAGAATTCTCCAGTAAAGCTATTGATCCATTAAACTACACTGGAGTTTTCCTGCAGAGAATTCTGAGTAACGCACCAAACTATGAATCCCAGGAACAAATACAGCTTTCATGATCTAATGGTCTCAAGTACAAATATGTATTAAGTAAGTGTGTGTGTTTATGTGCATGCATGTATGTGCATGCACATGTCAAGAAAGAGGAACCTCACCACTATTCAGCAGTAGACAAATGCAGTGTGCAAAATCCTCCTTCTATTCATTGCCTTTTTTCAGAGAACTCTAATCTATTTTCTCAGCCAGCATTCTCTGCCCACTGACCATGTCTATCCCTCAATGACCTGTTTTCCAGACTCTCCATCGATTTCTCCCCCTAAATCTCTTCCCCCTTTTGGGTCCTTCTGGCCTGCTCATAACTCTCTCTTGTGTATAAATGGTGCTGCTTTGATACACAGCCAAACATTGTTCATTGTCCACGTAAAGGATGGACTTTCTGGACAAAAAATTGCCAACCCATGCATGAATCATTTTTATCTTATTTATTTATTTATTTATTTGTTTATTTGTTTATTGCTAATGTTGACTAATGTTTTCCCCAAGAATGTGAAACCTGTGCTGGGTTGTTTTGATTGCTTTCTGTGCCTCTTGACCTTGTCTGATGCTCCGCCATGTAGTGACATCCTGATATTTTTGTATGCCCAAAGCCTCTCAGGCTTAACATCAGAGAATAGGATTGCTCCTGTTATTACTGGCCCTTTGCAGCAGCCAACATGCCTCTGCATGTAGGATTAAGCATGTGACTTTTCCAAATAATGAGCAGAACAAACAAGGGGAGAGTGAAAATTGTGTTTCATTAGCTGATGTCATCTGTAGCATGGAAAATGAACTAGTGACCCAAATAACTAGTTCAACTTTTCCTGTCAAGGAAAAGCACTTGATTGAACTGAACTAATCCAGCTTTAGCTCAGACTCCTAAAACTCAAAATCATTAATATTTTAAATGAAAGCATGGGATAATGGTGACCACAAAGGAGATGGATTGTAGAGTCTACTCTTTGACTAGTTGATATATCAGAGGCATTTATTTTATTTATTAAAATGTTTCCAGCCATACTTGTCTCAGGCAGGATTTAGTGCAGGGGTAGGCAACCTAAAGCCTTGGGGGGGGGGCGGATGCGGCCCCCCAAGGCCTTTGAACTGGCTCCAGGCCGGTCCTGCTGCCGCCGCCACCCCCCGCTGCCGCCCGCCATGATGATATTGATTATTGTTGTTATTACTTGTTCTTGGGGTTTTCTTGGCAAAATCTCCACAGGGGTTTTGCCATGGCTTTTCTGGGGCTGAAGGAGTGTGCATGCATATTTTTTAATTTTTTTAATTTTTTTTAAAAAATTATTTTTATATTTATTTTTGGTGCTTCGGTCACCCAATTGTCTGAGGGACAGCAACCCGGTCCCCGGCTCAAAAAGGTTGCCTACCCCTGATTTAGTGAATAGAACAGTCAAAATCAACAGTTAGGAAATACTTTGTTAAACCAAACCAAAGTATTGACAGAAAATCTTCAAGCTCCCGAGTGCTCTAAAATTCTTTATTAGGCTTAACAGTACAAATAAAATAAAATAAAATAAAATAAAATAAAATAAAATAAGGGACCTTGTATACTTTTATGGTATTTGGTTCCTAATAAATGTATTGTCTTACTGTTGATTTTTAAAAAAAACATCCTTCTTGCCAGTATGGTCATTATTTTTTTAATAAATGAAACGAAGGGGGTAGCTAATACCCCAGAGGACAGGATCAGAATTCAAAATGACCTTAACAGATTAGAAAACAGATGGGCCAAAACTAACAAAATGTAGTGGGGGTTAGGGAATTATGTTTAATGAATGCCATTGTGATATTTTATTATTGTTATCCACCTCAATCCTTCGGGTAGAGGTGGTCTATAAAATTATTATTATTATTATTATTATTATTATTATTATTATTATTATTATTATTATTATTTCAACAGGGAGAAATGTAGGATACTACACGTAGGCAATGAAATGCACAAATACAGGATGAGTGACACCTGGCTTGATGGCAGTAATGCAAAAAGGATCTAGGAGTCTTAGTGGAGCATAGGCTGAACATGAGTCAGCAATGTGATACAGCAGCTAAGAAAGCCAGTGCAATTCTGGGCTGCATCACTAGAAGTGCAATGTCTAGATTGAGGGATGTAATAGAATAACTCCATTATGGTCTCTGGAAAAATGTTTTCATATAATCATAAAATCACAGAGTTGGAAGAGACCACAAGGGAAAACCATTTTTATCCTTAACAATAATAATAATAATAATAATTTTTATTTAATACCCCGCCCCTC
>CM034703.1:14275423-14285662 GCA_020142125.1 Phrynosoma platyrhinos | reverse complement strand
GGGGGGGTGAAGAGGGAGCCGCCGCTTCTTCCTCCTCCTCCTCAGGGCTATTTGCTCAGAGGAGGGCTATTTGCATTGCAGATCTCTTTCTTCCAATTTTCCCCCCTGTGTTTTGGCAATTGTTAAGCAACTGCAGAAACAGTGTAGAAGAAGTATGCAGTGCTTTATAGTTCTTCTGTGAAATGTGCTTGGGAGGAGGCTTGGCTGTGGTTTCCAACCTGGTGCCCTTCATTTGGGTTGGAGCATGACTCTCATCATCCCCAGTCTGCATGGTCAGTTTCTGGATTTTGGAACCCCCAGATTTGCCCATCTTTGTTAAGTCTGGGGACAAAGCAAGGTCAGAACGCTACATCATACAGAGCACAGCAAGAATCCTCCTGTTTGTTTGGGCAGGTTGTTTGTGTTCACAGATAACCTTTTCTTACAAATGGCGTAATATATTTCTTTTGGCAACTGCTGTGTTCCAGCACATAGTTTGTGAATTAATTGTTATCAACATGAGAATTGAGATGGCAGGCTGCACTATGGTACCACAAACCTTGCTGTCCACTTGAACAGTTCTTGAACTTTATTTGTTAGCTCTTAAAGAGTAACTTTAAATCCTCTTTAGAGACAGATTTAGTGTCAGGAACTTGTCTCTGGGTACAACCTGCTCTTTCAGATTCCTTTTGAAGATTGTACTTACACTACTGCACTTCTTTCAAGAAAAGGTCTTCATGCATTAACTGCTTCTCACTCATCCTATTTAAAATGGTTAGCATCAGAGGCACCGATTATGTGCTCATCCTTAAGTGTTTTGTTTTTGTGTCAAAATCCTGGTACTCCAGTCTATTACCCAGAAGCTAGTGGGAACATTTATTAATACGGGTGTACTTCAAAATACTCATTAGATCATCGTTTATGAAGTGTGATTCATAACAAATTGCTCTGACAACACTTTGTGCAGGCAGTTTGCTCTTCTGTTGATACAAATAATAGCGGAAATTAATGCAAAATGGCAAGGATTTGGTGTGGATTTTTTTAAAAAAAGGGAAAAAAGGCTGCCTGAGAAACATGGCATGGCACAGCCAAGCCTGTGGGCTAAACCAGTCCATTGTTGATATTGTTAGCCTTTATAGTGGTCCCTCCACATTTGCTGCAGTTAGGGGTAAAGGACTTCTGTGAATGTGGAAAAAACGCAAACAAAAAAGCACTACTCTTTTTACATAAGAGAACACCTATCTGTGAATCTTCAAGTTCTCCAGTGCAACTCTGTATTCAACATCTGCCAGAATTTGATCATAGCATCATGCCGGAGGACCTACAAATGCCTAGACAAGTCTTTTCTCTAGGAACTTTAAAGGTTCTCCAGCTCAATTCTATGGTCAATTTCTGGCAGAGTTATGCTGGAAGACCTAGAGATTTCTAAAGAGAACATATTAATCAAAACCACAAATAATCAAATCTGCAAAAGTCAAAGCCACAAATGTGGAGGGACAACTGTATATTGTGAGGTTACCATGGGATTCTGAGAGGATTCTGTTACTCTGGAAAATGAGTATGCAACCGTATCTTTTGGTACCTTTGAGATTAACTTAAAGTTAGATAGTCTCAAAGGTGCTACAAGATCCTTTTGCATGCTGAAAATTGGAAACTTTACTTTTTTGGAACCACAGTTCTCAGAATCCCACAGACAACATCACCACTGGTCATGGAAGTGGAGGTTTGTGGTTCAAAAACCAATTTTTTGAAGCTCAGAGGCAAACTTCCATTTTGAAACGACAGGGATTTATGGCACAGGTTGAATCTACCTTATTTGAAATTCTGAAATCCAAAATACTCCAAAAACAAAAACATTTTTCATGAGTGACTGAGATGATGACACCTTTGCTTCCTGATGATTCAATGTACACAGATTTTGTTTCATGCACAAAATTATTACAAATATTGGGAGACTCAACCTGTATTAGAGCACATAGTAAATATTGTTAATACTTCTTTCTCTCATATTTCTTTCACTAAAGGAGTGAATACATTACAGAAAGTAAGAAAAAATATTTATATATATTCAAGGATTTATATCCCACCTTCCTCCCACAATGGGATTTATATAATATATGAATATATATAAATGGGTTTAGTTTGCCCAGTTATTAACCAAAGATGCAGGACTCAGCTTCCCCTGGTTTTAATTGCCCTTTCCTTTGTATTTCTCTGCTCTGCCTATAAGTGTACCATATATATCCTTGCTTGCAAAGGTACTGTAGTTTTCCAAGGATCCTCTTCTATTTATGTGACATTGAGTGAGATGAAAACGCTCACCCTTATGACCAGTCTTTCAAAAGTGTGATATGCTTTATAAGCCTTGTTGAAACCCCTGTCTTACTTTAGATTTGTCACTCTCACCCAGAGCTTCTGTCCGTGGGCATTGATTTCAGCATACCATTCCTTCTGCAGTTTTCATGTTTGTAATATATGACACATCTTGTGCTCTTTTATGAAATTGCCATGTATCAAAGAGCATAAGACATAAAACATTTGCTAAAACATACCCATTAGAGAGGGGGCTTGATGGGGAAGGCAAAATAATATGTGCACCCATATATACCCATTAGTAACAAACTGTCCTTTAGGGGGGCATTTTGAGAAGAATAAGTGGAAAAAGGATTATTAATAGGTAAACATATTTTATCATCCCTATCCAAGAATCCCTTGCTGTCCAATTCCACTGCCACAGAATTTGGAATACTTAAAAAAAAAATTTTTTTTTTGAGAATAATTCATTCCTGTCACCCATTATAGTAATTGAAAGGTAATTCATTGTTACGCCTTATGATGTTCAAAAAGGAGCTCATTGCAGTGATTGATGTCTTTCACATTACATTTTCATTACTTTATGTAATGTACTTTAAAAAGAAAAAAAAGGCTTATATGAAAATTGCACGAAGCCACATTGCCTCTCAGCAACCCCTTTATAAGTAATATAAGTAATTTCTAAAAGGGACAGTGAAACATAGCTTGCTGCTGCCATTAAAGTTACATCATCCTCACTTATTTTTCCTTCATGACTAAACTAAGTAACTTCTTATAGGCAACAACATTACTTCTACAACTTGATTGGCGACTGGAACCCTTTCACACTACACAGTTATAACACTATGATTCCACTTGAACTGCCATGGTTCATGGGATTACCAGTTTAGAGATGAGTATGGAGAATTCTCCGCCAAAGAAGAGCCATTGTAGTGTAGTGGTTTGAGCGTTGGATTCGGTTTCTGGAAGACCAGGGTTCAAATCTCTGCTCAGCCTTGGAAACCCACTGGGGGACCTTGTGTAAGTCTTAGCCTCTGAGGAAGGCAGTGGAGAACCTTCTCTGGAGAAATATTGCTAATGAACTTTGTGATAAATTTACCTTGTTGTTGTCGTGGGCCTTGTTTCTGACATATAGCAACTCTAAGGTGCAGGTGTCGTGGGGCTTTCTTGGCAGGATTTATTCAGAGGATGCGTGCCATTGCCTTCTTCTGAGGCTGAGAGAGTGTGACTTGCCCAAAGCAAGGATTCAAACCCTGGTCTCCAGAGTCATTGTCCAGTGCTCAAACCACTACACTATGCTGGCTGTCTAGGTTCACCTTCGAGTTGCCATAAGACAGAATCGACTTGAAGGCACAAAACAGTAAAAGTGAAAACTCTAGTGCTTCACCAGACTACAGACCCCAAGATTTCATGGGACTTTGCCATGGCTGTTTAAGTAGAATCATAATAGAATAATTGTGTAGTGTGAACAGGCCCCTGGTGAGAAGAGGCAGTTTCTAATGGATTGTGTCTGCTAACAATAAGGCTGTAGTACAGGCAGCCCTCTGTATGTGTCCGTGGATTCCTTATCCACAAATTCAACCATCCATGGCTTGAAAATATTTTAAATATATATAAATTTGTTCTTAATCTAGACCCTTAATTCTCTATTCAGGGCTGGGGAGTGTCATTGGGGAGAAGTGGAAATAAACAATTGCAAGTCAGGCTAGGCTACTCACCTTATTAAAATAAAATTATAGTGCACATATGTGTCCACATGTGCATGTTCTCTTATGTGCCACTGGTTAGTGGCCTCCATCAGAAGAGACAATTATTATTTTGGATTTTTTTTAAAAAAAAAAAGAAGAAGGAAAGCACTGTAGCCCGGTAGCAATATAACAGCTTCTGAATATTGTTCCTCAAATTTGGCAAATATTTCCGCTTTCATAGCAGTGTCACTTGGGCCAAAATGGTTCACTAATGCCATTTTGGTCCATTTCAGCAATTCTGTACACAAGAATTATAACAAGAGATGCAAGCAACTTGCTTATTCTTTGTTCATGCTTTATATGTAAGTGTGTGAAAAGGGGAAATTCATTATCCCACCCCCACCCCCATTTTTATGAGCTTCATGAGAAAACCAGGGGGCTTCACTGGCTATTTGCTTGACAGATGTTTGATTTTTATTTATTTATTTAGGTATAGCCATTGCTTCCTGTGTGCCTCTCCACTGTGCCAAACCAATGATAGAGGATTCCTTTATAGGTCAAGTCTCCCTTATCCAAAATGCTTGGCACCAGAAATGTTTTGGGTTTCTGAGTTTTTCAAATTTTGGAATATTTTGCATACACATAATGAGATATCTTGGAAATGGGACCCACGTCTAAACATGAAATTCATTTATGTTTCATATACGCCTTATACAAATACCTAGAAGGCAGTTTTATAGCCAACATCTTTAATAATTTTGTGCATGAAGCAAAGTTTGTGTACTCTGAAAGTATCACTATTGCAGCCATCCATGTGTACAATTTTGAATTTTGGAATATTTTGGAATTTGGAATTCTGGATTAGGGAGACATAACTTGTACAAACAGAGGGCTCCTCCAAACAGTCCATCCAGTAATCCCAGTAAATTCAGCAATCCCAGGAAATACCAGATTCCTAAATTGCATGTCATCCCCCCAATATCCATTTATACCATAAACATAGTGGGTTTCCATATGCTGTTGGGGGTATGGTGAACAGTGCTGTGGGCAGAGTTTTCTTCCCTCCTTGTCCTGTTCCATGCAACAAGCCATCAGAGGCACGGGAGGAGTAAAAACAATGAAATTAATGCATGAGATGTTCTCACTGTTGATATCAGGATCTCTTGGGAATTAAAAAACAGATCAACCCAAAAGCCACCTCTTATCACGAGTTTCATAAGTCCCAGCTGGTCTGAGAATCAATGCTGAATAAACCATGACAGGAGGTATGTCATTTGGATATTTGAAACAAAAAACAAACTCTGTTCCTTATATGATCAAACTCCCAAAGCTTCCTCCTCTCAGTCTGGAAGAGCCCATAGGTTTTCCTATTTTCTCTCAGCTGTTGGGGAAAGCTTAGCAAATTGCATGCCCACTTTGCAGATCAATGCAACCTTTGATCCATTAGGAAGATGTAGATAAGATGATGTTGTTCCATCTTTTTCCTAGTTTGGGGCTGCTGGCACACTGCAGAATTAATGCAGCTAGACACCACTTTAACTGATATGGCTCCATCTGATGGAATCGTAGGATTTGTAGTTTGCTGTGGCACAACAGTGCTCTGACAGAGAAGGCCAAATATCTCACAAAACTACAAATCCCAGAATTTCATAGCATGGAGCCATGG
Source organism: Phrynosoma platyrhinos (assembly GCA_020142125.1). Taxonomy (NCBI): domain Eukaryota; kingdom Metazoa; phylum Chordata; class Lepidosauria; order Squamata; family Phrynosomatidae; genus Phrynosoma; species Phrynosoma platyrhinos. The sequence goes on along the minus strand of CM034703.1, from coordinate 14,280,016 downwards.
CAGTTAAAACGGTGTCAAGCTGCATTAATTCTGCATGCAGCGTGAGACTCAAGACGGCTTACAGAAGTAACAGATTTCAAATGCATATCATACAAAAATTAAACTAAAAATCGAATTAAACTGTAGAGAGTTCTTGTAGCAGCTTTGAGACTAACTAAAGAAAGAAGCTGGCAGAGTGAGCTTTCGTAGACTTAAGTCTCCGTCCTCAAATGCATTCCTCAGATGCATTCCTCATAGAAATAGACTTAAGCCTATGAAAGCTCATGCTGCCAACTTCTTTCTTTAGTTACTCTCAAAGCTGTTACAAGATCTCTCTAAATACAATTCTGCATGGCTATATCTTTGAATAGAATTAAAAATATTCTGAAAGGGCCTGGGTAATCAACCATCAAAGTCCTGCTGAACCAAAATTGTATTCACCTGTCTACAAAAAGGTTATCGGGGAGAGTACTAGTCCAGCCTTTCTAGGAACGAAGTTCAAATACAGATAGGAGGACTGTTAATGATCATACCCCAGCTCATCTTTCCTTGTGTTATCTGGGAGGATTTCTAAAACCTTCCTTGATTAAGATTTTCTAAGTGTTTCTAATGTTCAGGGACTAATTCTGGAGAACGTTTAAACTTCTATGAATTCACTACATTGCCCACATATTGCAAACTCTCCTTTTGACCACTGGGGACTAGAAACTTGTGTGTGTGTGTTTTTCTGTTGTTTTGTAATTGAATCAGGATTTTTTTTAGGGGGGGATGGCTGGCTGGCCTTTGATTCTGGCTCAAGAGTCACAGAAGGAAACTGTGATTAAATGAACCTGCTGTGAACAATAAATGTCAACATGCTTAGAAGCAATTTTTTTCGATGGCAATTAAAAGTAGGAGCCCTGACAGCATCTGCAGAGCTTGGAGGTGTTAAGAGGTACAGAATGAGATGCAGTACTATTGAGTTACATGCACGTCCTTCCTCCACTCCTTTCTCCCTCTTCTCTGCCTTTATAGTAGGAAAACTGCTGCTCTGGCAGTACATTTGGATAGCTTCATTAACAGGTTCCTGCTGCTCTAGCTATTGTGCAGCTGTAAAAAATAATTACACATCATACTTGTAAAGAATGCATTGCCACTGACTTGCAATATTTCCCCCCCAAATCCACCATTGCTATTTCATTAAGGCTTGATGGGCATTTCAGTTACCATTGCATGCTACCAATGTTTTGTCTTTCAAGTGGGTTAGTGCCTAGTTTAATGTTCAGAGCAGCTGCCTCTGCATTCAGAACTCAGTATGGTGTTTAGTTAGCTTTTGGTGGTGCTGCAGAAAATGACACCATTTAAATCTATGGGGTTGCTCAGTAGCATATTAAATTTGCTTTAATATTTTGGGAACAGGGAAATCAGCCTTAGCCTGCCCAAATCAGCCTTAGCCTGGGAAGGAGTAGCAGACATTTTAATGTTGGGTGTGATGCCCAGTTCTTTCCAAGATGTTTTTCTGGTAATATTTCTGCAACTTCTGAAATAAACCCTTGTTTTTTAACCTAGAGAGACTGATTTACTGAGTTGGGGCATTTATGCAGTTCTTGACATACAGAAATATTTTTTTTCTGTTATCACACAGAAGATTATTTTAAGCGAACTGAAGTGAGTGGACAGAGTCTGACACCCTTCTCTGATTTGTATAACTCTCTTTTGCCATGACATCCAAATCTGGTAAAGTGTGACTGTCCTCCAAAGGCTGAAACCCACTTCATACTCCTGGTTTTGGTCACTAGCTTGAACAGTTCAGCAGGGGAATAGACTGCCTTGTGGGATGGCATTTACTTTTTTAAAGGTCTTTGAACAGAGGTTGGATGCCTTCCCCTGAGGCTGAGAGTGTGTGACTTGCCAAAGGTCACCCAGTGGGTATCATGGCTGAGTGGGGAATTGAACCCTGGTCTCCAAAGCCATAGTAAAATGCTGCAACTACTACACCACAAATGATTCCCTTATTTCTCTATCTGAGGCCGTATTTACATGGCAAAGTGCATGCAAAGGAGACCCAGGAAAATATCTGCCATTTTTCCAGATGTTATTGAACTGTACTTAAGTAGCAGAGCCAGTGGTGAAATCCAGCAATCTCTGGAGGGTCACACAGTTTTCACTCTGGTATAGACCTGTGGTCCTCAATTTTTGGTTTTCCAGATGCTTTGGACCTCTGTTCCTAAAGTCCATTAGGATTGGCCAAGATGGCTGAATTTCTGGAGGACCAGAGTTTGAGAACTCTTTCTATATGTAGATAATACTGTGTTATTAGACTGACCAGTTTTGTAAGGAATATACTGTTGAATGACAGGTGCTGAGTAAAATACTGATATGATGGTGGGATATAATATTTATTTCTTTAATTAATTTATGTTCCATCTTTTTCTCACAGGACACATTTGCTGGCTTTATGGCATGTACATCAACTTCCCATAGGGAAGGTGCAGAACTTGGGTTGCAGAATTCAGTGGAATTCAAATTGCAGAATTCAACCTTGGTTAGCTAATAAGAATGGAAGCAAGATACTGGACTAAGATCAAAGTGAAGGACATTTTGCCTTCTAGACATATTTGAAGTAACCACTGGCCATAACAGTAGTAGAGGCAGGTTCATAGGAGCTGTAAGCCACATGTATTTGGAAAGCTAGAGCTTCCCCACCCAGGACATGATGACTCTTTGGTCCGATTGAGCTGGCCTGCCCTTACATCATTGTTCTTAACAGTTGCTTTATTTACCCCCTTCCTCTCTTTTGCAGTATACAAGAGTATGGATTCCTGATCCAGATGAAGTCTGGAAATCAGCAGAAATAATCAAAGATTACAAAGAAGGGGATAAAACGCTACACCTGAAACTTGAAGATGAAACGGTATGCCCTCCTGTTGTTTTTTTCTCCTCTTTCTTCAATTTCTCTGTTTTTTGTCTGTCTTGTGCTTTATTGTGTGAAGGAATGCTAGAAAAGCATTTTGAAGTCCAGCATCAAAGTTTTTAGATTCTTCTCTTTTTGTGGGGAGATGTTCCTGGATGGGGTGTTTAACACATTATGTTATGCAGACATATACTCTGAATAAGAGCCAGAGCTTGGAAATGTTACCCCTTTTTTGGATGTCAGCTTCCAAAATCTTCTTGTCAGCATGGCCAATAGCTATGTTAACTGAGGGACTTTGGGAATTACAGTCCAAAAAGTAACTTTTCCAAGCTGTAGGGTAAGCCCAGTGTGATGCAACCCTGAACTTGAAGGTTAATATAGGAATGGAAGGGAGGCTTGTTTACATAACCTTTGAAATCCCTCCCAGCTTTACAATTTAGAGTAGATAAGCTCATGTTTGCTTAATATACATAAATTATACAGGTTAAAGGATTCACTGGAGTACTATCCCACCACTAGAAGGGAATGTGTATTGCTGATTGGGAGTTCCTGCATGGCAGAGGGTTGGACTGGATGGCCCTTGTGGTCTCTTCCAACTCAATAATTCTATGATTCTATGATTCTGTGACTTGCTAAGAGCCCTTTCACACTGTAGTTATAGCACTGTGATTCCAACTTAATTCCCAAGATTTCATTTTATGGAATAATGTGATTTGCAATTTTGTTGTTGTCTATCATCAAATCATTTTCCACTTATGGTGACTCTAAGGCAAACAAGTCACCAGGTAGAGATGCCATTTCAATTGAGCTGTTGCAATCCACATTGACAGAGTCAACTAGAATGCTAACTAACATGTCAACAGATATGGAAAACAATACAATGGCCAACAGACTGGAAATGATCAATATATATTCCCATCCATAAAAAAGGAGACATGAAAGATTGCAGAAATCATAGCACTAATATCCCATGCAAGCAAAATTATACTCAAAACTCTGCAACATAGACTCCATACATGGAGAAAGAAATCCTGGAGGTCCAAGCAGCGTTCAGGAAAGGAAGAGGCACAAGGGACCACATTGCAAACATATGATGGCTAATGGAGCACACCAGGGAATTTCAAAAGAAAATCAGCATGTGCATGTGCTTTATAGACTACAGCAAATCCTTTGACTGCATAGATCATGAAGGGCTATGGAACACCCTTAAAGACATGAGCGTGCCAACACATCTGATAGTCCTAATGATGAATCTGTACTCAGGACAAGAGGCTACTGTCAGAACAGAACATGGAGAAACAGAATGGTTCCCAGTTGGCAAAGGAATCAGACAAGGCGGTATCTTATCACCCTACTTGTTCAACTTATATGCAGAACATATTGTAAGAAAAGCAGGCTTGGACACAGAAGAAGGAGGAGTGAAAATAGGAGGAAGGAATATTAGCAATCTAAGATACACAGATGACATCATAATATTAGCAGAAAACCTCAAAGACCTGGAACAACTACTCAGAAAGATCGAAGAAGAAAGTGCAAAGACAGGCCTATTGTTGAACATAAAGAAAACAAAAATAATGACCATAGAGAACCTACACAAAAATTGAATTAGACAATGAAGAAATAGAAAGAGTAAAAGAATTCTCATACCTGGGGTCAAACATTGATATAAATGAAGACTGCAGCCAGGAAATCAGAAGAAGATTAAGAATGGGAAGGGCAGC
>CM034703.1:14258353-14273629 GCA_020142125.1 Phrynosoma platyrhinos | reverse complement strand
CTATGATTCTATGTTATCCATTGAGGTTTGGTTCCAGGACTTCCTGTGGATAGCAAAAATCTGTGGATGCTCAAGTCCCATTATATACAATGGGGTAGTAAAACAGTGTCCCTTGTGTAATGTGGCAAAATCAAGGCTTCCTTTTGGGACTTAAAAAAAAATTAAATCCATGAATGGTTGGATTTGCAGATAGAGAATTCCTTAGCTAAGAGGAGGACAATCCAGTGGCTTGTTGTGTGCCTTGGGCATTGTTCCCTTTCTCAGAGTCTGAGAGAGTGTGACTTGCCCAAGGTCACCTATTGGATTTCCAGGACTGAGCAGGGATTCAAACCTCTGATATCAGGAGTTGTAGTTCAACACTTAGATTCCTGTTTTGTTTGCTTTTGTTTAAACTGTTTTTTTTTGGGGGGGGTTGCATTAATGTGTAGGACTACACCAATATAGGACTAAATCAGAAAATGCAGTTAAAATATTTATGGCCACTAGCTTAAATAATAATTGTCCTTTTAAAAGCACTTTTTAAAGCAAGTTGTTTTGGTTGGACCTGTGTTAATGGAAGAATTTATTTATTTCTGAGTGCCATGGTATTATAAAATAAAATGATTAAAAAGAAGCAGCTGAGACTGGATTCTAGTCTAACAGTGAACAACTGTCAACAAAGAGTTAAAATTAAAATGTTTAAATTCAAACAATCCTTGTTGTTCCAGTAAGAGGGCTGGAAGATCGTAATAATAGCTTGGCATATGTATATGTGTATATATATATGTGTGTGTGTGTGTGTATATATATATATATATATATGTGTGTGTGTGTGTGTGTGTGTGTGTGTATATATATATGTGTATATATAGATATATATGTATATGTATATATATATATACACACACACATATACATATTATTCATATATATATGAATATATATATATATATACATACACAAATACATATACATATACATATTACTCATATGAATATGAATATATATATATATATATATATATATATATATATATGAATAATCAATTTAAAAAACCAGAGGTATTTTTTAAAGTCATTTGGTTCAAACCATGGTTAAACCAACCTGGTTTGAACCAGCCAACTATGTGTTGAAGTATGCTGGGAGTTGCAGTTCAACAGCTTCTAGAGGGACAACACAGGTGCTATCCATGCTGGATCAAATTCACTATCCCATCAACATATTGGGAAGTTATCAGCTAGCCCTGTGGTGGTGGGTTTTGGAGAATCAATACTGGTTTGAAAATGAATTCTATTTCAGTGTGCACTTTGTATGTTTTGTAATTGTACTGTTTCAATTCGTAAGCTGCTTTGGGTCCTCTTTTGCCGGAAAAGCAGGATATAAATATTATTTTTATTATTAGTCTTAGGGCCTTTGCAGACTGCCAGAAGTAGTGCAAACTGAGTCCACTTTAACTGCTCTGACTCAGTGCTAGGGAATCATGGGAACTAAAATTTATTGTGGCCCCAGAGCTCTCTGACAGAGAAGGCTCAGTGTCTTAGAAAACAACTACAGTTCCCATGATTCCCTAGCACTGAGCTAGGGCAGTTAAAGTGGACTCAATTTGCACTATTTCTGGCAGTCTGCAAAGGCCCTTAGTCTTAGTATAATTATTATTGGCTTCAATTCCAGGAAGCATTTCTTGCCACCTTGTTGCCAAAGCTGTCTGTTTACCTTCTGCTAGCAAAGAGCATCATCAGGAGACTGTTTCCTTTTCCATGTAATCATAGAATCATAGAATCATAGAGTTGGAAGAGACCACAAGGGCCATCCAGTCCAACCACCTGCCATGCAGGAACTCCCAATCAAAGCATCCCTGACAGATGGCCATGCAGCCTCTGCTTAAAGACCTCCAAGGAAGGAGACTCCACTACTCTCCGAGGGAGTGTGTTCCACTGTCGAACCGCCCTTACTGTCAGGAAGTTCCTCCTAATGTTGAGGTGGAATCTCTTTTCTTGCAGCTTGCATCCATTGTTTCGGGTCCTAGTCTCTGGGGCAGCAGAAAAACAACTTGTTCCCTCCTCAATATGACATCCCTTCAGATATTTAAACACGGCTATCATATCACCTCTCAGCCTTCTCTTCTCCAGGCTAAACATCCCCAGCTCCCTAAGTCGTTCCTCATAGGGCTTGGTTTCCAGTCAATGGCAGGGGTGACACTATGAGTTACCACACCAGATGTGTTACTTTGCTTTGCAAACCAACCATACCAAAATTTTCCAGATGATCAAAGAGCCCAGGGATCATGCTCTGGCTAATAAAATCAATAAAATCTCGTGTGATATTTTCTGAAACAAGGTGGTACTTGTGACCTGCTGGATAGATCTCAGCTGGTGCTCATTGAGTCGCTTGTGGCTGGCTGGTTTCAGCAGCACATATCAATAGCCATAGGGAAGACGCTGGGGTTGCGACTTCTGCTGTTCCCAAAGGATTTTCAACGGAGGTGGCAGAGTGGAAGGAGAGGGCACAGCTGCTGACACAGCTCTAGAGCAGAAGAAACAAAATCAATCGAGATAACAACCATCATTTAATTCCTGGATATGGATAGTTGTGTTTTGCCATTTTTGATAACAGATCAGCCCTATTATTTTTTTTAAAAAAACAAAACAAAGCAGGACCTTTGTCTGAGATGTGTCTAAGTGTTTCTGCAGTGTTGCAGTACAGGTGCAGAATAGAATATTTCACTCAAAATCAGAATTAGAAACTGTGGAATTTTTCACTTTCTATTTTTGTAAAAAAATAATTAGCTCATAAAAATGTACACTTTAATTTCTAGGTAGTAGGACTATTCATTGTGTTCATTTAAATTTTAAATAAGAGCACGACACCAAAAAGACCACAGCGTATTTTTGGGGGGGAATTTTAATTTTCAGCAGCACAAATCCTAGATAAATTTCTCAGTTTTGTTGTTAAGAAGACGAGTATCATGAGCCAACATGATGTAGTGGTTTGAACATTGGACTGCTAGCCAGAGCAGTTCATGTCAGGGTTGTTTTTGTGTTTTCCCAATAGTTTAGAAAGGACTTTTGAATTCACAAATTTAAAGATGCCCTTCTCCTGCTGAGTCCACTTATAGAATAATAGAATCATAATTGGAAGAGACCTCTAGGGCCATCCAGTCCAACCCCCTGCCATGCAGGAATTCAAAATCAAAGCATCCCCGGCAGATGGCCATCCAGCCTCTGTTTAAAGACCTCCAAAGAAGGAGAGTCCACCATTTTCCAAGGGAGTGTGTTCCACTGTTGACCAGCTCTCACTGTCAGGAAGTTCTTCCTAATGTTGAGGTGGAATCTCTTTTCCTAGAGCTTGCATCCATTGTTTCGGGTCCTAGTCTCTGGAGCAGCAGAAAACAAGCTTGTTCCCTCCTCGATATGACATCCCTTCAAATATTTAAACGGGGCTATCATATCACCTCTTAACCTTCTCTTCTCCTTCTGAACTTTCAGCAGTATATATCGATATATCTTGGACAAGTGTTTTTGACCTGAAGTAGCTCTAGAAGGAATTCCCACAAGTATTATTAACTTATGTTATCCTGCTTCTGATTCCAACCTGTGATGAGGTGTGTGTTTAATCTGCTGTCATAGCCCTTCAGAGAAGACACATGGGTGGCAGCAGGTAAGGGCTGTGTGGGGCTGTGCGATGCACCGGCTGTCGCCGCAAGAATTTCCATGGTAAACAGTTGGTCTTTTTGCTAAGGCCATTTTGGGTCAGGATCAGTCCAGGGCTGTCAGATTGGCATCTGAACTGGCCCATCCTGGCCTGGGGCTATTGGTCTGCATTGTCCATACAGGATAATGCAAGGCCAGAAGGAACATGGGCCTTTTGGTCCATGTGTACAAGCCCTATGACTCTGGAAAGTAACCGGGTGACCTTGGACAAGTCACATACTCTGAGCCCTATAAAACCCCGTGATAGGTTTGCCTTAGGGCTACCATAAGTCACAAACCACTTGAAGGCACAAGACAACAACAACAACAACAGACAAATATCTAGGATTTTACTGCTGAAAGTTCAGCTTAAAAAAAAAATGTGCTGCCATCTTCTCATTGCCATGTTGTGATTGTAAGTTGAAATGTTCAGGATCAGTTCTACTGCTTTCCAAGACAAGTGAAAATGGTTTGTGCGCAGTGTCTGGTGAATTTCTATGTAGCAATATCATTTTAAAGCAGAGCCTGAGAAGAACATGTTTTTCTTCTAGTTTATAGTAGTGGATGGGGTACCTTTTCTCTGTTGAAGGCTGCAATACAATGGGGGCAGGTTATCACCCTCCTTTTCACTCTCTTTCTCCACTTCCACCCTTTCTAGGACACGTGTGTTTGGGTGAAGGGGAGAATTACTATCTTCTTATATCTGAACTGATAGTGTGCAGAGACTTTTTGACATTAGAACATTGGCCACAAGTTGATTGCTTTTGCTTATGGGAATCCACCACATAATGTGACAGGAGAGAAGATTTGTCAACTGTTTTCCATTAATAGGCTGTTTCATTGCTCAATTTGCAAGCAGTGAAAGTGGAGATTGAACCAAGGGCAGCAAAACAGTTTCTAGAGTGAACATTTGAGAAGGAGTGGATGGCTTTTTTTATTATTATTCTCCCACCCATGCCTCTGGTGTAATGTTGCTCTGGATTACCTAAATCAGCTTTTATAAGAAAATCCCACTGGCAGTAGAAATCATCCCTTCCTACTGTACACATTCAGACCTTTCAGGTATGAAGTTTATTGTCAGTGGTTAAGGTAATAGTTCTGTGAAGATGCATAGATTCCTAGACCACCCTCTGTGCAATAGAGAATTTAAAATAAACAGAAGACACCAGCCTTTGCCAACTTGGGAGCCTTTCTGGTGGGTTGAGTGACAAATTCTATAATGCATGTATCAAAGTTAGCATTCCTTTCTTGCTGGAATAACAACAATAATAGTAATGCTTTTAAAACTTATATCTCACCTTTCCCCCAACACAGGGACTCAAGACAGCTAACCTCAAGTTTAAAATAGTGCAAAATAAAAATATTAAAATTTATTAAAAACTATACAGACCTTGACATATGAATTGTACCACATTTAAAAGCCAAGCCTTCATCAGTTTGAAAAAGCCTGATGGCCCAAAAGTGTTTTTGCCTGCTGCTTCAAGGAGAGCAGGAATGGGGCCACCGTAGCCTTTTTTAGGGAGGGATTTTCAGAGTCTGGGAGTAGCCACCAAGAAGGCCCTCTCCCTTGTTCCCACTAAACAAGCCTAGGAAGATGGTGGGACAGAGAAAATGGCCTCTCCGGATGATCTTAGCACTCTGATGTGCTCATAAAGGGAGATACGGTCCTTCAGAGACCCTGGACCCAAGCCATATAGGTCTTTTATAAGTCAAAACAAACACTTTGACAAGCATTTTGAATTGTTTCTGGAAATGGAGCCAATGGAAGTGTTGCAACAAGGGAGTTGTGCCAAGTACATTTATAAATACATAAAGTATAACCATAATCTCCCACACTGTATTAGGGGGGGTTCAGACTGCCAGAAATAGTGCAAATTGAGTCCACTTTTAGGGTTAGGGTTAGTGCTAGGGAATCATGAGAATTGTGTTTTTTTTCTGAGACATTGAGCCTTCTCTGTCAGAGAGCTTTGGTGCCACAATAAAATACAGTCCCCATGATTCCCTAACCCTAACCCTAAAAGTGGACTCAATTTGCACTATTTCTGGCAATCTGCAACCCCCCTTAGTCTCCTTAGGTTCTTCTAATTATTATTGTTATTGTTTCTTTGTTTAAATGGGTTCCCCCACCTCTTTGTGCTTAAAAACTAGAGCCAGAAATTTCCCACTCAAATTCAGATTAAAGAGGATTTAAAAAATATCAATAGGTTTTTCCTTTGTGAGTTCAGTAGCCAACACTCCTCATTCAAAGAGAAATAAATTGGTGTAGGCATAACCAAACCGATAGCCAGAAATGTTTTAGCGTGGGGTTTTTGCTTAAGGAATTGATGCAAAACCTAAAACCCAGAAGACTAATATATTTTAAATAATTTATATTAAATATTTTAAATTGAAAAAAAGCATTGTAAGGAAATGAGAGCCTGTTTCTTATCAGTGGATCCCGTGTGTCTGTGCTGGTTTGGCCATAACACTAGAAAGTAAAATCAAATTTGCTTTTAGTAGCAGCTGGGTAGAAAGACATCTCCTTTTATCCCTTCTGTCTCTGCAAATAAATATCTAGAGAAGAAAACTTTAAAAAAGTGAACATTTGGGAAAGGCCTAGTAAAATCACTGAGAAGAACCAGCAGGGAGAGGTTCCACTTCCTCTGTATTACATTGGTCAACTGGTGAGCATACAGAAATACTAGTTATGATTCAAATTAAACATTGTAAGATAAGGTTAGAGGATGAAAGATTCGGGAAACTAGCACATATTTTGGTAAATTACTGTGTAGGATGGAGAAAGATTAATGAATTGCCATGCCTTGTCAAAAGTATGCCCTACACGCATATAAAATGAAATGAAAGTCTGTCAGCTGTCCTCTGATGCTGTATACCTCCAGTTTACCAGGATTTTGAGAGCGATATATGATATTATGTGCGTCAAGTTAATTCCAGTTTATGGTAACCCTATCCTAAGTTTTTTCTGGTATCATTTCTTTAGCAAGGTTTTGCTATTGGCATCCTGTGAGGCTGAGAGTGTGTCACCTACCTAGGGTCACCCAGTATGTTTCCATGGCTGAGTGTGGTTTTGAACCCTGGTCTCCCACAGTTCTAATTCAACACTCTTGCTGTCATAGCTAAATTATTCTTTCTAAATACCTGGGAGTGTTATATTGTTTTAAAGTGTATGTACTTTAATGTACTTTTATTTTTTTAATTATCCAAACAATGATACCTTTATTGGGCCAACCAAAATGCACAACTACATGTTTCAAGCTTTCAAAGTCACACTGGATTCTTCATCAGGCAAACAGGAGATAAAAATTGAAGATGTTAGTCTTGGGCCTGCGTGAATCCAGTATGTTTCTTTCCTATGTGAAGCCTCTCTACCAGCGTTCTCTATCTGCATAGGAGCCTGAGGCTTCACATAGGAAAGAGACATGCTGGATTCCAAGGAAACATCTTCTTTGGATTGCAAGTGGACATTAAATTTCCTTGGCTTGCAAAATTTTCCACTGACCGCTTGGCCAAAGGGAGAGGAACCAGCCTACAGATAGTCCTCCTCTAACATCTGAACTGAGATCAGAAACAGAAAATGCAGGCCCAAGACTAAAATCTTCATTTTTTTCCCTCCTGTTTGCCTGATGAAGAAACCATGTAGTTGTGCATTTTGGTATCATATCAAGGTATCATTGTTTGGATGTTTTTGGGTTTGCTATATGGCCAACACGGATGTCCCTAGATTTTTTTTTAAATTATATTCTTTTTTAACAAGTGATATGTTTTAGTATTGTGATAGTTTAATTTTATTCTAATGGACACTTTTGTATAATTTTAATTATATTGTGCTTTTAAATTGTAAGCTGCTTTGGGTACCAATTTTTGGGAAAAAGCAGGATGATGATGATGATGATGATGATGATGATGATGTTTAAAAAGACCGTACAAGAGTCAGCATGATGTAGTGGTTTGAGTGTTGGACTACAACTCTGGAGACCAGGTTTCAGATCCACACTCTGCCATAGAAATCCATTGTGTGACCTTAGACATGTCACATTCTCCTAGCCTCAGAGGGAGGAAAAGGCAACCCACCCCCTCTGAACAAATTTTGCCAAGAAAACAATGTGATAGGGTTGCCTTAGGATTGCTGTAAATAGAAAGTCACTTGAAAGCATATAGCAACAACGATAGGAGGATCACAGAAGTGGTTTGGGGAAAGTTTAATTGGTGAAACATATAGAATCCCAGGCTGATTTTTGTGTGTGGAATGATCATGAACATACCTGTGAGCTAATGCCTCTTTATTATATAAAATAATGTATTTATTTTGAGTTTTAAATAGTAGAATTCATCTTCTGCTACACAACTGTCAAATTGAGAGAGTTTTCCTTCCTAGGCAGAGCTTATCAATTTCACCCTTCCTTTAGAGAAAGCAGGATAAAATCTAGAATTTTCATATTTGCTTTGATGGCTTTGGTTCTTGCTAGATTATGCCAACAAGATGCCAACTCTGTGCCTATGCTAAAACCATGATGGGTGCTAAACCATAGTCCCTAACTGTGGTTTTGAAAGGGTATTGCAGCTGTGGCTTATAGGTAAACAGTCAGTGGTGGTGCTAGTGCAAATGCAGAGATGAATAGTCCTGCAAATAGACAGTAACAGTAATTTGAAAATGAGAAAGTAATATGGGAGGAGGCAAGAGCTTGTGGCCTTTGCCTGATCTGTTATTGATGGCCAATAAATAAGGAACATCTTACTTCTAATGTGCTGGTACTCTAGCTGAAGTATGAATCAGTTATGGTCTGTGGAAAACAGAAGAACCATTTTTATCCTTGACAACTGAGGAAGATGACCAAAATGGTGAAAGGTCTGGAGACCATGTCCTATGCGGAGCAGCTTAGGGAGCTGCGTAGGTTTAGCCTGGAGAAAAGGTTAAGGGCTGACATAATAGCCATGTTTAAATATTTGAAGAGGGGTCATATTAGGGATCGAGCCAGCTTGTTTTCTGCTGCTTCAGAGACCAGGACCTGGAGCAATGGATTCAACCTAGAGGAAAAGAGATTCCATCTAAACATTAGAAGGAAGTTCCTGACATTAAGAGCTGTTCGACTGTGGAACACACTCCCTTGGAATATGGTAGAGTCTCCTTCTTTGGAGGTTTTTAAAGAGACGCTGGATGGCCATCTTTCGCGAGTGCTTTGACTTTGTCATAGAAGGGTTTGGACTGGATGGCCCTTGTGGTCTCTTCCAATTCTATGATTGTATGATTCTATAATCAATAATTTATTATAATCCAGACTAAAATAATGAAGATTAAATCTCTTACAGCCAAGACATGCAACTATTTTGTTTTAAATCCCCAGTTTATGAACTCACCTGCTCATTCCGTTCATTTGCCATGTTGTGCCCAGTACCATAACTGTGGGCCCTTTCATACTACACGGTTATAATGCTTTTATTCCACTTCATTGACTCGTGGAAGGAGGGAAATGATTCTAGCTATATGTGCAGCAATTTTTAAGCATGCATTTTTCTTTGTCATTTCAGATCCAGGAATATCCTATTGATCCTAAAGCCAATAAGCTTCCTTTCTTGCGTAACCCAGACATTTTGGTTGGAGAAAATGACCTAACAGCTTTAAGTTACCTTCATGAACCTGCAGTCTTGCACAATTTAAAAATCCGATTCTTGGAATCAAATCACATCTACACATACTGTGGTGAGTGCTGTGGTATACTGTTTCTTGCGATGTGCGAGCTGAAGGGGTAGGAAGCAGCAGCGGCATTAAATGTAAGAGAAGATATGCTGGCCCTACTTATGTATAATGATAAGCATCTGAGGAAGTAGAGCAAGCCTATGAAAGCTTATGCTACAACTTCTTTCACACATTTAGTCTCAGAAGTGCTGCAAGATCCATTTGCATAAAGATAAGCTAGAAATCCTAGTGTCTTGAACCCCAATTTTCATGAACAGAGTGTTGAGTGAGCAGCAACCCATTCACTTCCATATTACTCCTCTGACTTTTGTGAGAATAAAACAGGTGTGGATAATTTTGCATTAAGTCTGAAACTTTAAACCAGGGGTAGGCAATCTTTCCCCTTTAAGGGCCGAGGAACTTCAGCTCCCAGGAGCCTCAGCCATGTTGGCCAATAGTCCCATGTTGGCCAATAGCTCCTGGGATTCTGGGAGCTGAAGTCCCTCGGCCCTTAAAGGGGAAAGGTTGCCTACCCCTGCTTTAAACTTTTGCATTTATCTATTGTGTTGGTTCTTGCATTTTGGAATGGGGACAGGCAGCGATCCCTGCTATGTTTGTAATACAACACTGAAAATAATAAACAAAGAAGGCGGAGAGCCTTAAAAAGAAAGATTTCCATCACATGCTGATGAGACAATCCATTCCTGTTTACATTTAAACTGAAAAGAACTTGCCTCTTCAGCACTTTGAGTAGATACAGTAAAGAACTCTCTGGTACAGTGTGCATTTCTCCCTCACATTGCTTTCTTGGATTTTGTAGAATTGTAGAAGTTTTATTTGGTAACAGGTGAGCTTTAATATAGCCATAAGTTAGAAAACAAAGAAAAAACAGGAGAGAAGAGCAACTGTCAACATGAGAGAATTATTTTGGGGTGATGGGGATAGAAACGTATGTCAGTTCTAATACCCAAGTGTCATAGGTTTCTCATATAGTAGTTCAGTGTCTTTTAATTAAGTACATATCAGGTTTTGATTCTTATGTTTTTAAAGGTATTGTCCTGGTTGCCATTAATCCCTATGAACAATTGCCAATCTATGGACAAGATGTCATCTATGCTTACAGTGGCCAAAACATGGGAGACATGGATCCTCATATCTTTGCAGTTGCAGAGGAAGCATACAAGCAAATGGCCAGGTAAGCAGAAGACTTTTCTTTTCCTATTTTGTGGATATACTTGGGCATTGAAATCAAGGCTGATGCTGTCACAAGCTATTGGAAAAATACCTCTGAATTCAGCTGACAAACTGTGACCAGGATTCAAGAAATCTGATTTACATTGTGTCATGGGGTATGCAATTTGACGTTGAATGCAGAATTCAGCAACTTGTGCAGAATACCAAGAGACTTTTATTTATGCCTCTTTCTGTCTGTGTTTCTTTTCTTCTTCTTCTTTTTAAATCAGTGTCTTAGTGTGCATGGTTCTGCAGGGAAAAAAAAATGTAAAGATGCACTTACATTGTTGTCCTGCAGGCCATTGCACTTATCTTTGAAAACTGATCATGAGAGTAGTTTGAACATGAAAATAGTTTGAAAGAGGCCCAGTGATCTAATGATGGTTTACTTAAAGGAAGGATTTTGCTCAGTGGTAGAGCAGATATTTTACACATTGAAGGTC
This sequence comes from Phrynosoma platyrhinos, assembly GCA_020142125.1. Taxonomy (NCBI): domain Eukaryota; kingdom Metazoa; phylum Chordata; class Lepidosauria; order Squamata; family Phrynosomatidae; genus Phrynosoma; species Phrynosoma platyrhinos. The sequence continues at coordinate 14,262,611 of CM034703.1, read as the reverse complement.
TTAAGATTCAAATCCTCAGCATCTCCAGCAGGACTGGGAAGGACCATTGTCTGAAACCCTGAAGATCCGTGTCCAGTCAGAGTAAACAGGACTGGGCTAGATAGACTAATGGTCTGACTCCATATAAGGCAGCTTTCTTTGTAGAATATGCATACTTTATGGCTTCTAGCTTGTTTTGTGTTCTTGGAGTTCGGCCTCTTCTGTATGGCTGTTCCATCTGTGGAAAAGTTCTGTTGTCAGAACTTGGAAAAGTTAATTTTTCAGGTGGCCTACAGTCACCTGTGTATGGAAATCCAGGGAATTTCAAGCTCCCTCTCTGACGTATATATGTGTGAGAGTGTGTGTGTGCATGCATGCATACGCAAGGCTACAGGGCTTGAAGTGCAAACTTCATAATCTGGGACCAGAGACTAGCCTGGCAGACCAAACTAGAACTGAAAAGTATCCATCTGCAGAAAAGAATATACAGGCACAACATCACATAATTGCTCTGAATGCGTACTTTATGAAGAAATCCAAGAAATAAATTGTGTTATAGTCTGATTCCTGTATCCATGGGATTGGTAACTGTGGTTTCACTTACCTGTGTCCCCTCCCCCCAAAAAAAAGGTCTATTGAGGCATCTGGAGGTCCTCCAGCACATCTCTGTAGTCAACTTCAAGCAGAAATATAGCAATCATTATTATCTGTTGTTCTTGCTATCTGCAGTAAGTCTGGGAACATATTCCCCCATGGATATGAAGTTCAGATTGTATTCTAATAAACATTAACCCCTGTGATTGGCAACCAGGATGAAGCCTCTCTAGTTTGGCTAGATTGGCTTGCCTTTGAGGGCAAGCAGAGTAAGGTGCTTGACCCCAAAGGATCAAAGACAGCACATTTCAAGTCAGTATTTGCAAAGCATCCTGCTCCACTAGATTGCCCTTCCCCTGTTCCCAAATTCCTTAATAACTTACCTTGATGCAAAAGAAAATCTGAAAAGATCACAGGTACTTCTAGCTCAGGTTAGACTGCAGGACTGACTGAGGAAGCAACTGTTGTGGAAGGGGGCATCTCTGTAATGAGAATTGCACTCAGAATATCATTTTCTTCTGTTGTTTTTATTGTTGTGTGCCTTCTTGTTGTCACCTTAGGGGCCTAAACACCCTAAAGTTACCAGATCTGCTCTGATCTTGGAAGCTAAGCGGGGTCAGTTCTGGTTAGTACTTGGTGGGAGACCTCCAACAAAAACCAATTGCTTTGGGCTATATTTCAGAGGGAGAAAATGGCAAAACCACCTCTGAGTTTTCCTTGCCAAAGAGAACCATATGAAATTGATGGGGTTGCCATAAGTTGACAGGCAACTTGAAGGCACATGCACACAAACATGTGGTTTTCTTTTCTTGTCAAGATTTGTTCAGAGTGGGTTTGCCTTTGCCTTCCTTTGAGGTTGAGAGAGTGTCTTGCCCAAGGCATCCAGTGGGTTTCCATGTCTGAGTGGGTAATTGAACCCTGCTGTAATCCAAACCATCACACCACACTAAATCTCTTAAACTACTGGTAAATTTAGTCTTACAGTTGGTCCTCCATATCCACAGATTCTTTATCCATGATTCAACCATCTACAGCATAATTTTGTTAAGCCTTGATTTTGTTATTTTATTTCAGGGACACTACTTCTCTACTCCATTTTATTTAATGGGACTTGAACATCCATTGATTTTGGTATCTTTGGGGATTCCTGGAACCAAACCTCAGTGGATATCAAGGGCCCACTATAGTTGTCCTTAGCAGAGGGATCTTAAAAAATGAGAATGCTCTGAGTTACCTCTGATTCCCTCTGGGCTCTTGGGCTGTTGGTTTCAGACTTGGAAGATCCTTAAAAAAATCATAAAAGCATTTTATGTAACCATATAACGTTGTCTAGGTGATGCTGCCTTTTGGAAGGTTTTCAGAAACTTCAGCTGTTCCAAAGAAGCTGAAGTCATATTGTTAATCAGGACTGTCTGTTGCAGGGAGCATACAACTCCCTTGTTGCAACAGTTCCACTGTCTAGTTGTGACCTGTGTAGCCCTATACTGCTCAGGTCCAAGTTATTCGAGGGACTGTATTCTCCCATATGAACCAGCCCATGTCTTGAGATCTTCTGGGTAGGCCCTTCTTTGTGTTCCGCCACATTCAGACTACATCTGATGGGAACATGGCAGCAGGTCTTCTTGGTGGCTGCTCCCAGGGTCTGGAACCCCTTCCCTAGAATGGCTCACCTGGTGCCCTCTTTGGTATGGTGTTGCAGGTGAAGGCCTTTTTGTTTTCGCAGGCCTTTTGAGAAGGAAAAGGCTTTTCAGAATATACTGTAGGGTTTATTTGTTTTCTTTTTAAGGTCTTATGCTTTTAACTGCTTTTAATTCTCTTACTAGTTTAATATCTAATTTTTAAGCTGTTACCTGTTTTAACCTCTGTAAACCTCCTGGAGTCTGCATAGGGAAAAAGGTGGAATAGCAACAACAACAACATCTTATCCATTGGTCAGCCTTGCTTTGCAGAGTGTGGCAAGAGAAAAGGAAAAAGAAGTCCAAAGGAAGATTAGGCCCTTTTAACTTTTGTGTGAGTTAAATGGCATAGTGCTGCATTACGACTCTGAAGACCAGAGTTTGATTTCCAGCTCAGCCATGGCATCCGCTGGGTGACCCTGGACAAATCGCACTCTCTCAGCCTCAGGGGAAGGCAATAGCAAACCTGTTCTGAAAAAATCTTACCACCATAAGTCAGAAACTACTTGAAGGCACACAACAACAGCAACAACAACAACAACAACAACAAGGCTCTTTTTACTTTTTGTGCAACATCAACCTCATACATTTATGCAAGTCCAGCAGCTTTCATGTAAAAGTTCAAAATTTCTATGTTTCAGTTCTAGTTGTAGAATTTGGAGTCATTTGGTTTGAGGGTTTGCGGTTGCAAAACTTAGTCCAGAACTCCACAGCCTGTGGCGGTATCTGAACTTACACTCACCTTCTATATTCAGGAAGACGATTTTTTCTCTCCTTTTAAGCACTCACCATTAGTAGCAGGAGATGATGGTGCATTGGCAGATTCCAAGAACATAGTACTAGGAACTTTTAAATAGGCACTTCATTTCTCTTGCCTTCTGGAAACAAAAGCATTTAGTGTACCTCCCTCCTTGTTCTTATTACTTTTTATTACAGTTACTTCTGGTACAACTTTATCATTATGACAACAGTGCTTGAGCCAAGTTCAGGGCTGCTATGAGCAGGAGCTGATCTCAGGGTTTTATTGGGAGCTTAACCTATCCACTCCTGTTGAGAAATTATCCCAAGAAACAGTCAGATGTTGCTGACAAGCTGGAATGAGCAGAGACCCTTGAGAAATGAGAATCACTGAAGAAGTTTTGAAATCTTTCAAGGAAATTTAAGAATAGGACCAAACCTGCACTGTTAGGATATTTTTCAACTCCCTGGTTGGACCGATTAATCCAGAAAAAGACTGCATCTTATGTCAATACACAAAAATATGATAAGGATGCAAAAACCATAGGGTGTACCTCAGCAAAGAGCTAAAACCCTTATTCTTCTGTTGGTATACTGGAGCTAGAGGTATGTAATAGCTTTGAGGAGTATTTACAAAAAGCTATGCTACTTATGGCACATGCTTTCTTACTGTTTCCCTCCTCTATCAGTCAATTGTGGTAGATTTGTATATTATTCCCAATCCCTCTTTAAACAAAGTGGTGAGAGAAACATCCCAATATGTGTCATTGGAGGCGATGGCTCATTACGATTGCCAGGTAGGAAAGAAATGTCTGTAGTCAGCCTGAGACATTGTTGTTATGTGTCTTCAAGTCCATTCTCAATTGTGGTGAACCTGTCCTGGGGTTGCTTTATCAGATTAATTATTCAGAAGATGCTTGTTACTGACTTCCTCTTAGCCTGAGAGTGAATGGCTTCACCAAGGTCACCTGGGTTTCCATGGCTGACTGAAGATTGGCGATCTGGTCTCTTGGAGTCCTAGTCTAACATTCAAACTGCTATACTATGTTGGCTTTCTTGCATGAGATGAATACTGCTTAATGCAACTACAATGCAGGAGAACCCTGTAGCCATTGCCTTTGACTTCTCCCCCTCCCCCAAAGTGGAAGGGATTTGAAGCAAATAAATGCCTTCCTTTTCATAGAATCATAGAATCATAGATTTGGAAGAGACGACCAGGGCCCTCCAGTCCAACCCCCTGCCATGCAGGAACTCAACATCAAAGCATCCCT
>CM034703.1:14247641-14257970 GCA_020142125.1 Phrynosoma platyrhinos | reverse complement strand
TTTCTGGCAGTCTGCAACCCCCCTTAGTCCACCTCTCTGGCTCCCCTTCCTAGCATTTTCACCAAGACTCAAATGTCAGATCCCCTCTAACCAGTATAAGTGTCCATAGACACAGAGTTCAGAGACATGGCCATGTTAGTTTGGAATATCAGTATGCAAAGGGATTTTGTAGCATCCTTGGGACTAACTGTGTGAAATAAGTTGTAGGATGAACTTTTGTAGACTTGGTAGAATTCAAAGATATAGCTGTGTTAGTCTGTAAAATCAGTAGATAAAGAGATCTTGTAGCACTTTTGAGACTAACTGAAAGAAAGAAGTTGGCAGCATGAGCTTTCCTAGACTCAAGTCTATTTTCTCAGATGCATCTACGGTCACCTTGGCTCTACAAAAACTCTTGCTGCCAACTTCTTTCTTTCAGTTAGTTTCAAAAGTGCTACAAGATCATATCTCTTTACCTGCTTTCATACACTTGGTCTCCTTCCTCAGATGTATAGTGTGAAGTGTTGCTCAAGGCAGATATTTATAATCAGAATATATGAATAGCCACAGAAATGCATAGTCATAGAATTACTGTATATACTCATGTATAGAAATTTTAGTTAAAAAATTGACCCCAAAAACCAGAGTCAGCTTATCCATGGGTCAATGTAAGTACTGTACCTTAACTCTTATAAAAAAAGGAAACTATCCTTTGGTGAAAGGCAAGAGCATAATGGAAGCACTGACTCCTTTCTATGCTCTCATCTATCCAGCCTTTAGGGTGAGCACAGTCATGCCTGCTGGAATTTTGTAAGTTCTTTGACATTGTTTTCCTTTGCCCCATCCTTTACATCCTTTGTTACCTGCCCTTCATTTTTACCCTTGACTTATCCATGGGTCATATCAAAATCCATAATTTTGGCCCCCAAACCTGTCCTTGATGTATAATGAGGTCGACTTATCATCGAGTATATACGGTACTCACAAGTTTTCCAGTTTCTGGGAAATACTTCGACCAAGTCTATGAAAATGTATGCTACAATTTATTTCGCACAATTAATTTCAAAGGTGCTACAAGATGCCTTTGCATAAATACAGAGGATGAGGAAGGCTGAGTAAAGGAATTATTTCCATAACAAACCCCAGAGCAACCAAAGCTCACAAAAGTTAAATTTGAGGGACTACATTTTCCATCCTGGGATGTGGGTTTTCTGGGAAAAAAATCAAAAAAAGAAAAAAGAAGAAAAAAGAAATTTAAAAAAATCTAGTGCCCTAAGTAATGCTATTTGATTTAGCATGTTTGGTTGGCATATTATATTCAAACACATTAAAAGGTTTATGCAGAAATTATTTTCTTGGAATATTTGTAATAAAGTAAAGAGAAAAACATATATTTTTGTTATATTTAGCAAAAATTACTATATTTGAAAAACACTTTTTTTAAAGTCACCTACTTAAAGAGAAAATAAAAACACTGTTTTTTAAAGTCACCTACCTAAAGAGAAAAGGAGAAAGGAGTGAAAATAGGAGGAAGGAATATCAACAATCTGAGATATGCAGATGACACCATAATGCTAGCAGAAAACCTCACAGATCTGGAACACCTACTAAGGAAGATCCAAGAAGAAAGTGCTAAGGCAGGCTTAATGTTGAACATAAAACAAAAATAATGACAATCAAGGACCTTCACAAGTTCAGCCTAGACAATGAAGAAACAGAAATAGTAAAAGAGTTCTCATATCTGGGATCAAACATTGATAGAAATGGGAACTGCAGCCAGGAAATCAGTAGACTAAGAAAATAGATATACTAAGCAAAAATATTTTGAATTTGCAAATAAACCTGGAAAATGGTTAACCTAGAAATTAAAAAGCAATAGAGAAAAGAAAGTAATTTGGAGGATAAAAGAAGGAGACAAGATTTATACAGAACAAACACATCTGAAAAAATTATTTCATAGATACTTTAAAGAATTATTTACAAAGAATAAAATAAATTAAAAAGAAATGGAGAAGTTTGTGAATAAACATCTGATTCCGACAATAAACGAACAGAGAGAGGACTTAAATAAGAAAATCACTGTGATTGAAACAATACAGGCAATAAAAAGGATAAAAACAGGAAAGATGCCTGGACCAGATGAATTCCCAGCTTTATATTATAAGAAATTTGTGAACCAATAGCTGGCCCATTACAAATAACAATGAACTCAATATTAGATGGGGAGATGCCAGAATCATGGAAATCGTCGCATATAACTTTAATTCCCAAAGAAGAAAAAGAAATTCAAGAAATGAAAAAAAATAGACCAATTGCACTTCTTAATACAGATTAGAAAATTTTTACATCAATATTGGCGGAAAGACTCAAAAAGATATTAAATAATTGGATAAATAAAGATCAAACCGGCTTCTTACCTAATAGGCATATGAAGGAAAATGTAAGGAATATTATTGACATTATTGAACATCATGATAAAAGACCTGATAAACAGGCTGCACTAATATTTCTTGATGCTGAAAAGGCGTTTGACAATGTTCATTGGGACTTTCTAATAGAAATTATGAAAAAGATGGCAATCGGACTAAATTTTCTAAACTGGATAAAGGAATTTTACAAAAAGCAAGAAGCTAGAATAGTAGATAATGGAGAAAAAACAGCAATTTGCCAAATTCAAAAAGGTATGAGACAAGGTTCCCATTGTCCCTTCTACTGTTTATAATAACATTAGGGGTACTTATGAATAAAATCAGGCTGAAAAGAATCAAAGGAATAAAGATTAATAGATATGAATATAAAGTACGAGCTTATGCAGACGATATGGTGATAACATTATCATATCCTCTAGAAAGCATACAATCACTAATGGAGACAATTAAGGAATATGGAAAATATGCAGGATTGAAAATAAATGAAAATAAAACAAATATGTTGGTGATGAATATGGACAAGACGGATAGAGATGCACTCCAACGAATGTCCAAATTTGAAATAAAGAAAAAAAAATATTTGGGGATCTACCTCACAACTAAAAATTCAGACCTATTCAAAAATAACTATGGTAAGACCTGGCAAGAGATAAAAAAAGATCTACAAAAATGGTCCAAAATGAACCTTTCATGGATTGGTAGAATCTCAATTATCAAAATGAATGTTACATCAAAAATGATGTTCCTTTTCCAATCTCTTCCAATTATAACTAACGACATATCTTTCAAAGAATGGGAAAAGGATATATCAACATTTATTTGGAATAAGAAGAAAACCAGAATAAAATTGAAAAATCTACAAGACAACAATGAATGAGGAGGCATGAACATTCCAAGTTTAAACATTTATTATCATGCATGTTGCCTAGAATGGATCAGGGAGTGGTTGATGATCAGAGATGAAAGACTGATACAGCTAGAAGGTCCTGATCTACCCTTTGGCTGGCATGCATATTTAATATATGACAAAGTTAAAACTAATAGAGAATTTAACAATCATTATATAAGAAAATCATTATTGAGAGTTTGGCAAAAATATCAAAGAATATTTATTAGGAAAGCACCAAAATGGACATTGGTAAATGAGGCTTTTTACAGGAGGGGAAAAATGAAAGAAGAAGAATGGACGACATATAATGATATACTAATTTGGGAAAGAGGAGGGTTTAGAATGAAAAAAAATGGAGAAATTGATGGTGGATGGATTAAAATGTAACTAGTTCCTCTACAGACAAATTTTAGAAAGATTTAAAATGGATGAAAGAACAAGACAAATTGGGAAGTAAGAAACAGAATTTGAAAAATTGATGATACATGATACGCAACACATGGTTTCAAAATTGTATAAAATGTTATTGAAAAATGAAATGGAAGATGAGACAGTTAAACAATTTATGATAAAATGAGCTAAAAATGTGAGTAAAGCAATACTGTTTGAAGAATGGGAGAAAAAATGGAAAAAAAGATTGAAATACACATTGAATTATGGTATAAAAGAAAACTATTATAAAATGCAATACAGATGGTACCTAACACCAGAAAAAATATCTAAGATCTATAAAAACAGTAAAGGAGAATGTTGGAACTGTTTGGAATCCAGTGGTTCTTATATGCATATATGGTGGGAATGTAAAAGAACAAAAAATTATTGGACACAAATACAAATGGAAATAGAAAAAATGTTAAATATTAGGATGAATATGGAACCCACCACATATTTATTAGGAATGATAGAGGAAGAAAATGAAAAGAAATTCGGTAAGACCATATTCTATTTGATATATGCAGCAAAAGCTGTAATTGCAAAAAAGTGGAAGAGCAAAGAGGCACCAACTCTAGAGGAATGGTTGTTTAAATTATATGATATCATGGAGATGGACAAATTGACGTGTCTTTTGAAAGGGCAAACCAGAAATAGATATGAAAGAGAATGGTCTCCGATCACGAAATATTTTATACAAAAATGGGGAGAGAACAGTGTGATAGCTCTGAAAGAATAAATAAAAAAGGGGGAAACATATGTGATACAGAGATGCAGAAAAACTAAATAATAAGTAAAGAAATGGGAAAAATATATAAACATATAGCTCGATCTTGGTAAAAGTATTAGAAATGTCTAGGTCTTGTATACAGTGTGGAGCAGGTAAAGAAAAATTATATAATGCATGAATTTTGTTGTATAATATAAATTTGTATTAGGAAATAAGAAGAATTAAGAAAAATATATGAAAGTCAGCAGTACATAAACTTTTTATATTCATAGTAAAGGAAGGGAAGTCTTTTTTATGTTTATTTGTCTATGTTTGTTTGTTAATTAATTGTATCTGTAAATATATAGATGTGTGCATAGATTGTTTATGTGTTTTATGAAAAATATATTTAAAAAAAAAGAAGACTAAGAATAGGGAGGGTGGCTATGAAAGAACTAGAAAGGATTCTAAAATGCAAAGATATATAACTCAGAACAAAAGTTAGAATCATACAAGCCGTCATATTCCCTATTACCATGTATGGATGTGAGAGCTGGACAGTCAAGAAAGATGTTAGGAAGAAATTCAATGCCTTTGAGAGAATGTGGTTCTGGAGAAGAGTGCTGAGGATCCCATGGACAACCAAAAGGACAAACAAGTGGGTCCTAGAGCAGATCAAACCCAGAAACCTCCCTGGAATCCAAGATGATCAAACTGAGACTGTCGTACTTCGGACACATCATGAGAAGAGAGGACTCTTTGGGAAAGACAATAATGCTGGGGAAGGTGGAGGGAAGTAGGAAGAGAGGAAGGCCCCATGCCAGATGGATGGACTCTATTAAGGAAGTCACGGGTATTAAGGAGTTGCAGGAATTAAGTAGAGCCGTGGAGGACAGAGGGTCTTGGAGATGGCTCATCCATAGGACTGCTGTGAGTCAAGATTGACTCGAGGGCAGTTAACAACAACAACAAAGCCTAAAGAGAGCTGTTTCTGCAATATTTTATATCAACAGTTTAACTTTCTTGTGTTGACACATAACTCGCACCTTCAGCTTCCTCCCTTCCCTCTCTGCACTACTTACCAGTTCCATTTCAAGTTGGGAAAAACTGATCCAGTTCAACTTGTGTAATGTATTATTTCACTAAAGGATGAATGTGGATCAGTGGGTATGGGCAACAACCAATCACATTTTGTCTTGACTACTTGAACTTGTGACTGAGGAGTAAGAGATTTTGTGAAATAGAAAGAAGCTTAACAGTGCATCAGTTTGTTAGTCTATTTCTCCTGTGCGCGAGAATAAATGTGTACTCTTCTCCTTAGAATAACCAGAACTTTATATCCTATATTTAGACCATCTAACATGCTCACTTGCTTTACAATAGCCCAGACAACTGTGGACATGCACATGTGCGCGTGCGCACACACACACACACATATAGCCAGCATTGGAAATTTTTCCATCTCACATCTCTGGCCCTCAGCTCTATTGGAGCCAATGGCAAAGAATCAAGTGCAACCCTTTTAAGCACTAACAGCTGCTTTAATGAAGTGTATGTGTGTGTGATGTGTGCCTTCAGGTTGTTTCTGAGCTTATCTAAACCCTCTGGCATCTTAATCTCTTCTTCTGTTCTTAACTACCCTCAAATCAACTTTATATTCCACCAGGATTTCTCCCAACTCCACTTGGAGCTATCCCGGGTTCCACTTTCTGGGTCTGCTTTTCTTCTCTCTGCACAATTCTTCCTGGAACATCCCCTCCCCTCCATTTGCAGAATTCAAAACATTAGTTTGCTTTCAGTGTCTCATGTTGGGATTGTTGCAACAGATAAAGCTGCTTGCAGGTGGATACTGGATGTAAAAAATGCATGTGAGGAGGTGTGGTAAAATATTTAAGTAGTGTATATTCTCCAAGAATAAATAGATATTTATACAAAAAACTGGTATATATTGTTCCGATCTGACTCATAGACAACCAAATAGGAGTTTATTTTCCGAATACTTCAGTTTATGATACATGTTATAAGACTTACAAGTGATTAAAAGGAAAAATTAAAAACGAAAAATACAGATTACAGAGAAATATATGGAAAAGAATTAGAAGTCCTTCAAAGAATGATATACAATATAAGAGATAAACTTAGGTATATAAGGTGAACTCAACCGGGACGTAATCTATGTTTTTGTGACTATACAAAATAAGCTTACTTATTTTTTTTTAATATGTATATATGTATATATGTATGCGTCGTAATGAATGTTTTGTTTGTAATGTTTGTTTGTTTTATCGTTGTTTTTAATTTCCTAATAACATTTTTTAAAAATGCATGTGAGGAAGGGATTATACACACCCTGCCCAGTTGTTTCACCATTTGGATTTTTGGGGTTTTTTGTCTTTTAAACAGAAAGCCCCGCCACTGAGGCTCACTTACATGCATAGGATGTTAGGTATGTTTTGAATACTCTCAGTGTTTTCTTGTGTTTATTCTGACTTGCCCCACAACGTTGGGAGTTTTCCACTGTTTTCCATTTGTTAAATGACTCCAACTTCCTTGAGCAGAGAAAGATGCTTTGAGTCCACATTCAGGAAGAAAGGCAGAATATAAATTGCATAGACAAATAAACATTGGTTCCAGGATTGGCAGGCATGACAAAGCCCTTCTGACTGGGCGAATAACCCTTCTTGCCTGTAGTGATGTAAGTAAAAAGGATAAGGGATGGGGAAACAGAGAAGAAAACCATATATCAATTGAGTCTCCCTTATATGAAATGCTTGAGACCAGAGGTGTTTTGGATTTCAGATTTATTTATTTTTTTGGATTCTGGAATACTTGCATATACATACTGAGATATCTTGGAGATGGGACTCAAGTCTACACATGAAATTTATTTATGTTTCGTATGCACCTTATACACGTGGCCTGAAGGTAATTTTATAGATGACATTGTTAATAATTTTGGGTATGAAACAAAGTTTGTGCACACTGAGCCATCCGAAAGCAAAGGTGTCACTATCTCAGCCACCCATTTGGGCAATTTTCAATTTTGGGAATATATCGGATTTCTGAATTCCGGGTAAGGGATACTGAACCTGTAATAATGTGTCTTTCCTAGGATGCCTTAAGAATTTCTGGGGTATTATAAAAGCTGTCATACTCTGCCATTATTTAGATTGTGTGGTGACATAGTGTTGTTTTTTTAATTTTTCATGGTCCTGTTTGAAAAGATATATACTCAATCTATCCCCAGCTACTAAGGCTGGGAAGCCAATGTCATTGTTGCACCCCAGCCCCCATCAGCCCTAGCTGGCTTGACCAGTGCTAATGGGAGGTGTAGTTCAACAACATTAACAACATCAGTGGCAATGGGAGCCCACAGGTTCTCCCAGCTTGTTGTGTTAAGGGTTTGGATATAAGAACCTGAGCCACTACACAAGTGCCTTTTCCAACATGCAGGATATGCCAGGCTGTGGTTCTTTTTCTCTGCCAGTTCATGCAGCTAACAGGCCCAGACTGAGAGTTTTGTATGCTGAGCATTGGAGCAAAGGCTATGTGCAAGCAGATATTCAAGAGATCAAGGCTGAAATTCCCATGAGCTACAAAAATTGATTTCCTTTCCTCCCTCTCTCTTTCTCTCTGCCTGACCTACCCAAAAGAGTTGTTGTGAGGATAAAGTTAGGAGTGACCACTTTATGCTCCCTGGAGGAAAGATACTATGGACGTTATCACACGGGGGCAAATCTGCTTGTTAATCCACACAAAACCCAAACAGAAACTGGATTAGTGCCCCGTGTTTTCACACGACGTCGCACAGAAACTGGACAGAAAGTGGACAGAAACTGGTGTTAACCGAGATCTTTTGAAATTCGGTTGTTTGGAGGAAATGCAAATGCGCAATTAAGGTAATTTCGCATTTACCGTAATGTGAAAAGCAAATGCGCATTTGGGAGCATTTCCCTGCTTTTCCCATAGTTCCAGCAAGCATTCTTCTATCTGCGCATGTGCAAGAAGCTCATTTCTAGTACATTTATGGGCTTTTTTCGCTTGTGTGTGGACGTTAAATGTGCTTACTGTAATTTTGCAATTAAGGTAATGACGTTTGCGGAATTAAGGTTTATGTCCCGTTTATTTTCGGAATGCCTCATTTCCACTTTATTTTCGCTTTCTGGCCCACGTGTGATAACATCCTATGTGTATGTGTATATGTGTCTAGCCACATGCATAATAATTTGAGAATATTTGCTGAGTTTATTACGCAGACTTTCAAGTGTGTGTTTAAGGTGGTAGGCCCAATCCAAGGGTATCTACAGGAATAAAGTTGATGTTGCTGAAGTTTACTTCACTATACTTTTCACTTCTGTTCAGAATGATTCTTAGATAAAACCCATGCACTGGATAGACTAGGCTTTTAGAAAATTATAGGCAGGTTCAGGACAAGGGCATCTGCTCTCCACATGGAAGCACCCTTGTTCAGTTCTTCGAGGTTGTAAATTCAGAATTACGCCTGCCTTAGTATTTCCAGTTCTACATACGTTTGTGGAAGCTGGACATTGAATATGTTTCCTGAGTTTGAAGATAACAAATTTTGCCTTAATAGTATTAATTTTAGGCTTTTGCCTCCAGCAAAAGTAAAACTCATTCACTTGGATTATACATGGCAAGTTTTACCTATACAGCACCTAAATAGTTTTCCAGATGTAACAGTACAGGAACTCCTTAAGAAATTTCAGTGATCTGTGCCTAAGAAAGAGCAGTTAGCTTTGCATAGGACAGGGGCAGCCTGGATTGCAAGAGAAGTTACTTTTCTGTTGCTAATGGAGTTGAAATTTTTATTGTTGTTGTTGCTATTGTTGTGTGCCTTCAAGTTGTTTCTGACTTATGGCGACCCTAAAGGGAACCTATTGTTTTGTTGGCAAGTCCCTTCAGAGAAGGTTTGCCATTGCCATCCTCTGAGGCTGAGAGAGTGTGACTTGCCCAGGGTCCCCCAATGAATTTATATGGCCGAGCCAGATTCAAACCATGTCCAACACTCAAACCACTATATCATGCTGACTCTTATAATTTTATTACCTGTCTTTTATTGTCTCCACATGGCCAAGAAGGGGCCATGCCTTCATTGATATCTCATTGGACCATCTTAAGTGACAACAGAAATAACATCTGAGACAAAATGTAGGCTTGTGATTCTGATATTGTCACTTTTTGTCTCCTGTATGATTTTAGCATCTGTGCCTGGTGAAGTCAGTGAAGCTTCAAAAGTTTGCATTATATATTTTGTGCATTTTTGATTGGCGCAATTACCACAGTTTGGTGGATTTTGGATTTTGTTGTATTTTGCTGCATGGCCAACAAAGCTACCTCCTGAGTACATTTCTTGGACATTGAAGAAAGGTGACCTGGGGGGAGAAAACCAACATATTTGAATTGTGGTGGTTGAGGAGAGTTCTGAATATACTAGGACTGCTAAGAAGACAAATGAATGACATTTTAGAGCAAATCAGGCCTGAACTCTCAATAGAACCCAAGATGAGTAAACTGAGGCTGTTGAAGTTTAGATATATCATCTGATGGTGTGACTCATTGGAAAAGATGACAATGCTCAGTAAAGTGGAAGTCAGGAGGAAAAGAGGAAGACTGCAGCAAGTGTATTGATTCATTCATGAAGCCACAGTACTGAGTTTGCAAGGCCTGCACAGGATAATTGGTGACCAGGGATCTTGGAGGTCTCTCATTCATAGGGTTACCATATGTTGGAGTCAACTCGAAAACCATTAACAACAGCAATTTAGAATTCTCAGCCGGAGAGCTCTAGTGCCTCACCAAACTACAATCCCAAGAATTCCTTAGGATGCAGATATGGCAGTTAAAGTGGAATTATAGTACCATAATTGTGT
>CM034703.1:14210590-14223411 GCA_020142125.1 Phrynosoma platyrhinos | reverse complement strand
ACTAATCTTTTTCTGTAGACACCATCAGCATCTTTGACATCTTATTGATATTACTTGTGATTTGTGCCTTCTCTAATTCCTTCTTTATGGATCCCAACAGATTATGGGCTCTTTTCCTCACGAGAATATCTACCCATGATGTCTCACCAAGCATCCTCTTATATTTATTAAGATCATCTTTCCTGATATCCAGGGTGCACATGTTTGATTATATCTGTCTTTAGCTTTTTCTACATATTTCAACACTGCATGGTTGCTGATACTTCAGTTTATAGATTTTTCAGTATAAGTATTTGTTTATCACCACTCAGCCCACCAGGGCCCCTGTGGCAATGTACAACAGAGAAACCATTATTGAAACCATTAAATATGGGCAAGTGAGACATACAAAAACATAAACTGACTGAAACCATTCTTTTATAAGGTTCTTTAAAAATCATCACTGTTTTAAAAAGCCAGATAACCTAGTTCAGCCTTCAGTGCCAGAAGCTCAACAGAGGTGGAGCCAACCTGATTTCACTTAGGAGAGATATCAATGTCCCAGGTGCAACAGCACAGAAAGCTCTTTCATATGTGCTTACAAAACTAAGCTCTTGTAGTGGTGGGGCATGCAAGATGGCCTGTGTGGCACTGCCCCCACCAACAAGAAGCAAGGTTTGCTTCTGGCTTGCGCATCCATTTCAATTTCACAACAGGTGGGTGTTGGAATATGCATGAAGTCTGTTTATTTCAATACTCCCAGTTGTAACTAAAGCTCTCTGTGGAGTTAACCCCAGGCAGGGGGTGTTTCTTTAAGGTTTGAGGGTAACCAAGAACCCTCAGGGTCCTAATATACTCTTAACTTCTTCGTTTATACATTAGATCCTTCTCTTGCCTTTCTTATTTTGGGCCTAAGCAGACAGGCAGCCGTGGGCCGCCCTGGGAGGGTGTGCCGCGGGACCGAGGCATCCCCATGCCTCGATCCTGCGGCGCACTGTCGTCGCCCCTGGAAAGGAACGCTAAAATAGCGCTCCTTTCATATGTCATCAAAAGTGCGCCGCAAAAAGTTGCGGCTCACTTTCGGCGACTTTTCCGCCGCAGCGTGTCCGGACACTGCGGCGGGAGGTCCTCCTCGGAGCGCTGGCTGTGCGGAGGGCCAGCTGCTCCGAGGATGACCTCGGGAGGGGGATGGGGCGCCAAGCGTGCAGCTGCCCCTCCCCTTCCCTGCGCCGAAGACGGCCCAATAAGCCGTCTGCTTAGGCCTTTTTTTTTTTTTTTGATTTTATTTTATTTTTACTTAGGCCTTTTGTCTTCTCCTTTTCCTTCCTACCTTGCCTGTTGGACCACCTTGTTTTGGTCCTCCGGCTCCATCCTGCTCCCTTGAGAGTCTCACTCCAGTTCTGGTCTCCTCTCTCAACCCCTCAGCCTCTCTGTCCAGATATCTCCTGAGGCCCCTGTCCCCTGCCGCTCTCTGGGGAAGCTCTTCCAATTACTGTAATATCACCTTTGTCCTCTGTCCAGTATCTCCTACTCTTTTCCCACTGCCCATATTGCTGGCAATCACATCACTGGCCTAAGTTTTGTTCCCTTTTCTCATCAGTCTGTGATACCTTCCTTAGGGCTTTTGCAGAGGCTCACCTTATTTATGGCTGCCTCCGCTGTTCCTTCACATCCCTTCTCCCACTAGCTGCTTACCCCAACACCTCACCTGGCATCTTCATCAGCCCTCCTTTCCTATGTCTCTCCTTGTTCTCCTCCAGTCTTCAATTCTGCCTTCCCACCTCCTTCCCAGTGCATCTTTCACTTCCCTTTTGGGTATCTTACCAGCCCCTGCGCTCTGCCCTCCCCATCTCTGCCCATCACCACTGCCCTTGTTGCCCTTGTCTCCTCCGGGTATCTACAGGTGTCCAGTAGTGACTCCCTCAGTTTGTCGTTGGCTTTATGGAGCCGTAATTCCCACAGGGGTGGGCAGATGATGGCTAGCACCCCAACAACCCCCATACCTTATCACAACCTCTACTGAGGAGCTCAGATTTTTGTCAGGTTCTTATGGGAGAAAGCAGTCCTTCAGATCCCCCAGATCTCATTGACCAGTTGTTCCCTATTGGTTAAGATCAAGTTGAGGATAGCCAGTCCCCTGATTCTTCCCTCTGACTTGCAAGAAATTTGTTGGAGATTCCATACTTAATAGAGTTTTTGCCTGCAGATATCTGGCTAACGGTTTAACATGATCAACTGCAACTCTTTTGTATTGCCTTGAGAGCGATTTTTCAAGCAGGTGGCTGTCTGTCCTCTATCAGTTGCTGTAGTGGTGATTTTCTGTATCAGCAGTGCATTAGATTAGATGACCTTCGAAGTCCCTTCCACGTGGTACAGTTCTAAATTCTCCATTGCTACAAACTCTTGCTTCTGTGACACATTAGCAATTTGTTCCTGGAGAACATCATCTACATCCTCTGCTTGAGATGGCAGTTTATGGGAGACTTTGACTGCAAAGTTGTGCTTCACTTCTTTTTCCCATTTATTCTTACCCAGATGTTCTCCACAGGTCCACCTCAAATTTCTGAGCAAGCATAGTTATTTTTGAAACGATGGCAGTGGGTCCTCTTCCATGTTCTGTTGTCCCAACTATTTCACACTCAGTGGTTCACAGCTGCCTCCTGGTATGGTAATCTCACTTATCCAACATGGCTAATGACTGTCATTATACCAATTCTGATTGTCTTTTGGTTTTTTTTTAAATGTCTTAAGTAAAATCAGGCAGCTTGAACTGAAATATATTTCTCCATTAACTTTCACACATGAGTAATTGGAATGCTCTCCTTGGAGAGAGTTCTTTCTAATCATAAAGAGGGCATTCGGTGTCATTCTTTTCACCTGCCGTTTTGATTTTGCATTGCTGATGTCCATCAATTTTAATCTCCTGGAAATTATCTGCAGAGGTACTCTTGTGCAAGATGAATGATGCACGTACAATAGGTCTCGTCTTACCATCTTCTGGCACAGATGGCTCCAAATGTCAGGCCTCAAAAGTGTAAGGCCCTTTAAAAGGGTTCTGTATATAATTCTGAGTAGCAAATGGCTTCTCCTCATATGGAAAGGGCCCCTGATAGCTATTCATTAATTATTTGAAAGCAAGGGTAGAAAGTAATCCCCAGATTTTATGGTCAGACTAGCAGGAGTGACTGAACAGTAGCAAGGAATGCAGATCAAGATAGAGCCACTAACCATGCTGGTTGGGGATTCTGGGTGTTGTAGTCTAAAAGTAACTTTTCCAATGCCGGAGGGCATTGCAGTGCTCCTGGCTTGGTTTTGACATTTGTCATTGCTCGACAGAGGGGCAGGGAAAAAATAAAATTATTTATTATTTATTATTATTATTATTATTATTTAATTTTAAAGAGGATTTTTACATGATGGCCATTTTGGGTTGAGTGTAGGACTGTGACTCTAGAAGCCCAAGGTTTGAATCCCTACTCAGCCATGGAAAAACAGTGGGTGACCTTGAGCAAGTCACACTCTCTCAAAGTCTGAGGAAAGCAATGGTAAACCCTCTCCAAATAAATTATATCAAGAAAACCTTACAATAGGGTCACCATAAGTTGGAGTTGATATATAACAACATATGTCACTCTCAAAATCCTGATAACCTGGAGGCATACAGCACCAGAGGACTGCAGACTAGACTTCATTTCATTTTATTATGGGTGTATGGCTTACTTCTGGCAGGGCACCACAATTCATTAAACTTTCTCACTCGTACACAGATTTAAATATTCCTCTAATAAATGAATTAGCCCTATATTTTTATCATTGTTCTAATCTGGATATGTTTGATTTGTTAGCCAGCTGGAGGAAGTGGTTTAAAAGGAAATTCTGAATTATCAATGGATGATAGGCTTTGGAAATAGGTGCCATTAAGCAAAGTGAATCCAACTCCACAAAGAAAAGCAGGTGGAGATACAGCTTGATTCTTACTCAGAACTCTGTCACACTGCACAGTTATACTTCTATGATTCCACTTTAACCATCATGGCAACATTCTACAGAATTATAGTTTGCTGAAGCACTAGAGCTTTCCAGTTGAGATTTCTAAGTCTGCATTTCCAAAACGCTGGGTTTTGTGAGACATTCTCTGTCAGAGCTCTGGTGCCACAACAAACTACATTTCCCAAATTCCATAATATTGAGACATGTCAGTTAAAGTGGTGCCAAACTGCGTTATTTCTGCAGTGCAGATGCAACCTAAATACCACTCCCTAAACTACAAACCCAAGGGTTTCATAGTATGTTGCCACAGCTGTTAAAGTGGATTCATAGCACTATCATTGTGTAGTGTGACAGGGCCCTTGTCCAAACATATTTTTTTCATGTACCATAGATATATGTGCCAAAACAACTCTCATGATGTCGCAACAGTAGGTGGATTTTGTGCTTGCCTTGTAAATAACTCTTCTGATAACATTAGCTATTTGGGGTATTTATGCTTCAATCTTGCTAATTGTAAAGGCTCTGAAATCATGCCCCATTGATCTTTCTCGTGTATCAGATTCTCTCTCCTACTTTTGCTGGCAAAGATTCCCTTGGTGTTGCTTATACTTCCTGGCTTATTTGTAGTCATGAGAACTAGCACCTTGATTTTAAAAAAGACAAAGGAGAGACAATCAATATGTTGACTTATTTACTCAGTATCAGATCTTCATCCATTTGTACAGAATTGTATGATAACACAAGGCCTCACTGGTAAACTAAGGGGCTATACAGATGAGCAAAAAGGGTTGCTTTGAGGGTGACTTGTAGGTGTGGCCTTTAGACGATGCATGCCTAAAAATCTCCAGGAAAGCGTTCTCTATCCGTCATATTCCGAGAAAAGCCGCTCCAAAAAGGAGCCGCTTTTTTCCGCTCCTTTGGTAAAGATGCACACCTTCACATGTGTGTATGTATGTAGCGACACTGATGCACCAGAAAACAGCCATATAAATGCACTGTCGCACGTGTGGTGGAAATTGATTTGGCAATCCAGAGCATGCGCCCTGCGATGCAAGCACCCTATCCTTCCAGGTGTAGATACACTGGCGCAGGTGTGCTTGAATATTAGAACCCTAACCCTAATTGTAAGCAGGTGCACAGGGATGTTTTCCTTCACAGATGTGCAAGTGTGGAGAGATGGTCCTGTGCACATGCCCAAGCATTTGAGAACAAAAAAAATTAAAGCAGCCGCTGCCGGCCCATGCAGTTGCTCCATCTCCCTTTGCAGCATCCTTGGGGCTGGCAGTGCAGTTACTGGGGCTACAATACAGCGTTGGAAAAGCTGTATTGACTCCCCCCAGTGTGGTTGCTCTGTCCCCATTTATGGCAACCTCAGGGCAGGCAGTGCAATTGCTGCAGCTTAGGGAAAAGGCAACTTCAGGTTACCTTTTCGTGCCCGTCTGCATAGCCCCTAAGTCTTTATAGTACCCTTACTTAGCTCACCTAAAATACATTGCAGAAATGTTTTTTCCCAACTGTGGAATATTTTCAGCTGCCACATGGAATTCAAACTCTAGGCGTCACGGTGCTTCAAAAAGAAATGTTAATCCTTAAGTCAGTTCCAGGAGATAAGTGAGGTAAATGCCTGACTTGGTTCATAAAATGCCTTGGAATATCTGTTGATATTCTTTGTAACACTTCAGAATACACCAATCAGATAAAGCACAGTTCTCGAAGTAATGGTGTAATCGTTGCTTAGTGTAATCTTCTATTGAAAGATAAGAGAGGCTTCCAAGAGAGCACAGTTAAGTGATCATATTTGAAATGGTCTATTGCATTGTAAAATCGAAGGCTTTCATGGTCGGCATCCATAGTTTTTTGTGTTTTTTTCGGGCTGTGTGGCCATGTTCTAGAAGAGTTTCTTTCTGACGTTTCGCCAGCATCTGTGGCTGGCATCTTCAGAGATGAAGATGCCAGCCACAGATGCTGGCGAAACGTCAGAAAGAAACTCTTCTAGAACATGGTCACGAGGTCTATTGCATCTTTCCTGTGTACCTCTTTCTGGGTTCTGTGGAGCCACCTGTAATTGAACATTGCAAACACAATCACAGTTTAGGCACACACACACAAATTAATAACAACACAGGTTGAGTCTTCCTGAACCAAAATACTTGGGACCAGAAGTGTTTTGGATTTGGAATTTCTTTGGATTTTGGAATATTTGTATTTGCATACATGTGCATAAAGAGATATCTTGGAGACAGGGCCCAAGTCTAAAGTGTTGGCTCTCGTATGCCCTACTGTATGTGCAGTAATAAAAAACAAAACTCCTTGGCCCACTAGAGATGCCAACATACAGCACTCTCTGAGGTATGCACTCTCAGAAGTAGCTTACTGTAGCAAAGTATGGAAGCACCAGTTTAGGTATTGGCAATGCACTGACCACACCTGAATAAATCCACAGATACATGTTGATATCTTCCAAGTCCTTGAAGGTTCTTTATCATTAATTGCAGTATATAAAAATATGTACAAACACTCCTCACAACTCCCATCAGCTTTGTTCTTCATTTATAATCAGGCAATCCAACCAACTCAACACACTGTCCGCAATCGTCAACTCACTATCTTTAACCCACACATGCACTGAGTCTCAGTGCAGTTATATAGAGAGTTGGTAAATGGTCATTACCTGTTGCCATTTAACATGATGCAATCTCTGTTGCAAGCTTTTGCATTATGTCAAGTGTTGTGACTTAGCAATCTCAGCCATACAACATATTTTTACCACTGTTTAAAAGAACATTGTTCCAACATACACATGATATTCATTTATGTTTTATATACACCTTACAAACATAGCCTGAAGGTAATTCTGTACATAACATTTTTAATAATTTTGTGCACGAAATAAAGTTTGTGCACACTGAATCACCAGAAAGCAATGGTGTCACTGTCTCAGCCACCCATGGAAAGAATTCTGGTTTTTGGAATATTTGGGGGTTTCAGAATTTCAGGTAAGGGAGATTTCAACCTGTACAATGAATTATATATTAACTTTGACACATATCAACTGTCCCCAAGTTCTGTACATCCAATCAGGTGCCAGCGCAGGACTTAATTGCAAGATTCTCCTGCTTGCGTTGCTCAGTTGTATTGCAACACCTGGTTGCAAATCTTAAAGCCCTGAATAAAAAAAATACAAAATAGAAGCAAATGCAATATAGAAAAAACACCACAAGGAATTTACCCTTTTGGTCCCACCAAAATACATAATGGAAAACACCACTACCATATTCAAAGTGAAAAGGACCTGCACATTAGCCCTGGCAACTGCATCTCCTCTCCATCTCCACCTGTCTCTCTCCTTCTGATCTCAACTAGCAAAGTATATATAGCCCCTTCCTTAGAGTTCTCCGACTCACTGGGCCAAACCAATACTCATATGGGTTACACCTGCACAAGCCTACAAATTGGCAATACCTCCATTTGCTAGACCAGGGTTGGGCAGATTGCTGTCTGCAGGCTTTCTGCAGTTCCCCAGGATCATTTTTGTGGCCCCTGGGCTTTCCAGCTTATCAAAAGGCTACTTTTCATTGCTGTTTTTTAAAAAAGCCATTAGAATGCTATATGTAGTACAAAATACAGTCTCCTCCTGTGCCATAGAGGTACATTGACAAAGCATTCTGACTCCCAGTTACTTAACAATAACAGTGACAGAAATAATTCTTCTTACCAAATGGAAGATCTTGAGGCCACCAATTTGTAGTAGTTTCTAGACACATTTTGTGAGACTGTTTGCAGATCAGTGTGGGTCCTTGGGTTCAGGAAGTAATTAATATTTGTTTTCCTTCATGCCAGAATTTTGCATCAATCTACCTCTGGTTCAAGTCAAAACCAAAAGATAATGCTACACACTTAGATGTCTCTCATGTCAGTACTAAATGAAGTAGCATCTTTATCATGTTGCTGTCAAGATAACCTGTCAGGTGGTGGTAGTAGAAGTAGTACAATAATGGAAACTACAGCAACAGTTTCTAAAGGCAGTAAGTTCTTTCGGATGGCTTTGCGTTCTAATTATTCACTCTAAATGATTCATGGTTTTAGAGTCTTATGATGCTACTAATCATCATTAAATATAGTCATTGGATTCATAATGAACTGTTGGACATCTTTTAAAAAATATATCTTGATGAATATGGAAGATGGCTTATTGTTAGTTTAAAAGAGAAACATGTACAAATAAATTATACATGCACATAGTTATGATTGCTATATCTTTGGCTTGAAGCAGTGCTCCCCTTTTGAACATTAACCTTTATTTTACGTAGTTATTTGCTCTTCCCTCATTGCTTCCATTCCTTACAGCCACAGGCTATGAAATGCCCTGACATCTTGTTTTCGAATGTCAGCTAGCAGGAAAACAAGAGGAGCTGCACTTAAAAGAGTGCAGAACTGTTGTTAAGTTACCACTTCTTTCTTGCCTCCAAGAAATAATGTGGCTTTAGTCAAGTAGATCAAGTATAAACATTGCATAGCTTGACGCAAATGGTTTCTCTACTGTGAGTCTGTACATTTTCCCAGTCATTTAGTGATAATTTTGCCACCATTGTCACAATGCCTCTTTGCTCATTTGTGGCTGCGGTCCATCCTGTGTTCACTTTTCTTGGAGTAAGTCCAAGTGGATTCAATAGGGGTTCTTGCTGAATATAGCTGATTGCACATGTACTAGCAATCCTTTGTTTAGGGAGTTCAGGACAGGCTGCATAATTCTGTCCTCTCTCTCTCCTCCATCTGAGTTTTGTTATAACAACCACCCCTGTGAAACAGGTTGAACAGAGAGATAGGAACTGGCCCTGTCTTTATGTCTAAACTTCATGGGTAAGTATGGAATTAAACCTGATTTTGCTTAATCTTAGTCTGAAAGTGTTAATACTATTGGCCATGCTAGCTGGGAATGATGGGAGTTGTAGATCTCCAATCTGGAGAACACCAGATTGGAGAAGACTAGTTAAAAATGTGAATATTGACCCAATTTAAAAAACAACAGATTTTTTTCTTTGCCAGTAGTATTTTGGAGAAGACAAAGAAAATGGCTAACTTGGTGTGTGTGTATTCTCATGTTGTAAATTGTCAGACACTGGAGATTTGTTGTTTTAATTCGGCAAACAGTTCTGATTGGTTTTTAAAGCTTTTTGTTTTGTTTTGTAACAGCCATAGGCTTGTCTATAAACACACACACAAACGTATATATATTCACCCGTTTGGCAGTAGATGCTAGTTCTCCAATATCCAGACATTGCAGTGGCATTTTGATGTTCTCTTTCCTCTTTCCAGGAGAAAGAAAATCTTAAATTTAAATCCTCTCTGTTTAAAGGGGAGAGTTCTACAACAATCTGCTATTTCATAGAATCATAAGAATCTTAGAGTTGGAATAGACCATGAGATCCAACCCTTTAGCCATGCATGAATACACAGCTAAAGCACTCAGAAAGATGTCCATCTGGCCTCTGTTTAAAGACCTGTGAAATAAGGAGAGTCCACCAGGCTCAAAGGCAGTCTGTTCCACTGTCAAACAAAATTATTACAGTAAAGGAAGTTCTTCCTGTGGGTTAGGTGCAATCTCTCTCTTTCTGTCTCTCTCTGTAACTTTTTCTTGGTTGTTTGAATCCACTGGTGAATCCGTTTCAGACATGTAAAGTCATAGGCTTTCATGGCTGGCATCCATAGTTTTTGTGGGGTTTTTGGGCTTTGTGGCCATGTTCTAGAAGAGTTTCTTTCTGACGTTTCGCCAGCATCTGTGGCTGGCATCTTCAGAGAAAGGCTGGCATCTTCATCTTCTTCTCTGAAGATGCCAGCCACAGATGCTGGCGAAACGTCAGAAAGAAACTCTTCTAGAACATGGCCACAAAGCCCGAAAAACCCACAAAAAACCATTTCAGACAGTTGGAGAACATGGTATGCAGTATCTCCCTTTGTTATATCAAAGTGGTTGTATCTGAAAACCTCTTTTTGCATTCTCTAATGTGAATGATCAGGCTTCCAAGCCCTTCCTCTATGGGTATTGTTCCAGCTTCATCCTCTCCCATTGAGGATTTATTGTATGACCTGTGCTAGATTTACTAAAAATACTATCAACACTTTCTTCCTCACTGCATTCACCTCTTTCTCTCTTCGCTTCCAAACATCAGTAGGTATAATCTTCAGTGGATGCATTCTGGTCTGTGCCCCACTTTTGCCATGTAGAATGGGGGTGTTCTGTTTTATGAGCTCCTCTACAAATTCTGATAATATAAGTTACAGTTAGATATGTCAGTCCTATGTGGCATGCTTGAAAGGTGAAGCTCCCAGTCCAAAATGGGCATAGTTTAGCAAGCACATTGTCTAAGGGGATGGCTGAAGAGCTTTCAAATCTGTGGTGCATTGGACGGTAGTATCAAATTTGGATATGTGCAGCCCATGCTAGAATCCTTGCTCAACAAACTCTTGTTGGATTTCCTTAAAAGTAGCCTGAGAGCATTATGATTAGGAGAACTGAGATAAGAATTTAAAAGCCATTTGTGTAATAATGAAAAGGACTGTAATTAATCATAACAGTAGCCTACACTGGTTGCTCAAAAGTTGAAATCACCAGCCTGTGCAACCTGCGACAGAACCCATGAGCCATTATGGCCACTTTCTCACTGCTCTGAAGAAGCAGTAGTGCAGTAATGTAATTTATTGTAAACCTTATTGTGGCAAATTTTAGATGGATTTACAACTTGAGTCCCTTGTACCACAGTAAAGAATCCCATGTGTGTATGGATCTTTAGAATTAATGAGCTCTGTTTTCTCTATATAGTGTAAAGCATTTAGGGCTGACATAGACAAATGGTAAATACACAGTTCCTTAATGCAAAGCAAAGTAATTAACTGTGATCCACTTAGAAACGGCAAAGGTAGCTGTTTATGAAACATAGCCTCACTTGCTAAAGCTAATACTATAAATGTGAGTATCCACCTGCCCCCATATATTAGCCCAAGAACCAAGGGTCAAGAAATTGGGACGTCAGGCAGGCAAGCACACAGTTAAGGCCATGTTTGGACTAGAATTGGGTACCAACAGCACTGTGTACTACTGTTCTACAGTGTACCACCAGAGATAGAAATTGGATAATATCCCTAGGGTCTAGACAATAATAGTGTCCTAGATGCTAAAGGTTGTTAATCCACTCAGGTTGACTTTTGCTTCTAAAGACCTATAAGGACTCCTCTCTTTATATTAAGACTTTGCATGGGAAACAGTAGTCTTTCCTGTCACTGTGTCTTGGCTTCTCTTCCTTTCTTTTTTAGTGTTTTGGCCTTGATTCCTGGTCTGATTCCTGGCTCCTGCTTTGCCCCTTTCTGATCTGAATTGTAGAGTAATTAGTTTATGGGTTTAAAAAATATTTTGAAAAGAAATACTACTATAGTTTGGACCTGGAGATTGTTATTACTTTGATCAGAAAAAAAAATCATGGTAAATTTGGGAAGGGCGAGTTATCCATTATAGCAAAATTGTACCTTCATATACAAGGTAGTATTTTTCTGAATATTAGATGTTGTAAACAAAGCAGGGATGATGTCTATTTTCTCGAGTGCCCAAGATGGCTGGCTGTGCAGTATTGAAAGTGAAGTGCTGGAGAAGCAGATTCTTGTCCTTACCCAGTCTCATGTTCTCTCCTAAATATAACATAGCTGAATCTACATAAGTGCATAAGCCCTTGGACTGAATATAGCATATTTTCCTTGATTTTGGGGGTATTTTTTAAAGATTATTAGTCTGGTAGAGTATATCATGTAATAAAAAAATGTTTTTTTTTGGAACACACAGCCATTAAAAAATTTAAAACAAACATCAGAACTGATAAGCCTGTACAACTATATAAGCCATACACACACACACACACACACACACACACACACACAGAGAGAGAGCACGAAAATAGATGCATTTCAGGCACACATCTGTTCTCATATAAAATGTCAGATGTTGCCTGCATGGACCTATCTTGGCCATTTGCAGCTCTGAGTGATAGAAAATTAACGAACAAAATACTCTTCTGTTGTATCCCTAAAGTCCATTTTTTTAACCATAGGTCAGTTGGTCAGTTGATTCCCCCTGTGCCCCACATTTTCAGTAGGACTGAGGTTGTGCTGGATGATATGATCATACCTTTTGTGAACATTGATGAAGCGGATATTTTTTTGTTGGTTTTGTTTTGTTAACTGCCTTCCTGTTGATCTCGACCCATGGCGATCTTCTGGATGAGACATCTCCAGTCCCCCCTGTCCTCTACTTCTCTGCCCAGCTATAGCAAACTCATATTCATGGTCTCTTTAATAAAGTCCATCCATCTAGCATGTGGTCTTCCTCTCTTTCTACTTCCCTCCACCTTTCCTAACATTATTGTTTTTTCCAACTATTCATGCCTTCCCATGATTTGTCCAATGTATGACAGTCTGTTATCTTGGCTTCTAGGGATATCTCTGGCTTGACCCCATTTGTTTGTCTTTTTGGCAACTGTCCAGCTCTAACATCCATACATGGTAATAGGGAATACAATGGCTTGTATGATTCTGCCTTTTGTGCTGAGTTGTATGTCTTTGAATTTTAGAATCTTTTCTAGTTCTTTCATAGCCATCCTCCCCATTCTTAGTCTTCTCCTGGTTTCCTCGCTGCAGTCCCCATTCCGATTAATGTTTGATCCTAGATATGAGAAGTCTTTTACTATTTCTATTTCCTCATTGTCTGGTTTGAATGTGTGTAAGTTCTCTGTGATCATTATTATTATTATTATTATTATTTTGTGTTCAACAGTAAGCCTGCCTTTGCACTTTCTTCTTTGATCTTC
>CM034703.1:14169096-14201736 GCA_020142125.1 Phrynosoma platyrhinos | reverse complement strand
AATACCATTCAGAAACAAATCCTTCCATTAATGTAAATTCAACCAAAAACATGCTTTAAAAGAACACTTTTTAAAGAACAGTTATTATTTAAACTAGTGGCCATAAACTCTAAACTGCATTTTGTTACAATTTCCTGGTATGGTCATTTCCCCTATATATAGGTTTTGAACTTGTCAATATAATTCCCAAAATTTTATTGAAAGATGTAAACCATATCAAAGCCTAATAATTTAGTATTATTAACGTTAAAAAGCATTAATACATGGTTGATCATGCCTTCTAATTTATAAAATAATGTTTCACCATATTAATATAACAAGCAGGATTCAGATTTTTTCATTAATGCAAAAAACAACAACCCTGGTTTAAAAAATGGTTTAAACTAAAACAATCCTGTTTGTTTGTTTTTTTAATTAAAAAACTGGGTTTTTTCCAACCCTAGTCTCAAAGGTGCTATAATAGGCCTTTGCATATTGATCAAAATTAACACATTTGTGTATTTTAATTCTAGCATATGATAACAGTGATCAAGATTCCTGCCAGCAACAGACAGCCAGCTGTTACAAATAAGATTGTGGTGTTTGTGCATTTGGCTGCAGTTTTTGGTGCGAAACCATGTGCTATGAGTTGTAGTACTGGCATCGCATAATGGTTCTGAATGAGGAGTTTTATTTTTAGTACAATTTTTAAAGCACTTTTAAGCATTTAAGTAGAGACAGTTAACCATCAAAGAAACAACAAACTGAACTTTAAAATAAACTGGAAGCTGAGATCCTGAGGAAGCCAAGTATTGCTTCTGTCCTTGCGTGGAATTATTATTATTATTTAATTAAGTAACTGTTGCCCCATTCCATGGAAAGACAACTGGAATGAATGGCAGGCAATATGAAGCTGTGCAGGTAACCAGTAAAAGTGTCACAGGGTTGTTTGGTGCATGTACAGGAGGGGCATTTTTGGTGACTGCTCCCAGGCTGTGGAATTCCCTTTCCTAGGTAGCTAAGCTTGCCTCCTCTGCTTTTCCTTTGAGAGGAGGTAAAACCCTTTCTTTAAAAAAATCATTTAAACTGATATTTGATGATTAACTGGTTGTGCAAAAGGATCGGTTTTGTGGTGTATGTGTGTTATGGTTCTATCTTTGTTGTTAAGTACTTTATAATGATTTTGCATTTTTAAAAACAAATAGTGTTTTAATATGATGATGATGATGATGATGATGATGATAATAAATTATTTCTATCCTGCCCCTCTATCGAAGCAATTGGGGTGGCTTACATCAATAAAATATCACAATATACCCTCCCAGACCCTCCCTCCCTTTAAAACAATATTAAACATAGTAAGAATTAAAACAATTACAACAATTAAACAAATCTAACAATTACAACAATAAAACTATAAAACAGTCTAACAGGCAACCCCCAAGCAATAAATAATGTGGCTTGATGTGGTAGCGGGTGGAGGGAAAGAGTGACTCACACCTTGGCCGGAAATTTAATCAGGAAAGGCCTGCCAGAAGATATCCGTCTTGACAGCCTTTTAAAAGTGTGTTTTAACTGCTTTATAATGAGATGCTGAGCTCTATCACATTTTAGTCTCATTGGCCCAAAACACATGGGCCAAATAAAGCGGTTCAAATGACGCACACCCCCAAAGCAGTCAGAAGCTACTCTGACGCCGTGATCCAGATCTTTGAACTGGATCAAAAAGGAGCCAGAATAATCCAGCTCCTGGTGGCGGCTGATTTGGGATCATGGTGGTGGGTCACTTTCAGAGTGGGCCATGCAGTCTCTGTTTCCTGGCGCAATCACAGCCAGAGCGGCCAGAAGCTGCTCTTTATCAGCCATGTGCTTCACCCCATTGTAAACTGTGTTGGGATCCCATATCAGGAGAAAGGTGGGATGTAAGTTATATAAACAAATGGTTACCTCCATTAACAAAGCCTCTGTTAAAGAAGTCCTTTTTTGAAAAGTCTTATTATGCCTGCTCATCCCTCCCTTTTCTTTCTTCTCCTCTATCTACTTGGAGTGTTTTTAACAGCATCAGTATTGGGAAGATAATAAAGGAAGACTGGAAAAGCAAAGTTTTTGAACTTCTAGAGAGCAGAAACCACAGGTTGCGGCACTGTGTCTGCAATGCAATAAAGCAGGGGTCGGCAACCTTCCCTTACCTGGGGCTGGTCCATCCAGCGGGCCCTTCCGGCGGCCGGGGGGGGGATGATGGCGCGCGCTCTCATGTGCACGCGCATGACCCCCACCACCACACGCGCTGCCACCTCCACCACCTCCGCGCATGTTGCGGCTGCCATTTTGTTTGCCAAAATGGTGGCCACAACTCGTTTGCGCATGCGCAGGACTCCTGCACATGCGCAAACGAGTGGCAGCTGCCATTTTAGCAAACAAAATGGCGGCCATGGCGCGCACGGCAGCCAGAACACGCGGCGGCGGCGGTGGCGGCGGCGGCAGCGGCGGCGGCGGTAAGCGGGGGTCCGCGGGCCGGATGCGGGCCTCGGGCCATAGGTTGCCGACCCCTGCAATAAAGCTTCTGTTGAAAAACAGCAGAGTTCTCTTCCAGCTGATCCTACCGTAGCCCTGTGTGGTTTCATACTACAAGCAAGGCAAACAAAATCCATCCCCAGCATCACTTAGTGACCATAGAAAAACAGAGAAAAAAGAAGAAAGTAGATAAGTTTCCTTGCCATCTGTCCTCCTGGCCTAAATATGCAAAATGCACCAGATCCTGTATGATAGTGGAAGCTTAGGCGGGTCAGCCATGATCAGTACTTGGATATGAGACCACCAACAAATACCAAGTGCTGTAGGCTATGTTTGAGAGGGAGGAACTGGTTGTATGTGTATGTTCACACACTCACTCACCCACCCACATCATCTGTCCTCAGCATGATAAAGAAGCATACATCTGTAAGGTTGGCCATCTAAATGGAAATCATAAGAAAAGAGGAGGATGGTGGAAGAAAAAGTAAGTGGTGGATGCATTTTGGAAGGAGCCTCCAGGTGGTTTCTGCTCTCTAGAAGTTCAAAATCTTTTTCTATATTTATGTAAGGCTTGCCTGACCACGTTGTTTCATTTCCCATGTGTGCCTTGCTAGCTTCAGATAAAAAAGTTGCTGAAACAATTTGAACTCCTATTCTTTTTTGCAGTGTAGGAAGCTGTCCCTATTCTTTTCATGTCATTTCTACTTCTGGTACCACATTTTCTGTTAAATGTCATGTCCAGGAACACATCTACTTAGTCAACTGAAGTATACCTATAGTTGTAACATCGTCCTCTTTCTTTATCTTGTAGGGATGAGAAGAACCAGTCTATTATTGTTAGCGGGGAGTCTGGTGCTGGCAAGACAGTTTCTGCCAAATACGCCATGCGTTTCTTTGCATCAGTCGGAGGTTCTTCCAGTGAAACCAATATTGAAGAGAAAGTCTTGGCTTCCAGTCCTATCATGGAGGTATGTATTGGGATGTGGATTTTTATGGCTTCATTTTCATTTTCAATTGTGATGTTGACTTTTGTACTAATTTTTTAAAAATCAAATGTGGCACACAGGGTTGTGGAATCAGTACACCAAACTTTTGACTCTGATGCCTCTCTAACGTCTGACTCCTTCATAAAGGACAAACGTATATTAATTATCAATAACAAATTTACTGTAGTAAATTGGTAACACAAGGTACTTCATCACCATCACATGAATCAACAGTTTACTTAGGTAGACTGTAAAATATATTTATTTGATTAAAAATTTTGAAAAAGAAAACTTTTCTAAATTCAAAATATGTTAGTAAAAAGGTGTTCTTCCATAGCTACTACATTTGTCCTACACTAAAAGATCATTTGGCCTAGGATTTTCCCACATTTTCCAGTTAATGATGATGACAGTGGTGATTTTTATTCCTTGAAATCCCATCATGTTCTCTGCTCTAGGACTCAAATTAAAACAGATACAGATTTAAGCTCATATTAGCGAAAACATAAAGATTACTGTAGATTTTTGTAGGTTTTTCAGGCTCTGTGGCCATGTTCTAGAAGAGTTTCTTTCTGATGTTTTGCCAGCATCTGTGGCTGGCATCTTCAGAGAAGAAGATGAAGATGCCAGCCTTTCTTTGAAGATGCCAGCCACAGATGCTGGCGAAACGTCAGAAAGAAACTCTTCTAGAACATGGCCACATAGCCTGAAAAACCCACAAAAAACTATGGATGCTGGCCATGAAAGCCTACATAAAAATTCAACCATAAATCAAGAAAATTTTGCCCCAAAAGTGACCCCCCCAAAAAACTAGGTTGACTTATATATGGGGCAGTACGGTAATAGGCTTGCCGCTCTAGCTTCTTCTGCAGTCTAGCTGTCTCCTGAAGGGACAGCTGGGCTGGGGGAAGTCTTGGGGGCAAACACTTGCTCCCTCCTTTTTCCGGATCCCTGGAGGATGCTTGGATCGGGGAATGTCCATGGGGACAAATACTTGCTCCCTTCTTTTCCCTGGTCCCTGAGTCCTCCAGAGTCTGGAGGATGCTGGGATCACGGAAAGTCCAGGGGGTAAATGCTTGCTTCTTCCTTTTCTCCAGTCCCTGAGTCCTCCAGAGATTGGAGGACGCTGGGATTGGGGAAAGTCTGGAGGGCAAATACTTACTCCCTCCTTTTCCCTGGTCCCTGAGTCCTCCAGAGGCTGGAGGACATCAGGATCGTGGAAAGTCTGGGGGGGGGCAAACTCTTGCTCCCTCCTTTTCCCAAGTCCCTGTGTCCTCCAGAGGCTGGAGGATGCCGGGATCAGGGAAAGTCCAGGGGGCAACTGCTTGCTCCCTCCTCTCCCAAGCTGCAGAAGAGGAGGAGGAAGAGCAAGAACTGGCCTCTGAAGCTTCTTTGCAGCTCAGCTGTCTCCCAAAGGGATAGCTGGGCTGCGGAGGGAAAGGAAGGGTACCCACATTTTACTCTCGACTTATCCAGGGGTCATATTAAAATCCCTGATTTTTGCCTCAAAACCTGCGCTTGACCTATACATTACGTCGACTTATACATGAGCATATACGGTACAATATAATTAAGCTATCATAGAATCATAAAATCATATCATAGAATCATAAGGTTGGAAGGGACCACAAGGGCCATCCAGTCCAACCCTCTGCAATGCAGAAAGACACAATCAAAGCACTTCCAAGAGATGGCCATCCACACTGTGTTTAAAATCCTCCAAAGAAAGACACTCCACTGCACTCCAAGGCAGCATATTCAGGAAGTTCTTCTTAATGTTTAGGTGGAATCACTTTTCCTATAGTTTGAATCCATTGCTATGTGTCCCAGTCTCTGGAAAAGTAGAAAACATGCTTTCTCCATCCTCAGTATGACATCCCTTCAAATATTTAAACATGGCTATTCTGTCATTTCTTAACCTTCTCTTTCCCAGGCTAAGTATACCCATCTCCTAAGCTGCTCCTCATAGGGCATGGTTTCCCGACTTTATCAATTTTGTCAATAGAATTTAAAACAGTTTAAAAACATAACCTACTATAGCAAGAACAGTACAGAATACTGCCATAAGCCCTTTTACCATTGTGCTTTTAATAGTGGTTTTTCAGCAACCACGTGTCTTTGGGAATCTCCCAAGCAGGGATCACAGGCAAGGGTTTTTTCCTGTTTCCTAGCAATCAGTATGCAGCATCATACTGGATCTGCAGATGGAGATTTTTTCTGTAACTTTCATAGTCATTAATAGAGTTGTTCTTTATGAATTTGCCCATCTAAAGTCATTTGAGGTAATGGTTCTCCCTCCTGGTGACAGTGAATTCCATACATTAATTATACATTGCATGAAAAAAAATTTTTTTTCTTTTGCTTTTTCGGAATACACTGCCAATTTACTGGGTAACCTTGATTTCTATTATTTTATTTTTATATAACTGTCTATCATGTCTCTCCTTACTTGTTCTCCCCACCCCCTAGACTGAAAAACCTAAAGATTTGTTGCATAAGATGACCTTGTTAGGTGCATTTTGAAGCTTGAGCAGTAAAGGGGGATGAGATATTGTTAGTCACTGAATTTGAACTGTGAAATTTGACCATTTCAAATCATTCTGTTGGGTTTCTCAGGCTTACAGCTTTGTGCACCAGTAGTGATTCACAAGATATTTCAGGGTAGATAAAAGCTAGGTGAGATGGCAAGTCCTTGGGATGATTGAATGTGGGCAGACAATGTGAGTTAAGGGAAATAAAATGTGTGATGGATTTATATGTGGGAATTTTGGTATTCTTGGGTTCCAGTTGTGTAGGCAAAACAATTACATTTTGTATTTAGATTGAGCATATGTGGATAAATGCAATAAGAGCTGAAAAACATGTTGAAAATTAGAGGTATTAAGAGCTCCCCTGAGATTTTGTTAGTTTTGACCACATCTTTTGGCTTCATCGTCTCTCAGAAGTTTGCCTGACATTAATTTCAGATTTTGTATTTAACTGAAATTTTAGCTGGATACTCCTGTAAGATCACTTCTTATTTTCACTTCATGATGGGTAGCTTGCATTCTTCAATCAGAGCTTGGAGAAGAGACTGTTTTCTATCCTACCTCCTATGCCAGAATCCACAACCCAGCATGACCAGTTGTACTTTAAAAAAACCCATAACACCACAGTATCTTCAAAATCAGCCTCAATCCAGTCCATTGATCTAAATCCAGTTGTGAATCCCATCTAGAGTAGACTTTGGAAACATAATGAGAAGGCACAGATCACTAGAAAAAGCAATAATGCTAGGAAAGGTAGAGGGTAGAAGAAAGAGAGGAATACCACAAACCAAATGGATAGACTCAATCGGGGGGGGTTATGGGGAAGGGCTTGCAGGATCTGGGCAAGGCAGTGGAAGATAGGGATTCTTGGAGATGTCTCATCCAGAGGGTCGCTATGAGTCGGAAGCAACTCGAGGGCAGCTAACAGCAACCACAAGGCAATGCTATCAGGGGGTTTACTAGGCATGTTTCTTCAGAGGGCGTTTACCATTGCGATCCTGTGAAGCTAGGAGACTGTGACTTTCCCAGACGGGCGACACGGGGAAGCTGCGCCAGGAAGCTGCGCCACGGGGCCGAGGTATCCACACACCTCGGCCCCGTGGCGGAGCTTCGCTGCCCCTGGAAGGAGCGCTAAAATAGCATGTACGGACGCTGCAGCGGGAGGTCATCCTCGGAGCGCCGGCCATGCGGAGGACCGACTGCTCCGAGGACGTTTTGGGGAAGGGGTTGGGGCGCCCACCGTGCGGCTGCCCCTCCCCTTCCTTGCCCCGAAAATGGCGCTTTGCACTGTCTGTTTCCCCCCCAGCTGGGATTAGAATCCTGGTCTCCAGAGTCATAGTGCAACACTCAAACCATTACACCACACTCCCTTTTTTCCTTCTTTCACAAACCAAGTACAGTGGGTCCTTGGTATCCACTAGTAGAATAGTGTCCTTTATATAAAATGGGAAAATCAAGATTTGCTTTTTGCAATTTATATATTTCTGGATATTTTCAACCTGTGGGTGCTTGAATCCATAAATAAAGAATCCATGGATACAGAGGACCAACTTTATTATTGCCTTTTCCAATGATGAGTCACATTGTCTAATCCTCTGTCCAAAGTATGACAGCCTCAGTTTAGTCATCTTCCCACCTGATATCACTTTTAGTGAAAGTTCAGGCTTGATTTACTATTTAATTTGACTTTTTAGCAAGCCACGGTATCCGTAGAACTTTTCTCCAGCCCAACTTTCAAGTGTGTTGATTATCTTCCTATCAGCTTTCTTCACTGTCCACCTTTTAATGCCATGCATAGAAATTGGAAATGCTATAGTATGGATTATTCAGACTCTGATATTCAGTTATCTAACTTTACCCCTGAAGTTATCCACTCAAGTGTAGCCAGCAACTATTCGGAGTCTCCGTGCCCTAGAATTATTAAGGTGTCAGATACTCTATCATCAGCCCAGGACCTGGATTCCCACCCAGGACATGCTAATGTCAGGTGTATGCTTGCCTGTGACCTTCCACACCACCAGAGTGGGTCAGCCCTGTAATCCTGACAAAGTGACTTATCTGCCCTTTTAGTTTAGCACAGGATTTTTAGTTATCTGCCCTTTTAGTTTAGCACCCCTGATTTTGTTGTTGCCGTGTGCCTTCATGTCATTTCCAATTTATGGTGACCATAAGGCAAACCTATCATGGATATTTTCTGCCAAGATTTGTTCAGAGGGGGTTTGCCATTGCTTTCCTCTGAGGCTGAGAGAATGTAACTTGCTTAAGGTAACCCAGTGGATTTCCGTGGCAGAGCAGGGATTTGAACCCTGGTCTTCAGAGTCATAGTCCACCACTCAAACCACTACAATAAGCTAGCTCTATTCCTAATTCCATACCAGTGGCTTTACAGCTTTTTGAGTATTGAGATTTGGCCAGATTTAAGAATTTGTTTGAGCTGTAATCAAGCCATTGTCCTTCTGAATGCCAGGGTCATTGCTTTATTGCCTTCCCCGGAACCTTGTCTTTAGTGTCCCTTCGCATTGAACTCCATGTAAATTAAAGAATATATTGACAAAGGATTTGAATTTATTGCAAGACTGTCAGCAATGCAGGCAAAGTCCATTTCAGTCTGGGAGAGCTGCCAAAAGTACATAATTATTTACCTTGGGTGTAAAGGTCTTTCCCCGGTGACAGTTGCACATGACTCTTGCGAGCAAACCTAGGGAATATACATGGCATTGTGATAGAATGAGTAGGCTGAAAAGTTGCTTTAATGCTTAAATGTTAACATAAGTTTGCTTTACGCCCTCCTCCCTTTTCTCTCTCTGTAGTGTACTGATACTTGAGAGATCCAGGTGCAAGTCCCCACTGAGCTATAAAACTCACTGAGTGATTTTGGGCCATTCTCTAAGCCTGACCTACCTCACAGGGTAGTTGTAAAGACAGAGTAGGAAAGAACAGGCCCACCTACACAGTCTTGAATTCCTTCGTGGAAAGGAAGGGTATGAATATTAATGAAAAAATAATCATGAAAAACTAATCAGGTAAATAATGCATACCTGTATGAGCACCAAACACTAGTTAATAGGAATATTATCTGTATTCTCTGTGCAACATATGGTAATTCTCTAAGGAATCTCTGTTTTCATTTAA
Organism: Phrynosoma platyrhinos; assembly: GCA_020142125.1. Classification (NCBI taxonomy): domain Eukaryota; kingdom Metazoa; phylum Chordata; class Lepidosauria; order Squamata; family Phrynosomatidae; genus Phrynosoma; species Phrynosoma platyrhinos. The sequence goes on along the minus strand of CM034703.1, from coordinate 14,192,597 downwards.
GAATGAGTAAGTTTCTAAATACCCAAAGGTACCCGATCCGTCGGTCTTGGAAGATAAGCAGGGTCATCCCTGGTTAGAACTTGGGTGGAAGACTGCCAGTGAAGAGTAGGTACTGTAAGCTATATTTCAGATGCGGAAATTGAATATCCCTTGCCACATATACACAAGTTTCTAATCCCTTGGTTGGAAAAAAATCCTATAATTTAAAATGTGTCTGCAGTGGATTGAAATTTTCCAATGCCAGAGGACTGAGTCATGAAAGACTCAGAATTATTTCCATCAGTAATTGTCCCAGCATAGCTGTTGGGTGGGATGTGATGATTGGGAGGAAGGGTCATTTGATTCAGAATTCAGCTTTTATATTACTTTACATTAGTAGTGTGCTACTAAGTAAATATCTCAAAATACATCAAACTCCATACATACAAAAACACACCATATTTCTGCAATAACTTTATTAGGCCAACTAAAAGGGGCAAAATATTTCTTTATTTTATTTGTACCCTGTCTCTCCCCCAGCATAGGATCTGTTACACAAGCTTTCAGAGCTCATGGATTTCTCCAAAAAGTATAAATGTTAAAAAAAAAACATTTTAGGGGAAGAAATGTGACAGTGGAAGGCCACAGAGCTGTACCTTTCTTGAGATGTTAAAGCTGATTCAAGCCAAACCCATTACTGGCCAGGAGGCATTTGGGACACACAAGCAAACCAAGGCAGTAAACTTCTTTCTCCTTTGTTAGAAACAAAGACCGCTCCTTTGAGATCTAGTGTGTGTCTGTCATTTTTCCCCTGAAGGCAGCCTATAACTTAAGAAAATAATTCTTAATGCTGAGGGCCAGTGTTTACCATTACTGAGTTCAGGTGTTTCAAGACAAACTGTTTATAAGGACTTTTGAAGATTGAATGCAAATTGGAACTCCCCTTGTGCTCTTTTTTTGGCTTTGTAACTTCAGGCTAATAATCGGCTCCAGCAAATCTGACTTTGTGTCAACACTGTTCCACTTTATTTTCCTGAAGTGTTCAGGTCCCTAAGTCAATAGCAAGCTGAGGAAGTCAAGCCTACATTAGCACTATCCCCAAATAGAATCAATACTCCTGTCGAGAGATGTCCTTTTGTCCTCCTTTGTTTTTAGTTTTCACATGTCATCAGATTTATTTTAGCAAGCCCTTGCCTCCTGGGCTTCTCTTGCCAGCACTCCAGAGAAAGTTCTCCAGCCCTTCAGTAAAAGAAAGTCTTGCCAGTAACAAGGAGGCATTCAGATGGTGAACGCTCCCCTTCCTTCTACACAGGCAATGGAGGGGGAACAGGGAGGATGGGTTTTTCAGTAGCTGTGTGCTGCTGGTACAGTCTCAGCCTCGGGCCAGTTACCTGCCATATTGCACTAGGGAACCAAAACGGAATTGAGAAGAGTGATTATGAAAAGATGTAGATTTGAGCTTTGAAAGCTCATCCCATGTGAGCTTCCCTCTGTGTTCTATGTATGTGTCCTCAAGTTGCCTGTTGACTTATGCCAACCTCATGAATTTCATAGGGTTTTCCCAGGAAAGGACTATTCAGTGGTGTTTTTGCTGGTTCCTTCCTCTAAGAAAGAGACTGTAACACCAGGTATTCTTTTTTGTGTTGGATTACACATCACGAGAAGGCATGGCTCATTAGAAAAGACAATAATGCTTGGAAAGGTTGAGGGCAGAAGAAAGAGAGGGAGTCCACACATCAAGTGGCTGGACTCAATTGGGAAGGTCATGGGCATGAGTCTAGAGCAGGGGTAGGCAACCTTTCCCCTTCAAGGGCCGAATCCCGGGAGCTATTGGCCAACATGGGACTATTGGCCAACATGGCTGAGGCTTCTGGGAGCTGAAGTCCCTCGGCCCTTAAAGGGGAAAGGTTGCCTACCCCTGCCCTAAGGCGAACCTATCATGGGGTTTTCTTGACAGAATTTCTTCAGAGGGGGTATGCCTTTGCCTTCCTCTAAGGGTGAGAGAGTGTGACTTACTCAAGGTCACCCAGTGGGGATTCAAACCCTGGTCTCCAGAGTCATAGTCCAATGCTCACTCGACTACACCACACTGGTTTTCTAGGGCAAAATATACAATATTGAGAATTGAAAATAGTTTGTGGCACCTTTGCATATTAAACAGTGTTACAGAAATCATAGAATCATAGAGCTACAGACCACAAGGGCCATCCAGTCCAACCCCCTGCCATGCAGGAATACACAATCAAAGGACTCCCGACAAATGGCTGTCCAGCCTCTGTTTAAAATCTTCCAAAGAAGGAGACTACACCACACTCCCTACAATCTGGTTACAGGGAGCATATAACGCCCTTGGTGAAACAGCTCCACTGGCTACTGGTCCATTTTTGGAGCGAATTCAACTTGTTGGTTATGATCTTTAAAACCCTTTACAGTTTGGGACCAGACTATCTGAAAAACTGCATCTCCCTAAATGAACCTGCTTGATTTTTAAGATCCTCATCCTTTTCTCAGTTCCATCATCATCCAAGGCACATTTGGCAAGAATATGGAGCATTCTTGATGGCGGTTCCCAAGTTATGGAACTCTCTTCTACAAAAAGTTTGGCTGGCCCTCTCCTGCAGTTTTTCCACTGGCAGGCAAAGACCTTTTTATTTAGGCAGACTTTTAGTTTTAAACTTGTTGTAGCAGGCAGAGATTTTAATGGCGCGTGTTGGGTCTGTATCTTTTTATTATGTTTCCAATGTCCTTTTAAAACTTTAAAACTTTATAACCTGTGTTTTTAAACAGAGTCGTTGTTTAATTGTTTTTAACTTTGGTATTAATTTTGTGTGGGTTTTTTTAGCTGTACTTTGTTTTAACATGTTGTGAGTTGCCTTGAATCCTGGGATTTAAAGTGGGATTTAAATTAAATTAATTAATTAAATGGGCAAAGGGCAGTGGGAATCAGTTTGGTCAAGAAAGCTGGTTCTAAGAGCAGAGTGTTGAAAGAACCTGGAAAATGTGCAAAATTTGCACAAAGCTTATCAGACATTATGTGGAAGTCACTTTTCAGCTTTCAAGTAAACAAAGGTTGGTAAGAATTTGTGGAATGGTCCTAGAAATCCTTGGTTGAAGGTATAATACAAACAACACAACATTTTGTGCACACTCTCCTCATCAGTACCCCCTAAGCTCCTTGTGAAGTTTATTCACCAAGGGATTCTCACATTTGAATTACAGTATCTGGGCTTCCTAATTTCATCCTCTCATCAGCGCTCTCTTAAATTAAAAAATCTGTCATTAGAACACCATCCCTCAGGGATCGGAGATTTATATTACCCATCACACAGAATTTCAATTACTGTGGTTTGGACTTGATCAGCTATGCTAACAGAACAGGGAAAGAAAGAAGTGATCATAAGGTTGCTACAAAGCCAGGCTGATCCTTTGCAAACATCATCAAATGGCACAGGAGAGTGGCAAGGAGCAAAGAGCCAGAAATTAGAAACTGAAAAGGCAAAGGGGCAGATTAGCAGCCCCATTAATATCTTTCTTTAAGTCCCAGTACTGTAACTGGCAAGTAGAATCCCACATTATAATCAATGCATACCTGTATTATGATACAATAATGAAAAATCTAAGAAATGCAATTGGAATTTCCTTTTTTTTTTTAAAAAAAAATTGCCTAATACATGTCTGAAATGATTTGATGCACAAGCTTGGAAAAACAGAAGCACATTTGTATTCAACGTTGGCAAGGCCTTCTTTTTGAATCACCTTGTTCAGTACTAGAGAGATCTTGTAGCACCTTTGAGACTAACAAAAAGAAATTGGCAGCATGAGCTTTCGTAGATTTCAGTCTACTTCCTCAGATGCATTTGGTGGAGTGGAAGCCAGGGTCAGACATATATATGCCATTGGTATGTGAGGATGTCAATTCAAATTCAAAATCATTTGTGTATGGAAATGAAGTTGCAGGTCTAATTTTAATTATTGTTGTTAGTGCACAAAGGCATAGGAAACTGGTCTTTGTGCATGGAGATGAACTGGCAGATCCAGTTTGGCAATGTGGTGAGAGGAATACCGTAGATGAGTATAGGGTCAGCTAGTGGTGAAGTGGCAGCAAGGAGAAAGAAAAACCTCTTTGGGCCACCACAATAGAAACGGTGAAAGTGCTCATGACACTCAGCCAGGGCCATAAGTGAATCAGCCTGTTTGGATCAGCTCTGGAGTTCTAGGAAGTTTCAAGTCTCTTCTTCTGCTGACATTCTACTGGTTTTGCCAGTTCCTTCCCCTGAAATATAGGCTATAGCACCTGATAGTTGCTGTTGGTCTCCCATCCAAGTACTAGCCAGGGCTGACCCTACTTAGCTTCCAAGATCAAACAGGATCTGGTGCCTTTAGGGTATTTAGGTCCACAGTACCATGCCCTCCATCATTTCAAAGATGAAAACCGGGACATTTGTGGCCAAGTAAAATAAGCATGGTCATGATGGGCAAAAGTTATTACAGTCGGCCCTTTGTTTTTGTGGGGGATCTGTTCCAGACCCCTTCACCCATGAAAATGGAGACTCGCTGATATTCACGCCCCATAGGCTTGAATGGAGCACAGGCATGTGCCCAGGGGGGGGTGGGGGTGGGAGCATCCCATTGATCTTAACAGAGGTTGCCCCTCCATGAATATTGAAAACCACAGATCTCAAGTCCGCGAGAACGGAAGGACAACTGTAATGAGAAGGAACACATAAGCTAGGAGAGGCTGCAGCAGTTTGTTTTTGGTTTGTCTTAGGGCAGGGGTAGGCAACCTTTCCCCTTTAAGGGCCGAGGGACTTCAGCTCCCAGAAGCCTCAGCCATGTTGGCCAATAGTCCCATGCTGGCCAATAGCTCCTGGGATTCTGGGAGCTGAAGTCCCTTGGCCCTTAAAGGGGAAAGGTTGCCTACCCCTGCCTTAGGGTCACCATAAGTTGGAAACAACTTGAAGGTACACAACAACAGCAATAATAATTTGCCCTGCACATTTACACTCCTTTGTCACACTGTTAATAGGAGTTTTAGGAGTATAGTTGACACATAAATCAACACTTGATTGCATTGCTTGCCTATTTTGTGCTGTTCATGAAGGGAATTGTGGTGGCTAGATGCCTCCTCTGGGTCAGAGTCAACTTGCCTCTGAATATCAGTCGTTGGGAGCATGTCACAAAAATGGAACGACATCTTTGGAGTTTGCCTGATATGCTCCCAGCTTGAACACTTGCAACTTTGCTCCCATTTGTATATGTCTATGTGTGTGTGTCATTTGAACTGTTGGAGCACCACTCCTTCAAGGTTGCTATATAAACATTTAGATGTTTATTAAGAAGTTTGTTCATATTTAACAAGCAACAGCAAGGAAGAAAAAGAGAGATTACTTTCATAAACTTCATACCATTATCATAGTCATTCCCATAGCCTTTTCTGTTTAGGCTTAAATTATGAGTAGGAGCCATAAACCTTTCCCTAAAGCACTCAGGGGTTTCCTTGGCCCATCTTATGCTACTATTGATTCTTTGATTGCTCAGCATTTTACATTTATAAAGCTGAGCTTTAGTGAAATTGGGAGATTGGGATAGCAGCAGTGACGAGTAGATTGCTTGAATGTGGCAAAACTAGTCGCTTATCAGGGCTTGAAACTTTACTCAGTAGAAAGCTGAGATTTTCAGGAAGCTGAAGCTAAGAAGAGCCATGAGACTAGAATGGATTTTATTCAGTGGATTGATTGAGGATCAAGAGAAACTTTTAAAGTTAATTATTTTGATCTATATCTCTCCCACAAGCCACCTGCCAGCATGGGGATTCTGCTATTGGATATGCTGGGAGAGGGATTCTGTCAGTTGCAGAGCAAAAAAGTAACTTCTCCCAGTTCTGAAGATGGAGTCGGAGATGGATCTGTTCTATCAGCCCACTGGGTTGTTGGACTGGGTGTGGAGGAAAGATTTTGCTCCTTTCTTCATGACTAGCATAGAAGATGAATCCCACTGATGGAGGGAGGACGGTCTCTTTCCCCAACCAGTTCACTCACCTGCATGCAGTTTATGGTCACCTATGACTACTAGTCACATTGATAAATAGAAGGCTGGCCAGAAATGGTGAAATGGTAGGGCATACTTTTGTCAAATAGGTGCCTCTTTGATGTGTGCATGCTCTTCCACAAAGGTCTTTGGGTAGATTGATTTGTGGGGGCCTAGAAGATGGGATGGACATCCTTTGGAGAAGATGTTAGCCATTCCTGTTCTCTAGATGCAGGTGGTCCACCTCTGCGATGAAATGGAGTTTCCATGTTTTATGCATGGAGGTGAACTGGGGTAGCTGCTGTGTCTCTGTTCTGTTTGTTGATTCGGTTATAAGGTGTCCTTTCTTTGCACGGAGAGGCAAAGGGGAAAAAAAAGGAACTAGCATCTCTTTCTCTTGGAGATGCTCGAGGCTTTTTGCCCAATTTGTAAACACCAAGGACTCCTTTGCCTGTGCAGTCTGAGCTCTCCTGCTGTCAGATGGCATAAAGTCTTACTTCTCTTCTTGTTCTGCAGTGCAGATTTTTTGTGAAATCATAGCACATTTTGAAAATTGGACTGGGGAGGCCTTAGTTCAAATCCTGGGTCACCCAGCAAGCCCAACTCAGTACAATTTTTACTTTTCTTCTAATCTACTTCATCGGTTTGTTGTGAGAGTAAGATGAAATGCCTGGGGAAGTTTTTTCTCATTTTGTGTCACCCTGAAATTCTTAGAAGAAGGCTAGTGTATAATCATTGCTAATGACACATTCTACTGCTCTTCACATATTTGTTGTTGTGTGCCTCCAAGTCAATTTTTTTTTTTTTACTTATGGCAACCTTAAGGAGAACCTATCAGGGTTTTTGGGGCATGTTTCTTTAGAGTGGGTTTACCATTGCCATCCTCTGAGGCTGAGAGTGTGTGACTTTCCAAGAATCACCCAGTTGGTTTTTATGCTCAATATTTTAAATAATAACAACTAGAAAAGAAATGGGTGACACAAAAGAGGAAGAATACTTTTCCTCATTGGATCCTTTTTTTGTGGCTAGCTCAGTTGTGGTGTAGTGGTTAGAGTGTTGGACTATGACTGGAGACCAGGATTCAATTCTGAGCTCAGCCATAAAACTCACTGGGTGACCTTGGACAAGTCACATGCTCTCAGCCTCAGGGAAGGCAATGGTAAGCCTCCTCTGAACAAATCTTGCCAAGAATACCCCACGATAGGTTTGCCTTAGGGTTTCCATAAGTTGGAAATGACTTGAAGGCACACAACAACAACAACAACAACAACAACAACAACAACAATACATTCATTTAAAAATGTCTAGACTGAACATTTATTGAGAGTTTGAACTCAACTAGACTCTTTTCTTATATTAGCAATAAAAATGGCTGTCAGTTTGCACGTAAGAGACCTGCTTTTTTAGTTCTTTAGAAAGTTTACTTAGTTTTATTTCATTTGGTTCCCCCCCTCCCCTTTGTTACTGTATTCCAAATGGCAAAATATCAAGACATTGGTGCTAGTGTACCAGCATTTTCCCAGTTGCTACCAACCCATGTCTATTAAAGAATTGATAAAGATTTGGGTGTTGTTGGTTTTTTTTTGCAGCAAATCAATGAACTATCTTGGGGACATACAGTACTGTTAATGTTTATTTCACTTCTCCAAGTGATGAGATGTTCCAGGGATATAATGGTTATCTAGCTTTTATTTTTGTCTGAAAGAAAGTCTCTAAAGGCTTATTGGCATTTTGCAGTATTTTGGGTTTGTTTGCAAAGGTACAGTTAAACAGAGGTAAAGGTACAACTTGCATACTGAAATAGATAGTAAAATCTATTGCCCCACATAAAATCTCCAGAGAGGCAGCCAGCAACCCAAAATACTGTTAGTTTATAAAGCACAAAAACTCAGGTGCGATTTGAAATCTGCAGACTATTACAATCTCTTACTGGTTTGTGTCAGGGTTGGGGGAAAAAGTTTTTAAAAACCAAACAAACCAAAAGGACAGTGGTTTTGTTATAGTAGTTTAAACCTCTCGTTTGTTTGTTTGTTAAAACCAGGTTTTCTTTTAGGGCTTTTTGCATTAATGTTTTAATGAAAAAAAATTGAATCCTGCTTATATTGATACTGTGAAACATAATTTTGTGTACTGTATTAGAAAGCTTAATCAACCATGTTTTAATGCTCTCTGTCATTAGCAATCCAAAGTCATTAGGTTTTGATATGATTTACATCTTTCAATAAAACTGTGGGAATTATATTGACAAATCAATACCCTATATATAGAAGTATAGGACTACACATTCTTAGCTAGAAAGAAAGGAGTGAAGATAGAAATGGCTTACTTTGGGTGTTTTGTAGTTATCCAGAAGTCTTGCGAAAGATTGTATTAACAATTTACTCACTAAACATCTATGCTTATTAATATTCCTTTCTCAAATGCAAGACTATGATCAGGTACAGCCATAGTCATGCAGAGATCAGACATTAGAACTCACTCCAATACAGAACCTATTAATTGAAATCCAATTGCTAGCCCTTTCGAATCAATTGCTAAATGGAAAAACAACACTTCAGTACATCCAACTGATTCAGTAGGTCTACTCTAGTTGAGACTAACAATTGGATTTAGGCATTAAAATTGGTAAAATGTGTTCTCCCAAAATCAATCATGTAAAATAGGTTGCTTCTGTTCCCATTTCACAGCTGGAAGTGCTTCTGAAGCTAAAGGAATGTATCTATAATCTTATGTGCTCATTTTGCCATGCAAGACGCTTTGAAATTTACGTCTGACTTTTTCTTTCTCTCTTTTGTAACATTGTTTTATTTATTTATGGACAACTGTAAGTTTATAAAGTGGACTTGATGCACACCTTTGCAAAAAGGGCCTTTGTTTCTAATAATTTATTTCATTCCGTAAAGGCAATCGGGAATGCGAAAACAACTCGAAATGACAACAGTAGTCGCTTTGGGAAATACATTCAGATCGGCTTTGATAAAAGATACCGTATCATCGGTGCTAACATGAGGACGTACCTGCTGGAGAAATCAAGAGTTGTATTTCAGGTTTGTTTATTTCTCATTTTGGATAATCCCCGCCACCCCTATACTTCAGAGGTTAAACTATATGTTACAGCTGACATTGTGGTCTGACCTGAAATAGTAAGTTTTGACTGCACCTCTCCAGTTGTGGTGAGTGACAAAATTTGGGACATTCTGAAAAAGACAACTTGATTTTTTTAGATTAAGTTTTTTTATCTTTTTGCAAAAAGAACATTTATTCATAGTGTAAACATCCTGACCGTAAGTAGGGTTGTTCCCCAATGATCAGTGTCTTATTTAATTATTTAGTACACTTATTATGTACACCATTATTAGTTAGATACCTGACTTATTGCCATTATGCATAGGCTGACTAACCTCTGAAAGTTTATGACCAGTTTTAATAACACAGTTGCCATAATTCACCTTACTTATTGCCATAATGCATAGACTGACTAGACTTTGAAAGTTTATGACCAGTGCTAATAATATACTTAATAATATAATATACTCTGCCTCCCCAACATGTGCCAATGCATAACTACGTGTAGCTTGAATATTGTATCACATGAATGTAAGTGCATTATTTATTTATTTAGAGTATTTATATCCCACCCTTCTGTCAAAAAGGTACTCAGAGTTAGCTGGTTTGTTGGTGTTGTCCTTTGCCTTCAAGTCACTTTTGACTTATGGTGACCCTAAGGTCAATCTGTCACGGGATTTTCTGAGGCTTAGAGTATGTGAGTTGCCCAAGGTCAGCCATTGTGGTTTCATTTGTTGAGCAGGGATTCGAACCCTGGTCTCCAGAGTCCTAATACCCCAGAGCCCCTAAATTAACCCTTTTATAGCCATAAAAAAGGTTCCTGGGAGGTTTCACGTGAAATACAGATTGAAAGATATGTATGTGTTCTTTAACATAAAAAGAATACAGGTTGAGTGTCCGTTATCCGAAGTACTTGGGACCAGAAGTGTTTTGGATTTCAGATTTTTTTTAAAAAAATTGGAATATTTGCATATATATAACGAGATACTTTGGAGATGGGACCCAAGTACAAACATGAAATTCATTAATACCTTATACACATTCATACCTTATACACATTCGTACCTTATACACATAGCCCGAAGGTAATTTATACCATATTTTTCATAAGTTTGTGCATGAAACAGAGTTTGTACACTGAACCATCATAAAGCGAAGGTATCACTATCTCAGCCACACATGTGGACAATTTTGGATTTTTGGAATATTTCAGAATTCCAGATAAGGAAGACTCAACATGTGTCTCTTTTTTGAGAACCAGAAGTGGACTTTGTGCACTCTGTGTGTGTGTGTGCATAGGATCTCAGAACATAAATGTGGCTTCTGGAGCTGCCACAATTGCCCGACCCTGTGTTAGAATCTAATATCATGTGGTCCTCCTGATTACTTAAGACCTCGAGAAGAGGATTTAAAATGCTAATGGCTGGTGAATTCTGATAGTTGTGGTTCAGAAAAGTAACTTTTCCAAGCTCTACTCTGATCACATCCCAGTGGTGTTGACCTCACCCACATCAGGCATGCATTATGCAACAGACTACTACCAAAGCAATGTACCACTTGGCAGAGAAATAATCTGTTCTACCCCCCACCCCCAAGATAGCTGTATTATGTTGTGATGCAGCAAAGCTGGGTTGGTGTCCTCTTTCTTTCTTCTTCAAAAGTTTTACTTTAATGTTTTTTCCCCCCGCTCAAGTTTAAAGCTTCAAGAGTTTTATACAGAGCCACTTGGGATCTTGGGTGCTTATGGAAGCCTTTGATGCCTGACTTTGTAGATGGTAGGATAGAAAGTTTTTGTCTTAAAGTTATCTTAACGTACCTAGACTGCAGCTACTTATGCTTATTTATTTAATTATTTTTGACTTTTCAGGTGATTGACACACCTTAAATGAACAACTAAACTCAGGAATCATCCTTTACATTAACAAAGCTCAGTCTTTGAGTGTGACTCCAAAATTGTACCATCTGTACAGGAGAAGTATCTGCAGTCTTAAGGAAACCTCATAACCTGTAGAAGTAATGAAAACAAAAAATCCTAAACCCCAAAACAACGCAGCAAAAAACTAGGGAACCCCAAAATAGCTCAGCAAAAAACTAAGTGTGCTAAATATACATGAATGTTGACTGATTGCTTGAGAAAGGGAATGAAAACTTGCCAAGGAAAGGCAACAAAATGGTGTATCTTGAAAGAAGGCACATCTGGTTGGCTAGAATTTGAACTGGATGCACTACAAAACTTTTTCTCATAAGCCCCATTAGTCATAATTAAAAAAGGAATGTGGTGTTGTTGTGTGCTTTCAAGTTGTTTCTGACTTAATAGTGACCCTAAGGTGAACCTATCATGGGGTTTTCTTGGTAAGATTTGTTCAGTGGAGATTTGCCATTGACTTCCCCTGATGCTGAAAGTGTGTAACTTACCCAAGGTCACCAAGTGGGTTTAATGGCCAAGCTGGGAATCGAACCCGTCTCCAGAGTCATAGCTGAATATCTCTTATCCAAAATGCTGAGACCAGAAGTATATTACTACTACTACTAATACTACTATTACCACTACTATTACTATTACTATTACTACTCTGGAATATTTGTATTTGCATATACATACATAATGAGATATCTAGGAGATGGGACCCAAGTCTGAACACAAAATTATATTTCATTTAAATCTTATACACATAGCCTGACGGTAATTTTATACAATATTTTTAACAATTTTATCCATAAAACAATGTTTGTGTACACTGAACCACCAGAGAGCAAAGGTGCCACTATCTTAGCCAGTGATGAAAAAAGTTTTGATTTTTTTTTTGAGTATTTTGGTTTTTGGATTCCAGATAAGAGTCTCAACCTGTATTCTAAGGGCATATCAAGAAAAAAAAAGCTACTTCACAAGACAAGCCAGTATAATTTTATAATGTGTTTCTCACTTGGTGTTGTATTGTTTAGCAAAATTTACAACTGTTATGTTTTTGAAACAAAAAATCAGTTCATGGCTGGACAAATTAAGGAATCTGTAGTCCTGAAAAGTCATGTTTCCCAGCTGTGCTAGAGAATACATTCAGGATTCAAATATCAGCTTTTTTCGTGTTACTGAAAATGTCACTTCCAAGAATGGGGTGGGAATTATGTGGCTTGCAGATGTTGTTGGCTCCTAGCATTCTTTGCCCCTAGTTTGTACTGGCTAAGCCTGCTGGGTGTTGCAGTCAAACATTTGGAAGGCCACACAATTCCCATGTCAGCCCTGGAAGGACAAAATGGCAGCCAGCAACTGAAATTGGCCATCTTTCAGACAACAGTCCTGTTTCACACTCTTCATAACCATGGTTTGATGTTAGGAGAACATGCCAACACAAGTTTCAGGCTTATGCATTCCCTCTTTAGTGTGAGAGATAGTGATTTACAACCTCATTTCTTTGTTCTGAAAAGCAGTTTCTCATTTTGTCTAAACAGTTTACCAGAAATAGGAAACTGAAATCTAGATTAAATTAGGAATGAGATATTTAATTCATGTCCCATCTGAAGGGGGAACACAAGTACAAAATCCATATGCAAAACAACAAACCATATTTGGTTTATGAATTGTGCCTGTGTGTTTTGCCAAGCAAGAATATGCCTGCCTGCCAAATAATTTGCTTCAGAGTCAGTTAAATATATGGACGCTTTCTCCTTGGTATGAGGCTAGTGTTTTCTATTCCGTGCATTTTGAATGGGACAGTACCTTCAAACAAAGACTCTTGGATGATTCTCATAAAGTAGAACAGTTCTTTAAGTTTCAGAATTTAAGAAGACTGTCCATACAGCAGTTTTGGATCTATTTTCAGTCACATAATTTGCATTTAAAATGGTGATATTATCTTTCAGATTGACCACATTACCAAGTAAAACAACCTCTTTTACATACCTTCGAGGTGAAAACATATTGGCAGAAATTGAATAGGCTTATTTTCTGGTGTTGTCAAAAACTTGCAATTGTACAAATTTGAGTACAATATTTGTGCACTCTCAGGATTTTTTTCTGATGATTATGCATGGACTCACAGTCAGTGATGGTCTCTTATAGTCATAATCAAAATATCTCCAGATTGCACTGGGAAAGATTCTTCTCGAAAACCCCAGGGAGCCATTGCATGTGACTGAGCAGAGTACGAGGCTACACGGATCAGTGGGCTGACTTGGTATATGATTGGTTCCTGTATTTTAGGAAAGGTCTATAGCTCAACTGTAGTATTTCTGCTTTGTGTACAGAAAATTGTCAGTTCAATCGCTGTCATGGGAAAGATCTAAAGCCCTGGAGAGCCACTGTGAGACTGGACAGTTGTGAGCTGGAAGGACCATTGAGCTTGCTGAGTTTCAGGCATCTTCTTCCAGTTTTCTCTAGAGCTGCATCTGCACTGCAGAAATAATGCAGCTTGGCATCACTTAATTGCCATGTCTCATTTGCTATGGATTTCTGGGACTTAGAATCATAGATTTGGAAGAGACCACAAGGGCCATCCAGTCCAACCCCCTGCTATGCAGGAACCCAAAATCAAAGCATCCCCGACAGATGGCCATCCAGCCTCTGTTTAAAAACCTGCAAAGAAGGAGACTCCACCACACTCCGAGGGAGTGTGTTCCACTGTCAAACAGCTCTTACTGTTAGGAAGTTCCTCCTAATGTTGAGGTGGAATCTCTTTTCCTATAGCTTGCATCCGTTGTTCCGGGTCCTATTCTCTGGAGCAGCAGAAAACAAGCTTGCTTCCTCCTCAATATGACATCATTCCAAATATTTAAACATGACTATCATATACCCTCTTAACCGTCTCTTCTCCAGGCTAAACATACCCAGTTCCCTAAGTCGTTCCTCATAGGGTAAGATTTCCAGACCCTTCACCATTTTAGTCGCTCTCCTCTGGACACAGTCCAGTTTTTTAACATCCTGTAGTTTGGTGAGATATTTGTCCTCTGTCAGAGAGTTCTGGTGCCACAACAAACTACAAATCCCAGGATTCCAAAGCATTGAATCATAGCAGTTAAAGCTATGTCAAAATGCATTACTTCTGCAGTGCAGATGCTGCCTAAGAAGAGTTGAAATTAATATTCTCTAAAGTAACCATTGCATTGACTGTAGAATTTGAATGCAGAATCTGAGATGAAAATCTCAGCTCAACCATAGATCTGTGCATGTTTTATGAAAATCCCATATCCCAGCCTCATTTCTCTTATGATGCAATGGGAATAGCAGTTGCATTCCTCACAGGTCCTTAAGGACAGTGGTTTTGGATGTTTCCAGTCTTTTATTAATGATGATCAGAACTTTTTTTTTATTCTTTATGCAAGTTTACATCCATAAGCACAACATAAGTTATATATCCCCTCAACTATATTAATGATACGATGTTTTGATTACCTTGAATACATTAATACATCAACCAATTCATAAATAAAAATAAACTTGAATTTCTTCTTTTTCCGGTCTTCATTGAAATAAATACTGCATTTTCTCCATTCAGATGACTTCCTTTCCAGCATCTTCTGATAAGGCTCTTTCTGTTTATTGCCACTGTTTCTCTGACAGATGAATCTGCTGCTTTCTGGGTTTCATCATTTGTCTACAAATCCTATTTTGGGTGTTTCTATTTTAAACCTTCCTAATTCCTCTTCTTTACTAATTTATTCCAATAATTGTTTTTATTTTCTTCTTTTCCAAATACAATGTTATTTACTGTCTTACTTTATTTTACATGTAATAATTGCTGAATTCTCCAGTCTGAATCAGTCATTGAATTCTATTATGCATAAGATTAAACTTAAACATTGAAATATAACTCATCATCTACATCAGGGGTAGGCAACCTTTTTGAGCCAGGGGCCGGGTTGCAGTCCCTCAGACAATTGGGGGGGCCTAAGCACCAAAAATAAATAAATATTTTGTTAAAAAAAATTAAAAATTAAAAAAATATGCATGCACACTCTCTCAGCCACAGAAAAGCCATGGCAAAACCCCTGTGGAGATTTTGCCAAGAAAACCCCAAGAACAAGTAATAACAACAATAATCAATATCATCATGGCAGGCGGCGGCGGCAGGACCAGCCTGGGGCCGGTCCAAAGACCTCGGGGGCCGCATCTGGCCCCCGGACCTTGGGTTGCCTACCCCTGATCTACATACAGTCATCCCTTCGGACTTGCCATTCGTGGTTTTGCTTACTTGCGAATAGCAAGCCTGTGACTCTTACTTCCTTTTCCACATCAGGCTTTCCTCGGCCATATGGCTTTGCGGTATCCGGCACAGCTTTGCCTTGGCCCTGGAGGGCTAGAGGCGGCCGGCACAGTCTTGCTTCAGCCTCGGAGGTGGCAGCGATGGCCTTGCCAGCTCCAGAGGCATGGAGGCAGCTGCGTTGGCCTTGTCTTGGCCCCAGAGGTCTAGAGGCGGCAGCGCTGGTGTTGCCACTGCCCTGGAGGCGGCCAGCGCAGCCTTTCTTGGGGCGGGGTGGGGTAAGAAGGCGGTAAGGAGGAAGGGATGGAGGGAGGAAAGGAAGGAAGGAAAGAATGAAGGAGGGGAGAGAGAGAGGGAAAGAAATACTCAAGTCCTATCGTCCCCAATGGTGCTGCCATTGAGGACAATTGGACTTGAATATTCATTAAATTTCAAATTCACGGGGTGGTGGTGGTCCGGAACAGATCCCCCAAGAATTCAGAGGGATGACTGTACATGTTTTCCCAGATATAAATCAGCAAATTCAGAATCTATCTCATTTTGTTTCTTTTTAACAATTTTAACCATTTTTAAATGTTACTTCCCATAATACCGCCCATGGTTTCCATTCTGACTCCCATTTGCTTATAGACTTATGATTTAATATAAATGTCAGTTTGCTCATTTCTTTCATATCTTGGACTTTTTCTATCCATGCCTTTATTAATGGGAGGTCTTTCAATTTCCTTCCCCCCCACCACCACCGTTACAATCCTGGCTGCAGTAACCAAATATAAAATTACCCTCCAGTAAAAAAAAAAAAATGATGATCAGAAGTGTGGGCCTTTCATTTAAAAATAATTGCATGTGGCGTACAGCAAAATTCATGCATAGCATTTGGGGGATGGCAGGGGGTAAAATCTGTAATTTGGGTAGAATTGAAAGAAGCTGAAAGTGATGCTCCAAATTAACATGATGGCAGCCTTTTATCTCTAAAGCCAAATCTGTTTTACTCCTCAGGCAGAAGATGAACGAAACTATCACATTTTCTATCAGCTATGTGCCTCTGCTGGTCTTCCAGAATTTAAAGATCTCTCGCTAAGTGAGTATAATATCCTTGCATAGTCAGTCTTTCCATTGAAAGATATTTGCCATGCACTTTTCTGTTCCTTGCACCATCAAATTGGAGATACAGATACTTGGTATGATGTTCCGTATGTTCACTTTCTGAGTTCGATTGTAACCCTGAATTGGAACATAGGGTTGAGCTGTCAGCAAGGAAGGAGTGAGGCTATGCAAATATCAATAGACTTGGCTGCATGCCTCCCATTCAGCTTTTTATTCTACACTTTTGGACAAAATAAAGATTCTGCAAATATGAAACCCGTTTCTGGGGTTTTAGAGCTGTCCCTTACACCCACAGACTGTTTTGCAATAGGTTCAAAAGTTACACTTCCTCTCTCCACTCTCCCAGCACAATCAGGATTGTGTAACCTCAACCACAGTGGAAAAATGTGGCTTTACTACTTAAGTTTGGTTAGTGTGTTAACATATACAAAGAGAACATCAAGTGTGAGATGCTTCACAAAGGTTTCTCCCCCTGCCCCATCATTATAGCTGAATACTGGTCAGGTTTGAAGGATTTCTGGTGCATGGAGTAAGGTTCTAAGTAGCGTAGAGTAATACATTTCAGAGAAGGTATAAGCTCTCAATCCTGTGATGCTTAGATTATGGGAATGTGAGAGCACAATTTACTCACTTGGTAGGAGAGAAGGAAACTAGAGCTCTCTGGCTGAGAATTTTAAGTACCCCTGTATAACCTGCTAGTCCTAGGATTCTGTAGGATGTTGCCATGTGAATTAAAGTAGAATCATAGCTCAGTAACTATGCAATGTAAAAGAGCCTCTGGTTTTAACTGTTCCAGGAATGCTCCGAGTGGCACTATAGTGGGCCCTTGGTATCAGTTACAGCTGGATTCTAGGACCCTCCATGGATACTAAAATCCGTGGATGCTCAAGTCCCATTAAATATAATGGCATAGTAAAATAGTGTCCCCTATATAAAATGGCAAAATCAAACTTTCCCTTTTGGAATTTATATATATATTAAAATATTATCAAGCCAGAGATGCTTGAATCAGTGGATAAGGAATCTGTGGATACAGAGGGCCAACTGTTCTACTTCACTTGATCTGAATACTGTACTCCTTTTGATGTAGCCATAATCTCTGAAAAAGCTTTCCACAGACTCGCTGACCAAGTGTTCTTGAGAAAATTGTATAGTGAGGAAATATGAGGGTATGTATGTTCTTAAAAAGAGGAAGCCAAACAATAAAAAAATAAAATAAAAAATAAAGCCTTTAGGTGAAATCCTTTAGTCCAAGTAGAAGGTATTTACTATTTAAACCATAGTTGGGTGTCACAGACCTAGAAGGTCTTGTGGAGGCGCACTGTTCATGTGAGCAGCACTGCATACTGGTCATGCACACTAATTCTACAGACATCACCCCCTCCAGAGCATCCTTTTTCTGCCTCCTCTCAAAAGGGCAAATTACCTCTCTTGGAAACTTCTAAGAATGGCACTTTGCTTTTTAAATACATTGCAGGGCTATCCTGAACTGATTAGCCTTTTAAAACACCCATACTTCAAGCCAGGGGTCTTGTTAAACGACACAGTTATAGCACTGTGATTCTACTTTAACTGCCATGATTTCATTTTATGAATTTGCAGTTTAGGGAGAGATATTTAGCATTGTTAACCAGAAAGAGTGAGAGCTCTAGCCTAGCTCCTCTCCAAAGGAGAGCTCCAAGATTCCATAGGATGCAGCCATGGCAGGTAAAATGGAGTTATGGTTATAATTGTGTGGTGCGAAAGGGCCCCAGAAGTGGACTCCCACCCACTTCTAGCTGTTTTGGGGTGGGCTTTTCTTTCTTTCTTGCAGTTTTGGCTATCAGTTGTGTATAGACAACTGTGATAGACAATTGGTCCTTGGATCCACTCCAGTTGCCCACCTCTGCATTACATAAACATTGAACTTTTTGGGATGTTCCCTTTGTGTATATCTTGAAGATGCAAGATTACCCTCAGTGGGAAGTTGTCCTTTATAATAAAAAAGGAAAAAGAGAATATAGAACAATACAGATCCTATCAGGTGGCACTGTGGGGAGCCAGAGAAAAGGAATTGAGAAAAGCCTCCCCCAAGCACACAAGGAAAAGACTCTTTCATTCTGTTAAGGCAGTGGCTTTCAACTCCAGTGGCTGGAAGGAAAACTCTTGATGGAAAAAGCCAGCAATGACAAGAAGCTGAGATCATGGGGAGGTTGTCCCTGTGCGGTATTTAATTGGATGGGAAATATTTGTGTTTTCTCTTTTCGCTCTGATGGCTTTTGAGAAGCTAGAGCATCTATGCCCTCCAGCTGGGTTTGTCTCTTGGTGGGTGTTTTTTTGTGTTTATTTCAGTGTGAAATCTTCTCTGTTCCACTTTGACCAAACATTCTGTGGCTTAGTTTGGAATGGATTTTTTTTCCTCTCTAAAAAAGCAGGGAGAATGTGTTGAAACCAAACCTATGCTTTCTTTCTTCACTGAAAGTTTCATATAGTGCCTTGCAGAATAATGAATCCTCTTTTGTTCCCCCCCCCCCACATGTTGTGTTACAGCCTGCAGTTAAAATGAATTTAATTGGCATTGTTACCACTTGATGTGCTCAAGGGACTCAAACTTATAAAGGTGCAAAATATTTTTATTGGAACATAGAAGTTAGATAAATAAAAGCAAGTGATAGCACTAAGGAAACAGGCCTTCTATTTGTTTTGGAGAGGTCCCCGCAAGCATAGTAAAGAATTATGGGTCCTAGTTCAAGAAATCTGGAGGACCAAAATTTCTCTACCTACCCCTGATGTGTAGAGTTCTTGCTCACATGTATATGACAATTCTTAATAGCAAGCGACAGCTCACATGTGCGGACAATTCGTTCTATATTGAATCACCAGATAGAATTTTCTTTTAACGCTGTATCAGCTCAAACACAAATCATATTCAGTAACTTTCTTTCTCAGATCCTGCAGTCAGTCTTGACAAATCAGGTGACGTTGGTGCATTTATTGACTTCTCCCAGGTTTAGAGAAGTTACTTTTTTTGTCCAGAATCTCTGAGCGAGCATGGCTAGTGGTCCCACTAACTGTGGATTCTGTGAGCTGTAGTCCCCAAAAGTGATATTTCCAAACTCTTACCTTAAGTTTTTCAGGTAAAAGGAGTTTCAGCTGAGGTATGCTCAACTTCTGCTAGTAGTTCTCCTGTCTGCCCTTAAGGGTTCTCAACTACTTGGCCCAGGAGTCATCATGTAACATATCTTGCAATGGTTGCTGAAATGCTTGTGAAAGTTTCAAAGAAATCTATGCCATTTTGATTAAGGAAGATAAAGCGGAAACGTACAAAAAAAAAAAAGGACTTTGCTTGCTGTCCTCAGGAAGAGTTCACTGATGCACAGTTAATCATGCAGAATCGCTGAACTAATCACAAACAGAAAATTTTAAGTCTCTCTTATATGTATAATCGGGTAGAAAATACTCATTTTAAAGCAGAGATGTAATTCCATAAGCAAGCAGTAAAACATAAGCAATGTTATGGGGTTTTTTTGTTAAATGATCTCTGTCAAAAGTAATATATTTTCTTTCCCCTGTGCAGAACTATCTTAAAATATTTCTTCAGCTACACCCATTTACAGTCCTTGGGGCAAGCAGGCAGCAACCCCTAAATGGGTACATCAGCATATCATCTGAAATGACAAATGGCCAAGTGTCTTTTTTGAGCAAATTTACTTTAGGGGAAATACAGCAAGGTGCTATTTTGAAGTCCTTTAGAGAACTGGGTTTCCTCAAGTAAAATGCCTCTGAGAGGAGGCACAGAGGTTTGAAATACTGAAAAAGTACCTCTTTCAAAGGCTGGGAACACTGAATGGAAATTCATAGCACTTTAATGGCTTAATAACTTTCCAATGAAGTAATTCTAAAGAGAAGCACTGATTAGGTACGCAATGAGCTGAGATGCCAGATGCTCCTTCTCTTTCTAGTATGTTCTGCGATGCAAGGCCACTGAGAAAAAATTTTCAATGCGGAATAAGACTACTTTCAGGTCCCAGGGAGGCTCTTCTCAAAATGGACCTTAAATCTTCATTTTAGTCTTTTTAGTAAGAATAATAATATAACATGAAATTTTAAAGATGTAGTTTTCCCTTCTTTGTAGAAAAATATGGTTATGATGAAATGTGAACAAAGAAGACAGCTTTTGGTGTATGATTGTGAAAGCATAGTCACAGCGTGAAATGAACCTTTCGTTTCATAGGAAAAATAGAAGGTATCAGTTAAAAAGCTAAGAAAACACCTGACAATAAATGTAATTTGTAAAATAATACAGCGGAAAATTGGTTGTTTTTAAGGGAGGGGGATGTCAGAATTTAACAGGCCTCTCCTTAACTCTCCGGGAACCAATGTTGCTACTAAAGCTTCCTGCTTTGAGGTCCAGCTGGGATGCATTATGTGGAAAAGAACATATTTAGTGCAACCTACCATAAGTTAATAACTTTTTTTTTCATTCTGTGCAAGTCATTCTCCAAAACATTAGGAATATATACTGTTAAAATAGCAGCTTCAGAACAGTTATGAGTTAAAAAGACACAAAATGGTGATTACAACACATACCGTAATTTATTTTTTAACTCCACATATAAAAACTTAAAGGGACTAATGATGATACTGACAAAATTTCATCAATGTACCATTATAACTTCCAGGTGATAATTATTACTTTACGATACCCCCACATAACATGCAGGAATGCATCAGTCAGTAAGTAGTTTAACATTCCTCATTGGACCAAGAATCTTACAATAATCTGGCCCAGAAATCTGCCTATGTTACTATGAAAAGAGCAATGTAAGACATGCTTAATATCTTCCACTTGACCCACCCTACAGGGACAATGATATTATTCCACATGGACCTTATGAAATTTGCCCTCAAGATACACAGCAGACATACTTTGGATATGTAAACTTGTAAATGCCTTCTGTAAGGGGGCACTAATAAATTCAATACAGTAACAAAAAATACACTTGTTCTTCATAAAATGAGGGTACCAACTAGAAAGTTTTGAAGGCAAGGAATAAGCTTGTAAAACAGGTAACACCATACCAGCCCCTTATCCCCTTTCTATAGGTTCATTAAAATAGTACACTAAAGTAGTCACACTAAAATGATGCCTAACTTAGGGGAATGCAGACTGCCAGAAATAGTGCAAATTGAGTCCACTTTTAGGGTTAGGGTTAGTGCTAGGGAATCATGGGAACTGGTTTTTTTCTGAGACATTGAGCCTTCTCTGTCAGAGGACGTTTTCACACGGGGCTTTAGGCGGACGCTAGCCGGCGTCCGTCCGGCCCCACTCCGGCTCCATTTCCAGCTTGTTCACACACGCGCAGTGGCAAACCCCACCCCTTCCGGTGCCATCCCTGCGTCCGTCCAGCTTCTTGCTCCGTGTGTTCAGACGCATGGAGCCGTAAGTCCGGCCTCACTCCAGCCAAAAGACCTGTAACTCCGGCTTCTGCGGCTTAAAGGTAATTCCGGCTGTCCAACAGGAATTAGCCTTTCGGCGGCGGAGCCATTCCGGAATCGGCGGCACGACCCGTTCCGGAATGGCTCCACCTGGCTTTAGGGAGGGTGGTGTGAAAACGTCCAGAGAGCTCTGGTACCACAATAAAATACAGTTCCCATGATTCCCTTACCCTAATCCTAACCCTAACCCTAAAAGTGGACTCAATTTGCACTATTTCTGGCAGTCTGCAACCCCCTTAGATGCATGTTAGCAGTTGACTTGGATGCTTTTAACCTCTTATGATTTCTTCTCTCTTAGCATGTGCTGAGGACTTTTTCTACACGTCTCTGGGAGGAGACACATCTATTGAGGGAGTGGATGATGCAGAAGATTTTGAGAGAACCAGGAATGCTTTCACTCTGCTTGGTAAGACGTTATTTTTAAAGAGGAGCTGGACAGTTTCCCAGTAGAACATTTGGATGAAACCATTACCTTTCACAAAGACTCACAATAACCCTGCAGGAGCTTTAATGTGATACACATGATCCTCTGAATTTGTGTTTGCTGTAACCTTTGTCTTGCTTTTATAGCTGCTTAATTTGAAATTGCATGTTGGAACTTTTCATCAACAAAAATTAGGGCTGCTATATCGATCAGGCAAGTAGACTAGATTCCTATGAAGCATTTTCTTCATCAGCCAATCTCAACATAGGCCAGGATCCTGCACCAAACATGTAGCCATGATGTCATGGCTACACTTTACCTCCCCATTTGAACTCTGAAACCCACCATAAAAGCCAGCCATCTGTCCTGAACCATGGAGTCAATGAACAACCGTGGGAGGGGGCTGGTTATGCCATTGTGCATCACCCCAGTTACAAGCAGCACAGCCCTCCATCACTTTGGATGACTAACCAGCTTTAAGGTGGGTTTCAATGCCATTTGTGGGTCTGGCAATAATATCACAATCAGAAATAAGAATACGAAGTAGTTACTATGTCCTATGCCCAACGTATGACATTATAACAGACAAACAGGATACCAGCCATAATTTTTAGTTTAAGTACTTGTAAAATCACAAATGGCTGGTATTAACATAGATGAGGCATCCTCCTTTCACAGAAGGGAATGTTTGTTTTAAGAGCAGGGATGGGAATTTTGCAGCCTTCCAGATGTTCTTAAACAAGAACGTCTTGTTGAGACAAGTAATAGTACCACTCTGTTCTGCTTTGGCCTGGAATACTATGTCCAGTTCAAAAAAGATGTTGACAAGATGGAGCAGGTCCAGAGGAGGGAGACCAAAATTCCCTATGAGGAGTGGCTTAGGGAACTGGGTATGTTTAGCCTGGGCAAGAGAGGGTTAAGAGGTGACATGATAACCATGTTTAAATATTTGAAAGGATGTCATGTTGAGGCTAGAGCAAGCTTGTTTTCTGCTGCTCCAGAGACAAGGACATGGAGCAGTGGATTCAAGCTACAGGACATATTTAAATATTTGAAAGGACGTCATGTTGAGAATAAAGCAAGCTTGTTTTCTCCTGCTCTGGAGACAAGGACATGGAACAGTGAATTGAAGCTACAGGACAAGAGACTCCACCTAAATATTACAGTGGTATCTCGATATACGAGTGCCCTAATATACGAGTGTTTTGAGATACGAGCCACCGAGC
>CM034703.1:14136387-14167175 GCA_020142125.1 Phrynosoma platyrhinos | reverse complement strand
TTGCTTTTCTTCTGCTTTGAGACCCCCGTGTGATAAGGTCCATAGAGAGAGAGAGAAAGAGAGAGAGAGCCTGATTCCTTCCATGTTATCTTTTCACTACAAAATGGTTAAACTGTATTTGTTTGATAAAATGTTAGTTTAAGGCTGTCTTGAATCTCACTTTTGGGAGGAAGATAGGAAATAAATGCAGTAAAGAAATGAATGCATGAAGGGCGACCTGCACCAATGCAAACATGTCCAAGCTCTAAGATCTCCCACAATGGCCTAGATTACACCCACTAGTAATAATAATATATAATAATAATAATAATAATTTTTTATTTGTAACCCGCCCCTCTGCTCGGCAATCGGGGCGGCATACAGCAGATTAAAATATAACAAGTTAAAAACAATACCACATTCCCCCCGCTAACCCACCCACCCCTTAAAACAGAATTAAACTATAATGAAGTTAAAAACAAATCAAACAGAATTAAATCTAAGGGTTATTAGGATTGCAGGCACAAGAGTTGTATCCTTTGCTGTGGTGGCTTATCTTTAGGAAACAGTTATGGTTTTGCATGTCAGACGTGTGAAGACTGGCAAACCTAAATATTCCTACTGCCCAGTATTATTTCAGTTGTTTCAATGATATTCAAGATTTGAACAGGCATCGTTCCCAGAAGTATCAAGTGTATGTTTGGTGTCCATGAGCACTGGGGACTTTGGCTGTTGGTGTTGTTCTAAAAGAAGGCTGATGGAGATGGAAATGTCCTGGTGAAACTCGAATATCAATTGTCCTTTTCAGGAGTGAAGGACTCACATCAGATGACAATTTTTAAGATACTTGCTGCCATCCTACACCTCGGAAATGTGGGACTTCAGTCGGAACGTGATGGAGAATCATGCAGTTTATCAGTAAGTTCTTCATAAGAATGGGAAGCAACATTTATGCTATTTTATTTGCTCCTAAACCCCAATAGATACTTTAGGGTTCTTTCAATATTATGTTGTACTATAAATCTCCTGACCCATCAGGGTGATGTGAGGGTATGGAGCAAGATGGCAGCAAAGAACTAAGATTCTGATCTTCAGCACCAATTTAACATGAACGATCACCTATAAAAAAGAGATTACTGGATGTAAGTAGAATTAAACAAGAGAGGAATGAGTCAGGGTCCCTCTGGCTATAAAGATAACAGCATAAAAGCCCTGTTTACAGAAAACCACAAGTTTTAAAAGGTGGCCTTTCCCAGCAGACAGTACTGTATTGGGAAGGAGGACATATATGAAAGGAGGCAAAGATGACTCAGACCCTCCATAGGAAATGGCTGGTCAAGAAATGTCTGACATGATTAGTCCATTAAAAACTAAAAGAAAAGAAAATCTCTAACAAATCGTCAGACATAGCAAGAACTGCAGATGAAGTCTTGGAACTAGGCAGTTCATTCACTGGCCGCTGATATAGTGTATGTGGAAAATAGGTTGGAGCTGATTGAAAATCAGAAAACCAAAGATCCAGTTTATGGGTGAGTGGAGTGAACTCTTCTAACCCATTGTTACTCTTCCAACACTTCTAATATTTTAGCTTAACTGGTGGAAATTTCTATGGCAGCTCCTGACATGGTTATTTCTCTTGTACTGGAGACTTTGGCTTTATGTGATTAGACTTAAAGTGACTCTGTCCTAAGGTTTTATTGGCAAGATTGGTTCAGATGTGGCTTTCCATTGTCTTCCACTTAGGCTAAGAGAGAGTGGCTTGCCCAGGTTCTCTCACTGGGTTTCCATTGCTGAGTGAGAATTGTAACTCTGGTCTCCCAGTGCACTGGTCCAACACTCAACCAATACACCATACTTTCGCTTTTTCTGGTACCTCACCACAAAATTGTGGGAGGAACAAGGAGGTTTCTGGGATATAATGGTCTTTATTTGAAATGTGGTGCTGGAGAGGAGTACTGAGGATACTGTGGACAGCCAAAAAGTCAAACAAATGAGTCCTAGAACAGATCAATCTGAAATCTCTCTGGAAGCCAAGATGATAAAGTTGAGTTTCTAATACTTTGGCTGCGTCATGAGAAGGCACGACTTATTGGAAAAGATAATAATGTTAGGAAACGTGGAGGGATGTAGAAAGAGAGGTGCTAGATGGATGAACCCTATTAAGGAGGTCACAGGCATGAATTTGCAAGACCTAAGCAGAGCAGTGGAGCATAGGGAATCTTGGAGATGTCTCATCCACAGAGTTGTTATGAGTTGGGATCAACTTGAAGGTGGTTAACAACAGCAACAACAGGGCAGAATGAGTTCTCCATGGCTACTTCTTGCCAGTCAGCTTCAAAACCTAGATATCTGACAGTTCCTGTCAGAATGCAAACTATGAAACTGTTTGGTAGTGGGATTTATCCACTGATCAGCATTTATTTTTTTAAATGTTTATTTCACTGCCTTTTTAATATCCAGATGTTCAAGGTGTCAGTTTACCAGCAAAAATGGAGAGCAGTCATACAAAACAGACTTTTTTATTCACTGATAATAACCAGATGCTATTAGAACCATCTCATCCCTGGCTCTGTTTGCTGGGATTGATAGGAATTGTGATTTGGTAACATCTGAGAACCCCATGGTAGAAAAGACTGACACCACCAAAGCTTCATAGGTGGGTTTTGAGCTGGTTTTGAAAATGAGAGTCAAAACCATGTTGGTATTCCTTGAAAGGCAACCAGGGGAAATTGACAGAGCCCTTTAAGGGACCAGAGGACCTTGACTGAAGTTTCTGCATGCAGATTTCCGCTGCTAATTGTGTCTGAAAGACCAGATCTGTTTCATTGCCAGCATATTGCCAGCTTTGATGGGGAACCCAAATTTACACCCTGAAGAAGATGCTTTTGTGATAAGGTGAAATGTGGGTAGTTCAAGAACATAATAACACAGATATGTAAACAGAACGCCAGCTTATAAATAGTGCAGTTGAGAAAAATATCTCTAAAGCTGCATTAACAGTGCCTCTTTTTTCTTTATGCATGTGTTCATTATTCTGAGGTTACAAAGGAAATAATATTAATGTGTTCATATTATTTGGGATATACCTGTGGGCAATTGTCATGCCCAAATTCCAAGAGGTTTTCCTTTTTTAGGAATTAAAATATAGCATGCTTTGCAGTGCTGTTGTCATTACCCAAGAGATGGTGCAATGAACTATTTCATTTTGGGACTTTGACAAATTGTGTACATAAGCGATTCTTCTGTTATAGTGTTGTCTCCCCTTAATGATATCGCTGTTATTTAATTAAAATGTAAGTGTAGCTGTGTGGTGCTAGATCTGTCTGTTAACTTGTTTAATTGGTGACAAAGCAACTTAGCTGCAGCAAAAAGTGATGGTGCAGAGAAGAACATAGCTTTGCATGGCTCTTGCTCACAACCCACTTGGGCCTTGCTTTGCCAGCTTGCTTTCTTCCTGAGTTGCAGGCAGGACGGCTATATGGATCCTCCATGTCCAGAAGTGAACCCTCTCTGATATTTCTTTGAAATATCCAGAGCTTTGAAGTAATTGGTTACAAGTAAATAGAAAATTATAACTAGTTCATTTCTTCATCCTTTTATGATTATAACTTAATGAAAAGTGGACTCGAGAAAAAAGCCAGTGTGGTGTAATTGTTTGAGCGTTGGACAGCAACTCTGGAGACCAGGATTCGAATCCCCGCTCAGCCATGGAAACCCCCTGGGTGACTTTGGACAAGTCACATTCTCTCAACCTCTGAGAAAGGCAAAGGCAAACCTCTTTGGAACCGATCTTGCCAAGAAAACCCTGTGATAGGTTCACATTAGGCTCAACGTAAGTCAGAAATAACTTGAAGGCACACAACAAGAATAATGGAATCTTAGAGTTGGAAGGGACTGCAAGGGGGACATCTAGTTCTGCCCCTTGCCATGCAGGAATACACAGCTAAAGCACTCCTGAAAAATGCCCATGCAACCTTAGTCTAAACATCTTCATTCTTTTTGAAGGACAGATTTTGAGTTATTTTCATAATATGAGATTGGTGCCTCCTTAAATGAAGGTGAACGAGCATCACACAGTTTGAAGGCTTACTAATTCTGTGCTGCTGTCTAGTGCTCTCTTGTAGATGGTGAAGCAATGAGGTTGGTGGGAGGAGATTTCAGCCCAGTGTTGTTTCCCAGCCCTCTACTAAATCATATGGCTACAAAATGTGGCATTTAACACTTGCTGACTTAAAATAGTTTACAGTGGGCCCTTGGTATCCTCTGAGGTTTGGTTCATGGACTCCCATGGATACCAAAATCCCTGGATGCTCAAGTTCCATCATATATAATTGGGTAATAAAATTGTGTCTCTTATATAAAAAGGTGACGGTATTCCCTGTTGACAAGGTTGTCAAGTCATGTCCAACCATAAAGGGCAGTGCTCATCTCCGTTACTAAGCTGAAGAGCCAGCGTTATCAGATATTCTGTGATCATGTGGCCAGCATGATTACACAGAATGCTGTTTATCTTCCTACCAAAGTGGTCCCTATTTATATACTTGCATTTGCCTGCTTTCGAGCTGCAAGGTTGGCAGAAGCTGGGACTAGTGATGGGAGCTCACCACATCATGCAGCACTCGGGCTTCGAACTGCCAACCTGCCGATCTTCCAGTCAACAGACTAAGTGCCTTAACCACTTGAGCCACTGCATCCCCTTGATATCTCTTATATAAAAATGACAAAATCAAGGTTTACTCTTTTGGGGAAGGGATATTTTCAAGCTGTGGATGGTTGAATCCATGGATTCAAAATCTGTGGATACAGTGGGCCAACTGTACTTTAATTATTTTACTCAAGATGTTGTATCATGTCTGTCACAGGGTCTAGATTTTGTTGAATCTACTTTTCATTTTTGTCCAAACCTCCACATCCAAATCAATTTGAAACAGTGCAGAGTAGGTCATTTGTAACTGAGGAACAAGCTACCAAAAATTAGGTTTTCAGAGCTGAATTTATAGTCCTTCCACCTTCCCTGAGCATCAGCTCCTGATTTCCCACCTAAACTTGATTTGTTTCAGCTGTCTGATTTAGAAGGAAAAGGGTGTTTTTGTTTTCATAAACAATCGAATGTAAAAGGAACTCTTGCAAATGATCAAGGAGATACATCCTTATGTATCATCTACACAACCACCAGCATACAGCTGTGGTAAATTAGCAGCCCATCAGAAAACTCTGGTTGCTTAAAATACCAATGCTTCAAATACTAAAAAAATATGGCTCTTGATGAGCTGTATCTATAGTGCAATATATTACAAACTGAATTTGAGCAGCATCAAAAATTAAAAATCAGTTAAGCTGAGAGCAGCAACTGTGGAAATGAGTCTCATTTCTAAAATAAAATAAAAAACAATTCCCAAACGTTTCCGCCTCTCCCTTTCCCTCCCAGGTTGAATGAGGGAAAGTGGGTGTATTTTTGTCATCCATCATGGGTGCCGTTGCATGCTTTGCTGAATTGGATGTCTTTCTTTATATCCTAGAGACAGGATGAACACCTGCATAATTTTTGCAGATTGCTGGGAGTGGAGCACAGCCAGATGGAGCACTGGCTCTGCCATCGGAAGCTGGTCACCACTTCAGAGACCTACATCAAGAACATGTCCGTCCAGCAGGTTGTGAATGCCAGGAATGCGCTAGCCAAGCACATTTATGCCCAGCTGTTCAACTGGATTGTGCAGCACATCAACAAGGCTCTGTACACCACGGTCAAGCAGCATTCCTTTATTGGGGTCCTGGACATTTATGGGTAAACGAAAAGCTAGTTATTTACTTGGTTTCTATTGCTTATTCCCTTTATTTGGTTTCTGTTGCAGTTGTTTAAATCTTTTGTTTGCCATTTGCACCATGGATGACTTGTGTTATATGTGCTCATGGTGTAGTTGGATGCTCTTTGCTTGGAGGAATGTAATACTTAATACTTAGATCTCAACAAAAACATGTGGGCCTAAGTCTTCAAATACATCTAGTGTGATTTTCCTATGTATTGATTCACCATCCAGCAATTGATTTGATGGGCCTACTCCAGTTGGGATTAACAAATAGGATTCAGGCCTTAGTGTTTATACAGTGCTTTCAATGAGGGTATTCTGAAATGAGAGGTATGGGGAATATTTTTGGAAGCTATAGAAGCAACAATTTGGTAAGCACGTTGAAAGAGAGAGAACTGTGCTTTGGCCAGGAGTGTAATTAACCATGCATTTTCTGTATCCTCAGCTCTGGGAACAGCTAAATGCTGGTTTAAGAGTGCTTTTGTGTATCCAGAGCACGTTACATGTGTACTTTCATCATTCCTTAAAACAACCCTGTGTGATAGGCCAGCATTGTAATTCCAGTAGTTTGGATCAGAACTTCATAATGACAGAAATAAGCTTGTTATGCTCTTTAAAGGAGAAGAAAAGTTTAAACTGGGACTGACAGCACAAGTTCAGTGTGTGGTTAAGCATATGCTTGACTCTTCTGCACAGCTCAAGAGAAACTGTGTGGACTGCAGTTTAAAATGATCACATAATGTGTTGTGCCATTTTTCAGATACTAAAGCATAGGGATTGATTTATTGGATCCAACTCAAATGTCCATTTTGTTCAGATCCCTCTTTTCCACTTTAACCAGCCATGCACCTTTAGGAATTTTGCAAGCAGGGTATGGTATACTGTTTGAATGCTCTGTATTCTCCCATCAATGAGAGAGACTCTATTCATGGTTGTTCCACTTGACTTATGTCTACTCATAAAACCTGTGGTCTTCACTTAAAAAGCCATTGTGGTTTTATCCACTCATCAGTGCTGCTTTTACACTAAAGCGTTTACTCCTTTGCCCTCCAAAAAAAATCTATACCAGTGGCTAACACCACTCCTGTGGCAGTATTCAAAAATATAGCTAGATTAGTTGGATTTAGCACTATAAATATTAATGAATTTGTTTATTTTTGCATTTATATTCCACCAGTCTCACAAAATAGGATTCACGGCAACTTACAATAATTTTTAAAAGTTCTAACTAAAACATTAATTTACAAAAATTAAAAAGGAATTAAACATCAACATTATTATGACATGGTTAAAGACAGGTTAAATACTAAAAACATTTAAAACATATTTAAAACACAGTTTTAAAGGCCATCAAGTCAAATTTCCTGACATGCAGGAATACACAGTCAAAGTACCCCTGACAGATGGCCATCCAACCTCTGTTTAAAAATCTCCAAAGAAAGAGAGATCTCTTTCCTGTACTTTGAATTTATTGCTCTGTGGGGGGTTACAGACTGCCAGAAATAGTGCAAATTGAGGGTTTAGGGTTAGGGTTAGTGCTAGGGAATCATGGGAATTGTATTTTTTTCTGAAACATTGAGTCTTCTCTGTCAGAGAGCTCTGGTGCCACAATAAACTACAGTTCCTATGATTCCCTAACTCTAACCCTAAAAGTGGACTCAATTTGCACTATTTCTGGCAGTCTGCAACCTCTCTGTGTCATATTCTCTGGAGCTGCAGAAAGCAAACTTGGTCCATCCTTTCAAATATTTAAGCAGTGCTATCATATCACCTCAATACAGCACATTGCTTCACACATTGAAACTCCATAATCAGTATTCAAAAGCCTGCCTAAATAAAAATGTCTTCGCATGCCAGTGGAATGGCAGAAGGGATGGGACCAATCAGGCTTCCAATGGAAGGGAATGAGGAATGGGAATTCTTTTACTGTTTCTATTTCTTCATTGTTTAGGTTGAACTTGTGAAGATCCTTGGTTGTCATTATTTTGTTTTATGTTCAACATTAAGCCTGCCTTAGCATTTTCTTCTTGGATCTTCCTTAGTAGGTGTTCCAGGTCTGTGAGGTTTTCTGCTAGTGCAATGGTGTCATCTGCATATCTTAGATTGTTGATATTCCTTCCTCCTATTTTCACTTTTCCTCCTTCTGTGTCCAAGCCTGCTTTGCTTATAATATGTTCTGCATACAAGTTGAACAGACAGGGTGAAAGGATGCAGCCTTGTCTGACTTTTTTGCCAATTGGGAACCATTCTGTTTCTCCATTTTCTATTCTGACAGTAGCCTCTTGTCCGGAGTACAGATTCCTCAACAGGACTATCAGATGTGTTGGCATTCCCATGGCTTTAAGGGCATTCCATAGCCTTTCATGGTCTGTGCAGTCAAAGACTTAGCTATAGTTTATAAAGCACACGCTAATTCTTTTTTGAAATTCCCTGGTGCGTCAGTTGTATGAAGATTTCGACAGAGGTTTCGTTCCATGCATCTGATGAGTGGATTGTGTCCAGGAAAGCTCATGCTAGAAATGTTGTCTTCTCAATTAATACTGGACTCCTTTGTATCTTTTTATATCATTCTTGTGGTAATGAGTTCCATAGGTTATTCATTTTATAAGGAAATGCTTCGTCTGCCATGAGCTACTGCCAGTCCACTTCATTGTGCCTACCTTTATTACCAGGCATGTGCCTCCCCTCTAATACTTTTATCGTATTTCTTTTTCAACCACAAATTCTTCTTTAGGCTTAAGTTACACAGAAGTGACTCCCAACACCTTGATGAACAGCAGAAAAGAGGAGAGGGGGAATTGGTGTGGGTTTTTTTTTAAAGGAGTTTCTAAATCCCTGCAAGTTTGCTTGATTTCAGAGAGAATTCCTTCTGCCAAGGGCAGCATTTGACATGCCAAAAGTGAAAGGGGGGGGGGGGCGAGAAGAAAAGAAAGGCATACATCCAATATAGAAAAGAGTTTCTGTGCCAGAGTGATCAGAGCTGAGAAGGGAAATGTGAATTTGAGGATAATACCCATGAAAGATTAAATTAGACATGAGAATGTCTATTAGTGTCTCTTGACCTACCAAATGGAGCTTACACTTATTTGTCAAATAGAAGTTTGGGGCGGGAGTGGGATCACGGCCCTAAAAATAAAATGAAATAAATACTGGGCTAAAGTGGATTTGCTTAATTGATCAAAGGGATGTTTTATTGCAAGGAGCCTTTCCAGTAGAGGTGTCAGGGATATGATCATTTTAGCAAAAGAGCTTTATCTGTTAGAAATACTGGTGGAAATTTGTTCCTACCTTCTGTCTCCTGTTCCTGTCACTTCTTCTGTGATAGTATTGGCCTAAATCCAATTGTTATTCCCAAACAGAATAGATCCTTAAATTAACAGGATTTTAGGAAGTCACCACTTGTGTAACTTCCATTAATGTAATAGGTCTACTTTACCTGGGAATAACATTTGGTTTTTGGCCATTATCCACAAAGACCCAAGCCATGGAATCAAAGCAGTAGAATCCATATGTCCTACTCTCCCCCAAGAGTTGCATTTGAAGCCCTACCACCTTGGTCTCCTAAAACATACACCTTGGTTTCCTAAAACATACAAACCATAAATATGATTTTATGGGCAAACTGGTGCCTTGCAGAAATGTTTTTCCATGAACTGCTTCAGATTTTGCAGAGATGCCAAGCTGATTCATGGTTAACCTTATCATGTTTCTTCTTGTTTCAAAGGGATGAGGGAGATTATTACTTGAAAAGCAGCTAGAGGTAAAGTAGATGCTGTGCAGTACATAAAAGGTTGTGGCTGCCCTAGAATTACAGTACTAGGGATGTATTTTAGTGCCTTGTGCTGCTAAGGAGAATTAATAATTACCCAGAGAAAAAAAATTGATGTGTTTGTATATTTCCCTCCAAAGAAAGCATTTTGACCTCTGATGCAGAAAATCCAAGTTATGTGCTTTTCCATGGTTCTCTTAAATGAACAACCATATAGAACATATAGAACAACCACATAGAACATATAGAACAACCATATAGAACATATACAACCATATAGAAAAATGACCCTAATGCCCCTCCCCAACTTTGTTTTCTAGTGCGATAAACTTCACTGCACTTCAAGAGGCTGTGTCTGCAATCATATGGCATTGCCTTCCTCTGTAGGATTGGCTGCAGATGACTGTAGCTATATACTACAGAGGTAGGATTTTTTTAAAAAAATGCATTTAAAAATTGCAGATTGAACCTTTGTCTAGAAAATGTCAGGGAAATGCACAACATAGTCCTTTGCACCAAAGGGAAACATTAGATAGAACAATAACCATATAATATCTAAACATCAGCATGGTAAAATTGAGAGGCATAAGAACTATTCCAACAAGTTGTAAGTGTGAATTTAAACTAAAAGTATCTTACAAATAAGAAGACATTTGGTGACAGCTTAAAAGAGTAGTGAATTGATGCCAAATGGTAGGGGATTCTAAAGCTGGGACACTGATATAAAGAAGGTCCTCTCTTTTGCAGATGAAAAATATTCTTCTCCTATTATAGTACAGATGCGGAGAAGATCCTCCTCTGATCCTCTTAATGTGGAGGCATATTGCTTTGGTAGGAGGAGCTGGTTCCATTTTTCAGTTCTCTCAGTCCCTTGCCAATTGAACTGGAAGAATATTATCTCTCCAAACATGTAGAAGTCAACCAGACCTTGACTCTAGCCAATGAATCCCTCTTCAGTAATCTTAATCATCTTAATAAGATGATCATGGGTCATAATTATATATTCAACCTGTGCACAGGGAAGAGAATGCTAGATCCACTTACATTCCTCCATTCTATTTATCCCCCAAACATTCTTTTTATCCTCTTAACATGGAGAGCAATAGTTTGTGGAAGAGAGGTGACTTCTCGCCTACCCATGGAGATTCTACCTGAGTCTTGAACCTAATGTTCCAGAGCTCTAATTCATGTAGAGATCCTCCATAGCTAGAAAAGTTCTGCAGACAGCTACCTTTTATGTGTAGAGTGTGGTGAGAAATCAACAGATTAGCAGAGCTGATGCACCCATTTGTTCATTCATCCTTCTTTGGTGTAGAGCTGACTGCAGTTTGACTGAGCAAGTGAAGAGTGCTTGAACATATTCCAGATGTGCAAAGCTAGCTTCAGGCCACCCACCAGCTCAGCAAACCTGTAGACTAGGTATGCCAGTGCCCAGCCAAGTTGATCTTGGGGAAGAAAACTTGTTCTAGTGTATATTCTACCATGGTTATCATTTTAGTTAGACCTAAAACTATTAAAAATCTGTTATTGGCTTTTAAAATTTTTAGAAGTCTTTAGAGTTGAAAATAGAAAATATGGAAAGTGATTTCTCTCTAAACCTGGGATGGGGAACTTGTGGTCTTCTAGATGTTATTGGACTGAAATTCCCATAAACCTTTGTCTTTGGTTATGCTTACAACTTCTGCAGGACTGCTTGCTACCAACACCAGTGAGAGGAAAATCACCTACCATTCCTTCTGTTTTCAACACTAGTGATTTCTAAACTAAACTCTGCTCTAAATTCTTGGGATGCATGGAATAACTGAATCTTGAGAATCTTATTGTAGCTTTTTAAGAGCATCATGTGCTTTTTTTTAAAATTTAAAAATCTTCTGAAATCGGGCAAGAACCAGGATTCCGTGCAGAAAGTCCCAGAGAGCTTCATGTAACCTAAAAGGCTAAGTTGCCCTCACTTCATTTTATAATTCTGATGAGATCATGATATGTCTGAGAAGCTAAGCAGTCTGTCTGTATAGGGAGAAGCCTTGAACTAAATTGCTCTAGCTTTTCATGAGCAGCTTCCCCAGCTTTGAAATTATAACCCTCAAACCCCAGACAGGTTAATTATTAATGTTTTTCATGCTTCTAATTTGTTTGAAAGATGAAAGTTAAAGAATTCTGTATACAGAAACATGTGGAGGGTGGTGGAATCTTTTAGGAATTCCTTTGTAGAGGTTATAGTGGTTACATATTGGACCAGGACTTTGGGAGACCAAGGTTCAAATCTTTCCTTGGCCATGGGAGACCCAAAGGGTGACCTTGGATACGTCAAACACTCTCAGCCTCAGAGGAAGGCAATGAGAATCCTCTGAAGAAATCTTGCTGAGAAAACTTGCTAAGATAGGTTCACCTTAAGGGTCACCATAATTTAGAAATGACTTGAAGGCACACAGCCGCAACAAGACTAATCCTCGTTTTATAGCTGTAGTGACAAACAGAGCTGCTCAGAAGTGAGAGGCTTGCCCAGGTCCCCGACAAAGCAAAAGCTCCATTCTTCGGTTTCTTTAGTAGTGGAACACACTCCCTTGGAGTGTAGTAGTATCTCCTTTGGAGGTTTTTAAACAAAGGCTGGATGGCCATCCGCCAGGGTGCTTTGACTGTGTTTTCCTGCATGGCAGAGGGTTGGACTGGATGGCTTTTGAGGTCTCTTTCAACTCTAGGATTCTATGATTCTGTACCATTGGCCCCTGCCCCAACCCTACCTTTATTGCACTCCAGAGTCCCGTGTCTGAATAGGCGCCTATAAGAGGCTATGGCAAGGTCCTCAACACTGTAGCTGTCCTGGGCCCTATTAACCCTCTGAGGAGACCTGTTGACAAAATTATCCTAATTGTTATGAAAGGTATTGTGTACTTTTCTGTAAATCATAAAAGATTGTTGCTGTCGTTTCTGACTTATGGCGACCCTAAGGCAAATCTATCATGGGGTTTTCTTGGCAAGATTTGTTCAGAGGAGGTTTGCCATTGCCTTCCCCTGAGGCTGAGAGCATGTGACTTGCCCAAAGTCCCATGGGTTTCATGGCTGAGCTGGGAAATGGACTCTGGTCTCCAGAGATGTAGCCATGAACTCACACCACTATGCCACTAAGTTACCTACCGTATAAATGTTTCCTACTGTAAAATACAAAAGGTATCTCCCACATAATTAGAGCAAAATAGTGTTGCAGGGCCCAGTAAAGGACTATTGATGGAGGAGGGAAACAGAATTACTATTAGTATTATCATTATTAGTACAAGTAATACCCTGTCTTTCTCCCAGGATGGAATGCAAGGCAGTTTATAATGTTGGAAAGCAAGATTTAGGTAAAATCTTCTTTTTCAAAAGTTAAAGAGAAAACCAGAGAGGAGAAATGGAATGCAGTGACCAGAATGCTGACCAAGGGCACACCATTCTGCCACATTTTGTTGCAGCTTCAAGTCTTACTTGTTTTCATCTCTCTTATTATTATCACCCAACGTCTCAATCTCCCTCAAGGAAACAGGATGGATTATTTTTCCAGGCAGTCTGATAATCTCTTTTCCCAGGTCCTGGAAGTACAATAGGTTTGGGTGCTTTTGGGGGAAGAACTGGCCATCCTGACAAATTGATCATCCTGGGCCAGAGTTGCTGCAGTTCTGACCCAACAGCAACTGTGTCAACAAAGCCTCTTTGAAAGCACTAAAGTCTCTCCTTCTTTCAGTTTGTGCAGTGTTAATGCAAATTGGTTATTACCTTTGTAATACGAAGTTGCCTGTGTTCATTATGAGCACATCTAAAATGCACCATGTGTAATTGGATTGTGGGTACTTTTCTTTTTATGAAGCATTGGTAAAATAGAGATTTTAAAACAGATTGCAGTGAGATTTGGGTGAACCTATGCTTGTAAGATGAAAAAAAAAGTTTGAGCAAAATTTAGTGTTGTATTTTGATTTCTTCTCATTTTAAAACCTCTGTGGCTTTACATTTTTCATGAAAAGCAATCCTTCCTTCTGACTAGCACTACTGTTTGCCCTGCAGAATGTTATGGTTCCCTCCGGAGGACATAATTGCATCTTCACATTTTTAAGCAAAAAGTATCTGTACACAGTTGGTATAATGTAGTGCTTATAGAGCTGGTGAGACCTGGATTCAAGTGTATGCTTACCTGTGAAGTTTCCAAGATTAGTTATCATATTTCAACCTAACCTATATAACGTGATTATGGTGAGATTAAAATTTGAACACCTTTAGGTGTTACATGAAAGGATGCCAGGGTATGACAAGGAGGAGAAAGAGGTGAGGATGTGTTTTAATTTCTAAATTGGAGATACTCCAGTTTGGGCCACCACTAGGGTTGAGATGCACCTTTTTAGCCACCCAAGGGAGAATGAATAATTTAATCCATTTTCTCCCCATTGCCAGACACCTTTGAAAACTATGCAGTCTTCAAAGAGGTATCATGGGTAGAGAAAGTCTCCAGCAACAGAGTAGGAGCAGGTTTCCCCCTAGCATGCCCCTACCCAATGTTTGGGAGGATCAGGGAGAAGTCAACAGGAATCGGAAGGCTATATCCTTCCACAATTCTTTCCTGGCTTCCTCCTGCTCACTTTCCACATGACATGAGGAGGATGGGGCATCTGAAGGCTTTATGTTTGCTGCCCGTGGTCTGTTAGCTGGTTTGTGATGGTGTGATTGACATGATCATATACTGGTTATTGGAGCACAGATTGCGATGATGCTCCTTCTCTCTTGGCTGCCTTTTCCACTCTCCTAACTTACGAGGGATAGAAAATAGATGCGTCAGGGTTGATGGGTTGATGGAGAAATGTGAGTAGTCCTCAAATCTGTTTTGGATTTGGGCAAAACAAACAAACAAACAAACAAAAAACACCCTACAAAAAGAGTTAGAGGAGGATTTTCTTCATAGAGGGTTTGGACACTTGAAAAGCCCCCTTCTTGGGTTTTTTCTCCCTTGAGCATTTGAATAGTCTTTCCAACTTATGGTGACTCTAAAGTGAATCTTTTACACGGTTTTCTAAGGCTGAGAGTATGTGACTTGCTTAGGGTCACCCATGGGTGTCCATGGCTGAGCGGGGAATTGAAACCTGGTCTCCAGGGTTGTAGTCTGAAGCTCAAACCACTGCACCATGCTGGCTCTCATTCTTTCTATACCTGGCCACTTGTGCAAAACAGGTCAGGATGAGACAGTGCCACCAGTGCCAAAGATTAATTGGCATTTTAGGGATGTAGCAGGTGTTCTCCAGCAAAGAAAGCCCATCTTTACTCTGCCACCACAGAGGAGCACCCTGGAACCCACCATGTCCCCTGAGCATATCTGTGCACTCCCTTGCATAGCCAGAAATGGGGTTGAAAGCAAGGGTTTATGTAGTGTGACCCAAAAAGTTAAATAAAGAAGTCCCTTTGTACTAGAACACTTTACAGCAAGCACACACCCCTATGACACATGCTTTCTGGAAGTTCTGAAAATGGAGATTATAATCTGCATTCCTGTGCCCTCACCTCTCACGGCTTAGTTCTCACAGGAAAGCATGGTCTCATTTTTTTATCTACTGGTATATTTAGTTCAATATGTAATGTCCCATTTTGGTCTCATTTTCTTATCTACTGGTATATTTAGTTCAATATGCAATGTCCCATACCTACTTCTAGTAATTAGAGGCAGAAGAATAAGAGTACATTCACTTACAAACAATAGGCACATTTAATAAACTAGTGGTGTAGTGATTCGAGCATTGGACTGTGACTGGAAACCAGGGTTTGGCTAAGCCATGGAAACCCACTGGATGATCTTGGGCAAGTCACACTCTCTCATCCTCAGGGGAAGGCAGTGGGAAACCTCATCTGAATAAATCTTGTCAAGAAAACCCCATGGGTCACCATAAGTCAAACAACCTGAAAACCTGTCAAATGGCAGACAGTTGTGTGATCTTGCTTCCTCCCAGAAGTGATGTCTTTCCAGATAATGGAGGCCTGTCTCAGCTCTTTTTTTTAGCTCCCTTCCACAACCTGTTGGCCTCCAGATGGTTTGAACTACAGCTCCTATCATCCCTGACCATCTGCCATACTGGGTTTTGGTGACAGAATTTGTAGTCATATACATATAGCTGGCACCAGGTTGGAGAAATTTGCATTGTGCTTGATAGTGATGTAAAGGAACTTTAGAATACTAAAGCATGTTATGCCTATTAATTTAAGAATTTTAGATAATCCTGCAACATAGGCCGGTTATCCTGTGTATCTCAAATACCAGAAAGAGTATGATTTGAGACCAGTCTGTACTACAAGCTTTGTAGGACTCTGTATTTAATTCACTAAGTGTCCAGATACAGTCAACTGAGATCTACAAATTGCAACCCAAGCGTGCTGACCCAGGTACTCTTTCAACCTCTGTGTTACACGGGCTCCTGAGAAATAATAAACCAAGAGCAATAAAACTGCCACTTCACAGTGTTATCAACATTGTTTTTTACTTGCTGGGAATTTGTCAGTTCCTGCAATCATCAGTTTGGGGATAATCTATTACTGTTTGAAGCTATTGTATTTGCTTTCCCTGTCAACATACAGTGGGCCTATGGTATCTGCTGTGGTTTGGTTCCAGGATTCCACATGGATACCAAAATCCGTGGATGGTTAAATCTCATTGTATACAATGCCAAAGTTAAATAGTGTCCCTTATATAAAATGGAAAGGACAAGGTTTGTTTTGTTGGAATATGTGTGTGAGAGTGTACAATATTTTCAAATATAGTTTCTCTGAAGATGCCAGCCACAAATGCTGGCGAAACGTCAGAAAGGAATTCTTCTAGAATATGGCCACACAGCCCGGAAAAACCCACAAAAAACTATAATATTTTCAAACTGTGGATGGTTGAATCCATGGATAAAGACTCTATGGATATGGAAGGCCGACTGTAAAATTTGCCTGTTTTCATGGGACAAGGGAGACACTAGGTTCCCATTTTTAAAGACTACATAAGAATAAGACCACATAAGAATAATAAAATCAGAGATCCACTTTAAAAAGAACAACCTAAAGCCACATTTTTGATGAGAAGATTAGTAGCCATGCATATTAAAGTGGCTCTAAAGGAAGATATTCCCTTAATTGAAGTCAAAAATGGTAGATTGGATTTCCATTGGATCAACACCTTAACAGACTTTGAAAGCTAATAGTATTATGTTAAGCCTTAGTCCTCCTGGTCTGTTACAGTTTAAGCAATTCAGTTTGACAATAAAGGGGCTCTTAATCTGATAAAATCGAAAAAATTGGCAGACATTTTTAACTGAGTGCGCCTGTACTGTAAAATAAGATTGTAGGGCATGAAGAGTTACAAATGTAGCCCCTAAAATGAGAAAGAATATATATTTTAAACCCTTTATCTTTATGCTCCAGTAAAACTATCCTGCCTCACTGTTCCTTAATCATCTGAAAAGCTTTATTAATGGGATGAAAAGATGCTCTTATTTCTTCATTTTTCTCACAGATATACAGTGGGCTCTTGGTATCAATTGGGGTTTGTTCCAAGACCCCCATGGATACCAAAATCTGAATCCTCACGTCCCCTTATATACAATGATATAGTAAAATGATTTCCCTTATATATAATGGCAAAATCAAGGTTGCCTTTTTGAATATATTTTAATTAATATTTTCAAGCCATAGATGGTTGAATCTGTGGATGCAGAATCCATGGATATGAAGGGCTGACTGTATATATTTTAAATATAGGTACTGTATGAGTTATTTCTGGATCTTCAACTTGGCTTCTTTTTTAATCTTGTAGTTGCCTGAAAAGAATGTGTGTGGGAGATAATAATAATAATAATAATAATAATAATAATAATAATAATAATAATAATAATAAATTTATTTACTAATAGCTTAGCTAATAGACATTTTGCACTAGGGTATAACAAATCTTGGGAACTATTATCATCATGGCAGCAAAAAATAATAATAGGACCATTGTCTCATAAGAGAGCATGGTATAGTGGTTTGAGTGGCGAGCTTGAAGCATCATGATATAGTGAAGCATGATATAGTGAAGCTTGAAGCATCATGATATAGTGGTTTGAGTGTTGAATCCATCGAATCCTGGCCCAGCCATGGAAACCAACAGCCTAAGTGGAAGGCAGTAGCAAACTTCTTCTGAACCAATCTTGCTTGGCCATAGTTGGTTCTGTGTCAGAGACATACAACAGTGGCTTGTAAGACCCAGCCACACATCGCTGAGTTTTGGTGCTTTCTACCACCGTCAAAGGCAGGTTTTAGGAGGATGCAGGAGAAAGCCTTTTTCTCAGTAGTTGTCCCCAGTCTGTGGAACTCCTTCCCATGGGAGGCTAGGCTGGTCCTTTCGCTGTTCTTTCTGCCAGATGGCAAAATCCTTTTTATTTATTTTATTTAGACAGATCTTTGGCTGTTAATTGGTTATGGCAAAAGGCTCTTTTAATAGGGTACGTGTGTATATGTGCCTTCAAGTCACCTGTCCACATATGACCACCCCATGAATTTCATAGTGTTTTCTTAGGCAAGGAATCTTCA
The DNA here is from genome assembly GCA_020142125.1 of Phrynosoma platyrhinos. NCBI lineage: Eukaryota > Metazoa > Chordata > Lepidosauria > Squamata > Phrynosomatidae > Phrynosoma > Phrynosoma platyrhinos. Next base: position 14,149,061 of record CM034703.1, on the reverse strand, counting down.
GAGGTGGTTTTGCCAATTCCTTCCTCTGAAATACAGCCTACAGTACCTGGTATTCATTAACGGTCTCCCATCCAATTGCTAACGAGCGCTGGTCTTGCTTGGCTTCCAAAATCAGATGAGATCTGGTGCCTTTAGGTTACGCTGTATATGTTCTTTACTGTGTTTAAATGTGTTTTACGTGGTTTTGAATTACATAGTAAAGAAAGATATAAGGGAACCCAGCAGCACCTTTGAGATTAACTGGGAAGGAAAAAAATTATTTTTTCATGAATATAGTCTTATATAGCTTTCATGAATATAGTCCATCCATTGCATTAAGATTAAGTAAAGCCTTGCATCTGATGCATCTGATGAAGTGAACTGTGTCCACAAAAGCTTATGCTAGAAATGTCTTCTTCCCAGTTAATCTGAAGGATGCTACTGGATTCCTTTATATGTTTTTATGCTAAAAAAGACTAAGGGGCACTGATGGAGCGGCACACTGTAGCCCTGATCAGGCTGTTTCCCGATGCAAAAATAAGCACCAGAATGCTGCTCCTTTTTGCAACAGGAAAAAGGTGCCTTTGCTGTGGTGGTGGTGGTTTCCCCCCAGCTCTGGTGGCAAGCAGCATGTAGTTGCTGCAGTGCTGCCCACTGTCTGGTTGGGTGGATGGTGTGACACCAGCCTGGGGACGGAGTCGGGACATGCGTTGACTAAACACCACGCTACTATGCCGCCCCCAATCCAGCATATCGTGCCAGTCTGTATAGCCCCAGAAGTAACTATCTTTTTGAATACTGTTTTAAATTAACGTTTTTAATATATGTGCTCAAGGACTGCATGAGGACGACACAGGTTTGTTTTCTATTTCCCCAGAGGGTAGGAACAGCTCTAATGGTTTTAAGTTACATGAAGATAGATTTTGATGGAACATTAGAAGGAACCTCTTGATAGTAAGAGAGGTTCAGCAGTGGAGGTTCTCCTGGTTTCCTCAGGAGATGGCGGAGTCTGTTTCTCTGGACATCTTTAAAAAGAGTGGACAGCTACCTGCTGGTGATGCTTTAGCTGGAGATCCTGTGCTGATCAGGGACCTGGACACTATGGCCCATGAAGCCCCTTCAGACTATTTTGATTCTGTGCTATCTATCTGTCTATCTTTGTCTTTTAGCTGTATATCAGAGAGGAGACAGTTTATGAAGTCTTTGGAGGAGTTCTTCCTCTGAATATAAGTTGCTAGTGACATGGGCAAGAAAAGGTGATACTGTGCTCTACTCCTGCTTTTGGTCTTCCTGTAGGTACCTGGGGACTTGCTACATTATACAGTTTATAGCACTATGCAACCATAGCGACATTCTGTGGAATCCTGGAGTTTGTGGTTTTGTGAAACACTAGAGCTTTCTGGCTGAGAATTTGAAATACTTCACAAAACTGATCCCATAGGATGCAGACAGGGCAGATGAAATGGAATGGTATTGCTATAATTGTGTAGTGTGAAAGCACACCTGTTTAGCCAGAACATCGCACTGGATAAGCTGTTAATCTCATCCAATGGGGATCTTCTTGAGATGGTAAAGTGGGATTATGTAGATGTTATGAGAGATCCAGACATAGAAGGGTAGTGGGAATAATAGAAAGTCTCTGAGAAAGGGCAGAGGAAAACACGATTACATATAAAGGTTGTAGAGAGATCTTGTAGCACCTTCGAGACAAACTGAAAGAAAGAAATTGGCAGCATGAGCTTTCATAGATTTCATTCTACTTCCTCAGATGCATATAAAGGCTGTAGTACATAATGCAACATACCAGTACACACTGTGTATCTACCTACCTCACCGTTGTCTGCTTACTGGCAGCTGCTCGATGGAGATCCTGGAAAGGGCCTTTATTCTCACCTGCTTTCTGTTCCACTGAAGTGGCAATGGCAGGGATTGAATTTGCATTCTTCTGTTTACCTCATCAAAGGCCTCCCCCTACACACACACACACACACACACACACACACACACACTTTAAAAAAACCAGGCACTTTTTCATTTTTGATAGCCTCCTATACCCTAAAACTCCCTCAAACATGTTTAAAGATGAGCTGAAAATTGCCCCAAAACTAATCAGAAGTTAGATGGCATCACTTCCAGTCAAGTTGGGCACACCAGTGCGGCCCACCAAGGAGGAGTGTGGTATTCTCTACCTCCATAGTTGCCCATCCTTGTTCTAGGGTGATAATTATCATCAAACAGATGGTGATGGGTCGCTGTTGGTGAGTGGATTTGTGGTTGTTAGGGAAAGCAACCAGAACAGTGTAAGAGAACAAAGCCCACCCAAGGGATGAGGACTTGAGTGATATTGGGAATCCCATGTAGAATAGCCCCATCATATCAGTTGCTGGTCAGTCAAAACTCCCTTAAATGCTATTGATTCACTAGATCTACTCTGATCTTCTCAACTGTCAACCAATCAGAATCACACCAAGGTATGAGATCTACAGGAGCTGGATACGTTAAGCCAAAGCTGAGGAATGAGGGTGATTTGGACTTCAGCTCCCATCATTCCTTACAATTGCCTATGTCTACAACGTCCAATGGGATTTTCAGTTCTACAGCACACACATTATACCTCAGCTCTGGCTTCTGCTCCTGCTTATGTTCTTCAGTAAATGGGTGAATGACACCAGAATGAAATGAATTTTTTATTTATGTATGTATTATAAGTATTTTTATAACACCATTCAATCATATTTCTAAGCCATTTTACAAAAAGACTGAAACTATTACAATGTAAATTGAAATGAAGGCGGTTGTTAGAAACAGCTCTATGTATGCTTTACTTAAAATGATTGTTTTACTCTGCAGGTTTGAAACCTTTGAAGTGAACAGCTTTGAACAATTCTGCATCAACTATGCCAACGAAAAGTTACAACAGCAGTTCAACTCGGTAATTTGGGCTTCAAAAATGTCCTTAGTAACTTTCTCTGGAGTTAGAAGTTTAAAAAGTGTCAAATCCTGGCTTTCCATTTTAGTAGGCGGGGAAGGAGATCCCTACCCCCCAAATATATTACATTTGCAGCATTGTTGTTGTAATTTGCTGTCAAGATGGCTTTGACTTAACGGTATCTGCATGGATGAGAGACCTTCAAGACCCTTGGTCAGCAGCTGCCCTGCTCAGGTCTTAGAAGGTTACGGTTGTGGCTTCCTTAATTGAGTTAATCTACTTGTAATACAGCCTTCCTCTTTTCCTACTGATGTTCACTTTACTAAGTGTTATTGTCTTTTCCAGTGAGTCACATTGTCCAAAGCTTAGCAGCTTCAATTTAGCCATTTTAGCTTCTAGTAAGAGTCTAGGTTGGAGTTGCTCTTGGATTCATTTATTTGGCTTTTTAAGTCATCCATTGTATTCACAGAACTCTCCTCCGGCACCACATTTCAAATGCATTTATTTTCTTCCTGTCAGCTGTCACACGCATACATAGCAATCGGAAATGTTATAGCATGGATGACAATCCATTTGCAACACACACCAGATTTTTTCTTACTTGAAACCTTTTTTATTTTCATTGTTTGCCATGCATATTAAGCATGCTAATATTTTCAGCATTTGCAAGCAGTATTCATACTGGGGCTACAATCTTAATGCATCCCTTTCTTAGTCAGAAATATATTCCAGTGTTTGCATTGACTCATTTGCTTCAATGAATGTTCCTTTACTGCACCTGAAATCCACTCAAAACATAATCCAAGTCTTTTAATGATACAGTTTACTTATAGCATTTCCCTTGTTGTCCTTTAAAGCAGAAGTGGGCAACTGGTTTGGATCTGGGGTACAACCCCAGTTTTCTGCCCAGGAACCCTTTGTGTGCCTCATTGACTGCCAAATATTCCACAAAGAGGTGGAAGAAGTCTATGTCTGGTTCTGGAAATGAGTATTTTAACATATTAAACAGTGTAGAGGCCTTGCATGCTATTACAGAGATGAACTGATCCTCTTGAAGGCTTTCAGGAGCCACAGTTCATCCTTTTTGGCAAGCATAAGGAGTCTGGAGAGGTGAATGTCTGGAGAGCTAAAGCACCCTTGGGAGGCTTAATAGAGCTTCAGGACCATACTTTACCCGCTTTAAACATTCAGCTGATCTATGTCTATGTGTGTGTATGTACCTTCAAGTCACCTGACTTAAGGCAACCCCATGAATTTCGTAGTTTTCTAGGCAAGGAATACTTAGGGGTGGTTTTGCCAGTTCCTTCCTCTTGCTGTTATTGTACCTTCAAGTCATTTTTGACTTACGGCTGCCCTAAGGTGAACCTCTCATGGGGTTTTCTTGGCAAGATTACTTCAGAGGAAGTTTGTCATTGTCTTCCCCTGAGGCTGAGAGCATGTGACTTTACAAAGCATCAAAATATTGTAAATTTAGGAAAATCAACATCTCACTGTTGAAGAGTGTTGAATTATGAACAGTTCCAAACAGTTGTGAGCATGGATGACATGCTGTCAAAGTAGGATTATTTGAAAGGTCTCAGACTTAAATCTTGTTAAACCTATTTGGCCTACTACCTGTTACCATCCTCAAAACTTTTGTAAGTAAAAGAGTGTGTGCATGTTTACATATTTTATGTGTTCATTTGGCAAACACCCTGATGCAGTTCATAGAAATAAAATAATAAAATCACAACATAGTATGTCACCCTATTCAATATTGAAACATTAAAATTTTAAGCTATTGGAAACCAGCAGTTAAATACACACCTACATTTCAGAGGCTAATCAAATTCAGACATGGCTAGAACTTGGATAGAAAACCACCATGGAATACCAAGGATCTCCAGGAGAACTAGAAGAGGATCCTAGCTAAAATCCTGGAAAGCCCTTGCTGCCAGTCAGAGTTGACAGCATGGGGTTAGATGGACCAATGTTCTGGCTAAATATGAAGCTGCCTGCAGTATTGTTGCAGAAATAGCCAAAGCAAGAAGTCAAAGAGCAAATGCCTGACAGAAGAGAGAGGTCTTTGTCTAATATATGAATGTATCTAATGAGGATGCCAGGAGGCTGGCTCTTCTAGAGCGTGGATGAGCAAAGTAAATTTTGCTCCACCAGTCCCCACCATTGGCTATGCAGGCTAGGGTTACTGGGAGTTGCATTCCCACAATATTTGGAAGCTGTGCTAGCCCTGAGTTTAATCTGTCTTCTAAATCTATCAAGGCTGTGTGCTTTTTAATCTTTAAAACACTCATATGTTTGTGCATCATTTAGTTCTAAGAAGGAATATCTAACGACAATATTTCCAACAATATTTGAAACCTGCACTTTGTTCACCCCTTTCCTTAGTCTGTCTTCTGAATTTGTAAAAACCCTGTTCTTTTTCTAATCTTTAAAATATTTTATATATATATATATATATTTAAAAGAAGGTTCTAAGAAGGAACATTTAGAAAAACTAAAGAAGCAAATCAGTACCATTAGATTTGCCTTGAAAAGGCATGAATAGCACTGTTCGTAAAAAAAAGCTTGCATTGTTTCCATTTGACTATGTGGAACCTCCATATAAATCCACATCTGAGAAAGAGTATTTTTGTCACGCCAGTGCTCTCAGTTCAAATGTATGAAAATCTTATTACAAATTAGAAATTTTGAAATCTCAATTTTTTCACAAACCTTTGCAATGTCTCCAAGTGTCCTAAATCTCTCCCTTCCATTTTTCCAATAATTTTTTCTTCTCTTAGTTAGAAGTAACTGTTTTGGAAGAACTTGAAGAAGAAAACTAAATTTTGACAGAGTCATTATTATAATTACTGCTACTTTACCCAGCAAAGGCAAATTCTGTATTTTTTTCTCCCTCATTTTTTTTAGATTTTTTTCATTTGCTTAATCATCTCTGTGTTTGACCAATTCAGCAATTTAAGGAATACTAATCTCTGAATGTTTAAAATATTTATTTACATCTTTAATATGGGATTGCTTTGATTGATACTTATTTACCTTCTTTATGTTCAATCTTTTTACTTTCCCGTATTGATCAAAAATAATGTCCTATAGATTTTGAATCACTTATGTAATATAATCAGTAAGTAGATTAATGATAACTGAACACCCTTTAATTAATGGATCTCTCACTAATGACCTAGTTCTAGTTGCAATGGCAAGTCGTTCTAAAGAAATCAGACACGCAGACACAGTTTGCTTAATGCCTCTTATTAATTCCACACAACTGGAGAGTCATATCTGTTGGTACATAAACGACCTGACAAATTTAGTTAATCACACATGTAAATTCAGGATCTATTTCATCTATGATTGTCATCTGAAAGGGCCGTTCTCTCTTGTCAAAGTCTTCTTTAAACTCTAGCTATTTTCCAGGACCCCTGAGATCAGATGAATTAGGAGTGCCCAGGTAGATCAGGGTCACTCCTGCTCTATCTGGCCACTCCTAATTCACCTGATCTCAGAATCCTGGAAAATGGTGAGAGTCCAAAAAAGACTTTGATCTGGTGGTTACACCAGTGACTGCCAGAGGACCCCAAAGAACTACTTTGTGATCTGAATACTTGAATGTGCCATTCCATGATTTCTTTTCATTGTCTTCCTTCTACTTCTTCCATCAGAATTCTTGCTCCATATACAGCCTAGGATCTTTTCCTTTCTTGTTTCCTCACACTGTTCAGCCTTATGGAGGTCTCAACACTTTGGGGGTTAAGGGGATTTCTTGTGAGATAAAACATGTGAGACTAGCAATAGGACAAAATAGCTTTTAAAATGATGAGCCCCACGTGCCTGTAGCTGTACAGTGGCCTATTACTTAGGAAACATCAGAGTTCAAAAGATGTGAGGTTTCATCCTTAGAAAATAATTATACTTTGCCAGATATCATGGTTCAATAAATTAAATTCAGAGTCATGACATTTGTGTTTCATCATATTTTTGGCTTGGTTCACATTTGTAGCCTATGCTGCACAGCCTGTCACATTTTTATGATGACAAATACAGACAAAAGGAGTGAGAATTCCAAGGAGTGTTTTAACAAGAAATATGTTAAATCCAGAGACTACCTAAGGAGTTACTTGCAAGACACTCTAGGCTTTTAAAAAATCTATAGAACTCAGAGAATGTTTCTGGCTTATCATTCAATTAGTCATTCTTAAATACAGGAAGATCTTTACTCTTTGTTTCTGTTGCAGCATGTGTTTAAATTGGAACAAGAGGAATACATGAAGGAGCAAATCCCTTGGACACTCATAGATTTTTATGACAACCAGCCATGCATAGACCTTATAGAAGCTAAGCTGGGTATTTTGGACTTACTGGATGAAGAATGTAAGGTAAAAAGAATAAAATGTCTTGTTGGTATGCAATGGTGGATCAGGGAATGTAGTCTTACAGGTATGGCAGCATAATTAGTAATCTGAAAAGATTTGTAAAAATTCTGGCTTTGTTGTTTCTGTAATTCTGCTGTTTTAAATTCTGTTCTGGAATATAATCTATTTTCCTACATATCTACAATGTAGATTCCTGACCTACACTTGGTTTAAATTATCTCTGACCCCTATTTCCTTAGACATTGTTTGGCTTCAGATACAACAAAGAATGTGCTAAGCTATATAATTAAGTTAAGGAGTAAATGCTAGAATAGACCCCTTAAAACAGGGGTAGGCAACCTTTCCCCTTTAAGGGCCGAGGGACTTCAGCTTCCAGAATCCCAGGAGCTATTGGCCAACATGGCTGAGGCTTCTGGGAGCTGAAGTCCCTCGGCCCTTAAAGGGGAAAGGTTGCCTACCCCTGCCTTAAAATGAATGGGACTTCCCAGGTGGTGTCCACACAGATGAAAAGAAGTTCTCACCCTGTTCCCACACAGACTTGTTTCACCAAAACAGGTGAAACACAAATCCAATCTGAGCTCCAGGGCAATTCTCCAGAGCAAAAGGAGTCCCCATTTGCTCTGAATCAGGGCAGAAACTCCAGAGCAGGGGTAGGCAACCTTTCCCCTTTAAGGGCCGAGGGACTTCAGCTCCCAGAATCCCAGGAACTATTGGCCAACATGGGACTATTGACCAACATGGCTGAGGCTTCTGGGAGCTGAAGTCCCTCGGCCCTTAAAGGGGAAAGGTTGCCTACCCCTGCTCCAGAGGATCCCTTGAGTGTGTGGACTGCACGGCAATGTGGAGATACAGGAGGGAACATCAGTAGATGAGCAAACTACTGACCTTTGCCCAGCACTTTCAATTCCCTGCCATATCATTTTCAAGTTCATGTGGTTCCTCCTCATTCTTTTTACAGATGTGCAAATTGACTTCACAAGCACACATTAGCACAGCAATACCATCAGTACAACGTATTGATGATCAATAGGATGGCCGTTGACCCCACATACCATAGGGATAGAGGGAGGGGGTCTCCTGGGTAGAATGTAGACAGTGCTGCTGGTATTGGCCTATTGTGAGTACTGGTTGTTCAGACAGCTTGTCTTCCCTGTGGATCCAGAGATCCTGATGGTAAACTGGGTTTTCCCGTCAGTGCAGGCATGGCCCTGGTTACAACTAACACAAATCCCATTGGTCTCAGTGGGTCTACTTTTGGTAGCGCTGGCATAAGATATAGGCCACAATGACCAGGACCTATTAAAAAGGAAGTGCTCAAAATACCAGCAGTTTAGCAGGGAATATCGAAAGGGCAGAGAGAATGAAACCTTTTGAATGCCTTGCTTAGTGACAACAGCAAACAGAATCTCCCTGAAAAGGTGGTTTCAGGGGCATTGGTACAGAATTGCTGGCAAGTAGAATTGGGCCCAGGAGAAGATGCATTCTTGAATAGATATACATAGACGTTTTAGTCATTTTCTGGTCTCCTCAGATAATAAACTGGTTTTGTAATGTACAGAGATTCCCCACCACCACTGTCCAGATCCTGGGCCTTCTAAAGTCTAAATACTTCCCTCTTCTCCTTAGACCTGCATTGGTGTGATCTCCATAAATGCCTTGTTTTCAGACAACACCCACCTTCTGTCATTTGGCAAGAGAACCTGGAGCAGGGCTGCCAGTGATGGCCTTCCTCCTGCTCTATTGCCTTCCCTACCTTCTTGTTATTATTCCCACATCAGCCTCCTTCTGCCCCTCAAGTAGACCTCTTTAATGCTAGAGTAGCACTCTTCTCTCTGTGTTCATTCAGTCCCTGGGGCCATTTTATTTTTTGCTGTTATTACATCTCTTCAAGTTGAGTCTGACTTATGGCAACCCCCTCATAGTTTCTATAGCCAGATTGTTTTCAGAGAAAGTTTTCTGTTGCCTTCCTTTAAGACTGAGAGAATGTGATTTGTCCAAGGTTACCCTCTGGATTTCCGAAGTGGGGATTTGAACCCTGGGTACATGGGGTCCTAGCATTCAATCCACAATTCCAGTGGTTCTCAAACTGGGGGATGGGACCCCCACTGGGGGCACAAGTCCTTCTTAGTGGGGCCACGAGACTTGGAGGCCCTAATTCTTCCTTCTCCTGCTCTTCAGCTTCCCAAAACATTTCTGTCCTGAAGGGGAAAGAGAAAGGCAAGGAGGGATCTTGGAGCAGCCACTTCTGCCTGAGAGAGGAGAAGAAGGAGAGCAGGCAAGCTAACTGGATCATGGCATCTGAGGACCCATCCTGAGCTTCTGCTTCTTCTTCCCACAGCCACCCCATCACTGCCCCAATTCTTGGGATGGGATACTGCTACATTAATATATTAAAGTATAGTGTATTCATGAATATACATGAATGTGTGAACGAAAATAAGCACATTAAACAAGCAAAAGATATACACACATACACACACACACACACACTACATTGAGCAGAGAGGGCACAGTGTCTGCATGTAGATGTAAAGGAGGTCAGAAGGGTAAAAAGTTGAGTACCACTGTGCTACACCATGTTGTTTCCCTGTTATTCTTTTTTTTAAAAAAACTATTTTGTAATAAATGTGTGCAGTGTAGGGATTTGATTGCTTAAGGAAGGGACAGAATCAAAGATGGAAGGTGGCAAGGCTAATATGCTTGGTGAGATGTTGATCTAGAGCAGAAGATCTTGTAAGGTAGTACCATCTGAGATTTTTGTCTTTTTTGTGTCTGGTTCTGTTGGATGGTTCCAATTGCTTTTGTTTCTGTCATGAAAGGGCAACAAATGGTTGGTGATTTACCGTAATTTGCTGATACTGGATATTTCATCATGGGGGGGGGAGAGGTTTTTGTATGACCTTTTGTCTCATTTGCCAAGATAGTGTGCCTGGCCTCAACCTTTCCAGTCTGAGGGTATAACTACAGAGGGGCAAAATCAGAGGGGCAAAAATTACAGAGGAGCATTGATTCCCACCATAAAAAATTCTGCCTCTTCCCCATGCCCTGGTGAAATTTTCCTTCAGGCCCCAATTTATTTTATTTTATTTTTTTATGTCATTGCAATGACATAAAACTTCAGTTGAGCAATTAGAAATACAATTTAAGCATCCAGAGAAAAGGGGCAGGCAAATTACCAGAGACAGAAAAAAGTGCTAGGTGCGAACAGTTTTCAAATGCTTCATCTACACTGCAGAATTAATGCAGTTTGACACCACTTTAACTGCCATGGCTCAGTGCTATGGAATTTTGGGAATCTGTGAGATATTTAGCCGCCTTTGTCAGACAGCTCTGATACCACAACAAACTACAAATCTCAGGATTTAATAGGATGGGGTCATGACAGTTAAAGTGGTGTCAAACTGCATTAATTCTGCAGTGTTGCAGCAGCCAAAGTCTCTCTCTCTCTGGGGTGCTAGAAATTTGAGTACTGCAGGAAAATATTATGGAGTGGCAGAGTTATAAATGGGGTTAGTGCTCCCATTCTCCCCTCTATAGCCCCCATTGCTAAATCCCAGAGTGATTTCTGCATCTTGAAATGGACGAGGGACAGAATTTCTCAGCAAAGTATTTCAGGTTGAACCAGATGTTTTATGAACTCTCTTTATTGTTGCTGAAAACTGAGAGTACATTGTGGGATGATGCTGGGAGATGTTTCACCTGTGAGCTTTGAAAGCTGAAGGGCAATAATCCTTGTGTTTTGTCAGTAGACATCAGGGAGAAAATACAGCTTTTGTTTCAGTGAATGCTGAATAAATAAACTAGTTTAGCACTGTAATAAATCCTAGGAAAGTGTTACCTGTGCAATCCTGTCAGAACTTTGCATTATAAGAGTACCTGAGTAAGTAAATAACCAGAGGTAGCATATCCTGATGATGCAGTAATATTGCATGAAAAGCCATTTTTAAAGAAATATTCTGTTCAGTATAATCATTAAATAGAAAACGAGAGGGGCCTTTGAATGTTCTGTGAGGTAATGAAGCTAAGAGAAAATGCTCAGGTTGCTATTGAAGGATGTGTTTTCTACATCTGTGTTTTTCTGCTTCAGGCAATTAAGATTTTTTGTGCTTTTAAATTTGGAAAAGCTATTGTTGTTTACCACAAAAGCTGAGCCTACTGATTTGGGCGGAAGAAAATATTCAACCTGAATAAATCAATTTTGCACTTAATTTCTGTAGGAATGTTTGTTTATAGTTTGCTTTTGCATCAGTGACCCTGTTCCAAAAAAGTTCTAATGCCTAATAAGAGTTGTAAGGAAAAATGTAAATATAAAACAAAAAAGACCCAGCTTACTTTTTTTAACACACTGTGTGACCAATAAAAATGTCCCATCTTTCCTTTGCCATCACACGTGTTCCTGTGCAAGGCTACAATTCACTAGAGTACTATTCAAACTATTGGTGTGTGGCTCAATGCTTATATGTTTATATGTTTATATGTTAATGTGAGATAAGAACTGCATAATCCTTCTGATACATACAGAGAGGAGAATTTTTATCTCACTGGCATCACATTGTACTATGGGCGCATCTTGGCAACATATGACCATCATCAGATAGGCTCAATGGTGGGGTGGTGGTATGCAACTCATCCTCACTGTTCATGGGTTCTGATCAGTTGAACTTCTTCTGCATAGGTGCCAAGTAATACTCTAAATAAATAGTTAAATAAAGGTGGAAATGTGGAGGTACCAAAACTTCTGGTGAGACTAATAGTGGCATCACATTTTGTACATGTGGTCAGATGCATGATTGTAAAATATGTATGCACCATGTGAGTTGCAAAGTGTGGATGTTGTTTAAATATTTATCTTGTCCCTTTAATTTAACAATAGTGGTGACCAGAATGACGTAGTTGCTTCTACATACATATGCAGACAACTCCCCTATAAAACCCTACATGACCAAGTCCAGGTTGTACACCTGGTGGGAACACAGGAGAATACCTTCTCCATAGCTGCTTCCAAGATCTGACACTGCCTTCCTGGAAAGGCTAGGCTGGCACTCTCTTTGTATCTTTCTACAAGCAGGTGAAGACCAGTTTACATCCTGCAGGTCTTTGAGAATTGAATTTCTGGGGCCTTTAATAATGCAACTGATTGTTGTTTGATTTTTAATGGCTTATGTTTTAATTGTTATTTTATTTTTTAATATAGTTTCATTCCTGTGAATGTTTAACTATGTTTTAACTGTTGAAAACTGCCTTGATTCTCGAACTGGTGAAAAGGTGGGATATAAATAGAAGAAGAATATATTTTTCAATCCTTGCACAAATTTAAAAGAAAGCTGGCATTGCACATCTTCATTGGGAGCTATGTTAAAATGAACAGTTCGTAAACTCACGGTAAGGACTGTTTT
>CM034703.1:14105386-14117788 GCA_020142125.1 Phrynosoma platyrhinos | reverse complement strand
AACTTATTTCTCCCCTCCCTTAACATGATAGTAGTCATGTGGGGAAGGAGCACCTAAGAAGGGCTACTGAGGCAGGGAGAAAGTATTCTATTTACTATTAATGATGCAGAGTAGAATTATTTTAAAAATTGTTTTTTGTTATCTTAAAGCAGGGGTAGGCAACCTAAGTCCCTGGGGCCGGATGCGGCCCCCCGAGGCCTTTGGACCAGCCCCAGGTCGGTCCTGCCACCCCCGCCGCTGCCGCTGCCGCCCACCATGAAGATATTGATTATTGTTGTTATTACTTGTTCTTGGGGGTTTCTTGGCAAAATCTCCACAGGGGTTTTGCCATGGCTTTTCTGGGGCTGAGAGAGTGTGCATGCATATATTTTTTATTTATTTATTATTTTTTTAAAAAAAAAATTTAATTTTTATTTATTTATTTATAAATACAATTGTCTGAGGGACAGCAACCCAGCCCCTGGCTCAAAAAGGTTGCCAACCCCTGTATTAAAGGCTGGCAGAAAGGGGCCATAAGACTCCTACTCGTTTTTGCTGCAACAGACGAACGAATACAGCTGCAGTTGTGGAAATAATAATGTATACTACTGAGACTGGTATTCCTTTGCTAGTGTTGTTGCAATATATTACAATGTGATTCACTTTTTCCCCTCCATGTTATCTTAAACATGGTGTTTATATGGAGGTGTTTTTGGCTTTTATTTTAGCTTTTTTCTATCAGTGCGGATTTATAGAAACAAGCACAAAATCAGTAGCAGAAACCAATAAAACAAACACTGTGTGGAATACAATGGAAAAGAAGCAGGACTATTATGTGTGTTGTAAAAGAGACATTCAGTGGGAATATTACAGAAAGGAGAGCATTATTCCTATCCGTTGATACAGCAACACAATTTTGATGAATTTGTGGATCACCTCACTTGCTGACATTTGATAATGCATTGCTTTTTATTACATGTATATTATTTAGTGCACCTCCAGTTAAAAGATCTTTGGAACTAATCTTGTGCTCCTTTATAGTCACTGGCTACTTTAAGGAAATGAATTTTGCAAAAGGATAAAATAGCAAACATAATTTTACATGCAATATCTATTATCACTGAAACAATATATACACAGAATTCTGCATTATGTTTCTTGAATAAACCAGACAAGACCTCCCTGCCCCACACACACACTTGATGTCCTTGTCTGAAGAGCCACATGTTTCCCACCACTGCTTTAAAGGAATGAATACTGCAATTCCTTGATTCTTTTTAGTGGCCACTAAATAGGCTCATGGCTTGAGAAAGCACCATTTCACGAGTTGGGCCTAAAGCTTATTCACACAGCTGCCATTCCTTGGGTTGTTAACTCAAAGTAGAGTTGAATCTGTTTTGTAATCAAGAGGAAGCAGGACCACAACCAGGCTCTTTCAAGGAAAAGGTATTTGCAGATATCATGAGATTCTTATGCACATCAGCACATCAGAGTCTCATGTCTTTGAATGACGAGGTTAAAATAGGTTTCTGGGGCATGGTGATACACTGTCTCCTTGTCTTGTCCTGATTAAAAAAAATCAAGGGATTAAATCTTAATAGCTGTGGAGTGCCTTGTAGACTGTGGAATCCAACTGTCTACTCAGTGTTGGAAAACTAGAACTAGAGGAGCCCCTATATGTTAATTTGGACCACGTTTCAGTGTCCCAAATCCTGTAAAACCAATTTGACAAAGGTAGAGCAGTATACATTCTTCTGGAACATGGCCTCACAGCCCAAAAAACCCACAAAAAACTATGGATTCTGGCCATGAAAGGCTTCAACTTCACGTAGAGCAGTAGGTTATCTAGCTTTTGCTTGAAGATCTGCAGAAAAGCAGAGTGCCCCATCCTCCAGGTAATTGGTTCCATTCTTAAATCCAGAAATTTCTCTCAATGTGCTACTGGAATCTACCGTTCTGAAACTTAATCCTATAGGGAACAAAGGTCAAGTCTTTCTCCTCTTCAGTGTTACAGACCTTCAGGTAGTATTATATCCCCCATCAGTCTTCCTGCACACTATGATAGTCTTCCAAGATCTCCAACTTATGTTTGTGATACATTATGTGATACGCTTGGACATTTGCTAAACATACTGCTAAGTAACTGCTGTATTTTGTCCCCAAGGCAGCCATAGTTCGATAGTAACAGCAGCATTTCAGGGAGTCTGTTTGTTACAGATGGTGGAAAGAATTGCTAGAGGGGATTGCATGATGAAAGATGTTCACACAAAATAAAATTGCTATTGTTATTTATTAGTATAGAAATGGCATGAGTGTGTACATGTAAGCGCAGAGTTCACCTCCTTTCTGAAATGATGCACCAAATGCCAGCTCATATGTATTTAACTTGGTGGTTATATAATGGATTTCTTGCTTTCGGCCTGAATGCTATAATGGATTTTATAATACAGCACACACCAGAAAGACATATTTCTTATGCTGTTGTCATGCATGCAGGCCAAGTCAAAATTACATGTTTTAAATGCCCAGGAACAAGTACATTTGTGAGTCTTTCTGTTCCTCATGTTGACATGTGTTTTGGGGAGCCAAAACTTAGAAGCAGAGTTTTTCATGAATAAAGATTCAGGTTCAGCTAATATCTTCAGCTTAAACAGTCTCAGATATCAGAAGTGCGGAAACTCCTCTACCTGAGCCCATGGAAAGATACCCCAGATCATTATGGAATGAGGAAAGTGCAGCCTACAAGTTCTGTGCAGCTTCCAGAGCAGTTTTTGCTGCCCCCAGAGGTCCACACATTGCATTTTAAAAGTTTGGGAAGTTAAAAGCCCAACTAAAATAGATAGTAATGCCACCACCACCAACAGCCTCTGGGAGGTTGCTGGTGGCCACTTCTGGGACCCCCCCCCCAATCTCAGTCCAGAATTCACAGCAACTTATTCTCCCTGGTCTTAAATCAGGAAATAATTATCTGCCATTTCTCCTCTGTGATCAGAGAATGAAGGTGGAGTATGTTGCACATGCAGTTTTAAGAATGCTTTAGCCAGCTAATTCCTGTGTGATAACAAAAACAAGTTCTCTAAATCCAGGAACTGCATTTGAAAGATCTTAATAGTGCTGCTTTGTTGTTAATACTTGATTGCCATCTCCCCTCACAACTTCTAATTACAATTTAAATTGTTTTGAGCATTAATCTATCCTTAGAAGAGTACTGAGCCTTCTCTACTAAGACAAATTGCTGTGATAGTTCCAGCAGGAACTCTCCAGTAAAGCACAAATGCAAACTTATCCTGTGCAGCAGGGCTGGGGAACTGGACTTCCCAGCATCCCTTGCCATTGGCTATGTTTTTGAAGGCTAGTGGGAAGTGCAGTCTAACAAAATCTGGAGGACCAGGTGTTTTCAGCCCTGCTATAAAGATTAACCTTGTGAACAGCCACCTTTAAAGTACTTTTCTCAGGACATTTAGACGTCTGGTATTAATACATTCATGCATGATATAAATTGTTGTATCTTTGCAGCTTTGATCCAAAGAGAGCAGTCCAGCAACTGAGAGCTTGTGGCGTGTTGGAGACCATCCGTATCAGTGCAGCTGGCTACCCCTCAAGGTATTGTACCTTGTCTCTTTCTTGTGGTATTAAAATTTTTGTGTTTTATTTTGTTTTGGTGAAATTATCAAACACAAAAGCGAAATACAGCCACTACTTCACATTGGAAAACATGAATCTCCATGTAATATTCGGAACGTTATGTTGATAGAGGAACAAAGACTTGAGAACATAAACACCATAAGTAATTAGGTGTTTAAATGTGCACAGTCAGTCAACATTAAGCATACAAAGCCTTTAATCGTTGGATTATTGACCTGCTCTGACAAAAAGGCCTGGAGTTCCTTAGGTTTAAGGATTCTCATTGAGTCCAGTAATGATGGACAAAGTTGCTTCAACACAAGACAGGGCTGGCTCTCCTGTTAGGCACAGTGAAATTGTTGGCTCAAGTGGCAGAGTGTCAAGATCAGAAAATTCACTGTTCCCACTACTATTAGGAAAGACTTTTGCTGCTTTATTTACTAAAATGGTGAAGGGTCTGGAAACCAAGCCCTATGAGGAATGACTTAGGGAGCTGGGGATGTTTAGCCTGGAGAAGAGAAGGCTGAGAGGTGATATGATAGCCGTGTTTAAATATTTGAAGGGATGTCATATTGAGGAGGGAAGAAGCTTGTTTTCTGCTGCTCCAGAAACTAGGACCCAAAACAATGGATATAAGCTCCAGGAAAAGAGGTTCCACCTCAACATTAGGGGGAACTTCCTGACAGTAAGGGCGGTTCGACAGTGGAACACACTCCCTTGGAGAGTAGAGGAGTCTCCTTCCTTGGAGGTCTTCAAACAGAGGCCAGATGGCCATCTGTCAGGGAAGCTTTGATTGGGAGTTTCTTCATGGCAGGGGGGTTGGACTGGATGGCCCTTGTTGTCTCTTCCAACTCTATGATTCTATGATTCTACTTTTTAAAATTTTATTTAATATAAAACAAATCAACATCATTCAAACAAAATCACATCTTTCTTATTCGGTTACAATCTTTCCTTAAGTCTTATTGTGACGACTGTTGCTGCTTTATGCACATCTTCAGAGCTAACTGTGTCCCAAATGCTTGGCTCCAAGGAGTCACTAGAGCTGGGCATTGTAGGTGGAGTGAGCTGGCAGGTGTCCATGTTGAGAAGGTGCAATAGAGGATGCCAGTGGGAGGTGGTGTTTTACCTCCCATCTGAAGCCAAGGCTGCCCTTGCACAAAGAAGTTGGATATGCACAGGAATTTATTCCCAGGTCTAAGTATGCACACTGGAATATACCCTGAATTCTCTACATTGCCCTCCATGACAGTCACTAAATGGTTCTTCAGCAAGTAAGACAATACAGAATGGCTGAGAACTACTCACTTGAGTCAAGCCCACTTTCTAACTATTCATGCATATATAACATTGATTGTTTCCAGCTCTCTTATTATTCATCAATGTATTTTTCCTTGGAGAGGAAAAAAAATGCATTTCAAGGAGAAATCCTGTCTGTCTGTATTTCTCTCTCTGCTACAATATAGTGTGACATTTCCTAAATATTTCTCCATATAGAAATTTACACTGTTTGAATATATTGGGTGTGAAGTTGATAGTATTTCAGTTAAGGGTTTAAGAGATACAAGATTTTTGGCTTTCTGCCACACAGGACATACTCTGAAATTCTTCAAACCTAATTGTCCCAAGCTGCCTTGCATTTAATATGTTTTGCAGGTATTGGCCTTCAGACCAAGCAAGGAACCTGTGTTTGGAATTTGCATCTTATTGTTTAGCTTGTATTAAAGAAATTGTTTCAGTCCTGTTGAAATTTGCACATCCCAGGTGTAAAATGAGGGATAAAGATGACAAGGGCAAATAATCTTTGGGAAAATGTATCTAGCTTTATTGCTTTATTGCTGCCAACATATCAGTCAGTTTTACCACTGGCACCAATGGGATTATAAATGTAAGGCTATTCTAATGGTGCATATCTCTGCTACCCTCTTTGTTGTTGTTGTTAATACACATTAGCAAGAAAAAAGGGACTGATGTAGAGAGTTCCCTGAGAGCCTCCAGAGAGACAAACAATCCTGCCAGTCCTCCCTGGTCTCCATGCTTCTCACAGTGTGCTCCCATTAGTGACATTTCATGCATTGCCAGATTGGCTTAGTGAGGACAGCTTTTTCCCATTACTTTTGAAAGGTACTCCTGGAAAAACTAGTTCAGCAGAGCCCAGAGTCAAAAGTTGGTATTGCTGGGCATCTTCTGAAAGACTCAAATGTTAATCTTTTTGGACTGCATCTCCCTGAATCTCCAAGCCAACATGGTCATTGACCATACTGACTGTAAATATATTCTGGGAGATTTAGGTGAAAAATGTCATTCTTAGAAGCTCTAGCATGTGTGGGCATAACACATGTCACATGAAGCTGCTGGACGCCACTATTTATTAATAAAAATATTTATGCCCTGTCCTATATCAAAAGATCTCAAGGGCGGAGGGGGGCTTACAAATAAAATAACAAGCTCCCCATACCCCAAAGCCTCACACTCCTTTCCCCCAAATTATTAGTGTGGTTTGGGGGCAATGTTTGCAGAATGCCTGCAAACATGTTAAAAACATGAAGAAGAAGAAAAACAAAACACCTGTCCACCATTACAGGCATTCCCCAGAACCCCACACTACCTCTGTTTTTTCTGCAGTCTCAAAATGGTGACAGGAAATGACACAACATCAGATAATGATGCTGATAATAATAATAATAATAATAATAATAATAATAATAATAATAATAATAATAATAATAATAATAATAATAATAATAATAATAATAATAATAATAATAATAATAATAATAATAATTTATATCCCGCCCCTCTGCCAGGCAATCGGGGCGGCATACAACATTTCAAAATCAATTCAAATCCCATCCCTCCTTCCCACACCCACCCATCCCCAAAAACAAAAAAAACCTAAACAGATTAAATAACAATAATTAAACAATAAACAATAACCAATTAAACAATAATTTTAAACCCGCCGGCATTCTCCCCATTTCTGCGCCATCCACAGCTTCTCCCGGCCACCCCAGGTGATGGCAAGAGGCAAGAGAGTCCTTCAGGGGCCTGAGTCCTCCAAGAGCGCCGGAGCGCCGCCGGCACCGCGTATAGGCAGTATTTCTTTTCCAAATTTCTGGTGTAATCCTCACCTCCATCAAATGCCAGTCGCCCGGCTCCTGAGTCCTCCGGAGTCCTCCTTCCACGGCCGCCCGCTATTGCCGGTGGTCGGGGCTTGGGAAGCTTTGAAGGCTCAGCTCCCTTGGGGCCAGGTGTTCCAAAGCAGGAGGGGGCAGGGGAAGATCCTGTTGTCATTTTGAGAAAGACTACCAGAGAAAACAGAAGTATTTGGGCTTGCTGTGGGGGTAGGGAGATAGCCCTCAGCAGGGGTCTTGAAGGGAATCTGGCCTTTGTACCCCATGCAGTTGCCCACCCCAACTCTAGTAGCTAGAACTGAATCCATATTTGTTGTTCACTCTTGGATCCAAATCCTCCTGACCTAGCTTTTTATCCTCTTGTCAGTTACTCCTTGTTTACCTACTCTCCCACAAACAAGTAAGTATAGGTCGAGTATCCCTTATCCAAAATGCTTGGGACCAGAAGTGTTTTGGATTTCTGTTTTGTTTCTTTTTTTCCAGATTTTGGAATATTTGCATATACATAATGAGGTATGTTAGAGAAGGAACCAAAGTCTAAACATGACATTAATTTATGTTTCATTTGCACCTTATACACATAGTCTGATGGTCATTTTATAAATAATGTTTCTAAATAATGTTGTGCCTGAAATAAAGTTTGTATGCATCAAACCATCAGAAAGCAAAGGTGTTGCTGTATGTTATAGTTAGTCAATATATGTGGTAGTTGTAAATATTATTTAATACATTTTCTTTCTTTTATATGTCTATTTTTTCATATTCTTACTAATGCTTGTATATATTTTAAAATTAAACCAATAAAAAATTATATATATAAAAAAGAAAAAGAAAGCAAAGGTGTCACTAACTTAGCCACCTATGTGGACAATTTTGGATTTTGGAGTAGTCTGTATTTTGGAATTCCAAATAAGAGATATTCAACCTGAAATGCTAGGTAAGGAGACAGAGCACTCCACTAGTCTTGTGCAGCCTTCTGCACAATTGTGTAGATTGAGTCCAAAGAGAGTATGTTGAGGAGGAATGGCTTAGACCAGTGGTCCCCAACCCCCGGTCCGCGGCCCGGTACCGGTCCGCAGAACAAATGGTACCGGGCCACGGACCAGGGGTTGGGGACCACTGATCTGTTTTGATTTAATAATCAACGCGACGCTGCAACCCCTCCCCCCCGTGGGCCGTGGAAAAATTATCAAATGTTGACCGGTCCACGGCAATAAAAAGGTTGGGGACCACTGGCTTAGACTGTGGCTCATCTTGTGCAAGGGCTTCCCAGAGCCTAGAACTACCTCTGGTCTAAAGATGGATGAAGGTGCCATTGCTCCTTGTTGGCTTTAGAAATGTTACCTACTTCCTTAATGCTTGAACATACTTTTTTAGTATTACGATTCCCAGAATCCCCAAACACTGGTCATGCTTCCTGGGAAATTGTAAGAGCATGGTCCAAAAAGAAATAACCCTATCAAGTTCTGCAGACCCTTAGAAAGGCAATGGGGGGGGAGGGGGGGAGAGGTATAAATTCCTGTAAGACAAATAAACTAATAAACTAATCCTAGTGCAAAAGAAGACTAGGATTGGGAAAGGCAGCTATAAAAGTACTGGACAAGATCATAAAATATAAAGACTCTGAACACTAAAGTGAGAATTGTCCAAGCCATTGTATTCCCCATCACTATATATGGATGTGAGAGCAAGACAGTAAAAAAAGCAGACAGGAAGAAAATACATTCATTTGAGATGTGGTACTGGGGAAAAGTACTGAGAATACCATAGATGGTCAAGAAGACAAACAAATGGGTTTTAGAGCAGATGGAGCCTGAACTCTGAAAGCCAAGATGACTAAATTAAGACTGTGTCATACTTTGGCCACATCATGGGGGAAAATGAATTATTAGAAAAGTTAATGATGCTAGAGAAGGTGGAAGGCAGTAGAAAGAGAAGAAGACCACATGCCAGATTGTTAGAATATCTAGGGCTGAGCTACAGGACCTGAGCAAAGAAGTTGAGGACAGGGGTCTTGGAGATGTCTCATCCACAGGGGCACCATGAGTCAAAGTCGACTCAAGAGCATAGTTTTTTGTGTTTTTTTTCGGGCTGTGTGAAACATCAGAAAGAAACTCTTCTAAAACATGGCCACACAGCCCGAAAAATCCACAAAAAACTATGGATGACGGCCATGAAAGCCTACGATTTCACAGACTCAAGAGCAGTTAACAACCAAGTGCAAATCATCCCTGAACTTTCACTATAGAAGACAAAATGTATAAATCAGGGGTCGGCAACCTCCGGCCCGGGGGCTGGATCTGGCCCCCCAAGGCCTTTGGACCGGTCCCAGTGCTGCCGCCCCCACCACGCATGTCGCGGCCACCATTTTGTTTTCCAAAATGGCGGCCATGACTCGCTCACGCATGTAAGTACACCGGAAGTACTGTGCATGCGTGAGCGTGCATGTGCATGCACAGTACTTCCGGTGTACTGCGCATGTGTGTGCACACGCGCCATTTTCCCCTCACCCCACCCTCGGCCCACGGAAGACTTGGGGACACCCGGACCGGCCCGAGGTAGAGAAAGTTTGCCAACCCCTGGTATAAATCAATGGCTCCCAAACACTGGTCCTCCAGATGTTTTGGACTTCCACTCCCAGAAGCCCTAACCAGCTTGACCAACAGTCAGGAATTCTGGGAGCTAAAGTCCAAAACACCTGGAAGGCCATAGTTTGGGAACCACTGGTCAAAATTATGGTGTAATGATTTCACTGAGGCTATTGTACTTTCAACATATCATGAGAGCGTTTGACTTATTAGAAAATGTGATAATGCTGAGATGATTTGAAGATTGCAGGAAAGGGGGAAGACCACTTTACAGGTGAAGTGAAGTGGTTAAGTTTGCAAGACTTGAGCAGGGCTCTAAATAAGAGGATCTCTTGGAGGTCTGTCATTCTGCATGTTGGAGCTGTTTTAGCAGAACATAACAATTGTGGAAGCCTAATGGGATCAAACAGAAAAGGTTGATGAGCAGCTGAGATGGCACTAAATTATCACCTTTTTAAAAATAAGTAAAAATCCACTGCGAAGGGAATGAGTGAGAGAAGCGCATTGTAGTAGTGTGGGTCAAATTCAAGTTCAGAGTTGTTAAACTACCATTCACAGAGCTGTTCTGTTCACTTGCAGATCATAGTTGATTCAGAGTTCTTCCATAATCAACTTCACACCAAAGAATAAAGAGAACTATCTTGCAAAGAGGACCACCAAGGGCAGCAAAAGCCTCTGAGGCATCCTCCAAGCTTAGAAAAGTTACTTTTTGGTGGTTAGAACTCCTAGTATGGCTGGGATATTCTGGGAGCAATAATTCAGAAAAGGAACTTTTCCAAGTCCTTGTCATCTTTCCCCAACCTGACAACATCCCAGATGTACTGTACTACAAGTACCACCATCCCACAAATGCTGGCTGGGGATAGTGGGGGGTGCAGTCCTGGGGGAGTGCCAGACTAAGGAAAGCCGTGTTAGGGTACAGAGGAGTAACTGTATAATACAAGGACTGGAGGCATCAGGGAAAAATGCTTGATTGGTATATGGTCTTGTATGCTTTGTATGTCTTAGCCACTGAAAGTGGCCTTTAAATAAATCCCACAAAAGTAACTAGCTGATTCATTAGCCTACTAGTTCTCTCATAAGAAAGGCTGGTAAAGGAAGGATTCCTTTGAAGAAAAAGTTGGGACATAAAAGGCTTTTCAGGCTTGCTTTCTATGCTGGGCATAGATTGCTTTACTTGAATCTGCATTTCATAAGGAATTCCTGCCCCATCACTGGGTTAGCAGAATGGAAGGCTGTTAATCATGCTTTGGTCTGTGCAGATAAGCCATTGCGATAAAGTTCAACAGACCTTACTAGGAAATTATATTTCCCCCCCCCCCCATAATGTAGGGTTTTATTATTATTTTTCATAGCCTTGCCGTTACTATCTAAAACCTTCCTAAAGCAATGAAAAAACAGTATGTAAAATTTATGATAGTCTGTCAAAAATATCCAGAAAAAAATTACACCACTTTAAATTTTATTCTGTTTATCTGATTTATATCCTGACCTTCCTTGAAAAATGACCAGAGAGGGACTATAAGGGGGGAAAATCTAGTTTGATCACCAGAGTAGTCTTAACACAGGCAAGTTCTCTGCCAGTTTCCTTTTGTGCAGGATTTACCTGTAACTCTGTTTATCACCAGAACCCATGAAAGGCCTTCTCAGTGGCTGTGCAACTCTTGCCAAGTGAGACTAGGATGCCCTTCCCTGTTCAGTCTCCACCAGTAGCCACAGAAGCTTTTATTCCATGGGCAGCCTATTTTTGGCAACTGACTGAGTGCTTTTAATAGTTTGTTGCTGGATGTTCCTGCATAGCAGGGGGTTGGACTGGATGGCCCTTGTGGTCTCTTCCAACTCTAAGATTCTATGCTTTGTTGTTGTTGTTTTAAAAATAATGGCCAGCATCCACCAGGACAGAATTCAAAGATACAGCCATGTTAGTCTGTAGAGTCAGTATGTAGAGAGATCTTGTAGCATCTTTGAGACTAACTGAAAGAAAGAAGTTGGAAGCATGAGTTTTCCTAAACTTAAGTCCACTTCCTCAGGTGCATTTGGGGATGCATTTGAAAGCTCATGCTGCCAATTTCTTTCTTTCAGTAATCTCAAAGATGCTACGGATCTCCCTACATACTGATTCGCTAGGACAGTTAGGGTAGGCAACCTTTCCCCTTTAAGGGCCGAGGGACTTCAGCTCCCAGAATCCCAGGAGCTATTGGCCAACATGGGACTATTGGCCAACATGGCTGAGGCTTCTGGGAGCTGACATCCCTCGGCCCTTAAAGGGGAAAGGTTGCCTACCCCTGATTAGAACAATGATTCCTAAACTCTGGCCTTTCAGGTGTTTTGGGCTTCCAGCTGAGCCATCTTGGGTGAGTAATGTCACAGTCCAAAACACCTGGAAGGCCAGAATTTGGGAATCACTGGTATCCCTTATATAAAATGGCAAAATCTAGATTTGCTTTTTAGAATTTTTAAAAAATATTTTCAAACCATAGATTGTTGAGTCTGTCTGTGGGTGCAGATTCTATGGATACAGAAAGCCGACTATACTTAGCTACATAACTGTGGCGGTTACATAGCTATGTAGGTGATACAGAATCATGGTCAATGCTTTTACCTATTTTTATCTTCACCTGCTTTTTAAGCTTTTCGCAGGCTGTCTTGAGTCCCAGTTCTGAGAGAAAGGTGAGATATAAGTCAAACAAATAATAAATGAGATAGTGACGAAGGCTCCCTCCTAAACTGCACCATCTCAGTAGTGAGGCTGCCTTCTTGAAGGCTCCACTGTGAAAGAAAAGCCTCTTTTCAGATAGAAAAGTGTATTCCACAGATAGATCCAAATTATTTCCCGTTTGTCTCAGCAGCAGGTATGATAACTCAGTGGCTCATGACTTTTGCTTCTTCTCTCTAGAATCCTTTGCATTTGGCTACCATTGCTTTCATTGGGTTTATTTATACTCCACCTTACTGTCAAAAAAAGGCACACCTAAAAATAATAACATACAGATTAATAAATAATTTACTGATTAAAACATAACCTGAATGCCTTTCCGGACTAGTTATCTTCCTTAGACGAGTGTTCCCCCCTCGGA
>CM034703.1:14072504-14095223 GCA_020142125.1 Phrynosoma platyrhinos | reverse complement strand
GTCCTGAAGTATTGGAAAAGGAAATTAGAGACACAAAAGGAGTAAAAGCAGGTTGCGATGTGTTCAAATAGATAAAAGTAACCAAAATAGAAATTAAACTAAGGAATGATGGAAAGAAAACCAAAAGAGAAGAATCATGGGCGAAAAGAGACGAAATATCCACACAAAAGTGGAAAACAATGAAAGGTAGTCTACATAGCCACTTTTGTAAGAGAGATTTGCAATGTAAGAGGTAGAAGATCATTCTTTGTACTATTTGTGTTAGCTTTGATGAGATATATAGTAACAGAATATAATGTAAAAATGAAATGTATAATTCTTATTGTAAATGCTATATTTTAAAATAAAAAATAAAGTTTTAAAAAAAGAAATACCAGAATTAAAATACAGTAACAGGTTGCTCTAGGGCCTGTACTACAGAGATCTATAACAGCAATTAATACATGAAAAGAATTAGTAAAAATATTTACTAAAATGCAGACCTTGGATGAATATAGACAGTCATAGACTATATCTTAATATTGGTATTTTTTAGGTTTTTTGGTACTATTAAAATTGGTCTATTTATCAGTGGCCAGTTTACTTGATGTATCCCAGCTTTTTATGATTTGACTATTTTGTTGTTTGGATCTATTTCCTTTGTTTCCTGATTATTTGATGATTGTATCATCTGTTTGCAATGGTAGAAGTGAAAATTTCTTACTCCAAAACACTGCAGCAGTTAGGAAAATCCTAGCAGCATTTCCTACTGGCCATCTATAAACATATCCAAACAAAACTAGGGGTGCATCTACACTGTAGAAATAATGCAGATTGACTCCACATTGAGTGCTGTAGTTTCATACTATGGAATCTTGGGATTTTCAGTTGTAAAAGGTCTTTAGTCTTCTCTGCCAAAGAGTGCTGGTGCCTCACAGAACTACAAATCCCAGGATTCTGTGGGATGGAGCCGTGGCAGTTAAAGTGGTGTCAAACTGAAATATTTCTACAGTGTAGATGCTCCCTAGGGCTTTAGCAAAATCTTTCTTCATAGCCCTTTCCACAATCCTCTTCAAAGGTTGCAAAGTGAGATGGCTGTTTCTGTGCAGAAGGACAATTGAAAGGCTGAAAGTTAACGTTGTCCTCCTGAGCTTTTCCATGCTACCGCCAATATGTTTAAATGCACAGAATGTCCCAGAAAAAGTTGTGATAACAGTATCTTACCATGGGGGCACTGTGCGGAGAACATGGTAGCCATCATTAACTATAATTGTATCTCAGGACTGATACATTTAATACCTTTTCAGGAAATGATATGAAGATTTATCATTGTCCTCCTATCTGCTTGTTAAGCTACTTCTATTTTAATTAATCTGTTATAAAAAATGTTTCTCTGTCTTTCTGGAGTAACTTTGAGGCCTATTATTTTGAGAGTTATGTGACTGAAGGTGTGCAAATGCCTGTTTTGCTCATTTTGGTACTTCTGTCCTTCCTGTATAATAGACTTTTCTTCTGTCATATGAGTCCTGCCTTCATAGGAAATGGGATTAGCCGCCTACACTTTCATAAGTTGATTTCTTTAAAAAAAAATACTGAAAGTAAAAAAGAGATCATAAAATGTGTGCTTTTTATAAACATTTACTGTATTGTGGAGATGTGGTAATGAACTGGTTGTAAATTTTCCAAGTAAAGTTTTCTCAGCTCCGATGGTGCACAAGGATACCAATCGCATCCCAAATTAAGCACCATGTTGGAATTGCTTGGAGTTGTGTTCCTCAGTGTTGCCAAACCAGTGCACATTGCTTTAAATGTCAAATCAATTTGCTGCCGTTGTGCTAGAATTTCTCGTAACCTGTAGTTATGCAGTGCTACATTTCCTCTTGGTGCTTTGGGACTGGAACAGCTAACCTTCACAATGATGTCTTTTGAGTTTTAAAATTTAAGACCAGAACATGAAAACCAAAGAAAAATGATATATATAGATGTGTTTGCTACTTTTTTTAATATGTCCTGAAAGAGCATTAAAGAACTTTTCAGATATTGCAGCCAAGTACTTTAAAAAAATAACTTCCAGTAGCGCTAGTTAATTTGTTCCTGGACAAGACTTCTGTCCCATGTACACAGGTTAAAAGGGTGCCCAGTAGCCAATTTCTACATGCCACTGATGTTTTCCTGGGACCTTGCACCAGTGAGTATTGCAGTAAACACAACAGGTGGGAGATTAGATGGAGAATCAGATGTGTAGGGAAAGATAATTGCTGTTTTAGGGATTAAATCTGAACTGTGAGCCAGGAATCTCATGGGTCAAATATCATAGGATCATCATGTTAGAAGGGACTGCAGGGGCCATGTAATTCAATCCCCTGCCATGCCAGGATACATTACTAAATCACTCCTGGAAATGGCCATTCAACCAGTGTTTAAAGACTTTCCAAGAAGAAGAATCTGTCAACCCTTCAGTCAGTCTATTCCACTGTCAAGTCAGGTCTTTCCTACTGTTTAGGTGGAATCTCATTTCTTGTAATTTGATACCATTGGTTCATGTCCTGATTTCTGGAGAAGCAGAAAAACAAGTTCACTCCATCTGCAATGGCAGAGAACTCACCAGATGACATGAGCAATCCACTGCAATGCCAAATAAGATAAGAGGTTCAGGGACTTATAATCACTTTCTTCAGATCCTATAATCAGTAGCAGATTCTCACAGTTGGCAGCCAGACAGGCCATCCACCCTCAGACAGTTCTCCTCCTGCAAAATGGGGAAAACTAGTGTGAGAACTGTAAAATATCTTGTTGTTTCAATTTTTTAAAATAAATCATTAATTTATAAAGGATTGTGACAAAGCCCTATTTGGAAATATGTTTTTATATAACTGTATTTTATGTGTTCACATTCTTGATTTTAATTGGGATTACTCTTCTTGCTCTATAGTGTGAATCAGACTCAGAGGCTGATTCACGCTACAGAATTAATTTTCTACTTTAATTGTCATAACAACATCCCATGGAATCCTGGGATTTGCAGTTTAAGAAAGGGCATTTAGAATTCTTATCCATAGCACTCCATTGCCTCACCAAACTAGAAACTCCAGTATTCCATAGGAAGGAACCAAGACAATTAAAGTGGAATAACAGCACTATAATTCTGTGAATGGGCCACTGGTAGTTAATGCGAACAAAAGCTGAACCAAAATAGGTCCAGAAAAGAATAAGAGGAAGCTAACCCCATTATCAGGAGAATTAGGAAAGGGTAGTTTACCAAATAAACAGCAGGCCAATGATGAATGGACATGCTCAACAGCTAACAAATGTTCAATGTTGATTGGAAAAGAGGAACAAAAACAATGGAGTGAAATATCCTGGAGGATATTCCAGACTAACACGGCTATGTGTCTGGAGGATATTTCACTAGTTAGAATTCTGATCAGGAGCACTTGTTAGGGTCTAATGTTACATCGCAACATTTCTGTTTAGTTTTCAGATCCCATTTATAGTTCCTAAGCCTTGTCCTCATTGCTCTTTTACAGGCTGGCTGATCGGCTAAGGAAAACGAGAGCAGCTATTGTTTTCCAGAAGCAATATCGAATGTTGAGGATCCGCCGTGCATACCAAACAATCCGTAAAGCTGCCATCACTATCCAAGCCTTCACCCGAGGAATGTTTGTGAGAAGGACCTATCAAAAGGTGTGCTTACTGTTTTGAAAATAGTCATGCCTTAAAAAGACAGAGATCACACAGTTTTTTGTGCCAGCCTCTTGACATTTTACTTTGTCTTTTTTGCTTTGTCTTTTGTTGAAAAGAGAGCACAAGTAGCTACAAAACTGCACTGGAGATTAGGGAGAATAGAGTGTTTGCATTGGAACTAACGAAACCTCTAGGGCATGTGTTTTCCTCAACTCAGACTGACCCACACCAAAAACCTGCAGGATTTCCAAAGAAGACCATAGAATCATGGAATCATAGAATCATAGAATCATAGAGTTGAAAGAGACCACAAGGGCCATCCAGTCCAACCCCCTGCCATGCAGGAACTCCCAATCAAAGCATCCCTGACAGATGGCCATCCAGCCTCTGCTTAAAGACCTCCAAGGAAGGAGACTCCACTACTCTCCGAGGGAGTGTGTTCCACTGTCGAACCGCCCTTACTGTCAGAAGATCATATGCATGGCTTGAAGGGCATCAAAGGTGCCATTAGACCAGCAACAAAGCCTTCAAAACAATAGATCTGATCTTATCATTTCCTCTCTGCTGCTGCAATCCCATTGACTTCAGTGTTGTATAACAGATCACTTACGCACAGGATTGTAGCTTTGCCTTTCCTGAAGGCCAGTATCATCTATGAGCTTGCATCTGAACAACCGAACTTTAAATTTATTAAGGCCTCAGTAGTTTCTCCAAAGCCATACAGTGTGTGAAAAGGCCCCAAGATATGTCTTGTCCAAATCCTGTTATCCAAGAGGTTTTAGTGTCTTTCTCACCTGTGGGGGTAGAATTCAGAGACATAGCCATGTTATCAGTAAACAAAGGGATTTTGTAGTACCTTTGAGATTAACTGTAGTATAAGCTTTCATAGACTTGGTCTACTTTTCTCAGATTCATGGAGTGTTGGCCCAGGAAAGACCTCACTCCATGCATCAGAGGAAGTAGACCAAGTCTACAAAAGCTTATGCTACAACTTATTTGGCATAATTAGTATCAAAGGGGCTACAAGATCCCTTTGCATACCTTCTCCCCTGTGCCTTTTGTGTATTCAGTTATTTCCTATATATTCTAAAAGAAACAGAGTACATAATAAAATTTCATGTGAGGAAATCTACAGAGATACACCTTTTTGCTGGAGCACTGTAGTGCAGATGCTTTTTAAAACAGCCTTCCCTTAGGGTTAATCTTACCAGCTTGTTCGGAACACCATAAGAAAATGGCAAGAGCCATACTGAGCCATACTGAGACCAAAGATCTGTCTAGACCAGCAATTCTGTTCCATAGTGGCTGATCAGTTACCTGTGGCAGGGATGCTTAACCTGCGGTCCATGGACCCCCTGGGGTCCACGAAGGCTTGAAGGTTGTTCGGACCAAACATCTTCTGGCATTGAAGTGGCCACATGACAAGAACCAAATCAGACAGGCTGGCTAGCTGGGCCTGAGCATTGCTTTCAATCTGTTCCAGCCACAAACTGGTTAGAAGAAGCCAGATAAAAGTCTTCTCTCCTTCTTTGGCACCTGCTGAGGGAAGGTTTAACAGATTATGTAATTTATAATGGTTCAGTATTGGGGTTTTCTTATTCTTATTAATTTGGCTTTTAAATCTTGAGTTAAGTCTTGAGGATCTGCACCCACAAAATATATTTAAAAGGGGGGCCCTAGTAAAGAAAAAGTTAAGAACCACTGGCCTATGGAAAACACACCAGCAGATGATGACTGCAGCTACATCCTACACTTCATGCTCCCTAGTAGTAGCTGATACACAGAGACACACAAAGTCTTAATTCCTAAAAGTTGGGTATATTCAGTCAACCTCTCTTTATTTCATTCAAAAACATGATTACACTTTTAAATTGTTATTATCATTCTCCAAAATGTGATATATTGTGAAATAATAATACAACACAGGATTCAACCAGATTTCCAACTTCTAAAGATTTTGGCCATCTCCCTCCCTCCCTCCCTCTCTTTCTCTCTCTCTCTCTCTTGCTGGGTCACTCCTTCCTTCACCCCATATTTTGTTCTTTTTTCCCTAAGATGGATGCTTGGGCATTTTCAGATTCCAAAGGCATTCAAGACATTTGAGTGTTGAAGCTGTCCAGGCAGAAGCAATTGTCCTGCGGCCGCTCAGAAGGCTAGCTTAATGAAGCTGTTCACACTGAGAGGTGCCCCAAGGCGAAGTGGAAATCTGGAAATGTCATCTAGTATCAGCCTCTTAGCTGAAAAGCTTACCTGATGGAACAGTGTTTATCTGAGTCATACTTGGAAGCATATCTATCGGTCTTACAGCTGGTATTCATGATCTCTCTAACTGCAGTGGCCAGCCTTCCTTTCATGGTGGCTGCTCTCTGCTTGTGACAAATGAGGCATCATTAGACCCATTTGCAAGAGCAGAATCTGTAACATTATGTCATCAATTCACTTTTCTTCTTCCTTTTCTTTGCCATGGAAATTGGCAGGTTCTGCTCAGGTCAGACAAGTCAGAAGGTCCAAAGTGCAGCTATAAGGGTGGGGATGGGGACGTTGTTCCTCAAATTAATTTTTCCTTCAGTGTCCAAATTTCTGGCATTGCCTTGCCTTGGAACTTTATTGGGGCTGCATCTGCACTGAAGCAATAATCCAGGTTGACACCACTTTAACAGCCATGGCTCAATGCTATGGACTTCTGGGGATGATAATTTGTTGTGGCACCAGAGCTCTCTGACAGTGAAGGCTAAATGTCTCACAAAACTACAGTTCCCAGAACTCCATAGCATTGAGCCATGGCAGTTAAAGTGGTGTCAGACTAGATTATTTCTGCAGTGCGGATGCAGCCTTAGAAATACAGTTTAGGCATCCAAAGGAAAGGGGAAGGCAAAGCTAGCAATGGAATGCAGAATAGCATATATGCTAGGTGTGAACAATTTTCAGTCTCTCTCTTTCTCTTTGCAATGCTAGAAATTTGGGATCTGAAGAAAAATTTCATTCAGGAGGACAGAGTTCTTTTTGGGGAACCAAGATCCTCATTTTGGATTCCCCTGTAGTTATATTTCATCTTCTTAGTAAGGTTTAACAGAAATTGTTTAACTTGGAAAGTTTAACTTGGAAAGAACAATCTAGGTTTGAAAATCAGAAGTAGAATTCCAACAACTACCATTTGTTGTGGTGTTGGGGGGTTGTTTGGTGTTGTTTTGTTTTGTGGCATTTTTGGCAGTCCCATAACGGATTCCCATCAGCCACTGCATCCATTGCAGCTGTCTACCCCTGAACTCTCCATTTTAGGCCAGCATTCCAACCAGACTGCCATTTATCTGAGGTTCTTGCAGAATTAAGTGTATGCCTTAGTGTCCTGATGAAAGAGCTGTTAAATACTCAATGAACTGCTGTTCATATCAAAAAGATAGGCAGCAGTAATAATGTCGGTAGTGCTATGTTATATCACTATACAAGGATCCTTGGTTAACAAAGCCTCTGACAAAGAAGCTACTTTTTAGAAAGTCTTTTTATTCCTGCTCACTTTTCCTCCCTGTCCTCTGTCAAACTGGAAGGGTTTCTTTTAGCAGCATCAGGATTGGAAGGATGTTGAAGGAAAGCTAGAGAAATAATGACTTTTGATGTTGGATTACAGCAGTGTGTCTTCAGTAAACTATGTAATAAAACTTGAGCTGGGAAAGAATGAGATTCTACAGTAGCTGTGTAGCTGTGTGTACCTGTTTATAAAAGGCAAAGTAAACAACAGTTGCTTTCAAAATCACTTTCTGAGCATTCATGAACAGCAAAACAGAGAGAAAGGGGTAAAGCAAATAAGCCTGACTCACCTGCTATACTCAGCATAATTGAAATCATAAGAAATGTGGAGACTGGTGAAAGAAATAAAAAAAAATCCCTAGACACATTTTGGAAGAAATTTTCAAGAAGCCTTTAGAAGGTTCAAAATATTTTTGTTTACTTATGCAAGGCTTACCTGACCTTGTTGTCCCATTTCATATGAGCATATTGTAGTTTAGTATTAAAGGTTTGCTGGAACATGCTGAACCATGGTTCTTTTTTTGTGTTGCAGGGACCTATCCCAATTCTTTCCATGTGATTTCTAGTAACAAATTTTCTATTAAAGAAGTCATACTCCGGAGCCACATCTACATTGTTAACTGAGGCATACATGCATTGCTTGAGGCTCTCCTCTTCATTTCCTACCTTCTCTTGAGAGTCGTTTTATCCCTTTGTCTTGTAGATGCTAATGGAGCACAAAGCCACCATCATCCAGAAGCATGCCAGGGCTTGGCTGGCTCGGAAGCATTTTGTCCAATTCCGAAGTGCTGCTGTGGTCATCCAATGCTACTTCAGGCGCATGAAGGCCAAGCAAGAGCTGAAAGCCCTGAAAATAGAGGCGCGATCAGCAGAGCACTTGAAGAGACTCAACATCGGTATGGAGAACAAGGTTGTTCAACTGCAGAGGAAGATAGATGAGCAGGTAAATCCTCTGCATCCTCTTGTGTTCTATAGAGCCAGACTTCTCAGCTGCTCTGGGTTTTAATTCTCCCTGGCCCCTCTAGCACAAAAATCAATTTCTACAACAACTTTAGAAAGACTGTTTTCAGTTCTCATGAGTATGGAACACATTTGGAAATGCATGATCTGACCATAGTGATTTCTTGTATCCCAGCCACTATTTATAGTCTGGTCTTTAAAATCATGTAGTTCTTTCTTCCCAGGCTCAGTATTTGCAGTAACCTTTCAGGTCTCCCTAGAGCAGGGTTAGGCAACCTTTTTGAGCCGGGGGCTGGGTTGCTGTCCCTCAGACAATTGGGGGACCGAAGCACCAAAAATTAATTAATTAATTAATTAAAAATTAAAAAATATTTTAAAATATGCATGCAGCCCCAGAAAAGCCATGGCAAAACTCCTGTGGAGATTGTGCCAAGAAAACCCCAAGAACAAGTAATAACAACAATAATGAATATCATCATGGCAGGCGGTGGTGGCAGCGGCAGGACCGGCCTGGGGCTGATCCAAAGGCCTCGGGGGGGCCACATCCAGCCCCCAGGCCTTAGGTTGCCTACCCCTGCCCTAGAGGCTTTGTCAAATATGACCAGTAGATAGCAATTAAACCAGGAGCTCACCACATGTAATTGACTACAATTCTCATCATTGGTGACCATTGACTCTTCTGACATGGTTTGATGGCTGTTTCAGTCCAGCAACACTTGGAAGGCTGCATGCTCCTCATTCCTGATTGAGACAGTGAACTGGGCTTTGGTATCTGACTTATTTCTATAACTTAATTTATTTCAACATTTATATCACACTTTCTTTGTTAAAAGTTGCCAAAAGCAGGTTAGAGTAAAAACAGTGTGAAGATATATAAGTCCACAGAAATTCTCAAGGTAAGGAGCCAACATGGCTTGAGCATTGGACTACAACTCTGGAGACCAGGGTTGGAATCCCTGCTTGGCCATGGAAACCCACTGGGTGACCCTGGCCAAGCGACATACACTCAGCTTCAGAGGAGGCAAAGGCAATCCCCTCTGAACAAATCCCTGAACAAATTCAAACCCTGATCTATCAGAATCCTAGCCCAACACTCAAACCACTACACCATACTAGCTCTCTATTGAAAACCCCCTGTCTCCATTTGCTACTGATGACAGAGACATCTGGATTTGATAGTGATCTCAAGGAATGGACAATTTGATGTGGGAGAAAGTGGCCATTGTGCATACGCTTGAATTTATCACCAGTCTCAAGATTCAGTATACCTATTGGGAAGTGGACAGACATAAAAATAAAAATTACTGCTTTGAGCTTCCCAGGAATAATTTGGCTCTGAGGTTGAAAAGGAAAAGAAAGCTTGGATAAATTGGGATGAAAACTGTTTGCTGAAGTATACACCCATAATTAGTTCAGTGGTTAACCCACTTAGTGGTTCTCTGCAGTTTGGCCATTAAATTGCGATGTCTAATACCTTTCCTGTTATTACCAAATTCATTGCCATCTCACCAAAAAGCAGGTCTGCATGTCCAAGATATTTATTAACAAAGAAAGAGATGGAATTTTGCAAATGCTAGGGCTTTTTCTAACATTTTAATTACACCCAAGCAAGTGTGCTTGTATTCACTTGCACTCTCTTCAGACACACTGTTTGTTGCTTATCCTTGTTTGCCTCCAGATGCAGAATGGTTAGTTCCTGTAGTAGCCTGCTACTCAAAAAAGCTCAGTCTTTCCCCCATTTTCTGCAACTGCGCATAAAATGTGTAGTGTCACTGCTCTCTCTTGTTTGTGTATATCTGCCATGATTAACTATTTGTATGCTGTAAAATAAACTGTTGCTTTCTTCAGGGCATAACTATCTGTAGCTACTGTCAAATACTATAGCTATTGTAGCTATTGTCAAATACCTGTTTACATAGCAAGGTCTTTGCTTGTAGGTTAATGGAGATAAGAGAGGTGGCCAGGAATTCCAAGGTCTGGTAGTAGCCCCTGAGAAGGCTGTAATAAATAATAATAATAATAATTTATTTATATCCCGCCCCTTTGAGATCAATTGGTGCGGCTAACAACAATAAAAATACAATAATAAAATACAACAAAATCTAATTCCCTCCCCCCCCTTAAAAATTAATTAAACCAATTACAAGTTAAAAATCAGCAATTAAAACACCTCAATAAATATACACAGGCTGTGTCCTGTGTCCCCACTAGATGAGCCTGTGATGGTAACAGGACCTAGAGAAAGCCCTCCCTGAAGAATCTTAAAACTTGTATAGGTTCATTATAGGAAGATACAGGTCAAAAACGCACTACAGAAATAATCCAGTTTGAGACCACTTGAACTGCCCTGGCTCAATGCTAGGGAATTCTGGGAACTGTAGTGTAGTGAGACTTTAGCTTTCTCTGTCAGACAACTCTGGTGCCACGATAAACCACAATTCCCAGGATTCCCTAGCACTGAGCCAGGGCAGTTAAAGCAGTCTCAAACTGGATTATTTCTGCAGTGTCTTTTGGACCACAGTCTTCCCCAGAAGGGCCTTGCTTTTGTCCTATGAAGCCCTCCATCTGGACATCACTGTTGGAAATGCAAATTGTATAAAAGCAGAGTTTGGAAAAGTTCTTTTTTTGGACTGTAGCTCCCAGAATCTCTCAGAAAGCTTGGGGATTCTGGGAAGTGTAGTCCAAAATAGGAACATTTCAAAGCTTTGGGTAAAGGACTCTTGGAGTAACCCAAAAAAAACCATCCTGAAGGTCATAGATGCCACAAAAAAAAGAGGGGGAGGGAAGAAAGAAAGAGGAATTGACAGCTTGGGTGAGCATTTAACAACAACAAAATGGAAAGCATAGCCTTGCTTAACCTTGGCTCCGACTGAATCAAATAAGACAATTGTTAAGTCTTGAAGAGAAATCCCTCCAGTGTGCAGATTTTGCTGTGGTGTTGAAAGGAAACTGCTGCCATGCCAAGCTTTCCCACTAAGACTTCATTGTGCTCTTCTTCTATATCACTTATCTCTATTGACTGTTGGAAAAGCCATGCTAAGATAGAGAACAATGTAAGAGATAACCATCTTTCCCCTCTTTTGCTTTCCCTGATCATGGACTAGAAAGAGAAGCACCGAGCTTGTTTTGGCAGGAAAGATGCATATTTTGGAGGGGCTTTTCTTTAGACAAACATAGAGATATGGAATATGGATGATGGAGATATGGCTTCTATCATTTGAAGTCTCCATTGCCCTTGGTTGTGGCATTTGATGGCTAAACAATTTAAGTAATCATAGTAGGGAAGATGGATAATCTCCTTAGCTTTATTTATTCTGTAGTCCATCTCTCCTTCCTGATATTCTGAGAGGACCATCTGTTGCTAAAACTTAAAAAGTAATTGTCCTTTCCTCACTTGCAGCCCAGAATAATGTTATGTTCTGTATTTGAGGTGGGGGGGGATATTATCATGTCTCTACAAGAACAACAGCTTCACCCAGCTACAAGATAATTGAAAATAATTGTCATATCAGTACATTTTACATAGGGTGATTTATTTAACTTGTTTACAGTGGGTCCTTGGTATCTACAAATTATGCAGTCGAGTTTCCTGCATTTGGGGAAATGAGGTTTGGTTCCAAAAGAGCCCTCTTGCCACCTTGTGGAAACCAAAATTCATGGATGCTCATGTCCCATTATATACAGTGCCATAGTAAAATAGCTTACTACACCATTTTATTTAGTAAGTCAAGGCAAGATCGAGGTTTGCTTTTTGGGTTTAAAAAAAAATATTTTCAAGCCATGGATGATTGAATTCATGGATGCAGAATCTGTGGATATGGAGGGATGGCTATACTAATATGCAAAAGATCATGCAAGATACATTTTTTCTATTAATATTTTATTATATAGTTGATACATATCAGTGCAATACAGTCAGCCCTCCATATCCACAGATTCTTTATTGACAGAGTCAAGCATCCACAGCTTGAAAATATTTTAAAAATATATACATTCCAAAAAGCAAATCTTGATTTTGCCATTTTACATAAGGGACGTCATTTTACTATGCCATTATATTTAATGAGACTTGAGGATCCATGGATTTTGGTATCCACGGGGGTGGTGATCCTGAAACCAAACCCCAGCAAAGTATTTGTTAGCCCTTAGTTCTTCCAGATAGAGAACCCTAACAATTCCATTCAAAAGTCATTGTGTAACTGTTCCATCTTTCCCTTGGATGTTTCTTTCAACCATAACAGGTTTCTGTTACTGCTTTCATTAATTAAGAAGAGAGATGGGAGAAGTAGTGGGATAACACAGGAAGGTTATATAAATAGATTACAGCAACATCTAGCTTCTAAATTCCAGGAAAGAAATAGAGTAATTGAATAATAAAACTTTCATCTGAAAGCACCTGTGAGAGTTTTCTCTCTGTGTACCCATTTATGGTTGTTTCTAACTCCTGTTTCTTTAGTTTGCACGTGAACTAATGTCATATGGGTTTGCCAAATATTTTGCAATAGATGTGTATCAGACCTTAAGACCTTCTGATTATATATTAATGTGTTTTTTTCCTTGAAGGAAGACATTGCTATGTTTTCCGCACAAAGTAATGCTGATTATTATGAGGTTTTTTTTGGTAGTATGATGGCCATTTTTAGGTATCTGTCATTAAAAGATGGAGTGAGCTTGTATGTTTTGTTGCTCCGGAGACCAGGACACAAACCAATGGGTTCAAATTACAAGAAAGGTGATTTCTTTGATTGAACTTTCTGGGGGATAAGAGCTGTTTAACAGTGAAATAGCATGCCTCAGAAGGTGTTGCAATGGCTTTTAAAAAGAGATTGGATGGCCACCTATCAAAAATGTTTTATCAGTGGATTGCTGCATGGAAGGACATAGGGTTAGATGTCCCTTGAGATTCTTTCTGTGGCCTGATTGTCTTAGCATCCCAAGTTTTCAAAATCTTTTGCAGAAGAACCATAAATGAATCTGCAATGTCTATAGGAGCCGCTGATGCATTGATATGTCATCTACAGGTCTTGATCAAAAGCATTACTTCTTCTTTCTGTCCATCCATGCCTTGATCTTTCCCACCCTGACCTTCCATGCATTCATTTGGATTTCCCTGAAGCAATCACTTATTGCTGTCTTAAAGATACTTAATGATACTTCCCAAACCTCCTTTCAGTCTTATCTCATTTCTGAGCCTGTCTGATAGTTATTGGCTCTTGTTCATTTTGATGGCAGCCCTATTATATGATAGTCTGCTAAGCACTCCCATCTCAATACTTAAAACTGGAAAAAGAGAAGACTTGCTTATGATTAGGGATGTAATTATTCATTAAGTTTTTTTCTCAAAGGAAGCAAGGAACACTTTTAACCATTTTCTTCCCAATGCAAGAAAGTCTTTGAAAGCCAGACATATTTGAAGCCTATACATAATTCAAGAGTTACTCTGTGCAAAATTCACACATAGTTATTTTGTGCAGAAAAGAGGAGCAGCATTTTCTGCATAGAAAATAATATTTCTATGCAGAGATATTATTTCTTGCACAGAAAATATTTTCTATGCCAAGCAATCATGTGTGAGTTTTGTACAGTGTAAATCCCTAGTTACAGCATTTCCTATATAAGAAACAGCTTTTTCTACATTGGAAATAATATTTCTATGTAGAAATATGTGTTGTGTTGAAAATGCTTTTTTTTCCTGCAGTGGGAAGAAAATAGAATACGTTCTGAACTGTGAAGGTCATCAGTCCAGGATTCTTTTAATTATAGTTTCTCAACACTCAAAGAACATGTTTTTAAACAGTATTTTAATTATGTAATATATAATAAAATAGAATAATAGAATGATATGATAAAATATAAATATAATTAATAATATACATTTATAATAATACAAAGCTAATTAATGAATAGTTGATTGTTTTAAAAATACCTGTAAATGTTCTTTTGTGGTGTGTTACTACTTCTGTGGAGTTCTGGGATGGTTTCATATGCTCCTTTTTCTCCCCTCATTTCAGAACAAAGAATATAAACTCCTAAGTGAGCAGTTATCCTCAACCACCTCCACTTATTCCACTGAAATGGATAAGCTAAAGAAGGAACTGGAACGCTATCAGCAGAAGAAGGGAGATGGGAATCAGATTACAAGTTTGCAAGAAGAGATCGACTCTCTCCGGTTGGCACTGGAGAAGGCGCATGGGGAGAGAAAGATTGTGGAAGACACCTACACAAAGGAGAAAGACATGCTCCGAAAGGTAATGTAATCCAGTATCATAGAATCAAGGCCAAGGCTTGGAAAAGTTCTTTTTTGGATTCCAAAATCTCCTAGCCAGTGTGGTCAGCGGCTACGATTTGTCATCCAAAAAATCACTTTGCCAGGCTTGTTTCTGACAATACTCTACTCTTCATAATGTACAAGGTATGCTAATGTATCTGAACTAGGAACTGGAAAAAAATAATCTGCATTACTCATTCCCCATCCAGAAGAAAGGCAGATGGGGCTTCCTGGATGTTGAGAAGTCCTGTTTGGAATAATAACCCATTAGTGAGACTTTTTTTGGTAGTGTTTTGTAAGTTTCTCCTGGTTTTACATATCCTGAAATATTTTGTGCAAAAAAAAAAATGTGCAAAACCCCCCCACATGATTTTGCACAGAAAGCATGTTTGTGGTGCAGCAAAACTAGGTGTATTTTATGCAGAACAATTCCTCGGAACAGTTTGAGATACACAAATATGGGGAGAATATTGTCCAGAAATATTCTCTACAAGTACACTTTTTTCCTAAAACAACAACAACAAAAAGCCCAAGGTTTTTGTGTAAACTAATCTTTTGCACACAAAAAAACCCACAAAACCCCACAGATGTGAAATATCAAAAAATGTACAAAACCACTTGTAATCTCACCCAGATTGCTTTTAAAATGATTAAAATAAAAGTTTTAAATGACTTGTCCTTACATGCTTGAATGAAATAAAGGAAGATCTATATTCGAATGGATAACTGAATACTTGGAGAGAGAATAGCAGATTGGGTATTTTGGTGTTACCACTCCAAAATATCCATCGCTTCCCAAAAGCTGGGCTGTGAAACCTTACTCATTGTAGGAAGATGGCACTCGTAATTCTTGGCAGTGTATAACTTAAACTGGGTCATTTTCAGTTTTGTAGCATTTGAACTTCTCACTAGTTTCTGTAATCCTGCTGTGATGAACTGCATGGATTAATGGATTGTTCTGAAAACTCCCCTATTTTGGATTAGCAAAGCACTTAATTAAAAAAATAGCACAGTCCACATAGTACTAAAGGTACCAGATTTAAAAATATTGATCCAGGGAAATCAAATAGAGGAGTGTGTGTACTGTGGGTCATAAAAAGGAAAATAAAAAAAGAAAGGTTTTCTCCCTTCTCCCCCCCAAAAAACCCAAAAACAAATTCTGAATCTATTCTGCAACGTATATTGTTGTTGTGTGTCTTCAAGTTGTTTCCAGTTTATAGTAACCCTGTGGTGACCCTATCACAGGGTTTTCTTTTCTAAATTTGTTCAGTGGAGGTTTGTCTTTGCCTTCCTGAGGCTGAGAAAGTGTGACTAGTGGATTACCATGGCTGAGCAGGGATTCAAACCCTGGTCTCCAGTCATATTGCAACATTCAAACCATTACACCATGCTGCCGCTCTACAACTATATAGTTTTATGCTAATTAGGTGATTTTAGAAAGTATATTGACATGGGCATTTTTGGGTAAGTCATGTGGAAGAGCAATGGAGAGGGACCCTGAACAATGGAAAATATTTTTCATTCACCTCTGCCCCAACCTCTGAGGTTCAGCACCTATTGCTATCTTACTTTCAAGTCTCATTTTTGCAACCATAAGGACTAGAAACTAGCTTTACCTCTGAAAACACTTTCTCCAGAAAGTGTCTTCTGCGATTGTTATAAATTCTGACTTCCATAAATCAGAGCTTCCAAATGTCACTTTCTTGAGCTATGATTTCCAGAATTCCTAGCTAGTATGGTCAGTGAATGTGTTAGCTGGGCATTCTGAGTGTCATGATTTTAAAAAAGTAATGTTTCAAAACTGTTTTCAGGTACAACTTGTCATGATGACCAAATCTGCAGCTGTAGTGGTTCTTTGACTTATTTCTCCAGTTGCCTACCCTGAAATGAGAGTTCACAAAAGATGTTCGGTGGGAAAAAGAAACATGTTAGAAATGGGGAAGACAAGACAGACCATGGTTTGGTCATCTGCGGTACAATCTATGGCTTAAGGAACTAATCATGGTTACCATAAGCAATGGCATATTATGACATATGAATATGTCTTGTATGTCCAATTGATGGCTGAATATACTGAGGCCATGCCAATCCCTAGTCCCATCCCCTCAGTTATGCTTGAAGGGCAGTTGTGGTTGTATCACACCAGCAACTTATGGATGTTATTTCTAGGTGACTTTTTAGGTTTCAACAGCATGCACAAGGTTGGGCTAATAGCTGTGTTCATATCTTAGGACAAAATGAATACACCGTGATCTTTTGGGGGTATTATTTTATGAAAGTGCTGCTCTATTTTTGTTGCTTTGGGTTTTTTCTTTTTCTTTTTCTTGGTCTTTCTGTCACCTTTCAAGCACACAGAGTAACTCCTTCTAACGCAGTTAGAACGCTTGTAATAAATGGTTTGTTCCCTACTGGCTCTTGCTTTCCATTTAAAGCTTTTTTTTTTTTTTTAAATGCAGTGTGCAATTATTGATAAAATACCTCTGCAGATTCTGCCTGCTAAGAAAACCAAGGAATGGTGTATGAACATAGATAAAAATTAGGTTGCTGTAGAAATGTATAAGGCTTTCTGGCATGTAGGACACCAGAAAAATCTTTATTATACTGACATAACAAAGCTTTCATTCTCTAGCAACTCAGAATCCATGTGTACTCTGCGTAGCAATTTCCCAAATTATAGTTGTTCTGCTCTGAACTGCAATAGACTGGGAGGAACACTGCAGTGAAATTTGGGGTTTGGAATGCAGCCTCGTACATGCGCAGCACAACAAAGCAGTATCGCATGCACAAAAATGGTTTGTCCAAAACATTTGCTTGAAGTAAGACTGTTACTGGGCCTGTTGTGTTTGGTATCTCTTTATTTTGCCACTTTTGGCTCTAGAATGCAAGTACATTCCAAGTTAGACTGAGCTTTTCTTTTTTAACTCTCAGACAAAATGAAGTTACTGTATACACTCATGTATATGTCTAGAAATTTTAGTCAAAAAAAGATCCAAAAAAACTGAATCAACTTAATCACAGGTCAATTAAAGTACTGTACTTTAAGTCTCATATGTAGCCATCCCTCGGTGAAAGAGAAGCACGTAATTTCTCCGGGAAACCCTGACTTCTCTACTCTTTCATCCCTCCATTTATTTGATTCATTTGATATGAATCAAATAAATAAATACTAGACTGCTGCTATGCAATACTTCTTTTAGTATCAAGTGTCTAGATATGGTGTAGTTCAGAGAGCTTTCACAGTCTATTAGACAGAGGCATTCTGCAAAAGCAGCAATACAGAGGTTACCAAGATGAGGCTGGGTTAGAAAAGCTTTTCTGGAGAAATGATTCTCAAGGGGGAAAGTTGCTTTGAAAGGGAGATAAAAGAAAATTTTTTGTTAATGTGGAAGTGTACCAGCTTCTGTGTTCTGCAGGTGTCTTCATGTTGGCATAACTCTGTGAAAGTTTGCTTATTTCTAAACCAGCAAAATGTTTATCTAGTAAAATGGAACCAGCTTGTTCTCTGATGTTTCATACAGAGCCCCTAAGTCGACATGATGCTCGACAATTGAAAAGTTTTCAAGCTTGCTGCCATAAGAGAATTTTTTTGCCATATTGACTCATTACTGAGGAAAATCTTGAAATGTTTTCTAGGGGAATCTCATCCTGTTACGGATGATTCAAAGGCTTTGATTTAGCTGCAGCATCCTCAGTTCATACTCAGCCTGTTACATGGGGAGACTGGAGGGAATGGACCAGCTGTCCTTCAAGGAGCACTGTCCATGGTCATGGACCTTCTCATCAAAGAACATCTGATAAGTTTCCATGAAGTTCCTAGGTTTCATGGAATAAAACCTCTATGTCTTAGACTCACGCAGCATATGCGATTCATAACTAAGCTGTGCCTACCATATATACTCAAGTATAATTCAACTTCATGTATAAGTATCAAGGTCAGGTTTTAGGGACAGAATTATGGATTTTGAAATGACCCATAGATAAGTTGAGGGTAAAGTTTAGGGGCATGTAACAAAGGAGGTAAAGGGTGAAGCAAAGGAAAATGATGTCAAAGAACTTACAAAACTCCAGCAGGCATAACTGTTTGTAGGGCCATTGCAGACTGCCAGAAATAGTGCAGATTGAGTCCACTTTAAGGGTTAGGGTTAGTGCTAGGGGATCATGGGAATTTTTTTTTTCCTGAGACATTGAGCCTTCTCTGTCAGAGAGCTCTGGTGCCACAATAAAATAACAGTTCCCATGATTTCCGAACCCTAACCTTAACCCTAAAAACGGACTCAATTTGCACTATTTCTGGCTGGATGAGGAGGGAAGTGCTCATGGTGGTTGTGTGATGTGTCGAGGAGGCAACCATGCACAGGCGAGGCTAAGAAAACATGTCAAAAAGGATGAAAAGGCAAAACAAAGCAAATGGCAACTACATTAGCAGTTTACATATAGCCTTTAACTTTAGTGTGATAACTTTGCCTGGTTTTAACACAGAAAAGCTGACAATCATGCACAAATGTCTTATTCACATCCTTCAAAGCCAGATTCCACTCCTTTGAGAGGAAGTGCCAAGGAGCTGCCGCTGCCGCCATTTTCCGAACTAGGCATTCAAAAAAGGTCAGAAGCGGTACAAATGGTGGAGAGAGTAGAGAGGATTGGTGCTTCTTTTAGGTTCTCCGGGGACAGATTAAGCTCTCATTGTTCGCCACTCTACTCAGAGAAAGGGATGATTCCTTTTTTGATAAGAGTTAAACTACAAATCTGTACTTGAAAAGAGTTAAAGTACCATACTGACCCATGGATAAATTGACCTAAGTTTTTGCGGTCAATTTTTGACTACAATTTCTAGTTCTATGATGTATATATACAGTATTTTTTTTTTAAAAAAAAATTGACAAGTTGCAATCTCTGCAAGGAATCACCCAAACCAACTCTTCAAACTAAGGTGTTAAGGTAACACTTTCATAGTTCTG
This sequence comes from Phrynosoma platyrhinos, assembly GCA_020142125.1. Lineage (NCBI taxonomy): Eukaryota > Metazoa > Chordata > Lepidosauria > Squamata > Phrynosomatidae > Phrynosoma > Phrynosoma platyrhinos. Next base: position 14,075,849 of record CM034703.1, on the reverse strand, counting down.
TATAGTTATTCCAGCAACTGAAGGAGAACAAGAAACCAGTTTAGCTATAAAAGCCAGCCAGGTGAAACCAAATCACTCTACGAAGCTGGGTGACCTTGGCTTGGCCTCCATTGCAGATGGTAATATTGCTCCCTTATTTTCTCCTTAGCGGATATCGGACTTGGAGGAAGAAAATGTGCTTTTAAAGCAGGAAAAAGAGGAGCTTAACAACAAAATCTTGGGTCAGTCGGAAGGTAAGGAACAGCGTATGGCTTAATTAATGCTGTAAATGAATTGAAGGATTTCCAATATTTTTTGTTGATGTTTTTTTCCCTTTATATGCTTATGGAATATCCTCCTCCCTTAGATGCAGGTGTGAATGATAAGCAGGTATATGGTAATCTTCAAGCAATACTCTTTTTCTCTTCTCCCCAAAATATTTCTTGAAATTGCTCCTCCTCTGAGATGGGATAGAAACTGATTTTAATCACTGGTGGGAAGAGTTAAGGAAGGAATAAAGCATCTCCTGCAAAGGTTTGCAAATTGTGCCCCTCTAGTGTGGTTAGACTGCAGTTCCCATCTCCCTGGCTGTTGGCTGTGCTTGTTGGGGCTGATGGGAGTTGCAATTCAACACCACCTGGATGGCTACAAGTTACCCATTCCTGATTTAAAGCACTTCCCTCTCTTCAATTTAATTTCTAGAATCACTGAGAGCAATTCCAACTGTCTTGAAATGCCACAATGGAAATTTTAAGAACATAGGGGTACAAACAGCAGCAATTGTATCCTCCAAAGAAACAGTTTAAAATGGCATGGCACAGAGAGCCAGTAGTTTGACAAGCTGATTTAGACATTGTGAATGTGAGAAAACAGCTGAGAAACCCTAAGTGTGAGGAATACAATCACTTGATTCGTAGCATTGTTATATATTTTACTGTAAAAGCACATAACTCTCAACAAAGAATTTTCTTTCAATTTTGGGCTGTCACCAAACAAGAACACTTTTATTTGATTGCCACATGAGGTTTAATTGACCAATCGAGTAAATCTGTATATGACTTAAAGCAATACTTCTGAAGCACATTTCCCTTATTTTGAGATGGCATATAGAAGAGACATTAGATGTATAAAGAAGATACTTTGCTGAGTTTGGGAGTAAATAATAAATAGATCTCAAATGACATCGGTTATGCTGGTGCAGGATTTTGAGTGTTGTACTATGAAATCCTTCTGGAATATGGCCTAGCTTTCCCAAGCCCTCAGAAAATTAAATATTACAGCCTTTTTCACAGTAGGTAGAGCAGAGGTCATGCATATTTTTGAAACTAGCAGGTCAAACCAGTATGAATTAAAATAAAAGCTAACAGACGGTTTCAAGAGTAATATCAGCAAGTCCTCCTACCCCACTCTGTGAACTTGAATTGACAATGTAGAGAGATCTTGTTGCACCTTTGAGACTTAACTAAAGAAAGAAATTGGCAGCATGAGCTTTCGTAGATGTAGTCTAATTCTGCAGACTAACACAGCAATATCTTTGAATTGAATTGACAACGAGTGTTACCTGCATAGACTGGTAGCTGAAAGCAGAATTGTAAGATGATGATGATGATATCATCACCTGCCACAGTGCTCTTGTATAGCAATCCAAGAATTAAAAAAGGTCAAAATAAAAAAAATAAATTCCCTGCATTTTTTTTTTCATAAGATGAATTTGCACAAAATGCCATTGAGGAAAATCTCCTGATGAAGAAGGAGCTGGATGAGGAGAGAACTCGTTATCAAAATCTTGTGAAGGAGTATTCAAGGCTAGAGCAGAGATACGACAACCTGAGGGATGAGATGACTATCATAAAGGTAATGGGAAACTATTTTTACTTCAATACTAGACTGAGATATTTATAAATAGCATTCTGTGGACTTCAGTAATATATCTGACAATGTTTTGTAACTGTTTCCTGCTGCAGCAGATTTGGAAATAATTTTGAAGGGTATTTTAGGGCTAACTATTTAGTGCCAAGCAAGTTCCCGTAAATATAAAGGATTTATATTTATATATTCAGTAGCTTCACTGAGTTACAGAAAAGGGTACTTACAGTGCAAATCTCATTTCAGACATAAATTTTCTATGTGCCCCCAGGCCAGTCTTTCAACCCCCCCTTTGCCATCTGTAATAGAAAGAAAATAATAACTACCGGTATACTATAGGGTTGCTGTAAGCTCAGTGAATATTGAACATTCAGCTTATTTTTCACTTAGCTGTCATTACACACATACACATACACACACACTGGTACTGACCCAGTGGGTCTACAAAGACACTTCCCATCTTAATAAAAAAAAATGCAATTAGAAACAAAACTTTCTACAGATGAGATCTACAACAAAATGTTGCACTTTTGAGGACTGCAACTAATTTAATTCATTTTCTCCCCCACCGCCACACTTCAAACAGCCTACATTTTTTGGTCATGAGGTATGCTTTTTTCCTTTTATAACAGGGATGGGCCATTACTGCTGACCCAGGAGCTACTTTTATGCCCTTAGCCTCTCCAGAGGCCAGGTGGATTACCAAAAAAAAAAAAAAAAAAAAAAACTAAGGAAGAAAACCCAAAGTGTGTGGAAGTCCTCTTCTGGGTCTCAAAAATTGGTATTTTTTATGTTGAACAGTACAAGTAAATTTTGTATGTAGAGGCCTCACCTGGAGGGAGGCATTCACCCTCTTTTTTGGCCTGAAAAAGGTCAGGTTGGAGATTCTGGGGGGGACCACAGGCTCACATTTTGCCCACTCCTGTATTAAAGGCTATTCTTGGGATCCACCCAACCATAGTATTTTTTAAAAGATGTTTTTCTTCATCTGAAAACATCAGTGTTCCCCCAAAGATTGCCATTATCTAGTTCTTTGTGCACCTGTCGTGATATTTTTGCTACATAAGCAACAGCATTCGCAACCCAAACAAACCAGAGGAACGATAGAAGCAGTACTGCATCATATGAACTACATAAAGGAACTATAACAAAAGCCACTATTTTCCCAATTGCACAAATCTAAAAAGTAAAACAAACCTTACAGTGAAGAAAGCTAGTAGGAAGAAAATAAACTTATTTGAAATATGGTGCTGGAGGAGAATTCTGTAGATACCATGGACTGCCAAAAAGACGAATAAATGGGTCCTAGAGCAAATCAGGCCTGACCTCTCCCTAGAAGTCAAGATACTAAATAGAGACTATCATTCTTTGATCATATCATGAGAAGGCATGATTTAGTGGAAAAGATGATAATGTTTGGGAAGGTGATAGGAAAAGAGGAAGACTGCATTACAGGTAGAGAGACTCCGTCAAGAATGCCATAGCCCTGAGTATACAAGG
>CM034703.1:14061494-14072404 GCA_020142125.1 Phrynosoma platyrhinos | reverse complement strand
ATGAAGAAAGAGTTTAAATGTCACTGTTCTCTTGTGTTACTTTCTGATCATGTCTGGAGAACCTCTCCGACCCAGCTTCAATAAATTAAGAACAGCAACACTTGATAGGCACTACATTTGTTTTTTGCATCAAATCAGCCTTTAGGTATGATATAAAACACTCATCCTACTTGAGAGTTTGTTGTTCACAGACTTCAGCGGTCTATTCACACTACAGAATTAAAGAGAATTAAAGTACTGTTATTCCACTTTAACTGCCATGGTTCTGTCCTAAATTGCAAAACTCTGGGATTTACAGTTTAGGGAGAGGTATTTAAAGTTCCCAGCTAAGCACCTCTAGCACCTCACCAGACTACAAAATCTGGATTCCATAGGAAGAAACCATGACAATTAAAGTAGAATAATGCTGCTATAATTCTGTAATGTGAATGGGCCTCTGATCTAGTATGATATTGGGATGGTGATACTGTTTTTAAATATTTCTATCCTGCCTTTCTCCCCAAATTAGGACTCAAAGCAGCTTTCAGTTTTAAAAAAAGGTACAGCTAAAAATATACCAAAAAAGTGAACAATATATGTAATTCAAATTATTCTAAGAGGTTGTACAGCCCTGATGGATGACCCACTCCAACAAAACTATTGTTTTTCTGTGTATATGCAGCCCAGGAATTGTTTCTAACAATCAATCTACATTATGTCAAACTGGCCCTCGATCTCTCTTAATACTAAGCAACTTTAATGTAGTCTCCCTCTTTGGACAGCAAACCCCAGGACACAGAAGAAACCCATCCAACCAAAGTAGCCTGGAATCAGATTCCAATTACCCATCAATTTCTACATCTGAAGTTGGAGATACGGAGGATGCAATACAGCAAGTGGAGGTATGAAAATGGAATTGAAACAGTCATTGAGGTGGGAGTCTGAGAGGGATCCCAGCCAACAAACTGCCTGTGGTGTTATGGTTTGTTCTCTCAGTAGTCTAAATGAAGTAGATCGAGTAGAGACATGCTTTGAAAATTGGACTAATACATCTTCATTCTACTAGAAAGTAATACCGATTAATTTATTAGGAGAAGCAAATGTTAAAACCTCAAGCTTGCACTGAGAAAATGGTACTGTTTATTTTGATTAGCCAATTAAAGAGGATTAATTTTTAAATGCATGCTTTTAGTAATCACTTAGCCCTGTATGCAGAGAGCATTATGTAATGATAGTTAAAAGTAAACCTGGTGATTCGTAAAACATTTATACATAATAGACTCTCCTTTTAGAAGGGTTGCAGGCTCTCAAGGAGTGGTTTTAATCCAGTTGTGTTTTCCGAAAGTCTTTCAGTTCATCAGTTGCCAAGATGCTACATAACAGTTTATGTTTTGTAACTTCACATATCCATAGTTATGTTTCAGAAATGCAACAAATCCTGTTAGTGACTTGCAAAGATGCACATCTGGACACCAGCAACAGTGTTCCCATGAGTATCAGGCACTTCTGGTATACATCAGACACTTTTGATGTGCATGGGATACCTCTCTTGTTCATCAGGAACTTCTGGTGCTCATTGGTCACTCCTATTGTTCTCTGGCACTTCCTAGCCAGTGTCCACATGTGAATCGGAAATGTCTTGAGGTACATTGGTACCCATTATACATCAGGGCCTTTGGTCATCAATCACTGACTGACTACCATTCTGCAACAAATGCCCGTATATCGCAGCAGCCCGTAGATGAATACAGAAGTTGCAAAATTACTCAGCTCTGTTTACCACACTTGTAAATCTATTTACATGTAAACCCCATGCTGAACTCCAGCCACCATGTTTAAAGTACATTAAAGTGAAAGTTATTTATGTATCAGTCCATGTAGCATATTGATTAACAACAGAAAGAAAATTCCAACTTTTTCTCCATTCTTTGTAGGACATGTAGGAACGTGTTGTGAGAATGTGTTAAGTTTAAGTTATAAGCACCAGGATTAAGATTATATTTTCAGTTGCTTAAATGAAACAAAATTTGTTCAGCCTGTATGTTCAGTCTTGGAAGACCACACTGTAGTATTTCTGTTATGACTGAAGGATTCAGTGAGTGGTTATTAGAGTGAAAAAGAAAGTGAATCATGTGATGTCAGGACAGAGATTAAAGATACAGACAATAGAGCATAGTGGAGGTATGGTTTGGCCATTCTTTCTGTTATGGTCTTTCTGGTCTTTAATCACTTTACTTCTCATTGTTTCAGTTTCCTCCTCTGTTATGGATGCAGTTAGGATTGCTAGTTCCTGATTTTGAGAATGAGAAAGATGAAGGTTGGATATGTGAAATACTGACTTGCTTTGGATGGGTTCTGTTTCTGTTGACCCCAGAAAATATTCTAAGCTTCTTATACCATCCAAACACACACATTAAAGAGTTTATGCATGCAGTCTGAATGGGTTTTTTTAAAGACACTGATACCCCACAAACACCTTTTGGGCATGGTAGGCATTGTGGAGGTGAGGACTAGTTAATGCACCCCATGCTGAAAATTTTCTCTGCAAAATCTGCATTCTCTTTCCACCTTAAGATGTGTGCATGGGGATGGTAGTAAATGATTGTCAGATGCTGCATTTAGGAAGAGTTTTAAACCAGCCATGCTGCAAGTTCCTTTTCAATAGTTCAAAGCATCTAGGTGTTGCAGAGTGGCTTGTTTTGAAGGCAACTTTTAGCTTTCTCCTGTGCTTTAAGGTAACTGTTCAGACTCATCCTTCTTTTTAAACTCTTCCACCACAGGAAGTTGGCTTGGAGAAGGCAGCCATGGACATGACCCTCTTCTTAAAGCTTCAGAAACGGGTGCGAGAGCTGGAACAGGAAAGAAAGAAACTGCAAAGTCAGTTGGAGAAGAAAGAGAATGATAGCAAAAAATCCCAGGTATATTGTGGCACATTGCTGCTATCCCTGTTGATTTCAAATCTATAACTGGCATTTCCATGAAAATTCAAAAGCTACATTGTGGATTCAGAAATTGATCTATTGTGGTTTGTTGTTATGTGCCTTCAAGTCAGCCTAGATGTATGAATGAGAGCTCTCCCAAGAAATCTTTTATTAAAACCCCTGCTCAAGTCTTGCAGACTTAGGGCTGTGGCTTCCTTGATTGATTCGTTGATATGGTCTTCCTCTTTCCTACTGCCTTCAACTTTACTGAGCATTATTTTTTCCAGTGAGTCACATAATTGCATTGATGCTGTGTTGATGCCACACATTACTAACAATATCCTGTGTAACATGTAGTGAAAGATTGGGACCCTAATGGTGATAGGAGGCCAGGGCTAATTCCAGTTACAGGCACACAGAGAACCAAAAGTGAGCAGGGATGTGCCTTTTCTCTTTCCAAAACCTTATTTTCTCACTCCATCTTTTTCCACATGTTCTTCCCTACCCAGCTGGCTTCAGAGAGAGGGAGGGACAGATCATTCATGCCAAAAGTGGGAACTGATTTCTGGCAGGGAACCTAGTAGTGCCTGCTACCTTCACCATCAATGAGGTGGTAAATCTGTTATGGTTTATAATCCAGACTTTAAAAGGAACTCTCCAAGATGCCAAACTCCATTCCCAAAATGCATTAAAGGCTTTGGATAATTTTTTTGAAGTTCAAATTAACCCCCCGAATAGATTCACACACACATACACAAACATCAGCATCACTAAGTGAATTTGTGAAGTTAGGACAATAGGCACATTGCTTTCAATCCAGAGTGTCCTGTAGTTGTAGGTGTGTAAATTGCCGCTCATGCTCTGAAGTTTGTGAAAAGATCAGTGCTCGTAGTTTATTTCCTTTTAACCTTTGTTTAAAAAGAGATGAAGAATTGAAGTGTTTGACGATAACACTACCATCACCGCCCTTGCATCAGCTTCCTGCTGTGGGTTTGTGCAGTGATGCTTTTCAATGAAAACCCAACATTTGAGGCTCATATGAATTTCATGGTATAATATTCAAAGTGAAGGCTCACTTGTTTGAAAGGTTCCCCTAACATCAGAATCTCTTTGCCAATAGACTTCTAGTATGTGAAGAGGCCTAACCTTCTCTCTACTAAATCAGTTTTCATTATGTAAGAAAGAGAAATAAGGAAAAACCTATTTTAAAAAAATAAATTCAAAAAGACAATCCTCCTACAGTGTAAAGTAATTTAGTCCTACAACTACTTTTTCATGAGACAGATCTAAAATAGATCAACTCAAATATAACTACCAAAGCAGGTTTGCAAAATGTTTTCCTCTGGTAGTTTATTAGGATTTTGTTCTTTATGAGAAATACTTGATGGATTCCACCTTTCAGCTCAACCATCCACAAAAATGGCCTGAGGCCACATGAAGCCCCAGGGCAGGACTTTAGTCACTCCTGACCTAGGTCTAATGAATTCACCCAGTTGTTTCCCATTCAGAAAGTCTGCATCCTGAGACAGACATATCTTGGTCATCCTACACTTAGTTAGAAATCTGTGTGTAATTCTGATGCTTTATTCTCTTGTTGCCAGCTTCTGCCTAAGGACAGGCATTGCAATCACTGGAATGCACAATCAGTGTTGGAATGATTTATCTCATGTTAGGTTTAATTGTCCAGGCAATGACTCTGTTCCTGAGCTGTCATGAATGCAAAAATTGAATTGATTTGATTTCTCAGGTAGATAGGATATTTGTGTCCTGAAGACAGGTAGTGAAAATGCAGTATGGAACAGGACATCCAGGTCTTTTCTTTTAGGTGCAACAGAGTTTGGTGCTGACATGTTTTATAAAAATGACACTTGTTAGTGAAAGGAAATACCCAGCTTTTCTGGTAGGACAGTGATGAGAACTCCTCAAATCCTTCAGCCAGCACAGCCAGTGGACATTCTGCCTGGGGATTCTGGGATTTGTGTACTCTCCAACTGTCCCAGTTTGGCAGGAAAAGTCCTGATTTATCTTCTGTTGTCCCATCTTTCTAGCTGATTTTAAAATATCGCAGTTTCTTTCTCCTCCTCTCTTTCCCCCCTAGTCTTCAGCTTACTTCAGTCACTGTAAACTGAGTTCAGAGGTGCAAAAGCAGTTTGAACTCAAGTCACATGTGGGAGAGAAATGGAGAGGTGGAATCTTGCCTTTCCCTGTAGACTTAGGCAAAAGCAAATTGCTGCAGCCTCTCCTTGCTTAGTAACCTTTGCCATCTTGAACCACACTCCGATGTTGCTTGGCCACACATGTCTCAGTTTTCATCTGTGAAATTCTGGAGGGTATGAAGTTGTAGTCTACCAAACACAATTTTTCAGGCTGTGCCAGAGCATGATGAGACTTCAGTAACTTCAGTTGAATGGTGAGAGGCAGTTTTGTCCTGCTAAATGCAGAACCTGAGAATATCACAGGTTCAGTTCCTGGTATTTCCAGTTTTAGAAAATGCTCAACTATAGTAGTATTTGAACTGACCAACTTATCCTTGGAAAGAAAGATGGGGTGGCATGAGAAATGTTGGCTTGTTCTGCTCCTGGCAAGTTTCGCACAGATGGGTGAAATGGATATTTGTAGCAGCACTAAGCTTTCATTTTGTCGTCTTACTTCTGCTGTGCTTGTTTACTTCTTGTGAGGGCTGCAGCTCAGTGGTAGAGCACATGTTTTGCATACAAAGGATTGCAGGTTCAGTCTCTCACGTCTCCATTTAAAAGGTTCTGGAGCAGAAATGCTGGAAGTGGTACAAGATTCAGAAGGTGCTAGGCTAGATTAAGTAAGGATTGATCTGATATAAGGCATATCCTGAGCTTGGAAGAAGTTGCTCCCCTTCTCCCAACAACAGCAACAACAACAACAACAAATGTGGCCACTGGCATTTCCAAGGTCTGGGCAACTTCATCTGTTCAAAGCCACTAGGGTCTCTCTATAGTGATGGCCTGTAAAATAGCAAATTGGTAGAAATATTTCTTGAGGAATATATTGTTACTTCTGGAGAGGTAAGAGGCCTGGAAAGTATTATGCCTTTCCACCTGAGACTCAAAGAAGTGTAACTTTTAACCAGCACAAAGAAGTTACTTTTAGACTGTTTATCTAGGTAATTGCCTTTTGATGATGTTTTATGAATCTTGGCATTTCTATTCTACTTCTACTCACCAGTTTGTCAGTTTCTTGTTCAGTGATCAATAAGTCCATTTAAGAGAGAAGGAGTTTCCTTTTTTTATATATTCTGCTTGTCATGTGAAAGAGCAACTGCTGTTTGTTTGGCATTTTTCTGGGACAGAAAGGGGAATAATTTATTTAAAAGAATGCTCATCACAACCAGAGTCCATGTAGAATAACGCTTCTACTTCACTTTGCAATTCATTTTTTATTAATTTTTATAAAAACAAAAACAGCAACTCAAACCAGAAAGCAGAAAGAAAAATAGTCTATGTTCTTCATGTGCTTTAATGCAGGATATCAACTGGACCAAGCTTGTTGGACTCCATTACCTATTGTCCCTTGCCATCAGCCCATGCTGACTAGAGGTCCAACAGCATCTTCTGGACCATAGAATGATATGGAATGCAGTTCCACCATTGTTATTATTGTGTGGCTTCAAGTCATTTGTCACTTGTGGTGGCCCTAAGGCAAACCTATTGTGAGGGTTTTCTTGGCAAGATTTGTTCAGAGGGGGGTTGCCTTTGCAGAGAGAATGTGACTTGCCCAAGGTCATCCAGTGAATTTCCATGGCCAAACAGGGATTCCAACCCTGGTCTCCAGAGGCATAGTCCAATGCTCAAAACACAGCACCCTGTCAGCATCAGTTCCTTCATACAGAGCTTTTACTCATACTCCACTATGGCATGACCATCCAAGCCCCTCAAAATCACATGAGAATGCATACAAGACGAGTTTGCCAAATTGTATTTCCTGCATTTCCCATTTAAGTGAAGCTCTACTTGGTTTCCATTTGAAGTGGCCAAGTGTTAAGAGGCTTTCCAGGGGACCTTAGGGGGCTGCCCCATGCACTAAAGTACTAAAGTAAAGGCATTCCACATTGACAAGGTTGTTAAGTCGTGTCCAACCATAGGGAGCAGTACTCATCTCCATTTCTGAGCGAAAGAGTCAGCATTGTCAGAGACTACTCTGTGATCATATGGCCAGCAGGATTGCACAGAACGCTGTTTACCTTCCCACCGAAGTGGTACCTATTTATCTTTTGAACTGCTAGGTTGGCAGAAACTGGGACTAGTGACAGGAGCTCACCCCATCATGCAGCACCTGGGCCTCGGACTGCCAACTTGCCGATCTTGCCATCAACAGAGTCAGTGTGTTAACGACTTGAGTCACTGCAATCCTATGTACATGCCCCATGCACTGCCCCATGTAAAAATCTTGAAAGCAAAGTATTTGCACCACATTGTCCCCCAGCATTTCCTAGGGCCATGTTATTAGCCCTCTCCAACCTATTTTAAGCCAGAGACAGACCATTCCCCCCCCCCCCCCGAAGTGGCCCAAAAGCTTGGGCTGCACATCTAGTCCACATGGTTCTAACACCCAACTTTTTATCCTTAAAGTGCCCTTGTGAGGTAGAATAAGCTGGTAATAATCTGTCCATTGTCATCCAGTGAGCTTCATGACTTTGAACAGCAAAAGAAACTATGGCCTTCCAGTAGTTGTTGGATTGCGCTTCCCATCAGTCGTAGCTAGCATAGCCAGTGGTGAAGGATGCTGGAGTTGTGGTCCAGCATCTGAAAGGCCACAAGTCGTTGAGCCCTGATTTGAGGGGATTTGAACTTGAGTTTCTCCAATTCTGGTCCATCATTCCTGGTATGCCAATCCAGTGTCAAAGCCCATGTTGCACTAGGTCCTCCTTCGCCCCCACCACCTTTGTAGGCAAGGGGATTGTGAGTGTAAGCTCACCTACACCTACAATCCCATTTAGGGTTGCCAGATTGAAAACTGGAGAAGGGCTCTTGTACCTTTAATACAGAGGAGGGAATTTCAGTAAATATAGCTCACCATGCAACTTGGTAAAAAGCAGCACCTGCTGAAGTTCTGTCTTCTATGCAGCTGTTAAAATCTGCAAGAGTGCTGTCCAGTTTTCATTATGGATTCCCTTCTCCCATTTAATTCAGTTAGCTGCATCAGCCAGCATGATTTTGTCGGGGGGGGGGGTCTGTCATGGATACTACATCTGAAACAATTGTGGTGCTGTGGACACTCATAAACAAAAGCACATGGTTTGTCACAACAAACTGGATTAAGTGAAAAGGAGGGCTAATGAGGCAGCTGCTAATGACAGCAAAATATGGAGGGTAGAAACGACCCTGACCGAAACAGCATCAAAACTGTAAGAATTATGTTCATAATAGTGAACATAATGTTGATTGTTGAAATTGTCAGAATAGCAAGTGCTTTCACACTCAAGAACTCAAATGCAGAACAAATTAAGTCTCTTAGTGTCAGCCCTAATTTTAAGCTATAAATATAAAGTATCTCCTATACCCACATGAAAAGTTCCTTTGCATCTGCAAGAGTTCCTTTTATAGTGCACAGAATGGACTCTGAGCTCAGAGTAAAAGGGTACATAGTGCTCTTCAGAGATCAGTATTCATTTGCAGTATATATATATATATATATATATATATATATATATAAAATCCTGCCTTTTATGACAGTTTCAAGACAGTTTGCAAGAAAACAATTAAAAACACTGTGAAATGTGAAAATAGAGACCAAGATAAAACAGCTTTAAAGAAGTTAAGAGAAAACAACCCTAATAAAAAGAACAGATCAGGCAATTAAAAGGTGGCACATATCACAGGAAGCTATTAAATGCCTGTGGACACAAAGGTAGGCTTTATCTGGTGCCTTTTTAGGTCAGTAAAGAATTCCATAATTTGTTCACTACCAGAGCTTGGAGAAAAGCACTTTTGTGGATTACAGCTCCCAGAACGCCCCACAAACTTCACCAGTGACCATGCTAGTTGGGTGATTCTGAAAACTATGGCTAAAAAGTAGCTTTTCTGAGCTCTTATGCACATATCCACTCTCCAAAAGCCCCTTTTCCTAACTTCCAATGGTGAGAGATACTTGGAGAAGAGCCTGTGGAATTAATCTTGACAGGTGCGTGAGTTTATGTGGGGAAAACAGTCCTTTAGATTAGCCATGTCCTAGTGCACCATTTAGTTCTTTAAAGGCTAAAATTACTACTCTGTAATATTTGAAGTACTTTGACAACATGCTTCACATATTCCCTGAATGTGTGGGTTGAACTGCTTTGCATCCAACAGCCACATGTTTGCTAGAAATGAGGGTAGCCCTTTCACATTGGCATTCATGCAGACCTCATCCCTGTGAAAGAGGACTCTGGCCAATCAGATTTTTCCTTTGTTTGGAAGAGGATTATATGTTCAGCCATATTTAGGGTCTGTTCAGGCTTCTGTGACACAGATAGGAACCCATCAGCCCCACTAGACATTGTTGGACTGCAGCTACAAGTGTTCCTCACCATTGGCTATGCTAGCTAGGGCTGCTAGGACTTGCACTATAACAAGTATCTGTATCTGTATAACATCTTCTACAGATACTAATGGTTTACCTTTGGAGCCACTGTGTTGTAGTGGTCTGGGTGTTGGACTAGGAGTCTGGGTTACCAGGATTCAAATCAATCTACTGGATGGCCTTAAACAAGTTACTCTCTCTCAGCCTTAAAAGAAAACAATGGCGAATGTCCTCAGAATAAATCTTGCCAAGAAAACCCTATGATAGGGGATGCATTTACACTATACAAATGGTGCACTTTGACACCACTTTAACTGCTATGGCTCCATCCTATAGAATCCTGGAGTTTATAGTTTTGAGCGGCACTAGCACTCTTTAACAGAGAAGGCTAAAGACTTTGTAAAACTACAAATGGCAGGATTGCATAGGATGGAGCTGCATCACTTAAAGTCAGACTGCATTATTTCTATAGTGTAGATGGACCCAGGGCCACCATAATTCAGAATTGACATGAAGACACATAACAAAATTTATCTTGGGTGCTGGATGTGTTGTGTGTCCTCTCCCCTGAAGCTGTCTTGATTTGGGGGAGAAGCAGAGGATCACTTTGTCCCTCTACTATTTTTTTCTGAAAGCTCAAGGATCTCTGCTATCTATGGAGATCTTTCATGCCCCCCTGACATCATCCACACATGGAAGAACAGAGCGGGCAAATAGGTTGTCGATAAAATAGTACAAATGCTAGAAAGAGAAAATGGATATCCTCTGCTTGTGTCCCAGTTGAATCAGACAGACTGTTTATCTTCCCTCCATCAGTTTGATGTTTGCTAAAGACCCTTTGCTCCCCAGCCCTTCCTTTTCATGGTCCAACCCTTCTGCTGACAAACAATAGATTTTATAAGGTGACCCCAGGAGCAATGCAAAACCCAGCCTTTGTAGCCTCTTGTCAAATCAAATCTCTCTCATTCTGTCTTCTTAATCCATCCAGGTAATTGAAATGAAGAACGAAATGGATTTGGACCGTGATACTGATCTAGCATACAACAGTTTGAAGGTAAAAGCAATTGCTAGGCTAAGGATATATATATATATATATATATATATATATATATATATATATATATATATATATATATTTCCACCCCATGTGTCAGGTGCTAATAACCTGAAAGAGACTTTGCTGATATCAGCATCCAGAAATCTATATGACCAATGGATACAAAAAATAAACATTAACTCTTTTCAACTCTGTTTCCTCCCTTTACATAAGTTATGGGGCAGCTATTCAGCTTTCTTTCCCCCGAGTTTAATTTGGCTGTGAAGCAAGGCATTTGTTTAATGACTGAGTTTGCCATCTTGCTACAGAATCATCCTATTAATTATAACCATGATATTCTCCAACTTGGATGTCCAGGTGAGCTTTGTTAGAAATGCCTCTTTCTTAGGGCCTTTGCAGACTGCCAGAAATAGTGCAAATTG
>CM034703.1:14011565-14027302 GCA_020142125.1 Phrynosoma platyrhinos | reverse complement strand
TATTATTATTATTATTATTATTAAACCCTGGTCTCCAGAGCCATAGTCCAATGCTCAAACTATTACACCACACTGGTTCTTGTGAGTTACCCATCTAATAATGAACAGCAAAGTCCACAAACTACTTTTAAATTACAACACTACACACTGGTCTATTTGCACAAGTTCCTCTGCAACCAGCATAAAGGTGAGTATCAATGTGTGACTTAACCTAAGATCTGGTCAAAAGGTTCAGTTGTTCCCAAAGTTGGGGGGTGTGGTTTTCTTTTTTCATTACATGCCACCATTAAGGTGTGTGGTGTTTTTACCAAGATAAACTCAGATGAATTTCAACTTCTTTGTTTCTCCCTTTAGGGCTTTATGACCCAAAACACCGCAAAGCAGAATGAACATTGCCTGAAGAATTTCGATCTTACCGAATATCGCCAGGTCTTAAGTGATCTCTCCATTCAGATCTACCAGCAGCTCATTAAAATTGCGGAAGGTGTCTTGCAGCCCATGATAGGTGAGATACCAACAGGTGTATTAACTCAGCCCAGCGGTTCACTTGAAGATGATTCATGCTCTCTTTACTGCCGGGGTGGTGGTGGTCTGAAATGGAATCAAGCAGAAACAGGCTCATATCCCTAAAGTTTTGGGTGCAATCCACCAAAGTGCACAATGGCCCAAATGCACTTTCCATTCATTTCAACGTGATTTGCAAAGAAAGCAGCTCCTGGGGGGGGGGGGTTGTGGCCATTGTAAGTCAATTTGGATGCCACTTTTTGTTACTTTGTTTATTAATTTCATTCATATTCCACCTTTATCTTCAAGGTGGGCTTCAAGGTGGCTGATAAAATAATTAAAAACCAGTTTCAATAAAAACACAATAGTATAAGTATTAAAATACAGTTAAACTAGTTGTACCATGGAAAAACAAACAAATTAAATTTGTTTTAAAATACCTCAATGATAAATTATGAATGTTTTAAAAATCAAAAGGTTAAGCAAAGTCATTAAAACTTTTGGGTACAGAAGGCAATCAAAGGAATCTCTCACTGGAACTGAGAATGCATGTGGCTTTTAAAAGATGAATCTGTGATAAATGCTGCCAGGCATCTAATATGGATTCAGTACCCATGAAACTTCAGTATGTGATTTCTTATATCTCACTAGGTTTATGTGTTCTCTTAGCAATAAGATCTGGCAGACATTAAATACTGAGATTTTCACATTTCAGAGGCCTATGTTTAGTAATTCTACATTTGTGCAACACGTTAATATAATTCTGTGCTTGCCAATATAAATATATTCTGAGCCTAGAGAAGGGAACATGTGCCCTTTTAGATTTTATTCGAGTGCAGGTCCTGTCAGACCTAGCCGGTGGTGAGGACTGATGGGATTTGCAGTCTCACAACACCTGCCCATCCCCTCTTACATCTCCCTGAGCCATGGGTCATTTCTTCTACTGGTCACCCTTTTTTTCAGGTTCTTGGTTGTAACTATTTTATATCTTTACCCACATCTCTTTTTCCCTTGTGTTTTTTAATTGCTTAAAATATGGAACTCATTCAAACTGGATACTGAGCCTATCATATAAATTTATGGCACTTCCCTGCAGACGTATTAGTAATTTTTACAGTATGTTAATTGAGTTCTAACCCACCCTATTACCTACAGTATTTCAGGGTTTTATAGCCATTAGCTAATTAATCCTTCCCAACACACCGATGGAAGCAGAATACTGAGTGAAATGATCTTCCCTGTGCCTACCGCAAAGAAGTTAACCTGGCAAAACAAGTCTTTCTTGTTAGGTGAAATCCCAGGTGTATTATTCCTCATGCATATTGCTTCCTCTGAGCCACGCATATACTGTTTATGTGCAACCAGGACTGCTTGAGCCCTTTACTATTCATTTACGAGACTAACATGCAGATCACAAGAGGTGACATTTGGAGATACATGAACAAGCAGACCATTGCAATTGTATGGTGTCTTAAGCTGAACAGCACAGAAGTGCTGACACTGAAACTTCCTTGAAACATCTAATTTGCCTTATAGAATAATTTCTTTTCCTCCCAGTGACTGCTGTGTTAGAAAATGAAAGCATCCAGGGCCTGTCAGGTGTGAAGCCAATGGGCTACCGGAAACGAAGCTCCAGCATGGGGGACAGTGACAACTCATACACTTTGGAGGCAATCATCCATCAGCTGAACACATTTCACAGTGTCATGTATGACCAGGGCCTTGACCCCGAGATCATCCAGCAGGCTGTCAAGCAGCTCTTCTACATGATCAATGCCGTGGCCCTCAACAACCTGCTGCTGAGGAAAGACGTCTGCTCTTGGAGCACCGGGGTGCAACTCAGGTAGGCTTCTGGCTGCAGGAATTGCTTATGCTCAGGCACCCAACTGAAATGAATACCACTACCCACCCACCTACTCATTTTGAAAGAATGAAAGTTGTATTTTATTATATATGCCACGAAAGGAGGACTGGTATGATGCAGCAGGACATAAGCCATTGCAACTCCATCAGCAGTGTAGTAGCAGCACAGCCCTGACAGTTCACTTGCTGCCCCTTCAGCCTCAGTCTCTGTGCATAGGAATCTCAGGCTACAGAGGAGCATTAAAAACAGAAAGAGAGAAATAGCTAAGTACAGTGGTTCCTTGGTATCCACTGGGGTTTGGTACCCCTCATGCATACTAAAACCTGTGGATGTTCAAGTCTCATTAAATACTATGGTGTACTAAAATGGTGTCCCTTATATAGAACAGTAAAATCAAGGTTTGCTTTTGGGAATCTATTTTGGGGAGGAATATTTTCAAGTCATAGATGACTGAATCTGTGGATAAAGAATCCATAGATACTGAGGGCCAACTGTACAATGGGTTTAACTATGGGGCTGATTCATGGTTTTGTATCTGCATGAAGGTCAGTTAATTTTTATCACTCTGTGCTTTGATGTTTACAGTTCAGGATGGCTACATTTAAAAGCCTTGTGTTTGAAAGTAAACTAGTTATCTTAAATGCTGAAGTTTTCAGGTGACAAGAACCAGAATAAACCATACCAGAGTACTTCTCTTTGTAGCCTGATATAATTTGACTGTCAGCACCTGTCCAGGGATGTCAAGAAGAGACAGACTTCCCCATTATCTTCTATATGATCCTGTTATCTGGAGATAGCAATGATCAAACTTGCAATCTTTTGCATACAAAGCTTGCTCTGTAACTGAGCCATGGTTCTTTCCCATCAAAAATTCAGTTATGAATCAACCTAGGTGTGTTATTCAAGCCACATACCTTTTGACCCACAACTGAATTAAGACTTTATCCTAGTCCTAATCGTAGGGTTTTTGTT
The DNA here is from genome assembly GCA_020142125.1 of Phrynosoma platyrhinos. NCBI lineage: Eukaryota > Metazoa > Chordata > Lepidosauria > Squamata > Phrynosomatidae > Phrynosoma > Phrynosoma platyrhinos. The sequence continues at coordinate 14,023,962 of CM034703.1, read as the reverse complement.
GTTGTTGTTTTGCCATTGGGCCACACTGTATTTAGGAGCGTCTTAGAGGAAAAAAATCACTGTTAGGTGTTAACAGAACTCATATCTTCCCAACTGTTTTCAGAAACAAGTTACCACTTTGAAAAAATGATTTTGTAATTTGTGGCTACCTTGTGTGTGTCCAGGTTTAACATTAGTCAGCTGGAGGAATGGTTGAGAGGAAAAAACCTGCACCAAAGCGGGGCTGCCAAGACCCTAGAACCTCTGATCCAGGCAGCACAACTCCTGCAGCTGAAAAAGAAAACCTCAGAAGATGCCGAAGCAATTTGTTCCTTGTGCACATCCCTCACCACACAGCAGGTAAGATGCTGAGAGAGAGTATTTATTTCTCTGTTATGAGCTCAAAGGGGCTAACAAAAGATTCATGCCAAGAGCAAAAGAGCTAACAAGTCCTCCTGCCTGTTAACCTTACTGGGAGAGACTTAACTGGCTTGAGATTATCAGTGAACTTTGAGCTTTTTGTGGGGATTTGAACCTGGACTCCTTTGCTTTTGGTCTCAAAGCTGGTTGGCAATCATGAAAATTTTCCCTTGAACCAGAATTTGGCTGTTGAGGGAACATATACTCTAGGTTATGTTTGTGTGTGTGCAATTAATAATCACTGTCTGAGTATTTGACTCTGACTCTGGAGACCAGAGTTCAACTCCCAGCTCAGCCGTGAAACCCACTGGGCAAGTCACAAGCTGTCAGCCCCAGGCAAACCTCTGAACAGATCTGGACAAGAAAACCCCATAACCCCAACCTGAAGGTTGCCATAAGTTGGAAACGACTTGAAGGCACACAACAAGCTACATTTCAGCCCCTCTCTCACCTGCCAGTTCTTTTTTGCAGGTGTCTAACATTTTCCCTTCCCCAAATATGCTATGACATAAAGTTTCACCACTGGCTCCTAAGTTTGCTACCTCCCATCCAGAGAGAAAAATACAGCTTTGCAGATGTGGTATTTCTATCTATAAAACAATGCTGCAGTGGGCACAGCATTAATTCATCTTCTGTGTCACAGAATTATAAAGCTGAAAGGCACTCCAAGGATCGAGTCTTTTAAATTCTATTAAATTCCCTTTGTATTTTCCCTCCACAGATTGTAAAAATACTCAACCTCTACACTCCTGTAAATGAGTATGAAGAGCGAGTGACAGTAGCCTTCATCAGAAATGTTCAGGTGAGTTCTGCAACAAAGAAAGGTGAAAGATTTTACATCTGCCACACAGAAAAAGAGCAACTGTCTGGATTCTTAAAAAGCAGAGTTTTAACAACCTAGTCTCAACTCCAGAACACATCCGGTAGATACAAAAAGATTTAGACTGGCTGTTTTGGGTGAAAAGAAGGTATAGTAGGCCCTTGGTATCTGCTGTGGCTTGGTTCCAGGACACCTTGAGGATACCAAAGTCCATGGATGTTCAAATTCCATTAAATACAATGGCTTGGTGAACTGGTGCCTTTTATATAAAATAGCAAAATCAAGGTTTGCATTTTGGATTTTATATATATATTATTATTTTTTGGAATATTATCAAAATGTGGCTGAATCTGTGGATACAGAATCCATGGATATGAAGGCCCAACTGTATTTGCCCTACCACTGCTGGCATCTTTTCTGCTGTTACCCTCAGAACGACACAAAGCTGCCTTATACCAAGCCAGAATATAATTCAGGAGAGGACATCAAGCAATGAACTAGGGATCTTGACATGGTTTTCCCCCAAATGCCTCTCTTTTTCTATGTAGTAATATTGATATTAGCAAAAAGCTTTGTGGTAGCGGTGAGAGGGGATTACACACTGTATGAGCTACAATGGTGGAGGGATGACATTGTGGTTCTGTGTGCTGTAGACATAGGTTAAATCCACAGAAAATAAGTAAGCATTTCCAAATTTGCCTGATGTGCACAGGTTGGAAATGTAAAGTTTTCTTGGTACAAGAACTTTTCTTAGTTCTTTTCTTTGGTTTTCTTGCCTCAAAATTCCACATACAGAGCCCTTGTAAGAGGTCACAGACTAATCAGAATGATGTAACTGTAAAATAATGAATCAGACTCAGTATGGTTGAACATTTACCAATACCTCCCAACTGCTCAATAAAATATTATCAAATAATGGTTAAATATTTTAAACTCCGTTAAAGGTCTGGCACTTACATGAATAAGGAAATCAAATTAGTTACCAAAAACATTATTGATAAATAATGTCATAAATTATAACACCAATAGCAATGCTGTATTCATTTGAGATCTAAATTTTAGTAGATATTTTCTCTAATTCTTCTAATGTATTAATTGCTCTTACAATTGTTACTGTATTTTAATTCTGGTATTTCTGGGGGTTTTTAGACTATTGAAACTGGTCTATTTAAGAAGTGGTGGCTCAGTGGTTAAGGCGCTGACTCTGATGATTGCAAGATCGGCCGGTTGGCAGTTCAAGGCCCATGTGCCACATGATGGAGTGAGCTCCTGTGTCACTAGTCCCAGCTTCTGCCAACCTAGCAGTTCGAAAGCATGTAGAAGTGCAAGTAGATAAATAGGTAACACTTTGGTGGGAAGGTAACAGTGTTCTGTGACAACGCTGGCTCTTTGGCTTAGTAACAAAGATGAGCACCACCCCTATAGTCAGACATGACTTGACAATCTTGTCAGAGGGCAAACCTTTACCTTTTTACTTTATTTAAGTTCACCAGCTATATTTTAATTTTGTATACTGATTTGACTAAAACAAAATATCCAAGGTAAGGACAGTGTCACTCTTCCTAGAATAAACAGGAATAATAAACCAACAAAAATAGCAAAAATAAATAACAAGTGACAAGTATTTGACTAGTCCAGTGTATGGAATGCTAATCAAACAGTTTTTTAGGGGTGGGTGGGATGCCACCTTCACCTCAGCTATGAAAAAGCATTTGCACAGATGCTACGTATTTTGTGCCTCTTCTGATGAGTTTGTGTTTGTTCCCCATTCCCATTTCTGTTTCTCTTAGGCACATCTGCAAGAGCGGAAAGACCCTCCACAACTGCTGTTAGACTTCAAGTTCATGTTTCCTGTTTTGTTCCCATTCAATCCTTCTTCTCTAACTATGGACTCGATTCACATCCCAGCTTCCCTTGGCCTAGAATTCCTTAACAAAGTTTGAAGACACAATCTTAACTCCTAGGCAAGAATTTTCCAAGAGTTCAAGCAAAAAAAAGGAAGGGGGGGGGGAAATGAATGAAAGGATCTCTTCAAATGTGGACCAAACTAATGCTTAAAGGAACCAATACACTTTAGGCAATCAATGCTCAATTGTACAGCCTAAGAATCTAATCTTATATTTTCATTGGATGCGTTTTGATTTGTATGGGGAGGTTTTTTTGGAGGGGACTAGATCTTTCAGTTAATACTTGAAACAAAAAAGGGGATTTGTACTGCTTTACATCATGCTAACATATTGCCTCCTGGCTGTCACTAAGATTCTGGTATTCATAAATGGGACATTATTTTGATTTTCATAAATTATGGCTATCCAGAAATGTTACGTTGAAATAACAAAAAAAGCAGATTAGATGGCCTATACTTCGCTATGAGGTTTGCTTGTACATACCAGAAGCAGACTTCAATTGGTGCTGCCAGACACCTTTTTAAAGCTATCATTTCAGGCAATAAAGTTGCTCTAGGCAAAACTATGAATTTGTGACACACTTTGAAAAGTGGAGAAGAAAATTACTTGTTACCTGTACTCTGAAGCTTGGGACGGTGATTGCAGTTGCACTCCTTGTTCCATTCAAATACCAGTTAGTATATATTATAAAGCAGACTGGTAACTAAAACAGTATGAGTCCACACTTAACATATTACGTAGCCATAAATATTTCTTCTATATGAAACACTGAAAATGAAGAATGTCATGAAGTCACAATCATCCATATCAGCTGAATGCCATGATTATGATCCCCCCATAGCTACTAGTTTATTTGCTTTTCCCCCCCAGACTAATCTAGAACCAAGTATGGCAGCAGTTCATGCTTTACATTTCTTTAATCCCAGTAACATTTGAGGTGACCTTGACTTAATGTGAGAAAAGGCATAATCATATTTGAAGGTAAGAAAGAAAAAAAGAGGACAATTCCTTGCCAATAGAATTGAAGAAGCCTTAAATATCATCAGTTTTGTAAACACAAAAGTGACTGTGCTAATCTGTGTACAGATGCCTTGGGCCAGTTGTGTATTGCTGTGGAGTCAATACTCCCGTAAACCCACAATCTGATAATACCTAGTATAAGTCTGGCTGAGCCATAAGCATGGAACACATTTCCAAGGAACCTAATGATGCTGGCAAGTTTCCCAACTAGAGACAGTGAGTACTGTTTCATTCCACAGAAACAGTTGTGTAAGAACAATCTAACTGGGTAGCAATTATCAGTTGAGAGGGAAGCCTTTGGAGAACTAGTGAACTACTAGCACTTACAGTCTCATGTCTTCCTCAGTATTTAAAACAAAGAAGAATGAGTAAGAAAATTAATTTCCAATAGACACAAAGGCAGTAGTATTTGAGTAAATGATAGCACTTATCATGGAGTAACCGCCCCACATTCCCATCAGCAGAAAGAACAGAAACTGCTTCATTGATAAGCATTTAATGATTTTAATTTTTTTCTAATTCAAAGGAAAGGTTCAAAATCCTGTTACTATAAAAAGTTTCCCCAATTGTCTATTACTTGAGCATTAAAATACATCTGCTCCCAACAAGTCTTCAACTTCTGTCCAAACCACTGAAGTTTCCAAAGGCATAGAGGAGAGGTGTTAGCAGCAAGTTGCAAGAACCTCTAAGGGAATAAATACAGAATTCATTATTTTGCAACCCTAACTTGCTGTTAACAACTACTCAGTTCCACAAGGGAGACCTCCTACTTGACTGGATTGAGACTGAAAAAGGTGATAAGGTGGTGTTTTCACACCTTGTAAAAATTGTTCACTCTTGCATCTCTGGCTGTACATCTTTGGTAGTAGTGCTTTTAAGCCAGATAAATACCGCCCTTTTCGGACTTACTTTACTTACTATAAATCAAAGACCCACCTTAGACAGTATCTTCCCTACAATTGAATGCAGCTTCAGAAATAGATAGATTTGAAAACATTCTGACCTGATTCAAGATCTGGAGCACCTGCCCATTTTTAGAAAATAATTAATCCCAAGGGCCCTTTCTCACACTTAACAGTTCAGCAATCTGCACAATCAAGTATTGCTGATTCAGGCTATATTCCTCAGTACGTTACAGTACCAAGGCCTTGGATGCACAGTTGGAAGCAGAAAATCCCGGTCATCTTGTAAGCGAAAAAGCATCTCTAATTCAGCAAATCTCATTTGTGTTCATACAAATGCTACTCCAACATTTCAGTGTATGAATACTGCTGTCAAGCAGATGTGGGAATCCAAAAGGTATACTAGAAAAGACTTGGGATACAACTTTTCATCCAACTGTATCATAGTAGAAGGGTAAGCCCATAACTGGGACAAAATGATTGTTTTACTAGCACTACCTTCGAACATGCCTCATTCTGCTCAATTTGTTTCAATTCTATAGTGCCTTCACCTTTTGCCATGTAGTTTTTTTTAAACAACGCCAAAGGTGCTTAGCCTGATGGCACCAGCCATGTAGCCTAAACCAGTAACATTTCAGTGAAGAAAATGTTCCCTTGATGTCACTCAGAAACATTATCTTCTCAAGTATGGAAAGCAGGAAATTCTCATAGTAAAATTTGCTTCTTTCTCTTTTGATTTTCACAACATAGTGTCAGGGCAAGACAATACAATACCCAGGAGTTGGCAAAGACTTGCCCACTAAGCTAAATAAGTGAAAACAATCCTCTGTGTTTAGGCATGCCAATGTTGTAGGTCCCATGGTTGACAGACTAAGGAACCATAACTGGCTTGTTGCCTCCAGCTGAATAAATCCATTGCCTATCATTGCCAAACAACTTGCTTCTTAATGCAGCATAATATATAAAAGTTTTCACTCAAGTTTTTAAATGAATATTGGAATTCCAGCCAATGTGGTGCCATGGTTAATAAAGATATTTATAAAAGCATGGCTCAGTTTTGTTAGCAACCTTCAAGCCTATGGGCATTACTGCAGCAGTGAGAGAACTTTCTACATTATGGTGGCTTCCTCCTCAAGATTGAATCTTCCATCTCTCAAATAATTAGCCTATGGTCAACATATTCTTGTTAACTGAGATGGACTGACCTGAATTAACACTCCCAGTTTCTTCTGTTGTCCTGCATTCTAGACCAAGCAGACATGATACATTCACATAGTTGCCTCATACTGAAATAGTAACGCCAGCTTCTGGGAATCCAAATATGTAATGTGTAAAAGTGTCTCTAGCTGCAGTTTCCAAGTGTATCACGGAATATAATCCCAATGAGTCAGGTTAAATGAAAGGGAGCTGCAGGATGCACTTTTGCAGGAATCTTAGAAACTTATTTATAAAAAGTGTGGTTAATGCTCTTCCAGAGGACAATAGTATTTCACTATACGAGTGCAAGTAAATTAATTTATACTATGTATTATATCTGTGTATATTTTAAGAGTCTATTAGTATAGGAAAAGGTAGAAATTGAGTACATATCTAATATTTAATTTTATCTGCGAGCTTTGGATTTTCAGAACAATCTCATGTTAAATAATTTTGATGTATGTAATTTTTTGTTATCTGTTTTTAAGATATCTTGGAGCTTTTAAAAAGCCTATTCACTGGTATTGTCATGCACAAACATGCCTTCTCTTTAATCAGCCATATTGATTTAAAACACTTTAGCACAGTACAAAGAAGTGGATGGTGTCATTTGTTGCATTCTTTTTTAAAAACTGGATTGAATACTTCCCACTGTGTGCCTTTTCACTACTGAGAGTTTTAATTGTGAGAAAAATTGCCTTTGGATTTGTATGTAAGCAGTTGAAGCTGGAAATAGCAGTGGGCATGTTTAAGAAGTCTGTGGGTATATCCACACTGAAGAAATAAAGCAGTTTGACACCACTCTAGTTTACGGAATCCTTGGTTTTATAATTTGGTGAGGCACCAGACCTTGCTGACATAGCAAACTACAAATCCCATGATTCCACTGGATGGAGCCTTGACAGTGAAAACAGGATCAAACTGATTTATTTCTGCAGTATGGAAGAGCTGTGTAAGAGAAGTTCAGTATTCGTTTTAAATGATTTTTGACTGATTGCAACTCGACAATCTTTTCAAAATCATATATGGATACAACTTTTGATTGGCTTTTCCTCGGCCTTCTAGATTCTGCAAAGCCTAAAGATAGATTTTCAAAGTTCAGTAAACAAAACTGCCAGAAGGAAAATTGCCAAAAAAACTATAGTATGTGCACACCAGCATTTTGCACACTCACTCTAACACATGCAATTTCCTGTGTGCAAAACACTGCTTGGCAAGAACACGTGTCCATTATACCTTCCTATTAAAAGCAAAATTCTTCAGTCAGACTTGCGCACACACACTATTAAATATATCTACTGCTGTTGTTTGCCATCCTTTCCAACTTATGATGATCCTAAGGGTATTTTTGGCATATTTCTTCAGAGGCAGTTTTCTATTGCTATCCTCTGAAACCACCTCATAAGGAACCATCCATGGCATTCAATAACATTACTGGTAATCATAATTATGGCCTTGCATGTAACTTCTCCATACATACTGCAGTTAGTATGAAAAAAAAATCTCATTAGTGACTGAAAAGACAACCTTTTTGGAATGGTTCACAGAAGGAAAATTTGTGGGCACAATTCTTAACAAGACCCTGCAAAAGAAAAGGATATGATTGAATAATCAGATGAATAATCAGCTATCTTCATTCACTTCCATGAATGGTGCAAGAATCTTTGGTTGCTACCTACTACTTGCAAGGCCACTGGAGAAAGAGAAATTGCAAACTACTGTATTTCCTGATTAGAAGCAGGAAGACTATTTTATCTGATGGATTTCCCTTAAACTGGCGAAAGCTACTACCAGTAGAGGAACAGATATCCCACTCCATCCCTGTTCTGATCCATCAAAATTAATACGTTTCCTCATAGAGAAGGGAATGTTCCTATTTTCTAGAGTTGGTACAATTTTAGTAATTTCTATTTTGAATCTTGTTGTTGTTGTTATTGGTCTCTAGAATTAATTTGCTATGATCTGTGCTCGCAGTATCTTGCTCACCAAGTTTTATTCCATGCATATTCAACAACTGTCACCTAATGAATAACTGCCAGTGAGTCAGATATTAGAAAACATCTGATGGAGTAAGATATTTCTGATGGAAGTCCATATGTTTATACCAGGGGTAGGCAACCTTTCCCCTTTAAGGTCAGAGGGACTTCAGTTCCCAGAAGCCTCAGCCATGTTGGCCAATAGTCCTATGTTGGCCAATAGTTCCTGGGATTCTGGGAGCTGAAGTCCCTCCAAAGGGGAAAGGTTGCCTACCCCTGGTTTATACCATAACAAACATTAGACTTGGGACAGGACAGAAATGATACTCTTGATCTCTTAGCCAAGGTTAAGGCATCGGCAGCAGGTCACTGGATTGTATATTCACATTCCCCATTCCTTTCCCATCTCCCGTTAACCATATTTAACTCTTTGTATTGTCATCACTATTACTCACAGTTAATGCTAATCATATTACTTCTTAACCAGGGGTTGGTAACCTCCGATTATAAAGGATTTAGATTAACTATTGGTGCTGATGTAACATTTCAGGTTAAGACTACAAGAAATCAACACTTGAGGGTTGCACGTGTTAAGATGTGTTAATTCTCAACTACATTTCTCTCCATTCCAGCATGACACCATCTAAACATAACTTATTTCATATTGTTTGACTGGTAGGCAGTAACAGAGTCTAATGTCAGTATTCACAACTAATTAGAATTATAGGCTTATAGTATCTGATTATCCATAATTGTGCCAATCAAAATGTACTGAACAAAACAGCTTATGCCCATCTCTCCAGCCACTGAATTTTTATATACAGGTATTTAAAAATATGGCTAGTTTTTTTGTTTGTTTGTTTCTTCATTAAGTTTACATGAACTAAAAACAGTTAATAGTGTCCTGCATAAAGGATTTACCATTGTTCAAAAAAGGCAAATGCCAGGTGATAAAGATGATTTTGAGAAAGAAGTCGTGGACATCATACTGCCCCTGCCAACTTTTGCATTTCTCCAAGGGTCCCTGCTATGCTGCTTGAAATCTCCCAGAAGTACAAGTCAATTTATAAGCCAAATACAGGGAGCAAACGTGTTGTTTAAAGCAATGGATCTCAAATTATATGATGTGGAGAACTGACAATTGTTTTTCCCAGGTGCCAGAGATGGATACCATGTTTATGCCAATTGGTTACAACTGTTTCCTTCCTATAGATTGCAGGAACCAGCAACTGATGGCATATAGACCAGGACTGGTCCATAAAACACCCTTTTTGCTATTACTGGCAGTACTTTTTGCTATTGCCACAGCAATTTCAGCAGAAGTGAGAGTCTGGTCCTCCTGTATGTTTCGGGTGTGTGGTGTTGCTAATGTAGCCTCTGAAGTCCAAAAATTGGCCGTCCCTGTGCTAAAGAAAATAGATAATGTCCCCAGATATTGAGAGTCCAATATCAGCTGTGCACATGTTAAATCAAACTCCACTGGTGGAGTATGGCTGCTCTGAAGGTGCTTAGATGACAAGGGCAAATCCCAAAAGAGCAGATGAAATATCACTACTGATAAAATATTTTTCCACTTTGAACAAATATGTAAACTACACTTTCTGTTTATAGGAAAATGACTGTAATAGTCACTGTCATTCAACTGTGCATAAAATATTGTGAAATAAATACTTTGAAATAACTGGGAGTGGCCTGGACATTTCCTGGGGTGTGTGTGTTTTACACTGAAAATGTTTCTCTGCAACATTAACAATTTCCATCAGTTCAGTTTGACTTTTATAGAATGCTCCTTGTTTAACTATACTATCTGGGTTTCTGAACATAAAAATCCACGTACCTTTATATTTGTTGCTGGTGTGTCCCAGTATACCTTTCATATGTCTAGTGAAGGTAGAATCATGCTATCATTTTCTGCAAAGAGACATTTTTTAAAAAGTTATTAAATATTTAAATAAATAACTACAGATTGGTTGAGGCAAGTTCAGACCACCAACCAATCAAACCCAAATGGCTGCAATGGGGGCAAGAGAAGTGAACAGAAGGTAAGGTAGTACAATATCTCATTGTCTACACAGCTGCGGTACATCTGCTTTTCACAAATAACAAGCATTTTTTATGAGAAGTTCTCCTTGGTATTTTGTTGCACATAAGAAAAAGCTTCACCTTTAACCTTCTATGCACACCATAGTATCTCAGCCTGCATCTGGCAGAATCTAACAGGAAAGTATGAGCAGGGACAAATATATGCTATTTTATGTATGATGTGCTGCAATAACTCATGGTGTATTGCATACTATTTTCTTTTAACAATTTGACATGAAAAATATTTTTATGCAATAACTAGAACAAAAATCCCATAAACTATCTTATACAGAAATGAAATACCACAATCTTAGGGAGCAAGCCTAGCTGAACTCACTGTGACTTGCCTCTTAAATAAAAATGCAACTGTAGCATATCCTTTCATGGGTTTGTCACCTAGAGAACTAGCAGCTTCTTTAGCATGAAACATTCTCTGGGATCAACGTGTAACTAGTGTATCAAAATAACAACAACACCACCCATGGATTGAGGTGGGGAACAACAATTAACAATTATTAGTGGGCTTAAATTTTGGAACCCTATTGCACAAAAATTGTGTGCCCTGCTATAAAGCTAATCCCATTCCAGATTTCTTTTTGTGTTGCTAATGGAGTTTAAATTTTAATTCCTAGACTTTGATTTTTGTGTCTCCGAGCCCACATGGCCAAGGGGAAGAAATGGCCTCTGCCTACATGAATATCCATCCCTCTGTACTATCTTAGCTGAGAACAACAATAACAACATCAAAATGTAGGCCTGTGACTCCAACATCGTCATTCCCACCCCTTTCTCCTGTATGATGATATTTTACACCTTTGCCTGATGAAGAAGCCAGTGGAGCATCATGTATTTTTGTGCATTTTGGTTGTTCCAATGAAGGTATCACTTTCGTGGGTTTGGGATGTTGCATGCCTACCTCGGAATACCTTTTCCATGATAGCTATGACTACAACTGTAGGTCTTCCTTGAGTTGCATTCATGAATCGTAGTGGTCATGAAGGAGTTCTGTGCCCAGAATATTTCATCCTAACATTCTAGAACCAGAAAATGAATTCATTTTTGTCAAATGCGATTCAAAAGTGAAGCAAAATGAACATTTGGAATGGGATCAGTGCAGGGTAAAGAGTGGTGACATTTACAGCCTCTTCTTCATCCAAAGAGCTAAGGTACACAATCCTCCCCCCAACAATCCCATGAGGTTGAAAAGGCTCAGCATGATGCAGTGGTTTGAGCACTGGACTACGAATCTAGAGACTAGGATTTGAATCCCAGCTCAGCCATGTAAACCCAATGGATGACCTTGGGCAAACCACACACTCTCAACCCCAGAGGATGGCAGTGGTAATCCCCCTCTGAATCAACTTACCAAGAAAAACCCATGACAGGGTCACCTTAGGGTTGCTTTAAGTTGGAAACAACCTGAAGACACACAACTACAAAGAGAAGAATAGGCTGAAAAAGATTGGCTCAGATCATCAAGTAAGCTTTATGGCGACATCCCCAAGTCTCACTCCCAACATGCTAACCATTGCATCATACTGTTACAGTATGGAATGAATAGAGATTTTGTAGTTTTAATAGAGTGAATTCTATTCCCATATTTCATCCCCGTGATATTAGTTTTTGACTATCATTGCCCAACCACACCAATGTGGGCTCAGTAGTAACTTTTCTTGGTCTCAGATGCCTTGGTCAGCACAAATTCCATCATTCAGTTCTACAGAACTCAGATTGCGCAGTGGGCTATTCATCACAGACCAGTCCTTGCAACAAGGGGAAATATAATAATAATAATAATAATAAATTTTATTTATATACCGCCCATTGGTGACCCAATCCGGGCGGTTCACAACAATTAAAATAATACAGCCTAAAACCAACGTATTTCCCACCCACCCCTTAAAAAACTATTAAACCAGATTTAATTAAAACCAATTCCAACAAGTTTAAAATATACAACAATAAAACCCCTGCAGCTTCCTACGAGGGAAGGGTTATGGAGGATCTGCTGAAGGGGAGGTGGGCCGAGGCCGGGATATTTAGTACGGGAAGGCCTGTCGGAAGAGATCCGTCTTGACAGCCCTTTTAAAGCTG
>CM034703.1:13971964-13983858 GCA_020142125.1 Phrynosoma platyrhinos | reverse complement strand
ATTACAAGGGAATAATGAAAAGATCTGCTTTCATAGTGGGAACGACGGGCCCTCTGGAATCAATTCGCCAACATGGAGCAAAGGCGAATCGCAAACCAGTTTAAATGTAAGTGGGAACGAGCCCCAGGGCGATTAGCAGACTAGTAGTTTGGCAGTAAAGGTCTTGTTAAGCAACAGGGGACTGTGCTTAGTGTTGACTTAGTGTTAATAAGAGTTTGAGCTTTAATAGGCACCAGGGAGGATCTACCACTAAAATAAATCGTGGTGTTTGCCAAACTGCAAGCCATTAGCAATTGAGAAAGAGAGAGAGATTGCTACTGAAATAATTCTTGAAAATGTTTTTGCAGCAGGGAAAAATGGCAAAACTCTGCAGAGGCAGATTTGACTTCAGCAGCGATGAGAGAACTTGAGAAGGTGAATGTGCTGGTGATGGTTTCTGGCAGAAACTCATTTCTTCATGTTGGTTTGCCTCTGCGCGGACACAGGGATACATGTCTAATTCTCCAGCTCTCAGGCACTGGAATATTAAAGTTAGGATTGTCTGCCATCCTAATTCCTATTTTTATGTATGGTTGTGAAAACCAGACACTCAAGAAAGCAGATGAGAAGAGAATTGACTCATTTGAAACATGGTGTTGGAGAGGCGTTCTATGGGTACCATGGATTGCAAAAAAGACCAAGGAATGGGTCTAAGAGGAAATCAAGTCCGAACTCTCCCTAGAAGCCAGAGTGACAAAACTGAGGCCGTTTCATATTTCACATATCATAAGGTGACATGATTTGTTGGAAGGATAATAATGCTCAGTAAAGTGGAAGGCAGTAGGAAAAAAAGAAGGCATAGCCCTGAGTTTGGAAGAGATAAGCAGGGCTGTCATTTTCTCATGGAGGTTTCTTGTTCATAACATTGCCATAAGTCAAAGCTGACTTGATGGCAAATTAGAGCAACAATAATAACAAGTCCAATAACATCTGGAAGTCCACATATTCTCCACCTCTGCCATGAGATCATGTTCACTCATCCCCAAAGGATATTAACCATTTATTTTTACTTTTAATAGCACAATTCAAGCCCAATACAAGAATGCTAGACTAGGCTTTGAGAGATCCAGGTTCTAGTTTCCACAATTCACTGAGTGACTTTGAGCCAGGGCATATTCTCTCTCTGTATGTGTCTCTCCCTTCTTCCTCCTTTTCTCTCTCAGCCTGTCCTACTTCATTGGGTTGTTGTGAGATTAAAGCTGGGAGGACGGCAATGTTTACGACCTTCGGTTCATTCGGTAAAAATTGGGATATAGATGCAACTCATCAACAGTAATAGACAAGCCTTTATTCAGCAGCCCTGTTTACATTGTAGGGAGTAAAAAAGACATAATGAGAAATTGTGTGTGTTTTTAAAGAAGATGAGAAGGAGGGATGAGGAAGAAGCCAACATAAAAAAAGAAAAGTACTAATGTAGAAAGATGTTATCAGGAGAAAAAAAGGTGACATCTGTGAGCATTTGAGAGTGCACCTCTAGTTGCTGTTGTTGTTGTGCGCCTTCAAGTTGTTTCTGACTTATGGCAACCCAAAGCAAATCAATCATGGCGTTTTCTTGGCAAGTTTCTTCAGACTGGGTATGTCATTGCCTTCCTTTGAGGCTGAGAGAGTGTGACTTGCCCAAGGTCAACCAGTAGGTTTACATGGCCAAGCTGGGGTTTGAACCCTGGTCTCCAGAGTCATAGTCCAACACTCAAACCACTATGCCACGCTGGCTCTCCTGTTTGAATTTTAATTAACTAATTTTGTTTAATGGATGGGGAATCCTACAGAGAAAGCCTGAGCTCCTAAAACTTTGTTTTAGAATGAGAAAAAAAAACTGCTCTGGAGAGTAACAACTGCTCTTCCCTAGGGAGCAGCAATTGGAGCTGTAATTATTGTACCTTGATTTAGATAATGGATTTCATGTGTTGGTGGTGGTGTGGGAATACAAAGACAAGTTCTTGTACTTGTGTTGTGGATTAGTTTCAATCAGTTTTATTTTATGGCTTTGAGATTTTATCTATTTGAATTTTTTTTTCCAGAAAGTTATCCAGATTGGTCTAAAGAAGTGTGAATTCTCAAGATGTAGCTCCGAGGGGTTTACCACCGCTGCAGCCCCTTGTTCTATTCCTTTGGGGGGCTGTTTGAAATGATTTCTCGGATGTGCTTTGGGACTCTTCCAAAGTTGTTGTATTTTGAAGCCTATAGTTTGCATGGCATTTTGTTACTCACGCTACCCATGTGGGGTGAATTATTCCCCATAGCACAACTGGAATATTCTGCTGACAGTGGCAGAAGTGGAGTTTCACATACAGCAATGAAGTGCATTGCAGTTGTGCATTGTGCCTTACAGCTGCACATTGCAATTGTGTATTGCACAACACCACCCAGTGATTGACATGTGTTGTGCAATGCTGCAATGCTGATCTATGGTTTGAAGGACAAATGTTTCTCTGATTTTTAAAAAAATCTTACAGCGTCATAGTGCATAAGTACCATTTCATTGCAACACTAATGCATGCTAAAACACTATGATGCTAAAAAAATATTTTTTTAAAAGACAGAACAGAAGCGAAGGGCATGTATTGATCCAATAAGACAAAGAATTAAAAAGACATCCAGTCAAGCGTAGGAATTAAATGTTGCAACTGGTTCTGAGACTTTCCAGAAAACAGTCCAAGACAACAGAAACATCATTTGGATATATTGTTTTAAACACCAAGAATTATTACAATAAATGCTGAAACCTCATGACACATTTGTCCTGTCTGGAGATGTCTTTAGTCTGTTTCAGTATAAAAAGAAGGGAATAAAAGAAAGAGGGGGAATGAGCCTTTTGACACTTTTTTACAGTGATTTATTTTACCCTGAGCTTTCATTCAATCCACTTCTTAAGACACATGGATCAAGTACAATATTAAAGCCTGTGGGTAGGATCAGAGCAACATGGGATACAGAAAACACAAGGGAGACACTGGCCATAGATGAACTATTATGGTCTTTGTCTTTTGTATCAATGGCTGTGCTTCAGATTGGAAGGAGATCTCGAGTGGAATGCCTCAGGGTTCTGTCCTAGGGCCATTACTCTTCAACATTTTAATAAATGACTTCAATGACAGCGTTGAAGAATCCTTATCAAGTTTGCTGATGACACAAAACTGGGAAGGATAGCTAACACCATAGGAAAATAGGAACAGAGTTCAAGAGGATCTTGATAAACTAGAAAACTGGGCAGAAATTAATAAAATGAAATTCAATGAAGACAAATGCAAAATTCTACATTTAGGCCACAAAAACCAAATGCACTGTTATTGGATGTGAGGTCCATTGCTCAACAGTACTACATGTGGAAAAGGACCTTGAGATTCTTGTCGATCATGAGTTGAACCTGAGTCAGCAGTGTACTGCCGCAGCAAAGAAGGCAAATGCTATTTTAGCCTGCATTGATAGAAGCAGACTTTCCAAGTGGAGGGGAGTAATTGTCCCACTATATTCTGCGCTGGGTCAGGCCTCATCTGGACTTGTTTCCTTTAAGAAGGAAATAGACAAGTTTGAGCAGGTTCAGAGAAAGACAATGAGGATAATAGAATCATATAATCATAGAGTTGGAAGAAACCCAAGGGCCATCCAGTCCAACCCCCTGCCATGCAGGAACTCAAAATCAAACCATCTCCGATAGATGGCCATCCAGTCTCTGTCCAGGATGATAAGAGATATGGAGAGCAAAACATAACAGGAAATTCGGCTGAAGGAGCTGGACATGTTCAACTTTATTGATTGATTTGATTTGATTTGATTTGATTTCTATCCCACCTTTGTCCCCGAAAGGGACCCAAGGTAGCTCACAAATAAAAATTCTAAAAACATATTACAATTTAAAAAATTAAAATATCATCTACAAACAATATAAAATGACAGGCATTAAAACCACACTAAAACCATGATACCCACCCTATAATTTTCTCTTTGTGAAAAGAAAACCAAGGAACAACATGATCACACTCTTTAAATACTTCAAGGCCTGACACACAAAGGAAGGGGCAGGCCTGTTCTTTACTGCCCCAGAGGATATATCCAGGTGTAATGATTTGGAATTTGAAATTTGGATTTGGATTTAACATTAGAAATAACTTCCTGACAATAAGACTGTTTTGGCAATGGAACCAATCGCCTAGAAAGATGGTATGGTCTCCTTCTCTGGATGTCTTCAAAAAAAGGCTGGACAGCTACCTGCTGGGGATGCTTTAGCTCAGGGGTAGGCAACCTTTTTGAGCCGGGGGCCGGGTTGCTGTCCCTCAGACAATCGGGGGGCCGAAGCACCAAAAATAAATAAATAAATAAATAAATAAATATAATTTGATTTTTTTTAAAAAAAATATGCATGCACACTCTCTCAGCCCCAGAAAAGCCATGGCAAAACCCCTGTGGAGAATTTGCCAAGAAAACCCCAAGAACAAGTAATAACAACAATAATATAATCATGGTGGGGGGCGGGGGCAGCAGGACTGGCCTGGGGCCGGTCCAAAGGCCTCGGAGGGCCGCATCCGGACCCCGGGCCTTAGGTTGCCTACCCCTGCTTTAGCTGGAAATCCTGCATTGAGCTGGGGGTTTAACTTAATGGCCCACAAGGCCCCTTCCAACTTTTTGATTCTATGACTGTACAAGGAAAACCCTCCAAGAGATAGTAATTTACTACCTGGCTTTAGAGTAGAGGAAATTTGTGGAACTTTTCTATAAGCATCTTCTTGACAGGTGCCTTGTTGATGCATGGTACTCCAGGAACAGACTGCCACTTTTAGAAGCACAGAGACTCACAGGACCATTATCTGATGGCCCTGCAATTTTATTTATATGATCAAATATGAACATACAAGAAATAATCTACAGTATGTCGGGGAAACTACCACCAATCTGCAGACACTCTTCAGGAATCATAGGTCTTCATGAACATCACAGCCTCTCTGATTTGTCCTTATTTGACACTGAGCCGCCTTCTCCTTCAGATGTTTTGGACCAAAGGGACATTTTTTTAAATCTATAGATTTAAAACCCTAATGTCACATGACAATCTTCCACTAAAGGATGCTGGAAACAGAGCATTATAAACTTCCATCTTGGATGCAGCTCAGCTTCATCTTAGCAAAGGAAGAAGGTAGAATCAGAAATGTTTTGCTTATGCTATATTTTTTCAGTTCTGTTAGTTGATTTGATATATATATATGTGTGTGTGTATGTATATATATATATATATATATATATAATCACTTTGAGATTATATATGTGTGCATGTGTATGTGTGTGTGGAGATTATCACATTAATAAATAAGGCGACTTACCTCTTCCAAATTAGGGACGAATACTGGATGCAGCTGAGTATTATTGCAGGGATTTTGCCGCCATTGCCCCTTCTGACTGCATCCATGCAAAAACCCAGCTAAAATCCACCCTCAACTGGCCGATTTGCAAAGAGGGGAGGCTCCTGAAAGTGAAAAGCCCGTTGATGGCAGATTATAGCTGGGTTTTTGCATGGATGCAGTTGGGAGGTGGCAACGGTGGCAAAATCCATGCAATAATACTCGGCTGCATCCGGTATTCATCCCTAATTCAGAAGAGGTAAGTCACCTTATTTATTAATGAGATAATCTCCACTCTGTGTGTGTGTGTGTGTGTGTGTGTGTGTGTGTGTGTATATATATATATATATATATATATATATATATATATATCACTTCAAGATTATATAACTCAATTGATTGATCAATCATTGTTGTTGAGTGCCTTCAAATCGTTTCTGACTCATGTCAACTCTAAGACAACCCTATTGAAAGATACATGAATCCTCATTTTGAAGGGCTGGTCGGAGGTTTAAGGTGACACTACCATGGGGTTTTCTGAGGCTGAGAGTGTGTGACTCACACAAAGTCATCTAGCAGATTTTCATGGCCAAGTGGGGAATTAAACCCTGGTTTCCAGAGTCTTAGTCCAATGCTCAAACCATTATACCATGCTGGCTTTGCTCATACATATATATGTGGCTGCGGGTGTTGTTTATGTTGTGTGTCCTCAAGTTGTTTCTGACGTAGAGTGACCCTAAAGGGCTTTCTGAGGCTGAGAGTGTGCTACTTGCCCAAGGTCACCCAGTGGGTTTCCATGGCTGAGCAGACAATGGTAGTCCAATGCTGGTTTTACACCACACTGGCATACTTATGGAGGGGTTATGCATGTTGGTGTGTTGTACTCAGTGTGGGCTACATTTGCATTTGTGGTTTTTGTTATCTGTCTTTTTGAAAAGTGTGAATGCTTGCAAAGTTTCTTATTGTGTTTCTGATGTTCATTCCAATGTTATCTCCATTGAACCCAAAGGAGTGGTGCACTCCCACAATGTGCATCAACGCTTGCCAGGCTTTCGTGAAACTCACACACACAACCAACCCTCCCACATGCAGATGCTCTGTGAGTCTTGCTCTAAGCTACAAACTCCATTGGTTCCCAGAGAGTCAGACCATATCTCACTAGCAAGAAATGTGAAACCGACCAAGAAGACCAAATGTCAGATGCCTCATTTGCTGGGTGAGTAAGAGAACAGAGCAGACAGCCTTGCTCTTTTGCAAGATTTGAAACAGCAGTATGCAACAGCAGTATGCAAACATACCTTTCTTTTTCTGGAACACTACTGTCTAAAAATCTGGATTAGTAACACCGTATGGCCCATCTCAGACTTGGCTCCTATGTGAGCAAATAATACTGGGAGATAGTTTTTTGTGGGTTTTTTGGGCTGTGTGGCCATGTTCTAGAAAAGTTTCTTTCTGATGTTTCGCCAGCATCTGTGGCTGGCATCTTCTCTGAAAAACCCACAAAAAACTCCTTCAGCCTTTCCTGTTATGTTTTGCTCTCCATATCTCTTATCATCCTGGATGCTGGCCATAAAAGCCTACGACTTCACAATACTGGGGGACTTGGGATCTTTTTGCAAATCACACGTTATTGAAGTGTCAAGAGTAGGTGAGCTTCCAGCAGGCAGTAGAATGATGATCTAAAGTAGCATCATCTCTTCTTCAATCCTGTTTGGCAGAGCATGTGTTAAGTCAATAAAGGAGTCTCAGGCCCAGGTTCGGTTCAGCAGATGGCTTTTATTTGCATGCAATTGGCACAGAGGGATGAATCCACCAAACTGTGTGCCTGGCAGTCGGGGTGCAATCCTTTTATACACTCAGCAATTTTTAAGTTTCATTTCTCCCCATAAGTTTTGTTTCCTCCTTTATCAACCCCCCAGTCTTTACTTCCCTCAGTTAAGTTTTGCTTCTCTATCTTTCTTCAATACCTTCCATTGCTCTGCATGGTTTACCTTTCAAGGCCACATACTATTCCTCTCCTTTCATAATGGCGTTGCTCTGGTTCCCTAACACATGGAAAAGTTCCTTTTTAAAACTATAATAGTCTGCAACAATTCACACAGATGCCAACCAGAACACGGAACCAGTGTGGCATACTGGTTTGAGTGTTGGACTGTGATACTGGAGACCAGGGTTCAGTTCCTAACTCAGCCGTGAAACCCACTGGGTGACTTGAGCAAGTCACATACTCTCAGCCTCAGGGGAAGGCAATGACAAACCTCCTCGGAACAAATCTTGCCAAGAAAACCCCACGATAGGTTCACCTTAGGGTTGCCATAAGTCAAAAACGACTTGAAGGCACACAACAACAACAGCCAGGACACATCTGGCCAAGCAACATCAGAGTGTGGCCAAGACAGCAAAACCTATGAATGAGGAAGAACACACATGCTAGAAAAGGCTGCAGCAGTTTGCCTTTGCCTGAGCTTTCTGGGAAGGGCAAGATTCCACCTTGGCTCTCTTTCATCCCTCTTTTACATTAGCTGAGGATAGAGGGGGAATGAGGAAGGAGCAGAGAGAGAGAGAGAGAGAGAAAAACTGGGACATTTTTAAAGCGGCCAAAATGGGAGGGGGCACAAAGGATTAAGTAGGACTGTCCCTGCCAAATTGGGATAGTTGGAGGACCTGAATCCCATTGATAGTCCCACCTAGAATAGACCCACTGAAACAGCAATTGCTTGAAGAGATCTATTCTAACTGGTACTACCAATAGGCTTCAGACCATCGAATTCTTGCTGTCACACCTGGTTTGTTTGGACCGAACTTTATCCAGACTTTGTGCTTTGTATATATACAGGATAGTCTAACAGACAGAGTCAGAATGCTTCGGCCTCTAAATTATAATAACTCACACATGGCTATGTTAGCACTTGCAATTGAGACTCACTTTTATCCTCCTGAAATCCTTTTAGAATTATAATCTAACACATTTTGGGGAGCTTTGTTTTGCTATAGCCAATAGTTTTGAATGCCATGCACAATGTTCTGACACTTACAGTTAATTTTCTTTCCACCACACAATACACAGGCATTAAAGTATAGCTTCAATATATCTCTCCCCCCACCCACGTCAATCACATATTTCTAAAACTGGAGGACATGAGGGAATGAGTTTCCAAAAAAGGGAGTGAAGGGGGGGAAGATTATAAAAACAATATTTCATCCCATGTTGTTAACTGGCTTAATGGTAATTCTTTTTAAGAATCCCTAAATTTAAGAGATATTCTAAGTCATGTTTAATTACTGCTGAAATAAAGCATAGCACTGAGCTATGAAACCCACTCAACTGATTACTGTATAAACTCAACTACAAGTAAATCTCACGTATAAGTCAAGGGCTGGTTTTAGGGCCAAAATTATGGATTTTGATATGATCCATGGATAAGTCAAGGGTAAAATTTAGGGGCATGTAACAAAGGATGTAAAAGACAAAGCAGAGGAAAAACAGTGCCAAAGCCCTTATAAAATTCTGGCAGGCATAACTGTTTGTGCTCACCCTAAAGATGTGATGGATGAGGAGGTAACTACGTAAAAGGTGGCTATGCAATGTGTGGGGAATGTGACCAGGCACAGATGAGGCTAAGAAAACATGCCCATGTCAAAAAGGATAAAAAGGCAAAGCAAAGAAATTGGTGACTATGGTAGCAGTGATTATAGCCATTAACTTTAATGTGATAACTTTGCCTTTTTAACCCAGAAAAGCTGACAAACGTACACAAATGTCTTATTCAGATCTTTCAAAGACCAATTGCCCCATGGCAGTAGAGACTACAGTGGGATCCGTGCTTCTTTTAGGAGCTCCCAGGATGGACTAAGCTCTCGCCTTTTGCCACTCTACTCAGAGAAGAGGATGGTTCCCTTTTTTCATAAGAGTTAAAGTACAGTACTTACGGTACTTTTTAGAGCAATGGAGAGCAGGGAATCTAGGAGATGTCTCATTCACGGGATTACCGTGAGTCGAGATTGACTTGAGGGTGGTTAAGAACAACAAACAGTACTTACATTGATCTGTGGATACGTCAACCAGGTTTTTGGAGTCAAATTTTTGACTAAAATTTCTAGACTATACATGAGTATATACAGTATATAAAGCAATCTGTTTGCAGTGTCTGACTTTCAGGACCATTCCTACACTGACTTATTTGAGGAAGATCTTGTGTACAAGAAAGACAGCCACAGAAGCCCAGTGCTTTCCAAAACAACAGTGCTCTCATAGCAGGATTTTGGAGCAAATTCAATTTAGCAGGATGATCAAGAAGACCCTCAGACACAAAAAGAGCCTGCAGACAGTTCTAGACACAGAATATTGGCCTCCGGTCATACATACTCTCCAACTTTTCTCATTTGACAGGAACAGGTGGCCAATGCAGACCGGCAGTTTAGGTGACTGGGGTGGTGGTGGTGGTGGAGTTGGGGGGGGGGCAACCACACGCCAACCATCCCGACTCCACCCCAACTCCGTTCCGATGCCACGTGCCCATCCATATGGTGCACGGCGTCAGGGCACCCTCTTGGCCCAGCGTGCAAACACACTACGCAAAAAGGGTACAAAAGAGCTACAGTGGCAGCTCAAAGGGTGGCCTTTTGCCACCCCCAAAAGGAGCGGCACTTTGCCACTCTTTTGGGGGTGACAAAAAGGAGGATCAGGGCCGCTGCATGTGGTTGGCACGGCCCTGATCCGCCACTCCCAGGGGCAGCCCAGAGCTGCCCCAAATGGGCCGTCTGCATTGGCCTAGTTGTCTCACTTTTGGGGCTGCTTTTAAAAAGTCCCAGTTTCTCTTCCAACTTTCCCCTTTGGTCTGCAGCTTTAGTTGCTGCAAACTGAGTTCAGAATGAAAAAGTAGGTTGCACTCAATGCACTCATCAGGAAAAGAAGGGAGAAGAAGGGATGGAATCTTGCCCTTCCCAGTAGACTGCAAAAGCAAACTGCTGCAGCCTCTCCTAGTTGTGTGTTCTTCCTCATTCATAATGTTTGCTATCTTGACCACACTCTGATGCTGCTTGACCACACATGTTCTGGTTTTCATCTCTGAAGTGTTGGAGTGTAAAGCCATAAATGTCCACCACAGAAGTAAGGTGAGCATAAACTCATTAGTTCTTGGGCAGGGTGATCAGATGTCATAACTGCAAAGGAGGACAAGGCACCATAAAATATATGACATTCAAGAAAAATGGGAGCTAGAAACACTCATGTTTCTTAGTCATGCTCAAAACAGAGGACATTTTGGAATTCCTCCTGGACAGAAGGCTGAAATGAGGGACATGTCCTGGAAAAGGCAGACATCTGGTCACCCTGTTCTAGGGTGTAAAATGTTCTGGGGTGTGCTCAGTTCATCTACATATAAATCCCTTTACCTTCTTAATTATTTTAATTATAATTATAATGTTAATTTTATATAATGTTAATTTTAATTAAAATTATAAAGTTTTAATTATAATGTGGTTTAATAATGTTTTAAGGGGGGAGGGAAAATGTTGTTTTATGTTGTATGCTAATTTTTATGCTGTAAACCACCCGGATTGGGCTACCAATGGGCGGTATAAAAATAAAATTTATTATTATTATTATTATTATTATTATTATTATTATTATTATTATTATTATTATTATTATTATTATTATTATTATTATTATTATTATTATTATTATTATTATTATTATTATTATTATGCCCTCTCCCTTTCGAGGGCATACTAGCCAGCCTCTTTATCCTTATGAGTGAAATGCAAGCCAGCTCATAGTAGAAGTTTTCTATTCCTGTGTCTGAATGATGGAGAGGTCAGCTATTGCAAAGAAGAGTAGCCAAAATGATAAACCATTTGGAATATTTTCTTTACTATGAAAGTCTGAAGAATGTTTTTCAGTTTAGATGGGGGAAAGGCTGCTTGATGTAGACACGAAAAAGATGAATAAAGAGTGTGCATGGATAAAGAGAACATCTTTTTCCCCTCATTGCTCCCATAATTACACTTGTAATTATGAGTCACTTTACAAGTGAAAGTGTTTAATGGAAGATCCAAGACAGACAAGAGAGTATTTCTACACATACAAGTGATGCAATGCCATCAGGTGCCCTTCTGCCCTATATAATAACTACTTGGCACAGCTAGAATTTTTCAGTGCTATTTCAAAGATCTTTCAGGAAGAAAGGAAATGTTGCCAATCAAACACATGCTTGTTTAAGCGTTATATTCACTAATCCATATTTGAGGCAGTTTTAAGAGTGTGCAAAATAAATCCCAGGTATTCACACTGACATATTAGTTTTAGTATTTATCAACTGCCTCTCTGCCAAACAATACTAATGTACAATGATGAAACAAATACACACATAGCTTTTCAACCGCCATTATAGTTGGAAAATACCACCTTTGGAAATACTTATCCCACAATGCTGTCTCCGTCTCATTGCTGCCATAGGGGCTATGCAGACAGGCAAGAAAAGGTGACTTGGAGTTGCCTTTTCCCTAAGCTGCAGCAAC
>CM034703.1:13858614-13875892 GCA_020142125.1 Phrynosoma platyrhinos | reverse complement strand
ACTAGTGATGGGAGCTCACCCCATCATGCAGCGTCCGGTTCGAACTGCCAACCTGCTGATCTTGCAGTACCCTTGGCCCTTGTAGTCAATTGTTGTTGTTGTTTTTCTTCAGACTGTAGGTTTTATTGTAAAAACTCAATAAAAAAATTTAATTAGGAAAAAAAAAGTAAGGTATGCCTGTCCTTCTTGTATATCCAAAAGCATCCAGATAGTTGTCAAAATGTTAGAAGCATAGCAAACAGCTCCACCTGCTGGCTCTTCTTGTCTAGGGTTGACCCAATGGAATTTATCACACCAGTGGGATCCTGTGCAAAAATGGGATTTAGACTGGGAAAAAATTCACAAAAAAATTCACAAAAAATGATTTTTCAGACGACATCTGAGATTAATCCACACAGAAAGTGGAAAAAACCCACAAAAGTGGGTTGATTTTCAGACAACGTTGAGGTCGATGAGCAATAATGCAACATTAAACCAGACAGAAAGGCGACAAAACACGCTTCTTTTTACTTTTGGGATTTTCCGAAAGTAAAAAGGAGCAGCTTTTGTCTACTTTCCGTTCGGGTTAACAACACTTGAACAACGACATCGCGTGAAAATCAACCCGCCTTTGCGGGGTTTTTCCTGATTTAAAACCCCGTTTCTGCCCGGGATTTCCCCCGTGTGATAAAGTCCGTTGTCTGAAAATCAACCAGCATTTGCGGGTTTTTTCTGGGATTTTAAATCCCATTTTTGCATGGGATTTGGAGACTTTGCCTCCATATGATAAACTCTATGGCTTGTTATCATTGCTTTGAGGAAGTGGCCATAACAGCGAAACAAATGTTTCACGTAAAGAATAGTTTAATTCCTTTTAGGTTCAAAACACACTGCAGGAATAATCCGGTTTGAGGCCACTTTAACTGTCCTGGCTCAATGCGAGGGAATCCTGGGAACTGTAGTGTTTATGAGACATTTAGCCTTCTCTGTCAGAGAGATCTGGGGCTGCAAGAAACTACCATTCCCAGCTTTCCATAGGATAGAGCCATGACAGTTGAAATGGTGTCAAACTGCATTAATTCTGCAGTGCAGATGCAGCCCCAATCCATCACTTTAAAATAAATGTATTACCTAGGGTTGCTCTAGTGTCTTGAAAACATTCTTTTATTTTATACTGTGATGTTCTTGATTAATTGCTGCAATATTTCCTTGTATATTATGTGTGTGCGTTGCTGTTTATTAATTTTAATTTAATTAATTTAATTGTATTGTTTGGAGAGCCAATGTACTGTAGGGATTGGGGCATTGGAGTTGGACTCTGGGAGATTAAGGTTCAAATCTCTATTCAGCCATGGACCTTGGACAAGTCACACCTTCTCAGCCTCAGATAAAGGCCGTGGCAAGCCTCTTCTGAAGAAATCTTGCCAAGAAAACCCCAAATCTTGCCTTTGGGTAAATGTAAGTCAGAAATGACTTGAAAGCACACAACAACAACAAAACGCCTGTTTTGATATTTATATTTTCATTTAGTTTAATACGGTTTTATAATTTTGTATATTTCATTACATGCATTTGTTAATTTGCTTTATATTATATTATATTTTATCTGGATATATTTATCACAGTATATATATTTTCTCCCTTCCCTCTGTTTCTATGTGTATACACATATATTTTAGATTATACGTCTCAACAGGACCCACTCTTTTTGGTTTTTTAAAAGGTAAAGCGCAGGGTGACCAGATGTCCCAACTGCAAAGGAGGACAAGGCTCAACAAAATGTAGGGCATTCATGAAAAAATGTAGGGCATGACGAAATAAAAGCTAAAAAGCACCAATAGACATGTATTTTACTTTATTTATATCACTTTTAATGCCACCTTTTCCCCAAAAAGGGACCCCACAGTGGCTCAGAAGATCAATTCATGCTTCTTAGTCATGCTAAAAATGGAGGACACGTCCTGGAAATTCCTCCTGGTTGAAATGGAGGACATGTCCTGGAAAAGGAGGAGGCCTGGCCACCCTGTGTTTAGAAGGTAAAGCCAAAAGCGCCGTGTAAAATTGATTTGAAGTTGTGGGCCATCACATTGTTTCTGACTTATGGCGACCCTAAGGAGAACTTATCATGGGGTTTTCTGGGGCTGAGAGAGTGTGACTTGCCCAAGGTCACCCACTGGGTTTTTCATGGCCGAGCGGGGGATTTGAACCCTGAACTCCAGAAGTCCTAATCAAATGCTAAAACCACTATGTCACACTGGCTCTCTGATTGATGGCACTATATAAATGTAAGATAATAATGAGGATGATAATAAATTATAAACTGCCTTGACTTTGATGCTTAGTAGGACAAAATAAAAGCTGATCATTATGTTTGCGGGTGAATCTACACTGTAGAAATAATCCAGTTTGACACCACTTTAAGAGCTGTCGCTCCATCCTGTGGAATCCTGGGATTTGTAGTTTTACAAGGCCTCACAAAGGCTAGATCTGCACTGCAGAAATAATCCAGTTTGGCACCACTTTTTTTAGTTGGCAAGGCTCAATGCTATGGCATCCTGGGATTTTTAGATTTTGTGAGGCCCTCTCTGTCAGAGAGCTCTGGTGCCACGACAAACTTCACATCCCAGACTTCCATAGGACGAAGCCATGGCAGTTAAAGTGGTGTCAAACCGCGTTATTTCTACAGTGTAGATGCTGCCCGCAGGGGGAAAAAAGAACCTAGTGCGCGGTCCCTTAGCACGTTCTCCGTTTTGTCATCGGTAACGTAATTTTACCCCGATCCCTTATTACCTCTAAAGTCACGCTTCTGGGACGTTTTCTCGCGAGACTAGGAAGCTAGCGACTTCCTGTTGGCAGCTTCCGGTTTTCCTTTTTCTTGGCGGTAGCGGGGAGGCCTGAGGTGAGTGCGAGGGTTCTGCGGCGGGCCTTGGTTAATATCCGTCGCCGGCGCCGCCATCCTGGTATGGGAGCCCCGGGGACGGTTCCGTACGAAGAAGGGAGCCTTCGGGCCACTCAATGGCGGCGGTATTTCTGTGTTTTGCGGCGGGGAGGGGAGAACAGAACCGGCGGAGAAGGTGCGGGGAGAGCGAAGCCGTAATCGAGGGAGGGTCTGGAAGCCCGGATGTAGAAGGCCTCATAGGGGAACATACGGGTATCGGAAAGCATCCAAGGGCTCACTGTATTGACAAATGGATCTGCAATGTCCTGAACTGTGAGAAGGGAGGAAAAACCAAATAGAAAAGGCCATTTCTCCTGATTTTTTTCCCCCCAGAAATCAAAATGTCCAGTAATAATAGATTTTAAATATATATGGAAGTAAGCAGTTGTGGTTACAGTGGTGGTTAGGTGCTTTGGGAGCAATTCCAGGCAATCTAGCCAAATATCTAGATCAGGGGTAGGCAACCTTTCCCCTTTAAGGGCCGAGGGACTTCAGCTCCCAGAATCCCAGGAGCTATTGGCCAACATGGGACTATTGGCCGAGGCTTCTGGGAGCTGAAGTCCCTCGGCCCTTAAAGGGGAAAGGTTGCCTACCCCTGATCTAGAGAGCATTACAACAGATAGGACCATAGTAACAAACTGAAAAGGATAACATACTAGCAGAAAACCTCCCAGACCTGGAACAACTACTAAGGAAGATCCAAGAAGAAAGTGCTAAGGCAGGTTTAATGTTGAACATCAAGAAAACAAAAATAATGACCACCAAGGACCTTAACAAGTTCAACCTAGACAATGAGGAAATTTAAATAGTAAATGAATTCCCATACCTGGGATCAAACATTGATAGAAATGGGCACTGAAGTCAGGAAATCAGAAGACGACTAAGAACGGGGAGGATGGCTATGAAAGAACTAGGAACGATTTCAAAATTCAAAGATATAATACAATTCAGCACAAAAGTTAGAACTATACAAGCCATCATATTCCCTATTACCATGTATGGATGTGAGAACTGGACAGCTAAGAAAGATGATAGGAGGAGAATCAACTCATTTGAGAGAATGTGGTGCTGGAGAAGAGGGCTGAGGATCCCATGGATGGCCAAAAGGACAAACAAGTGGGTCCTAGAGCAGATCAAGCCAGAAACCTCCCTGGAAGCCAAGATAACCAAACTGAGACTTTGAAAACATCATGAGAAGAGGGGACTCTTTAGAAAAGACAATAATGCTGGGGAAGGTGGAGGGAAGTAGGAAGAGAGGGAGGCCACATGCCAGATGAATGGACTCTATTAAGGAAGTCACAGGTATTAAGGGCTTGCAGGAATTAAGCAGAGCAGTGGAGGACAGAGGGTCTTGGAGATGGCTCATCCATAGGGTTGCCATAAGGCAAGATTGACGCGAGGGCAGTTAACAACAAAAATTATGTCATATTATCCCATGAAACCTCATTGAGTCCTAGAATGTTGGCTTGAATCTGAAGGATTGTTGGTCCAAATTTCCAGTCAGTAATATGTGTTTTCTCATACACACACACACGAATATGAGTTTGCAGGAGCTGGGCAGAGCAGTAGAGGACAGGGGACCTGGAGATGTATCCATAGGGTTGCCATGAGTCAAGATCGACGCAAACACACACACAATACAATATAATATACTCACTTGTGAGTGTACTGTATTATATAGTCAGTGTATATGTGCGTATAGTAATTTCACAATATACTTTTTTATTTTTTAAATAAATTTTACTGAAAATTTAAAAACATAAACTAAAACAAAAACAGAACTTACTACATAAAACATAAAACGTATATTACACATACACCGTGTACACATACAGAGACAAAACATCAACAACAAACTACTTCCTCGTTTTCCATGTCTTGTTATCATCTCCTTTTCCCAGAACTTCACTTACATAGTAAAAATTTTTGTCGTCATACCCATATTACTTCTAATTCTTTAAATCCATATTAACACGTATTTTCATCCTTTTCTTTCCAGTCTATACCCTATCATTTTATTTAAGAGTCTCCTGAATTTAATCTAGCTCTAGTACAAAAACTGATCTCTGTTCCTGTTGCCAGTAATCTATTAATTTCCATTCTCTCTTAAAAAATTTAATTCCTATTTTTATTAGACATGTTAATCTATCAAATCTCCATAAGACACAATATACTTTTTAAAATTGTACTGTATTTTATTATTTTAATAGCTATCTATTTTAATATTTTAATAATTTTATTCCTTTTCTATGTTTTTATATTGTTAAACCTCTTTGAGTCTAGGAAAAGTGGGATACAAGTAAGTATAATAAGTGATGATGATATACCAGATGGTACTAACTGGAAATTTGGACCAACAGTCCTTCAGATTCAAGCCAAGATTCTAGGACTCAGTGAGGTGTGTGTGTATGGTGAGGAGAATAATAAGGGGGTATTAGGGGAAAACAAAAGCAGACCAGGTGAGGCATGAAAGGCAGAAATGGCACTGAGGGCAAAATGGTGAAAGGTGACCCAGATATACTGTTATAACCTCTACCACAGACATTATGGCATCCCAATGAATGAAAAACTTCCAGAGTCCCAGTCATCAGCTTCCCTTCTTGTGCACAAAGCCTTGATGGTTTCCTTGATTGGGTCAACCCATCTGTAATGTGGTTTCCCTCTTTTCCCACTGCCTCCTACTTTATCTAGTAGTATTTTTTCCAGTGAGTCATGTTGTTTCTTAATATGTCCAAAATATAACAGCCTCTGTTTAGAATTCAAAGGCACAGCCATGCTAGTCTGGAGACTCGGTATGCAAAGAAGTCTTATAGTACCTCTGAGACCAACTAAAAGAAAGCTGGTAGCATGAGAATTTGTGCATCTGAGGAAGTACACTCGTCCCTCTGGATTTGCAGCCTTGATTATTCATGGATTTTATTAAATGTTCTCTCTAGGAATATCTAGGTCTTCCAGCACAACTCTGTGGTCAACTTTAACCAAAAATTGCACTGAAGGACCTAGAGATTCCTAGAGTGAACACTCCACTAGGCACTTGTAGCTCCTCCAGTGCCGTTCTGTGGTTAATGTCTGGCAGATGTTGACCACAGAGTTGCACTGGAGGACAAAGAGATTCCTAGAGAGGTGTTCTCTCAGGTAGAATCATAGAGTTAGAAGAGACCACAAGTACAACCCCCTGCCATGCAGGAACTCAAAATCAAAGCATCCCAGACAGATGGGCATCAGGCCTCTGAAGACCTCCAAAGAAGGAGACTCCATCACTCTCTGAGGGAGTGTGTTCCACTGTTGAACAGCTCTCACTGTCAAGAAGTTCCTCCTAATGTTGAGGTGGAATCGCTTTTCCTTTTTTTTTTTAAAGGTAAGAACATAGTATATTTATTGTGGTTTTTCCATATTCACAGGAGTCCTGTGCTGCTAGCCCCAGTGAATGTGGAAGGATGAGTGTAGACTCACGTCTATGAAAGCTCAGGCTACAGCTTCTTCCTTTCACTTAGGGCCTAAGCAGACTGCTAGAAATAGTGCAAATTGAGTCCACTTTAAGGGTTAGGGTTAGGGAATCATGGGAACTGTATTTTATTGTGGCACCAGAGCTCTCTGGCAGAGAAGGCTCAATGTCTCAGGAAAAAACAAAACAAAACAATTCCCATGATTCCCTAACACTAACCCTAAAAGTGGACTCAATTTGCACTGTTTCTGGCAGTCTGCAAAGGCCCTTAGTCTCAAAGGTGCTACAAGACCCCTTTGTATACTGAACCTCTTTTTAGTCATTTTGGCTTCTGGGGAGAGTTCACATTCCATTTGCTTTCAGACCCATTCAGACAAAAGCCCAGGCAAATCACCTCTGAACAAATCTTGCCAAGAACACCCTTAGATCTCCATAAGTTGGAAACAATTTGAAGGCATACAGCAGCAGCAACTAGAACTACAATGAATTCTGTTATGGAAACTGAATTCAAGAACAGTCTGAGAACCTTTAAATAGAGCTGCATTGATAACAGTCTTATGATACCTTTGGATGAAATTCTGGAAACACTAGGATTTCTGAATAACATTTTTTTCCTAGTTATGGGAAGAACAGAGCTAACTTAGTGCTACAACTCTGAAATATTTCTCTTTCTGCGTTTTTTGTAGGTAAGCATTGAAAATGGTCCGCTACTCGCTTGATCCAGAGAATCCCACAAAATGTAAGTAGTTTTCTTATTTATGATCTTGAGGCACTTTAGTCATAAGCAAAAATGCAAGCCACTTATTTATCTATTTTCCCATCTTTCCATAGCATGCAAATCAAGGGGTTCCAACCTTCGTGTCCACTTCAAGGTATGTGAAATCCATCTTTGATTCCCCCATTCCAAAAGTAATAGGTTGGAGCAGAACATAACTTTTAATGGGAATAGTGTACTTTGCAGGCAATAGACAAATCAGTGGAGGCTAAATCTTGTCAGCACCCCACTATTACATTTGTGTCCTGCCTTTCTCTCACTGTGGGATCCTGTTAAAACATTAAATTAAAACAAGCAGATTTAATGCATGTGATATATTAAAAATACAGTGAGACCTCCACATTCGCTGGGGTTAGGGGCACAGGACCCCTGTGAAAGTGGAAAAATCGCAAATAAAAACACAGATTTTTTTACCTGAAAAAACAACTGTAGCAATCTCTAGATCCTCCAGGGCAATTCTGTGGTCAAGATCTTCCAGTAGTTGACCATGAAACTACGCTGGAGGACCTATACATGCCTAGAGAAGTGTTCTCTCTAGGAATCTCTAGGTCCTCCAATATGACTTTTGGTAGAGGTTGACCATAGAGTTGCTCTGGAGGACCTAGAGATTTCTAGAGAGAATATATTAATAAAATCCGTGAATAATCAAATCTGCAAATCTACATCCATTGAACCCCCCCCCCCCCCCCCCCCCCCCCCCCCCGGTTAAGAGGCTAAAGACTAGTTTAAATAAAAAGGTCTTTGCCTGCTGGCCAAAAAGACAGCAGTGGGCCCTCCTTTGGTGATCATTAGACTTATGCCAGGATATAACAGCAGCCTGGACCTAAGTCATATAGGGCTTTATAGATCATTAGGAGCACTTTGAATCATGGTCGGAAATGGGGCGTTAGCCAGTTGAAGCTGTTTCAACAAGGGAGTTATTTTCTCCCTATAACCAGTTCCAGTCAACAGTCTAGCAACAGCATCTTGGACCTGCTAAAGCCCCAACATGGACAAGTCCAACATTATCTCCCAAAATGAGAGTTGTAAAGAGAGGTAGAGATTGTCCTGGTGGTTGTTCAGTATTTCCTAACCTCCACAACTCTTTGTTTGGGAGGAGGGCTGGTTGTTGCTTGCTGCATTGCCAACTGGTGCATTACTGTTAATTCTCAGGCCAGACTAGCATGCTCTCTGCTACTTTTTGGAGTGCGCCAGAGTGGGAAAAGCTGGGGTGGATGGGTTGTTTATATGAGAAGTATAAATAAAAATAATTTAAATAAATAATTAAACAGTAGATTAACTGAGAGAGAAAAAAGTTGGGATGGATGGGTTTCCTGGCCACTTTCTAGGGCAGGGGTAGGCAACCTTTCCCCTTTAAGGGCCGAGGGACTTCAGCTCCCAGAAGCCTCAGCCATGTTGGCCAATAGCTCCTGGGATTCTGGGAGCTGAAGTCCCTCGGCCCTTAAAGGGGAAAGGTTGCCTACCTCTGTTCTAGGGGAGTAGGAAAGCAAGAACTAGTGACCTTTTTTTTTTTTTGTCTTGTTTGAGTTACTGTCACAACAATGTCTTGTTTGACTTATTGTCACAACAATAGTGGCTTGATTTATTCAGTCATATTTGATGGTGGTTAGAAAGAATCTGGAAGAGCCAATGTGGTGTATTAGTTTGAGTGTTAGATTAGGACTCAGATAGACCAGGGTTTGAATCCCTGATAAGCCATAGAAATGCACTGGGTGACCTTGGACAAGCCACACA
Organism: Phrynosoma platyrhinos; assembly: GCA_020142125.1. Classification (NCBI taxonomy): domain Eukaryota; kingdom Metazoa; phylum Chordata; class Lepidosauria; order Squamata; family Phrynosomatidae; genus Phrynosoma; species Phrynosoma platyrhinos. Next base: position 13,867,021 of record CM034703.1, on the reverse strand, counting down.
CACTCAGTCTCAGAGGAAGGCAATGATAAACCTCCACATGACAAATCTTGCCAAGAAATCTGCATGATAGGTTCCCCTATCTTGTTAGCCACAGGATCTGGATGCTTAAATATGTGTTATGCATGCAGTGTGAATTCACATAGTTTTCCATTATTTTTGTTTATTGCAGTAAACATTTATTCCCTTGCAACTTCTTCCAGCTCTAAGATTTCATGGTTTGATGTTTCCTCTTCTTTTTTAACCTATTCTAAGCCATGTTTTGTTTTGCATTTGTAAAATAATAAGGAAGTTGATTGAGGAATACTGGAGGGAAAACCCCCTAAGAATTAAATACCACAGGATCAGGAAAAATAATTATGTTTGAGCTTTTCTATACTGTCCATATAGCTCTTCTAAGCTTAATCAGATGGCTTGTTAAAGATAATTCGTTAACAATTGGTATGAAATTTTTCGCACCGGTGATGGAGGAATTCAGTGTCAGTGGAATATTTTGTAACTGCAGTGATGACCAACTTAGGACACCTTTGGATTCCTCATGAAAACAGCCAAGTGATTCTGAGCAGTTACTTCATGCTGTGACTGAGTAGGCAGTTTCTTGGTTTTAGCCTTTGCTTAATTTAAAAAAAAGCTAATTATGCAATATCATTTCTCCCCCTTTAGAATACACGTGAGACTGCCCAGGCTATCAAGGGTATGCACATCCGGAAAGCTACCAAATATTTGAAGGATGTGACTCTGAAGAAGCAGTGTGTTCCCTTCCGTCGTTACAATGGTGGGGTTGGCAGGTGTGCCCAGGTATGGATTTGGATTTATTGGATTCTATTGCTGGATTTTCATTTGGGGGAAAATGCTGGCAGTGTGAAGCAAAGATCTCAGAGGGCATTATTTTTATTCATTGAAGATTAGAATATGAACTGGGAAGGAAAAAACTGTAACAGATGAACTGAGGGAGCTTATTGCTTACTGAGATCCTACATCAAGGAAATGGAGTGTAACTTTACAATCAGTTACATGATGAATGTGAATTGCAGGGCTATATAACTTAATGCAAACAAATGTGAAATGCACTATTGAAATACTATACACATCTCAATGTCCAAAACCAATACACATCTGCATGTGAAATAGCACCACATACTCATCTCTGCTTACACAGCCTTCAGCTGAATAGAAATACTTGGCCACGTCCAAAAACGTGTAAGTAAATTTAGGCGTGAGTCACTAACAGGATGCCAGCCAGTGTGTCAAATATTGAAGCCACAATAAGTTACCCATTGTGCATTGCCTTGATGGCCCTGCTGGGCTGAGATGTAATAAAATAAATGTTACGTTCATGAAAGTATGTGACTGCAGACAAGAAGTATATTCACTATTCAGTGTTTATGGATAAAGCCACAACAAAACTTGAGAATCGAGTATTTGGATTACATTATGTACACCCTCCAAGATGTGAGTCTAATACCAACAGGGTTTAATTTAGCAGCTGAATTTTTATTTTTACTGATTGGGTTGCTGATAATCATCATGTTAAGTGATAGTTTGTTCATACCATACTGGAAATTTCAAGGGAAATAGGAATGTACTACTTTACCTACACTGAATCTTTTATTCCTGTTGATCAGTTTGCTGTAAGGAATGACATAGAATAAGTTTGTATTCCTTCGCGTACCTCTCATTTTCTCGTGTGCATGCTTCTGGTTGCTGTGATGACTTTCTTAGGACACCTTTGGATTATCCATGAAAAGAAAGTTTAGTTCTGAGCAGCCTGAAAAATCAGTAAGCGTATGGACATTGTTGTACAAATGACAACTCACACTAAACTCTTTATCTTGCAGGCCAAGCAGTGGGGCTGGACACAGGGGCGCTGGCCAAAAAAGAGTGCAGAGTTCCTCCTGCACATGCTCAAAAATGCTGAGAGCAATGCTGAGCTCAAGGTAAAATTAAATGCATGTTGCTATACTTGAAAATATTTTATAGTTTACATCTAGTTGCAACACATATATTACTGTTTATATTTAGTTCTGTGGTTCCTCTGAAATGCTGCTTGTATTAATTACTGGCAAAAATAATAGGAGTCAGAAAGAATAGTGTTACTTGATATTTTTAGCCAAAAATGTTGAGGATTGAACTGGGGACCTTCTGCTTATAGGACTTGTTTTGCATTGTCAAGCTATAGGCCTTTTCTGAATTTTTGCTAAGGTGGGATGTACGAACAAAAGGGTGGTTTCAGTTGTGCATTGAAACTATGGGCCAATGCAGACTGGCACAAAGAGCCGGCCTGGAGGTGGAGTTAGGGTGGGGCAGCTTCATGTTGGCTGCCCTGACTCCAGCCCAATGCTGATGTCAGGACAGCCTCTTGGTGCAGTGTGCACCCATGCTGTGCCAGAAGGGTGCAAAAGAGCCACCTCAGCAGTTCTAAGGGTGGCATTTTGTCACTCCCAAAAGGAGCGGCATTTTGCCTCTTTTGGGGGCGGCAGAAAGGATGATCGGGGCTGTGGTCCCAATCAGGCACCCCTTTTGGGTCGTCTGCATTGGCCCTAAGTTGACTATGCAAGGCATATGGGCAGACAGGTCACTCATTGAGATGGCAGTTGGGAGATGAAACTGTGTGAAAGCTGGGCTTAATGGAAGAAGAAGAGGGTAAATTTGGTTCTTTGGTAGAAGTGGACCCTTGGTATCCGCTGGGGTTTGGTTCCAAGACCCCCTGTGGATACCAGAATCCGTGGATGCTCAAATCCCATTCAATACAGTGGTGTAGTAAAATGGCAAAACCAAGGCTTGCTTGTTGGAATTTATATATTTTTAAAATATTTTCAAGCAGTGGATGCTGGAATCCTTGGATAAAAAAATCCGTGGATATGGAGGGCTGACTGTAGAACTTATAATGGTTTTCAGTGGCAATGATGACTATCTTAGGACACCTTTGGAATAACCATGAAACAAATGCAAATTCTGAGCCACTATTCAAATTTCTAGCTGAGACTACTTGCCATTTGGTACATTAGCTTTGGCATTCTTTTTGCTTTTTGTATTTTTAAGTGTATATTTAAATTGCTTTAATATTGTGAATAGTTTTATCCCATTTATTATTCACCTGTATCTTTTAGCAGTATTCATGTTTTAAATTATAGACCACCTTGAGTCCCAGATGGTTGAGGCAGGATAATGATAATATTCAGATGTGGTTATGTGATTCATTCTGACCTAGATAAAGCTACAGCACTTTATGGCTGGGATTGTAATGAGAATTTTAAAAAAATGTTTCTTCCTAGGGTCTGGATGTAGATTCTCTGGTAATTGAACACATTCAGGTCAACAAAGCCCCCAAAATGCGCAGGCGAACATACAGGGCTCATGGCCGTATCAATCCCTATATGAGTTCTCCCTGCCACATTGAGATGATTCTGACAGAAAAGGAACAGATTGTCCCTAAGCCAGAAGAGGAAGTTGCTCAGAAGAAGAAGGTATGAAACTAGTTGTCATGTCTGCCTAAGGAGTGTGTATCAGGGTGGAAAGGACAAAGCAACATCTTTGTATGACTAAAATTTGATTCCATTTTTTCCAAAATAATAAAGAAAAATCAATTTAATGAAATTATTGGATCCTATACAAAGTGTGAAAATGTATTTTAATACATACATACTTCCTAAAATATAATGAAATGTTACTGTGGGAAATGCTGGTGGGATTTACTCTCTCCCCCCCACCCCCCTACACACTGAGGCCTAAAATACTGTTGTTAATCCCACCTAGAATATATCTATTGAATCAGTTGGATTTACCTACAAGTTGATTTACCATTTAGTGATTGACCCAGTGGGTCTATTATGTTGTAAAGCTGGTTGGTCTTTCCATAATATGTAAATGTACATGTTATTTGTGGTGAATGGACACTGACGGGTTGTTCATTTCCCCCCCTCCAGATATCTCAAAAGAAACTGAAGAAGCAGAAACTGATGGCTCGGGAATAAATATTCAGCTAACAAATAAAAATAAAATTTCAGAACCGCTCAGCTTTTCTTTTATTTATTTTAAAGAATAAGGTTATAGAATAATCATATTTTCCTTTCTGATACTGCCTTTTTGTAGATTTTTAAAAAGGTATTCTAAAAATGTACAACAGTCTTTAAAATGCCTCTCAGCCTTTCAGTGGTTAGTATTTTCTGCTTGTTATGACAGTATTGCATTTCCACATGGCTCTCCAAGTCATTGTAAATTTGATTGAGTTGTAAAACAGTTCATCTAGTTTTTCAGTGTGGATGTATAATAAGGATGTGGTCCAGCCAAATGTCAGTTGGCCACCTGTTGTCTTTTAAGTCAGGAATGTCACAATGGTTTTTCAGCTGTAATAGAATGGTTTCATGTCACTAGCATGTCCAGTATGAGAGCAAGCGGCCTTGTCCCATGTGAAGGATGGAGATTAGAAACTTCTTTAAGTGGCAAACCATAATTTGCTGTTAAATCTCAATGTCCAAAACCATGGCTTCTTGTTCTTGGACAAAATATGGTTTCAATAAATGGTAGTTCACCACATTCAGATACAGTGGCAAACTAGCTTTGCTAATAATTGAAATAACAAATTTCTAATCTCATCTTGTGCAGAAGAGGAAGAGGGAATGGATAAATTTGAGGCTTACATCTGCTTGACATTATCACAGATCTGGCTAGTCAATTAGCCATCTTTTTGTTGCAAATAAAATGACAAACCTTAAAATAGTAAAACTGTAGTTGTATGTACACTTAACCTGGGACTAAATCCAAGCAGTCTCACTGGAACTTTGAAGCAGTTATTTTGTACATCACTCATTTACTAGCTTAAATTAGTTACATGTCAAGGTTTATCACAGAGCAGGATATACGTGTGTGTGTGTGTGTGTGTGTATACACACATATATATCTTCAGTTTCATAGGGTTTTCTTAGGCAAGGGAGACTCGGGTGATTTTGCCAATTCCTCCCTCTGAAAGCATTGGCAGTTTCCCATCCAAGCACTAGCAGAGTTAGAATCTCACAATGGTGGGAAGGAAAGCTAAGCTTCAGGAATAATGATTTATGCTACAGTGTAGTTTTAAGGCTAAAGTGAGAGGGAACCACATTTGAACTTTTTGGGGGAAAAGGTGGGGTACAAGTGTGCAGAACTTAGATCAGTGGCCTTCATAGGTCCAAAACACACTGCAGAAATAATTAAGTTTGAGATCACTTTAACTGCCTTGGCTCAATGCTAGTGAATTCTGGGAACTAGTTTTATGAGACATTTAGAGAGCTCTGGTACCACAATAAACTATAATTCACAGTATTCCCTTGCACTGAGCCAGGGTACACTATTGGCGCACTCTGTGAATGTGATTTCTGACATCAAACTAAAGATTACTCGATACATAATAGTGGAAGGGATCAAAAGCTATATGTTGATCTGCCACTTCCATCATACTTAGCACTGACTGGGAATGATGGGAGTCAGAGTTGAACAGATGGAGGGCATCAGGCTGGGGATGGTACCAGGGAATGCTGCAGACGAGGGGCTGGCAACCTATGGCCCGCGGGCCGGTTAAGGTCCAGGCCCTCGTACTTACCGGTCCAGGCAGACCGCCGTTGCCACGCGCCACCATGCATTTTGGCCGCTGTGCAGCCGCGCACGCCGTTGCCGCCATTTTGATTTTCAAAATGATGGCCACAACACGTTTGCGCATGCGCAGTGGTGGCCGCCATTTTGTTCTCCAAAATGGCGGTTGTGACTTATTTGCGCATATGCAGTACTCCTGCGCATGCACAAACGTGTCACAGCTGCCATTTTGGAAATCAAAATGGAGGCCGTGACATGAGTGGAGGCGGCTGTGCAGTGGCGGCGGCAGTTCCTTCCCTCTGGATGCCTTCCTTCAGGCATGTAGGGATATAAATTTGATGAAGTGTCATTGGTGTACTGCCTTTGCATTGACCCTGCTGAGACGTCTCCAAGACCCCCTGACCTCCACTGCTGTGCCCAATTCCTGCAAACTCATACTTGTCATCTGAATAGAATCCATCCATCTAGCGTGCAGCCTTTCTCTCTTTCTACTCCCTTCCACTTTTCCTAGCATCATTGTTTTTTCCCAACAACTCATGCCTTCTCGTGTGTCCAAAGTACGACAGTTTAAGGGCCTGAACAGACTGCCAGAAATAATCTAGCTTGAGACCACTTTAACTGTCCTGACTCAGTGCTAGGGAATCATGGCAACCATAGTTGTGGACCAGAGCTCTCTGACAGAAGAGACTGCATCTCTCAGAAAAAAACTACAATTCCCATGATTCCTTAGCACTGTGCCAGGACAATTAAAGTGGCCTCACACAGGATTATTTTTGGCAGTCTGTTCAGGCCCAAAGTCTTGTCATCTTGGCTTCTAGGGATATTTCTGGCTTGATCTGCTCTAGGACCCACTTGTTTGTCCTTTTGGCTGTCCATGGGATCCTCAGCACTCTTCCCCAGCACCACATCATCTCAAATGAATTGTTCTCACATCCCTACATGGTAACAGGGAATATGATGGCTTGTATGCCTCTAACTTATGTTTTGAGTTGTATATCCTTGCATTTTAGAATCTTTTCTAGTTCTTTCATAGCCATCCTCTTCATTCTTAGTCTTCTGATTTCCTGACTGCAGTCCCCATTTCTATCAATGTTTGCTCCCAGGTATGGGAATTCTTTTACTATTTCTATTTCTTCATTGTCTAAGTTGAAATTGTGAAGGTCCTCGGTGATCATTATTTTTGTTTTATGTTCAGCATTAAGCCTGCCTTTGCACTTTCTTCTTGGATCGTCCTTAGGAGGTGTTCCAGGTTTGTGAGGTTTTCTGCTAGTATTATGGTGTCATCTGCATATCTTAGATCAGGGGTCGGCAACCTATGGCCTGCAGGCTGGGTGCGGCCCGTGGAGGCCTTCGGACCAGCCCCTGCCGCCGCGGGGGTCCTCCAGGGTGCCATTTTGGATTCCAAAATGGCGCCCAGTCTCGCGTGACCTTTCCCAAATCCAAAATGGTGCCCTGGAGAACCCCTGTGGCGGCGCTGGGCCTCTCGGAGGCCCGGCGCGGTCGAGGGAAGCCTCCTGGGGGGCCTCCATAGCAGTGCCAGGAAGCCTCCGGGGGGGCCCCACCATCATGTGCATGCGACGCAGGGGGGGGTCCACCATTTTGTTTTTTAAAATGGTGGCGTGCACGTGGGCATGCACAGGGGGGGGGCTAAGCGCACGCGCGCCCCCAGCCCATTTCTACCCCCTCTCGGCCTGTTGGCAAAAAAAGTTACCGACCCCTTTCAGATTGTTGATATTCGTTCCTCCTATTGTCACTCTTCCTTCTTCTGTGTCCAAGCCTGCTTTTCTAATAAAATGTTCTGCATACAAGTTGAATAGGTAGAGTGAAAGGATGCAGTCTTATCTGACTCCTTTGCCAATTGGGAACTATTCTGTTTCTCTGTATTCTGTTCTGACCGTAGCCTCTTGTCCGGAGTACAGATTCCTCATCAGGACTATCAGATGTGTTGGCACTCCCATGTCTTTAAGGGTGTTCCATAGCCTTTCATGGTCTGTGCAATCAATGGCTTTGCTATAGTCTAAACTGCACATGCAGTCAAAGGCTTTGCTATAGTCTATAAAGCACATGCTGATTTTCTTTTGGAATCCCCTGGTGTGCTCCATTAGCCACCATTAATATGTTTGCAATGTGGTCCCTTGTGCCTCTTCCTTTCCTGGGATTTCTCTCTCCATGTATGGTTGGAGTCTATGTTGCCAAATTTTGAGCATGATTTTGCTTGCATGGGAGATTACTGCTATGGTCCTATTGTTGCTGCAGTCTTCTGTGTCTCCCTTTTTGTGGATGGGGATGTATATCGATCGCTTCCAATCTGTTGGCCATTGTTTTGTTCTCCATATCTGTTGATGATGGGTTGTAGGTCCCTACTCCTGACTCCGATTCCCATTATCCACAAAACAGCAGAGGCTGGTGGGTAAAGGGTTCTTTGGAAGGCACTGGATTTGAAAAATAAAATAGTATCCGGATCAGCTCTCTCCAAATAACAGCCAGCGTGGTGTATTGAGTGCTGGACTGGGGCTCTGGGTTCAAATCTGTGCCCAGCCATAGAAAAAGGAGCCATGGCCGCTGAAGCTTTGCCAGGCTGCCTCGTGCCTCTGGGGTCATGGCTCCCGCGGCTGAAAGCAAGGAGGAAGTGAGGGGAACTACCACTTCCTGTGACGTCACGCCCCTGCCAGCCTTCCCATTGGAGCGCCTGCAGCGAGGACTGTTTCCCTTCCCGGAAGCGGAGGCTTTTCTTCCTCCTCCAGCCGGGATTCAGACAGAGGTTAGGGATCCTCGCAAGTGAGTGCCTTTTGCTCAGAGAGACGGTGGATGATGGGATGGGCGGTAATGGATAATGGGGAGGGGG
>CM034703.1:13845794-13858514 GCA_020142125.1 Phrynosoma platyrhinos | reverse complement strand
ATGGGGAGGGTGGTAGGGGGATGATGGCTTGGGTGATGAAGAAACCAAAGGGGTGGGGATTTATTTTCTTCATTCCCCATTTTCTAGCCTCCTCCTTCGTTAATTGTCCTTTTATTTCTTCAGAGGACAAAATTATAAACAAAGGAGAGAATGCATATTTTAAAATATATTCTGTTTCTGAATGAAGCAGGTTTCCCTTAATTGCACCCCCTAAAACCTCTAAAACAAGGTTTTTTTAATGTGTGTGTGTGTGTGTGTGTGTGTGTGTGTATATATATATATATATATATATAACTCCCATGGGGTGGGGGGCGGAAACTGCATAAGAGTGAGCCTGGATTTTTTGGCAGTCCATTCCTAGGAAACTATTTCAAAGTCTTTTTCAGAAGCCAGACTTGAAATTTGTTGTCCTTGTTTTAAAGCACTAGGGGTTATAAATGAATGATTATTGGGGTTTTCCTGACGGTCTCTTCCTGTATATATGATTCCGTAAGTAGGAAGAGAGGAAGGCCCCATGCCAGATGGATGGACTCTGTGAAGGAGGTCACTTTGGGTTTGCAGGTATTAAGCAGAGCAGTGGAGGACAGAGGGTCTGGGAGACATAGGGCTGCCATGGGTCGAGATCGACAAGAGGGCAGTTGACAACAAAAATTAAGGTTTCAGTCCTATAGTATACTATATATTTGGAATGAGGCTTAAGTTACAGTTACATGCATTAGGGTTACTATTGTATTATTCTTTTTCATAGAATCATAGAGTTGGAAGAGACCACAAGGGCCATCCAGTCCAACCCCCCTGCCATGCAGGAACTCCCAATCAAAGCATCCCCAACAGATGGCCATCCAGCCTCTGTTTAAAGTAAAGGAACAATTGCAGGGAAGAATTTTAAATGGAACTGGGGGTTTTGGGGGAGGAAAGCTAGTTGCTTGTTTTTACATCTCTTTGGAGAGTAGTGCGAGGCTTCTGCCCCTTATTCCCACTCATCCACTTCACGCAACACCACATTGTCCATAGTCAGGTTATCAGGTAAGTTCAACCAGCAGCCATTCAATTCATCACCCCTCACTCTCAACTCTCCATTCATTCGCCTTCTTCTGCCAGCTCTTTACCTGATTCCTTCTATTACACAGTACATGTCTCTGTGTTGTGTGCCTTCAAGTCAGTTCCAACCCTAAGATGACCCTATAATGGGATTTTCTTGACAAAATTGGTTCAGAGGCCGTTTGCTTTCCCCTGAGGCTGAGAGAGTGTGAGTTGCCAAAGGTCAGTTGGTGGGTTTCATGGCTGAGATGGGAATTGAACCCTTGTCTCCTGAGTCATAGCCCAACACTCAACCCACTACGCCATGCTGGCTCTCAATACATAACCATAATATCTAATGCATAAAACAACATTTTCCACCAAATGTCCATGACATCACAAGTAGCACCAATAGTCTGTAATGGACACTCGAGGAACCAGCTGTTAATGCATTAGTTCAGGGGTCGGCAACCTACGGCCCGCAGGCCGGGGCCGGCCCCCCAAGGCCTTTGGGTCGACCCCCACCGCGCATGCTGTCGCCGCACCACCACCGCATGTGTGTGGCTGCCATTTTGTTTTACAAAATGGTGGCCGCAACTCGCTTGCGCATGCGCATTACTTCTGGTGTACTGCACATGCGCGCGCGCATGAGCATGTGCACCGCCATTCCCCCCTCCCGTCGGCCCGTGGAAGGCCAGGGGATCCCCGGCCCGGCCCCAGGTAAGGGGAACTTGCCGACCCCTGCATTAGTTGAACCATAGTTTCCAAGTCAAGGGGAGTTATAGTCCCCCTATATTCTGAGCCAGTCAGGCCTCGTCTGGAGTACTGTGTTCAGTTCTGGGTGCCTCATGTTAAGAAGGATATAGACAAATTGGGGCAAGTTCAGAGAAGGGAAACAAGGATGATAAGAACTATGGAGAGCAAAACATAGCTGAAGGAGCTGGGCGTGTTCAGCTTGGTGAAAAGAATACTGAGCAGTGGCATGATCAAACTCTTTAACAATATTTTATGCAATACAGTCACCCTTCCGTTCTCATGGACTTGATGTCCACAGTTTTGCATATTCATAGAGGCTTGACCTCTGTTAAAATCAATGAGACAATTATTATTGGGATTGAGGTTGCTATTCTACTGCTTCTGTTTAGCATCCGCAAACACTCTTTCAGGTTACGCCTGATTCAATTTGTCACCCAACAAAGTTTGACACTGATATGCACTGAAATGTCAGTGAGAACAAGTTTCTCTCAGGGAAAGCCCTCACTGTTGGTGGCAACAGGGAGATTGGTGGAAACTCTCACATTTGGTGGCAGTGGATGGAATAAGTGGAAGCCTTCACCTTTGGTGGCAAGAGAGAGATAAGCGGAACTTCAGTCACCCTGAGTCTGTAATATAGGGTAGGATATAAATATTTTAACAATTAAATAACTGAACAATTGTTTTCAAAGAGTATTTATGGGTCTGTGTACATTGTCTCTTCAATTTTATGTAATGACATACATGCTTTGTTTTCCTACCTCTTTCCTACTGTCCTCTTCTGCCTGCTAACAAAAACGAATTGTCAGGAAGAGGGAATGCAGTGCTTGCAGATTTACTGTGTCCTGCCACATCATGCTTATCCTATGATTGTTTGCTTGGGGATATGTCCCATTGAGTTCAGTGGGGCTTATATAAAAAAATAAAAATTTATTTTTATCCTGCTCCTCTGCATAAACAATCGAGACGGCTTACAGCATTTACAGTTACACTGAGCTGCATGTGTTCCCACTTTCATGTAGGTAGGATTAGCATTTTGCTGTTGTTAACTGCCTTCAAGTTGATCTTGACCCGTGGCAACCATGTGGATGAGACATCTCCAAGACCCTCTGACCTCCACTGTTCTGCTTAGTTTCTGTAAATTCATACCCATGACTTCCCTAATAGTCTATCCATCTAGCATGTAGTTTTCCTCTCTTTCTACTTCCCTCCACCTTTCCTAGCAATATTGTCTTTTCCAATGAGCATGCCTTGACCAAAGTATGACAGCCTTAATTTGATCATCTTGGCTTCCAGAGAGAGTTCTGGTTTAATCTGTTCAAGAACCCATTTGTTTGTCTTTTTGGCTGTCCACAGTATCCTCAGCTCTTTTCTCCAGCATCACATCTCAAATGAATTGATATTCCTCCTATCTTCTTTCCTTACTGTCCAGATCTCACATCCGTACATGGTAATAGGGAAAACAATGGCTTGTACAATTCTGACTTCAGTTGTATATCTTTGCATTTCAGGATCTTTTCTAGTTCTTTCATAGCTATTCTCCTCATTCTTAATGATTAGCATCACTGCCTTGTTAATTTTTAGAATCTTTTAGAATCTTTTCTAGTTGCTCTCCCTGTTCTTAAACCTTGTTAATTTTTGTTATTTAGATCATTTTTATACCCTACCCTTTAGCTAAAAAGGCTCCCAGAGTGGCATATAAATTGTTAACTTGGACAGTCCCCTGCTTTCAGACTTGACGATTTAAAATGGCAGAGCACAGAAAGAAATGGGGATTAAGAAAAGATGCCTACTGCTTTTTTCCTATTTTGGAGACCACAACAGTGGGCATTGAAGGGGAGCCTCTTGACAGTGGAACACACTCCCTCGGAGAGTGGTGGAGTCTCCTTCTTTGGAGGTTTTTAAACAGAGGCTGAATGGCCATCTGTCAGGAATGTTTGATTGTGAGTTCCTGCATGCAGGGAGTTGAACTTGGATGGTCCTTGAGGTCTCTTCCAATTCTAGGATTCGGTGATTCTCACCAACCACTGGGACCAAGTCACAATGGAGCTGGGCCTTTCTGCTCCTCTGTCCTTCCAAGACCAGAGCAATGGCAGTGGGAACATGGAGTCTTAAGGTCCTCATGGACTGTGGAGACCACTGGATGTGTTCAGGAATTACTAATTGTGTTTTTATGTCTAGCATTGCAGTAGACTCCTGCCACAGAGCCTGAAGGAGCCATGGTGTGCATTCCCTGCATAGTCATTCCTGTTCTCCTGTGGGTCTACAAAAGGTTCCTTGAGCCATATCTCTACCCCATCATCTCGCCGTTCATCAAGCGCTTCTGGTCCAAGAAAGCAGTGCAAGAAGTACCAAAGGAAGACCGAAAGACAACTGTGTATGAGTCCTCCATCGATGAGTCTGGAATATCCGAAGTAAGTACTTGATAAACAAGATGTGGGGGACACACACACCATTTTTGTCTTAAAATGAAGGATAAGCTAACCATGTTACTTTGGTAAACAAAGACTTTTCTGGAACACTAAATGCTGCCATTTTAGTATAACATTCATCTATTCACAGGGCTACTATAGCTGCTACGCTAATGTTTCCCATTAGCTGTGGATTCCCAGGAGTAGAATTTTCTTTGCTACCATAATGGAAAGAAAAGACACCATTTATTTTAGAAATATGTTTTAGAAATATGTCATGCTTTACTGTCTGGTGATTTTTAAACGGGTGCTGTCCTGCAGGTAGTCTGAAATCTTTTTTCCCTGTAATTCTTTAATCCTGTCTACATTTGGCCTATACCAAAGCCCCTTTGAACGTGATGTAATGTGCCTTTGAGTAAACATAGCTAATTTTTTTCTCTATCTGGTCCATTGGTAGGAAATGGAATATAGGAGGGGATAAATTGGAGGTTCTCGCCACCTCTTCTTAAAAAGGAGGAATGTGAGAGGCTTTTACTTTCATTCTGTAGGTGTAATACAGTCGACCCTTGACTTTTGCAGGGGTTAGGGGCTCAAGAAACTTGCAAAAGTCAAAATTCATGAATAAAGCGGGGGTGGGGGGAGATCAGCACATGCACACCACACCCCGTCTCCCTTCCGAAGACAAAAACAGCTCTAGTAAGCTCTCTGAGGTGCTGGAAGGACAGGGGAGTACGCGTTCGTGCTCCCCCTTTCCCTTCTGCTGCTACTAAGGCAGTGAAGGAGGGCGAGAGCAGGGTGCGCACACCCTCCTGGATGTTCTCTTCATCCTCAGCTTTTTCCTTACTTACAGGGGAAAAGCCTGGGAGGGATGGAGGGGGAGGAGTGCACACACACAGAGCTAGGGACTCGTGAATAATCAAATCTGCAACCCCAAAGCTGCGAAAGTCAAGGGTCGGTTGTAGTAGCATTTGTGACATTTTTAGCAGTGTCTGTTAAGACTTTTGTAAGTTAGAGACAGAGCCAGTGTGTTGTAGGGGTTTGAGTACTGGAATATGACTCTGGAGAACAGGGTTTGAATCCCCTGCTTAGCAGTGGAAACCTACTGGGTGACCTTGGGCAAGTTACACTCTCTCAGCCTCAGAGGAAGGCAAAGACACCCCCCCCGAACAAATCTTGCCAAGAAAACCCCATGATAGGTTCACCTTAGCATCGCCATAAGTTGGAAATGAATGCACAGCAAGAAGTTAGAGGCAGTATCTTAAAGTGTCCCCAGGCCTGTGCAGTTGGACTCACTGAGCTAAATGTAGCCCATCGGTCACTGAGATGCTGGTGGCCATTGAGATGCTTGACAGCCAATGCAGTCAGTGAAGACCTCCCTCATGAGCTCCCGAATATGGCCGGTAGTGTCTACTCAAAGGTTGTACTGGGTCATTAGCAGTTCTTGTGGCTCGCTTTGCAGAGCCACCAATCTTCCAGTAGAAAGAACTGCCCAAAAAGTTCAATGTATTTTTAGTGACTGATGTGCCAAGCACTATATAGTTTAGCAGTAGCAAACTTTTTGGTCTCTACCTATTAGCTCCCAGAAGTCCAAGGGTTGTGGGTGTTTTGAAACATCTGGACCTAAAGTGTCACCACTCTGATATAACTAATAGGTAAGATCCAGTGTGGTGTAGTGTTTGAGTGTTGGACTACAACTCTGGAGACCAAGGTTCGATTCCCAGCTTGGCCATGAAACCCACTGGGCAAGTCACACACCCTTGGGGGAAGGCAATGGCAGACCCTCTCTGAACAAATTTTGGCAAGAAAAACCCATGGTAGGCTTGTCTTAGGGTTGCCATCATTTGGAAATGACTTGAAGGCATACAACAACAACCAATAGTTCCAGACATAGAGGTGTATCCAAAAGACTCCCAAGGCTGTGAATAGGGATAAGCAGGATGTGGCATGTGCTCAGTCCAAGGAAAAGCTCCTTTGATGCAGATAGAGTGACTTTTTGAATCCATAGCCTCATCCTGCTTTCATCCAATTGAAAGCATTAATCTGAATGTGCATATAATGTCTTTTTCTCTCTCTGTTTCAGATTGAAAGTAATAACATCGCAAATGGATTTGTTGGAAGTGACCCCATAGAGGTGCCTGATAAAAAGACTGATTAAAATAAACTTGTGCTGTGGAATATAAGCAATGAACAAATTGTCCTATTCCTCCTTTAAAATGTTATTGCACTTTTTATCAGAATGTACATACACACATCTAGGGATAATTTAAGTGATTCTCTCTATAGCTAAAGAAAGAGTTTAATATATTGTTGCGCTCTCCTTGACATCCTTGGTGTCAGAATTTTTTGAATGCCATGCAGCTGAGAATGTTAGTGATTTTAGCAGTAGGTTTAATTAACACTCTTATTGTCAAATCTGCAAGTTGTTTCTAATTTTTCCCTGAAATTGTACTTTGACAACTGTACTCTTACACACTTTCCTTGACAAAGCTGGAATTCTTATATGCTGTGTAAATACGAAGATGCTAATAATAAATACTGGTGGTAGTTTACTCATTTTTCTTATCTTTTTCCCTGAAAAACTGCTCAGCAGTTATCTTATCGTTAAGAGGTTATCTCATGATGTTTTTAAGCAAAAGTAGCGTGAGTAGATATTGAGGAGGTATTGATTTTATAGGAGGAGGAAAGCAGGCCTTTTTTACTCTGATTGCAAGTTACTAGCTCATATCAGGGACTCTTTCCTTCTAAACCTGGGTGGAAAGGGAAAAAGTAAAAATAAATTCTATCTTTTGTGAAAACTATTACACATTTCTAGGCAATGCTAATACAGGATGATTTTAAAAGAATGGTGCAAAATCGAATAAGAACAGCTTTACTTTTGCACCTTTCTTTTTGAATCACCCAGTATAAAGTCAAAATAATTTCAGATGCAGTTCTCCAATTTTGCTTGTACACTACAAGCTGATATTCTTAATAAAATATGTGTTTTTATGGGAGTGGATTTTGTTTTTAGCCTGTTTTTATTTTTTTTAATATATATTTTTTATTAACCTTTGATACATAAAACATCAATCTTACTTGACCAAGACAAATAGATAACAAATTCTTTAAAAAAACAAAAACAAAAAAAAAGTACACAGAAATACACATAGGTAAAGGTAAAGGTATTCCCCATTGACAAGGTTGTCAAGTTGTGCCTGACCATAGGGGAGAGTGCTCATTTCTGTTACTAAGCCAAATAGCCAGTGTTGTCATAGAATCATAGAATCATAGAGTTGGAAGAGACCACAAGGGCCATCCAGTCCAACCCCCTGTCATAGATTACTCTGTGATCATGTGGCCAGCATGACTGCATAGAATGCTGTTTACTTTCCCATTGAAAAGTGGTACCTATTTCTCTACTTGCATTTGCATGCTTTCAAACTGCTAGGTTGACAGAAGCTGGGGCTAGTGACAGGAGCTCACCCCATCATGCAGCACAATTTCTCATTCATTTTCTCTTGTTCCTTTCTTTAGAATTTACTTCCTTTTCTTCAATTTTTGGATATAATTACCAATATTGAGCTTGAATTATCTGCTTACAGACACTAGCTTTGTTCATCCAACGATTCTGTGTGCCTTAATTTCTCTGTATTTTCCCTTTCACTACTTTTCCATGTAAAACAAATAAATGTCTTTTCCCCCTTTTTGTTTCTGTCTCTACAATACTTTTACATTTCTCTTTTTCTGTTTGATTTCTTTCCTTATTTATGTTGTTTTCATCTTATTTAATTTTTAATTTTTATTGTTGCTTACTATTGCTTATTGTCTTTTAAATCTCATGTTTGCTATTTTCCCCCATTTCTGTGTTAGTCTATTACTTTTCCCCAATCATCTAAATATTTGTTAGAGCTTTCATTTTGTATACTTCATGTTAATTTATCAATTTCTAGAAATGGTTTTTAGCCAGTTTTTAGAACAGTCTTGTGAATTGAAAATTAGGGCAAGACAATCACACAAGATTATGCAAGTGCTATTTCTGTATACTGTAAAAGCAAATTCTGTTACCTGGGGGGAAATTTGGCATTGGATGCCTTCACCTGAAAGTTCTTCCTAAAGAGCCCAAATAGCTCCTCTGTTCTTTATGAACCTAGTAGACCTTGGCTCAAATTCTAGTTCAACCTTGAATTCATTCATTGCTTCTTTGGCCAAGTTATTTTGAATTTTAATGCCTGTATAATGGACATGGGGGTGCCACTATATCTGATAGTCCTGATGAGGATTCTGTACCAAGGACAGGAGGCCACCGTCAGAACAGAATTCAGGAAAACAGAGTAGTTCCCAATAGGCAAAGGGGTCAGACAAGGCTGCATCCTATCACCCAACTTGCTATATGCTGAAAACATAAGAAAAGCAGAATTAGAATCAGAAAAAGGAGGAGTTAAGATAGGAGAAAGCAACATTAACAACCTTAGATATGCGGATGACACCATAATATTAGCAGAAGACATTCAGGAATTGGAAGTTAATAAGGAAGGTCAAAGATGAAAGTGCAAAGGCAGGTCTGATGCTGAACATAAAGAAAACAAAAACAATTACCATAGAAGAAATACATAAATTCAACCTAGACAAGGAAGTTGAAATAGTTAAAGAATTCCCACATCTAGGATCAAACATTGACCAGAATGGAGAATGCATTCAAATAAGAAGAAGACTAGGAATGGGAAGGGCAGCTATGAAAGAACTGGAAAAGATACTGAAGAGCAAAGACATACAACTGAGCACTAAAGTCAGAATCGTTCAGGCCATTGTATTCCCAATTATCATGTACGGATGCAAGATCTGGATAGTGAAGGAAGCAGACAGAAAGAAAATCAACTCATTTGAAATGTGGTGCTGGAGAAGAGTACTTAGGATACCATGGACAGCCAAGAAGACAAACAAATGACAAATGAAGACAAACAACCAAGAAGACAGCCAGTGGTTAAATGTCTGACTGCAGCCATTCGTTTGCAAACCATAAGGTTGGGAGTTCAATCCCAGCCAAAGGGCTGAGGCTTGACTCAGGCTTGCATCCTTCCGAGGTCACTAAAATGAGTCCCCAGATTGTCGGGGCAATTAGCTTACACATTGTAAACCAGTAGGGAGTGCTTAAGCACTGATAAGCGGTATAGAAATGTACTTGCCATTGCTATTGTTATTGCTAAATGGGTTCTTGAACAGATCAGACCAAAACTCTCCTTGGAAGCCAAGATGATCAAGTTGAGACTATTGTACTTTGGCCACATAATGAGAAGGCATGGATCACTAGAAAAAGCAATAATGTTAGGAAAGGTAGATGGTAGATGAAAGAGAAGAAGACCACAGACCAGATGGATAGACTCAATCGGGGGGGGGGGGGGGGTTTATGAAGAAGGGCTTGCAGGATCTGGGCAAGGCTGTGGAGGATAGGGATTCTTGGAGATGCCTCATCCACAGGTTGCCATGAGTCGGAACTGACTCGAGGGCAGCTAACAACAATAATAATATAAACAGTTAATAGGAACAGAGTTGCCATAACGTCTGTCACAGCGAAAACCATGATTCAAGAGCCTAGTGTGGGGATGGGCAATGTGATATTGAACCAGCTCCCTGCGTTCCTCACCACTGGCTATGCTTTTCTTAATATTGCCTGGAGTTGGAGTTGAACAACATCTGGCGGGTCACACAATTCACACCCCTTCTGTAGTGGCACCTTATGAACAAGATCAGGTCTCATCTGGAATAATACTGTGTCCAGTTCTGGGGAAAATTGAAAAAGGATGTGGACAAGTTGGAGAGTGTCTAGAGAAGGGCAACCAAAATGGTGAAGGGTCTGGAAACCAAGCCTTATGAGGAGAGACTTAGGGAGCTGGGTATGTTTAGCTTGGAGAAGAGAAGGTTAAGAAGTGATACAATAGCCTTGTTTAAGTATTTGAAGGGATGTCATATTGAGGATAGAGTAAGCTTGTTTTCTGATGCTCCAGAGAATAGGACCCAGAGCAATGGATGCAAGCTATAGGAAGAGAGATTCCACCTCAACATTAGGAGGAATTTCTTGACAGTAAGAGCTGTTTGACAGTGAAATACGCTGCCTCGGAGTATAGTGGAGTCTCCTTGTTTGGAGGCTTTCAAATACAGGATGGATGGCCATGAGAGAAATGGTTAATATTTGGATTCAACACACAAATAAGTTAGTAGAAATAGAATCAAGAGTTTAGACTTTAGATGGGCCTCTAGAATACAAAGGCAGAAATGGTTTTTAAAATGCACACATTAAACACACGCATCCTGTAAAAGAGTTTTTGGACTCCAGGGTGTAAAAAAATGTGGTTATCTTTTGAATTCCACACAAACTTTGTAGAGAAGGTAGAACACTAATTGGATGGATGCAGTCCTCTTTTGGCAGACAGAAGCTCTGCAGCTGGCAAAAGAAGCTTTCTAGGCAAACATAGCTAACAAGCTAAAAGATAGATAATGCAAACATGAAAGGGAGGATGAACAGTTAACAATGAGCCTTTGGCTTGAAATCACAGTTCAAGTTTCTGTCAATTGCATAGCTTTCACTATAGTTAAAATTAAGCCAAACAAGTACCTTAGGAGGAGGTCTGTAAATAATGGTAAGGGGAGTTTGAATTTGAGTAGGTGGGATGAGTAGGTGGAATACATTTTAGGTGTTCGGGATTTGTTGTACACTTTTTGATGACTTCAGCCAATAAAGTCACACAGCGGAGGGAAAAATACTTCTGGGAAAAAGGATTAAAAACTTGCTGTGTCAAGTTTGAGGTGTATGTTGACTTGCCTAGGACACCCCTTCTTGCAAGATTGTAACTAATAAATTGGATATTGCTGCGTCACTCCTTTTGTCCTGACTAATTTGGTTTGGTACTTAGAAAACTGTATCTCACAGGCCATCTGTTGGGGGTGCTCTGTGTGGAATATCATTTTTTCTAAGAACCAAAGTACCCAATCAAATTAGCCAGGACAAAACAAGTGAAGCAGCAATTTCCAATTTATTAGTTACAATCTTGCAAGAAGGGGGGGAGGAGTAGTCCAATAATTTATCTCTGAGGTTTATATAGAGTTCAAGAACTTCAGTTACAGGATGTGTGTGTATTAAAAACCATATTTTAAAGGCTAAATTCTTGACTTTATTTCTACTAGCTTCATATATATATATATATATATATATATATGTATACATATATGCACATACACATGTATACATCCATTTATGTATACACATTTATTTGTGTGTTGAATTCAAATATTGACCATTTCTCTCAAATGCTGTTACCAAAAAGTATAAATGATGTGTGAATCCTGTAAGAGTTGTGTTCTCTTTCTCTCTGTTTATTGAGATCACCCAGTTCTGTAGAATTGTATATAGCTGTATCAATAAATATAGATAGCTGTGCTTCACTAGTTAGTACTTTTGTCCTCCTTGAATTGCCCAAGCAAATTGATAATTGAATTTTTATAGCTCACAGGTTGCATGAGTGTGTGTGTGTATTAAAAACCATATTTTAAAGGCTAAACCAGGGGTAGGCAACCTAAGGCCCGGGGGCCGGATGCGGCCCCCCGAGGCCTTTGGACCGGCCCCAGACCGGTCCTGCCGCCGCCACCGCCGCCTGCCATGATGATATTGATTATTGTTGTTATTACTTGTTCTTGGGGTTTTCTTGGCAAAATCTCCACAGGGGTTTTGCCATGGCTTTTCTGGGGCTGAGAGAGTGTGCATGCATATTTTTAATTTTTTAATTTTTTTTAAAATTATTTTTATCTTTATTTATTTATTTATTTTTGGTGCTTCGGCCCCCCAATTGTCTGAGGGACAGCAACCCGGCTCCCAGCTCAAAAAGGTTGCCTACCCCTGGGCTAAACTCTTGATTCTATTTCTGCTACCTTCATACATACACATATATACACATACATACAATCTAAGATATGCAGATGACACCATAATACTAGCAGAAAACCTCCCAGACCTGGAACACCTACTAAGGAAGATCCAAGAAGAAAGTGAAAAGACAGGCTTAATGCTGAACATAAAGAAAACAAAAATAATGACCACCGAGGACCTTCAGAAGTTCAACCTGGACAATGAAGAAATAGAAATAGTAAAAGAATTCCCATACCTGGGATCAAGTATTGATAGAAATCGGGACTGTAGTCAGGAAATCAGAAGAAGATTACGAATGGGGAAGGTATGAAAGAACTAGAAAAGATTGTAAAATGCAAAGATATCTAACTCAATACAAGAGTTAGAATCATACAAGCCATTTATATTCCCTATTACAGTGTATGGATGTGAGAGCTGGACAGATAAGAAAGATGATAGGAAGAAAATCAATGCATTAGAGATAATGTGGTGCTGGAGAAGAGTGCTGAGGACAGGCAAAAGGACAAGTGGTTCCTAGATCAGATTAAGCCAGAGATATCCCTAGAAGCCAAGATGACACCTCATGAGAAGAGAGGACTCTGGAAAAAACTGATAATGCTGGGGAAGGTGGAGGGAAGTAGGAAGAGAGGAAGGCCCCAT
>CM034703.1:13811484-13826057 GCA_020142125.1 Phrynosoma platyrhinos | reverse complement strand
GGCAGTTGACAACAAAAATTTGGGATTTTTTTTGTGGATGGGATACAGCAGAAGACAGGGTCATCCAAGGCCTCTTGGAGGACCAGTGTGGCCAAATTCTGACAGCTGCCCACCTGTCTTCTGGCAGATGCCCATTCCTACTTCTGGGGCTATGCAATTTTCCCATGCTTGGAGCATCTCATAATTGCAAAAATGTACTTATCATATTTTTCCTTGCAACTCTCGTAGGTAGGTTATACATTTTACAGAGGAGGAGTTTAGGGTAAAAGAGGGCAGCTTTCCCAAGCTGCCTTTCTGAACTTATTAGGAAAATACCATCAAGTGAATAGGAGTTAGTTGGTGGAGACCACAGAAAATACTCTGTTAATCAGTGGTTTTTAGCTGTTGATATGCGCTTGTATGGTTTCTACTATCCAGTGGTATCATCTACACATATTAGGTCTCACAAGTTGATACAGTCCAATTGTTGCATAATCAGAAAGTAGAAAATAATGCATGGGTACTTCTTTTAAAAAAAGCCAACTCTCAAACTTATAGGTCATGTCACCAATTTTCTTGATATCCATTGGTTAATAAGCTCTCTCTCTTTGTTATCACAATGTGTTCTGTTTTATAATGCAAGAGATGTTTTTGAAGCTTAGGTATGCATTTTATTTAGTTAAAGGTAAAGGTAAAGGTATTCCCCATTGACAAGGTTGTCAAATCGTGTCCGAACATATGGGGCGGTGCTCATCTCCATTACTAAGCTAGAGAGCCAGCGTTGTCAGAGACTGTGATCATGTGGCCAGCATGGTTGCACAAAACGCTTTTTACCTTCCCACCGAAGTGGTACCTATTTATCTACTTGCATTTGCAAGCTTTTGAACTGCTAGGTTGGCAAAAGGTAGGACTAGTGATGGGAGCTCACCCCATCATGCAGTACCCAGGTCTCAAACTGCCAACCTGCTGATCTTGCAATCTTAGTTAATTTTAATTTTAATGTTTTTAAGGTTGATTCTGTATTTGTAATTGTATGAAAGTTTGGATGCTTTGTTTGCAATGGTCTTTGGTCTAAATTATAATAAACTATAATATACAATAAACTATCTATTGATTTCCTTGATATCACGGGTAGGAAAAATGCAGACTGTGATCTGCATGTGGCCCACTGGGCCATTTTTGAGGGCACCCACATAGGCCCCACAATACCTGCAGATGACACCTAAGGGCTGTAAGGGGGAATTTTGTCATGTTTTGAGGCACCCACACCATTTTAGGCTAAGGAAAAGCTTCCAGATCACTTCCTGTTTAGAAACAGGCCTTTCATGGAGCTAAAGCAGCCTGGGTGGTGAAAATGTGGCAAAATGCAGAAGACATACATTTTTGAAGCTCAGATGCTGGATACCAACAGGGAGGTGGGTATGTAGCTTTCATGCTCTGTTTTTGAGGTTCCCAAATGCACTGTTGGAAACAGGATGGTCAGTTCAATGGATATTCCCTCTACAGGAATAGACAGGAAAGAATTTTACTCTGGCTCTACAGGAATAGACAGGAAAGAATTTTACATTGGCCTGGCTCCAAATAGCTTCAAAAATGGAAAAACACCCACCTAATTGCAGACATACGTAGTTATTCTAAAGATTATTTTTTTCTCTTTCCAAGAAGAAAAGTCTGTTTCAATGAGATGTAGTGAATGGAATGACAAGCTTCAAATCATTATTTGAGGAGCATAATATAATCTGTTTTAGATAATCATAATTTGAAATTACAACTAAAATGTGCCTTTGTGTAATCTATTGCAGTCTTCCATGCAGTGAAACAGTTATGAGAATAGAAGGTAATTGAAGAATATAGTAGTGCATTAAGCAAGAACTAATTAATTTTCCTTAAGGATGAAGCTGGAAATTTCAGAATGGTGAAATGCACTCAACTGTGCCGAGTGAACCCTACTTTATATTAAATTACCCAAATTACACTGCAGAGTATAATTTGATATCTGATCCAGAGAAAGCAAAGTAGCATCCTCAGTACACGCTTGGCTCTTTTTTGTTTCACTTATTTTTTTGTCCTGCTACTTGAATACATTCTAGAGAACAGCCTTCTTCAACCTATGTTAAGATATGTTGCTGTACAACATCCATCATCTCAGATGTGTTCCCATCGACTCTCCCTAAGGACCATTCTGCCTGGGTGGTGGTGGAAGGTGTACTCCAACACTTCTGGAAAGCACTAAGTTTGACTAAGGCGATTTCAGACCTATTATTTACTGCCATTTGTATTATATATTTAGAGAAGAGTTAATAATGATCATGACAGAAGTATATGACCTTTTTGGCACTGAGGATTATATATGATAACAGCTGGGGAGTTGTCCATGGTGCACTTGTTGTTAACTGCCCTCAGTGGAACGCACTCCCTCGGAATGTGGTGGAATCTCCTTCCTTTGAGGTCTTTAAGCAGAGGCTGGATGGCCATCTGTCGGGGATGCTTTGATTGGGAGTTCCTGCATGGCAGGGGGTTGGACTGGATGGCCCTTGTGGTCTCTTCCAACTCTATGATTCTATGATTCTATGAGTTAAATTCGACTCATGGTGACTCTGTGAGTGAGACACCTCCAAAAAACCCTGTCCTCATCTGCTCTGAAGTATGACAGTCTCAGTTTGGTCATATTGCCTTCTAGGGAGAATTTAGGCTTGATCTGTTCTAGGACCTATTTGTTTGTCTTTTTGGCTGTCCATGGTATCCTCGGCACTCTTCTCCAGAATCACATCTCAAATGAGTTGATTCTCCTTCTGTCATCCTTCTTCACTGTCTTCACCGGTACAGGGAGATACATGGTTATGGGTAACAATGGCTTGGATGATCCTTACTTTAGTGTTCAGTTTTATGTCTTTGCTCTTTAGAATCTTGTCTGGTTCCTTCACAACTGCCCTTCCCAGCCCCAGTTTTTTGTTTTGGTGCACAGTGAACACAGTCTCTCCCTCCTCTCCACCACCACTAAGCAATGGAAAGATGGGGAGGTTTAAATTTCTCCTCCCTGACCAGCGAGATGTAGGCATTGCAGGGGAGAGGAAAGATGAAAGCCGCCTCCATCCTGAGCAGTTTCAGCTGAAAGTCTTGTGTTCTCACCACTACTGGTGGAAAATCAGCAACTTTGGAAGCCAGAGTAGAGTTGGAGACGGTCCCTCTAGTTTGGAGGAAATATCTATGGGCCTATGGAGGAAATATTCTACTGTAGGATTTCAGTCAATGGCCTTTAGGAGCTTGGTCTTAGCTCTTTAATCTGGAAACAAAACAAAAACCCATACACCAACCCTAAATCAGCAAAGTAAAACATCACTACTACCAGTGGTGTCACTGGGAGGTACAGACTGCCAGAAGGGGGTGACACCTGGTCAGAACCCCCCACCCCTCCTTACTGTGGCTCGGTTTTTCTTGGGAGAACTGAGCCATGTCCGCGAGGGGCAGGGGGCACATGTGCACATGCTCGGCCCAGCTGAACCTGCCTCCACAATTCTTGTGGAAGCCCCAGCCCTTCCAGTTCTGAAGCCCCAGCCCCCCATACTGAGTGACGACATAGTCCGGGACACCACTGACTCCTCCTCCTCCCACTGGTAGGATCTACATGAATACACACCTTTTGTCCAGTTTGTTGTTATCATTTGCTGTCAAATTGACTTCAACTTAATGGCAACCCTAGGCATGAAAGACCTCCAAGCACCACAGTCACCAGCAGGTCTTGCAAACTCAGGGCTGTGGTTTCCTTGATTCACTCAATCCCCCTGTAGTGCATTCTTCCTTTTTTTCTATTGCCTTCTGTTACTGAGCAAGGGTGTAATTAGGGGGTGCAGACCAACCAGGTAACATCTTAACGGAGGGAGGAATGATACCACTGCTCTCTAAACATCTGCCTTTTGGTAAATACAGGCTGTGCTGTTTGCCTGTGTCCCTTTAAAATCTGAAGAGATGGTGTGAGTGGAGCAAGGCTCAGTGGGAGGACAAAGGAGAGGTCCCATGTTTTTTTAAAATTAATTTTTAATTTTTAATTTAAAATAAAATTAAAACAATTTTAAAATTAAATTTTAAAAAATCTTTTTAATTTTTCTTTGTTTTAAATTACATCTTATCTAATTTAACTTTAACCAGATGAAACTATGTATATGTAAATATATTTAGGCTCTGCATATCATAATGGTATAATTTTAATTCTGTTAGTTGTTTATGTCACAGCTATTACCTTTACATTCAGTGACATACAGGAATTATGATTTATAAGTAACATTAGTACAAAAAAATGACTTAAGGATTCTGTATGGTGTGGTATGGGAGGAGGTCAATGGTGGGGGTGACACCATGATAGGACAGGGTTGGCAAACTATGGCCCGTGGGCTGAATCCGGTCCTCCGAGGCCTTCCTACCGGCCCCTGGCCAGACCTGCCGCCACCGCTGCCTTTCTGGGGGCGTACGATTCCGGGGCGCAATTTTGTGTTCCAAAATGGCACCCCGGAGTCGCACACGCTTGCGCACTGGGGCCCGGTGCGGTTGCTGGAGCCCTCCTGGGGGCCCCTATGGCCGTGCTGGGCCTCCCCGGGGCCCGGTGCAGTTTTTTGTTTTTGTTTTTGTTTTTGTTTTTTTTGTTTTGTTTTTTTTTTAAACTCCGGCCCTCCGATGTTCCGAGGAACCCCGAACCGGCCCCCGGCTCAAAAAGTTTGCCGACCCCTGTGTTAGGGCACTGGGTGACACCACCCCTAGTGATACCACTGTTACTGAGCATTATCATTTTTTTGAGTGAGTCATGTCATCTCATGGTATGTCCAAAGTACAACAGCCTCAATTTAGTCATCTTGGCTTCTAGACAGAATTCAGGCCTGATTTGCTCTAAGACCCCGTTCATTTGTCTTTTTATCAGTCCATAGTATATTTCAACTTTACTCCAGCACTACAGTTCAAATAAGATAATTTCTTCAGTGTCTGGATTTAATCATTATTGTCTAGCAGGTGACAGTAAATTGTTAAAATCTTTATTTGGCTGAAGGGCAATACAGCTATGCTCTTGGACATTATGTTTTATCTGAAATGCACAATAAAGGAGTTACAGTATATGTGTGCATTTTCTACAGATCAATCCGACTGTTTTCTGCAAACCCTCACAGGTGTGTTTCCATCCATTTCATACTCTATCTTAGATGTCTTTTAAAAATAAAACAGAAAATGTCTCTTATTCTACAAAAGCATGCAAGCTCATTTACTTAAATGCATCTCTGAAGTGTGGATTCTTGACTGATGGGGTAAGGAGGTTAATTATATGGTCTCCATCTGCCTCTTTTAAACCCACACATCTTCTAAATCCCAATTAAATTTGACAAGTTTTTGCTCTTCTATAGATTGAAGTATAAGTGACAGCCAAGATTCTGAGCTTCTGGCTCCCATGTGCAGAACAAATATAACAGTGATAGGAAAAGGCAGCTCATTCAGTTCTGTTAGCATTGTGCTATCTTCATTTGATGTCTGAAACAAACACTATTTCTGTATATATGTTTCAGCAATGCAGTTCTTTGAGTATCTACTTAGAGGTAAGTTTCATTGAATTCAGTGGAACTTAAAGGTAAAAAGGTAAAGGATTCCCCCTTGACAAGGTTGTCAAGTCATATCGGACTGTAGGACATATTCCCCGGTAAATGCATATAGGGTTGCAGCCTATGACACTTGAGACTCAGCAACTCACCATGAACTCAGCAGCAGGTTCTGAGTGCTCAAAGAGTGATTTGGGGTTGTGTTTGTCAGGCAGCAGCCTCCATATACCAACCCCCTTTTCCAATAGAAATGATTTACCATGAGAAATTTTCAGTATGGCCTGTGGTTCTCTTCTTCTGAGCAGCATAAAATGTTTAGCCGTGCATGTGCAGGTTCAAGAGATACTCTTTTAGAAGTTGCTTGGATCCTTAGGCACAATATCTGATACTCAGTCAACTGCTCAGTTTCCAAAGGTTACCAAGTATCTTTTATGCTAGATATTGACTAGCATAACCAGCTAAGATTCCTGGTTTATCATCACTGTGAATAAATGGTATGCTGGTACATAGACCCTGGTTACTCCTCCCTTGGCACAAGGTGACTAATGAACAGTTTACTAACTTGTTACTTTCAGATAGGCCAAGATTTGTAAGCCAACAGCAAATCCTGTGAAAAAGAAAGCATGGAAATAAAACAAATTAAAATAATGGTCAGTGCTATATCAAAATTTGAATAGTAAAGCTTGTGTATCAAATGCTACTCCTTACTCCTACTTTTAAGAGTGGAGCCATTTGTCTTTGGGCTCAAAATTTTTTTTAATGGCAGGATGATAACGTTCTTCAGCGAGTTTTAGTGAGTTTTGTTTAAAAATTGATGGTCAGGGCTGAGTGTCTTACTGCCACCATTCCTGCCATTTTAATGCCGAATTCCTTCCCTTTTCTTGTGCTTTTTTTTGGATGGGGGCTGGGTTCATAATTTGGAGTGGTTTGTGCAGGTTAACAAGGACTTCAAGCATATAAACCACTTCAAAGCACTAGAACAGGGGTAGGCAACCTTTCCCCTTTAAGGGCCGAGGGACTTCAGCTCCCAGAAGCCTCAGCCATGTTGGCCAATAGCTCCTGGGATTCTGGGAGCTGAAGTCCCTCGGCCCTTAAAGGGGAAAGGTTGCCTACCCCTGCACTAGAAGTTTGATCTTAAAAAACCTGAATGACCTTTGCTTCACCAAATGGATAACTCATACCATTGTGCAGTTGATATAGCACAAACATAAATATGTTTAATTTGTGAATGTTTTAATATCATCAGGTTAGATTTTTAAATTTTCTAGCTTTTCCTTGGTCCAGCTTGGTGTGCTTTTTTGTGTCTTATAAAGCATGGGTGGGAACGAGGATGAAGCTACAGTACTTAAAGTGGTGTCTAACTGCTTTATTTCTACAGTGTGGATGCACCCTTAGATTGAAAGAACATAAAATATTTTTATAAGTATAAAATATAAATATAAAATGACATATTTACCATATATTGTTATAATAAGCTTTTATTTTGAAGTTTGAGTTGGTACATTTCTAACTCCAACTGTGCCCTGGTTAAAACCAGTCCTCTTGGGTCTCAGGCTTGGTACCCTAGATTTGTATTTTTAGGTGGTTTGTGGTATGACATGAGACTGTTAGTTCTTTTTGGTATAACTTTGCATGTACTTTGATTTTAAAAATTGATGTTTTTTGTAGATTTAAAATTTGTTCCATCTGTTTTATAGGCTTTTCTTCATTGACATGAAACCTTAAAAAGAGGAGTGCAAATAATAACAAGATGGGAGCAGCAAGCAGCAGCATTAATGAGCTTCCAGAAAATGAATACTTAAAAAAATTGTCAGGACGAGAGGCAATCTCAGAGAATGATCCATTCTGGAATCAGCTGCTTTCATTTAGCTTTAACACCCCAACAAACAGGTAAGATGTTCAGTAGATATGCAAAGATATTCAACTAAAGCATTGGTTTTCACCTAGTTTGGTCTGCTGGTTGTTGAGTTTCTAGTGTTTTGCCTGCAGATGGCACCTCTCTCTTTAAAAGCTCATCTACTTAGGAGTTTATCACATGGGGGAAATTGGTAGTTTAAACAATGATTAGCCCATGAAAATCACGCAGTTGACATTAAAACGTGTTTAAAATGACATTAACACAAGTGTCATTATCCCATGAAGAACCAGGGAATAACCAAGCAAGAAACAGCAAAAAGTCATTCATGAGTTACTGTTGTTTCTTGTCTGTTTTTTCATGGGATAATGGCACTTTAATCACAGTTTCGTCTCAACGTCGTGTGAAAACCATTCATGCATTTGCGTGCAAGTGCAGGTTAATCAAGGATTCTGCATGGGATAACAGTGCTTTGTGTGTGGAAACCATTCGTACAATTGCGGGTTAATCACGGGTTATACTTCTGTTATCACCATTTATACTTCCAATATCCCCCCCGTGTGATAAGCTATTTAGAACTAGTATGCAGCCTTTTTGCTCACTCCTTACTTGCTATAGGCTCTGGTTTTACCCATCAGTAGGTAGGAGGGAAAGGTTGGTAAAGAAAGTGGCTGAATAGCTAGTGGGCAGGGGAGCATAGCATCTTTTCATTTTTTGGTAAATGAGGTTTTAAAGAGCTTTTCAGAGCTTTTAAAGAGACAGGTGGTTTTTTTTCATTAAGACCTCAGCAACCATTTTCCTTGTTTCAATCAGTTGTGTAGTAAGATGCTTCTTCCTGTCCCAAAGGGGATTTCAGTTTGCTTGTACAATTCTGGAACACACCTGCTCCACTCTGTTCTTGTGATGCAGATACTCTCAGAGACACAGTATTGAACTGTCAAGCAGCAATCATCTTCCACTCCATATTGTTAAGGAACAAATTCTGTAGCTATGAACAGAAGCAAATAACATTACCTAAAGAACCAGACAGTGCAATCTTTTTCTGTAAACCATTCAGGAGGTGGTATCTAGTTTTCAGACATTTAAAAGTTTGTAATCCTCAAAGTCCATCACTTCAGAAGATGACAGTGAGAGAAGCCCTGGGTTATTCTTCAGCCTATTCTTGAATTTCCCTTTGCTATATTTCCTATAGCTGTTTACAATGGAAGTAGTCTTAATCATTCTAGTTGACAGTAGATCCCTGGAAGGAGAGAGACTGGGTCTGTTCTAACAACCATTTACTAGAGACTTCAGAATATATATTACTTATTTGGGAGTAACTGGCAATTGTTTATTTGGGAATGAGAATTACTTGAAATATGTAATAAGTTTTGCTAAACACTAGATGGTGCTGCAGTATGACAGCTGAGCTATTGAACAGTTTATCACATTGCAGTAGTTTAACAGAGTATTTAAAATGTGCATTATTTATTACGTGGGTTCCACTTCCATACAAAGCATAACAAGGCTATATTTACATTCTCAAGAATTATAGTGGTATATGTGTTCATTTTGCTTTGATACTCACACTGAGAGGTCTGAGTGGGCACATGTTGCCAGCATAAAAATTTGCAGTGAAAAATAGATATTCATACACCAATTTCCTATCTGTCAGTTATCAATCAACCACAGTTTGCTCTGATATTTACATAGGCAAGCTATGGTTTGCATAAACCATAGTTTGACTTCAAATCAGGATTGCGAAACCAGTTTAGACATGGTTTTCCATCTTGGTTTACAGGCCAAAAATGCTTGCTCACCTAGCACTAACCCTTGATTTGGTTTTCATCTGAAGCTGCCTGTTGTGTTCTTGTTTCTACATCTGCTGTTTTCCAAGTACAGCTCTCGGCAGTCAAATAATTCAGCCTGCACAACTTCAGAGGACCTATGTGCTGAAAATGAGGTTGAACTCTTATGCACTGAACAATGCATTTTGTGGTCTCTTCTGCTCATCATTTCTGAGAATTCTCACTGTCGGTTTACGATTATAAAGCTGAGACTTGGAGTGGTTTTGTTCAGTAGTGTATTCTTCACTTAACAAAGATGATTACCATTTGTTAGGGCTGCCACATACAGCATCTTTCCATTCAGGTACAAGAAAACCTTCTTTGGATTACAGATATAAATCTTTACTTACTCCTTTTTCATACGTGACAATAAAAAAATAATTTAGTTTTTTTAATCATTGGGCAAAACTAAAATAATTTTTGCACATATTTCAATTTTTTGTATTGCAGAACTTTTTGTAAAAGCTCACCACGGTTTTTATACAGAACAAGCACTGTATTTTGTACAAATAACATTTTTAAAATTAAAAAAAAAAACCCAAACAATGACTGGTCTTTTCACTCTCACACAGGTGTGAAAAATCTTTTTAATTTTGTTTTTGATGAATCATCTCAACCTCAATGACATGAAAATTTGCAATTTTTTTATATCCCTAGTGCAGACCTGTGTGCTAACATCATTTGCATCTTCCTAACAAATGTGTGTTCAGTCTTCAAGCTATGTGTGTTTCCAACCTGCTTCCCCTTGTACCAGTGTATGATAATGTAAGGAAAATATGGAAGCAGCTTTGAGTGTTACTCTATAGTAGGAATCCTCTTAAGAGGTGGACTAGGACTTTATGATTCATGCTACCAATGTTAGTATTCATGCTAATGGGTGATGTTTCTTAGTGTTAATTGTTCTAGTTTTTTGTGAAGGGGGCAAATGTCTTAACCAAATATGCCAAATCTTATTACAGTTTGTTGAGAGCTGCTCTGTTACATTTTGTTTTTCATCCCAGGCATTGCTGGCTGAAAACTTCTTTTCTTCCCTGTTCCTTTTCTTCTTGGAGAATCTGTGATAACACTATTAAGGGCTTTCTGGTCAGGGAATTACAAACTCCTTCCTCTTATTTGAACTGATCTTTAAGTCAATGTCCTCCATAGCCTTTAAAAACAAAAGCCGATGAATTAGCACTCAAGAAACAATATTCCCTGGGCCCAAATTTCTCAGCATTGTGCCCTGCTGATGGTTTAAACTGCTACTTCTGTCATTCTCAATCAATATCACCAGTGATCAGGATGATATTTGTGGCCCAGAACATCTCTATTTTTTTGGATTTTTGGGATTAAACTGCACTAAGAACTTTGGATAAGGCTTTATTTTCTGCCACTTTTCTGTATACTGGCCAATGGATTCTTGGTAACTGACTTGTGGAGTGGTGTTGAGCTCATCTTGTGTATTTCCAGTCATTCTTTATTTTACTAAGGAAGCCTCCCTCTTTTACCTGCTACTCAGTGTTTCATTGTTTTAGAGGTAAAATGGGCAATTTGTTCAGATATGGGGTGTGAATCTAACACTATCTTTCTGCAAACTTACTTCTGTGAGAACTTCAACAAAAGTAGAATTTGCCAAAAAACATATACTTATCTTTTTTGTTGTTGTTAATTGCCTGCGCGGCGGTCTTGACCCATGGTGACCCTATGGATGAGAAATCTCCAGCCCCTCTGTCCTTTACTGCTCTGCCCAGCTCCTGCAAACTCTTATTCATTGTCTCTTTAATAAAGTCCATCCGTCTAGCATGTGGCCTTCCTCTCTTTCTACTTCATTCCCCTTTTCCTAACATTATTGTCTTTTCCAATGATTCATGCCTTCTCATGATGTGTCCAAAGTATGACAGTCTTAAGTCTTGTCATCTTGGCTTCTAGTGATATCTCTGGCTTGATCTGCTCTAGGAGCCACTTTTGACTGTGCATGGGATCCTCAGCACTCTTCTCCAACACCACATCTCAAATACATTGATTTTCTTCCTGTCCTCTTTCTTAACAGTCCAGCTCTCACATCCACACAATAGGGAATACAATGGCTTGTATCTTTCTAACTTTTGTGCTGAGTTGTATGTCTTTGCATTTTAGGATCTTTTCTAGTTCTTTCATAGCTGCCCTCCCCATTCTTCTTCTGGTTTCCTGGCTGCAGTCCCCGTTTCGATCAATGTTTGATCCCAGATATGAGAACTCTTTTACAATTTCTATTTCCTCATTGTCTAGTTTGAATGTTTGTAAGTTATTTTTGTTTTCTTTATGTTCATCAGTAAGCCTGCCTTTGCACTTTCTTCTTTGATCTTCCTTAGTAGGTTTTCCAGGTCTGTGAGGTTCTCTGTTAGCATTATGGTGTTGTCAGCATATCTCAGATTACTGATATTTCCTTCTCCTATTTTCACTCCTCCCTCTTCCATGTCCAAGCCTGCTTTCCTTAACAATATGTTCTGCATATAAGTTGAATAGGTAGGGTGATAGGATGCAGCTTTGTCTGACTCCTTTGCCAATTGGGAACCATTCTGTTATGTCCATGTTCTGTTCTGACAGTAGCCCCGTGTCCTGAGTACAGATTCCTCATTAGGACTATCAGATACTTTGTTCTTTCCCCTGAATTTTTACAAATGGCTGATCGAAGAACACTTAAAAGGAAAGGGGGGGGGGGAGAGAGAGAAAAAAAGGTGTCCTAATATGATTTTTTTAATAAAACGTGAATACAGTAATTTGCACTTAGCTTATACATGCTTCAATATATTTTCTCATGAATAGTCCATTAATGTATGTACCTGCTCTGAAAAGAAAGAAGGAGCAATCCACAAAAATTACTGGATCCTTCCTTCTTCTATCCAAGAATAAATATTCACAGTATGTACCAATACCTCATTTACTTAGGAAGAGTTTAACAAATACACTACTTCATGACAGTGTGTGTTAGAGAGAGAGAGAAAGAGAGAGAGAGAGAGAGAAAAGGGTTAGTGCAGTGATTTCCAAGCTCTGGCCTTCCAGGTGTTTTGGACTTCAGCTCTCAGAATCTCAAACCATTGGCCAAGATAGCTGGGGCTTCTGGGAACTGACGTCCAAAACATATGGATAACCAGAGTTTGGGTATCACTAGGTTAGGGACTTAACTTAAGCAAGGAACAGACACATTTATGAAAGCTATTTCACACAGCTTCTTCATTATATTTGGAAGATACTGTTTTGTTTGCAAGTGCAGCAATTGTCATACATCTGGATGTGTTAACAAGTCCATCGCTCATTATAGGCAGACTGCTTAAATGGCCTTTGTTTAGGAGACGCTTGTTATGTCTACTTATGTTTTGATGACAGCAAGAGCATCCAGAAGGTGGTGAGGAATCATAGAATTGGAAAAGACCACAAAGGCCATCAAGTCCAAACCCCTCCTGTACAAGAATACACAAAGCACTCCCGACAGATGGCCACCCATCCTCTGTTTAAAACCCTCCAAAGAAGGAGACTTTACCACACTCGGAGGCAGGATATTCATTTGTTAAACAGCTCTACTTGTCAGGAAGTTCTTCCTAATGCTGAAGTGGAATCTCTTTTCCTGTAATTTGAATCCATTGCTCCATGTCCTAGTCTCTGAAGGAGCAGAAACATCCTCAATATAACATCCCTTCAAATATTTAAACATGGCTATTATGTCACTTCTTAACTTCTCTTCTCCAGGCTAAACATACCCAGCTGCCTAAGTCTTTCCACATAAAGCATAGTTTCCAGACCTATCACCATTTTGGGTGCCCTCCCCTGGACACACTCCAGCTTCTCCATGTCCCTCTTGAATTGTGGTGCCCAGAATTGGACACAGTATTTTAGGTGGGGTCTGATCAAAGCAGAATAGAGTAGCACTATTACTTCCCTCGATGTAGACACTGCAGTCCTGTAGAGGCAGCCTAGGATCATATTGGCTTTTTAAGCTGCTACAACACACTGTTGACATGTTTAGCTTGTGGTGCTTAAAGGAACATGTGTACCTACCTTTTGTTACTTATCTTGGGGAGAAACTGTCAACTGTTTAATAGTATTTTAAGGGGAGAGTGGGATTGTGGGATATGGAATGTATATTTTAATATTGTAAGCTGCTCTGATTGCATTATGCAGAGGGGTGGGATAAAAATAAATTTTATTACTATTATTATTATAAGTAGTAGTAGTAGAAATGACAGCAGCACTACAGGCAGTTGGATAATTCTTAGGCTTTGGCTTTTTTTTTTTCTTGTAGTGGAAGAGAGTTTACATTGTTAGCTTTGGTCACTTGATTCTTCACCTTGCAGCACTAGGAGAGTTGTCTATTGTTGGTGATGCGTTGGGTATACCTGGATGTATCAAGTAGGTATAGTGTTGTGTAAAACTTTTCTCCAGAGATCTTTAGCCCAAGATAGGAAATGTTGTTAAAAACTACAAGGCAGGATAAAATTTTAATGTCAAGACTCTTAAATTTTGTGTGACATTTTTATGTCATTTTGTTTAGTCAGTTACTGCTACCAATATTGTGAAACAGTTGAAATGTAAGTAATTCTGTAAGATGGTTATCATGCATTGTGAAAAGGTTTCCCAAGAGAAGCACTTGAAAGCAGTCAGTTAACACAAGTATTACACTCCTCAAAGGATAAAATAACATAATGTATGTATATTAGGCAACAGACATAATTTTCTGAAAAAAAATTTCTTTCTGTTATCCACGTCCCTTTTGTGGGTAACCT
Source organism: Phrynosoma platyrhinos (assembly GCA_020142125.1). NCBI lineage: Eukaryota > Metazoa > Chordata > Lepidosauria > Squamata > Phrynosomatidae > Phrynosoma > Phrynosoma platyrhinos. Next base: position 13,812,085 of record CM034703.1, on the reverse strand, counting down.
TTGCTGGATCCCTTACACATTTTTTCAACAACATTTTTGTTTTTTGCTTTTCAAAAAAATGAGTTACATTGGGCATTATGAATTTTTTTATTTTAGAAAAATGAATGCATTCTTAATGATAAGAGACATTACCAGGTGTCATCAAATCTAGTTCAAATAAACATGTGAAAGACAGGACCTGTTAGTCCCTCCCTTTGGATATCACTTTTCAGGTGTTGCAGAATACAGAAAATCTTCTGATATTTGGTCCAAGATTCTGCCATGTGCCAATCAGCATATCAAGGAATAACTGAATATGTGGACAGGTAGCTCATCCTGTCTCGGTGTTGGCAAACCAAAAACAAAACGATGGCCAACAGATTGGAAGGATAAATATACATCCTCGTCCACAAAAAAGGAGACACAAGAGACTGCAGCAACTATAGACCCATAGCACTAATCTCCCATGCAAGCAAAATCATGCTCAAAATTCTGCAACATAGGCTCCAACCATACATGGAGAGAGAAATCTCAGAGGTCTAAGCAGAGTTCAGGAAAGGAAGAGGCACCAAGAATCACACTGCAAATATACGATGGCTAATGGAGCATAGCAGGGAGTTCC
>CM034703.1:13771908-13791357 GCA_020142125.1 Phrynosoma platyrhinos | reverse complement strand
GCCCCCGGGCCTTAGGTTGCCTACCCCTGCACTAGATGGATAGACTCTTCAATGGGTATAACTTTATAGGACTTAAGCAGAACAGTGGAGGATAGGGAGTCTTGGAGGTGTCTCATCCACAGGGTTGTCATGAGTGGGGGTTTGACTCGAAGGCAGTTAACAACAACAAAATCCCTCTCCTGTCTGAAATATAAATACAATCAGCCCTCTATATCCATGGATTCAAGCATTCGCAGTTTGAAAATATTTTAAAAATATATAAATTCCAAAAAGGAAAGTTTGATTTTGTCATTTTATACAAGCAGCATCATCTTGCTGTGAAATTATATTTAATGGGACTTGAGCATCCATGGATTTTGGTATCCAATATTTTAAAATATATATAAATTCCAAAAAGCAAAGTTTGATTTTGTTATTTTATGCAAGCGGCATCATCTTACTGTGATATTATATTTAACGGGACTTGAGCATCCATGGATTTTGGTATTCATGGGTGGTGGTGGTGGTCCTGGAACTAAACCTCAGCATATTCCAAGGGCCTATTGTAACAGAATGGGGGAGGGGACAGAACTCAGCAAATGGGAATCTTGGGGGGGGGGGAGAGTCCCTGTAAAGGAGAGGAAACACAGTTGTTAATATTAATACTTCCAGCCACAGTAGTTCTCTTGTTTTCTTTTAGGAGAAGAATGCGAAGACCTTATGGAAGAGTTACTGTGTTGCCTCATTCAACTAATTGTTGAGATCCCTCTTTTGTAAGTAGATCCTATATCACAGATTGCTGGATTTCTGCTTCTGTTGATGTTGTGAAGAGATGCAGTTGTGAAGAGATGCAGTCCTTATTGTTACAGAACCCCCCAGTAATAAAAAAGAGAGACTCAGCATTTTGCCAGTTTCATATTGGTCAAGACAAACTACACAGAACAAGATATGTTAGACGCAGAACTTATCCAACTACACAGGTATGCCTATTGGACCAAAAGGTGTTTGAAATGCCAGGAACAGTCTTTCCAGCTTTGCAGTAGGTGTTCAAAAAAAGGGGGGGGGGGAAGCTCAAGAACAAAAGGAAATGTTATATACCCAGACTGATTGATACCAACCTCTTTATGCGGAGTGCTCTTTGAAGCAAAACAGTTGGGAAGTTTTCAACATAATTCATATGCTATTTAGCCTTTCTTTCTTTTGCTTACATTATTCTGCAAAATTCTATGTGTGTGGAAATAAATTGCTGTCTGGTCCTACTGAAATGGTGGGTGTAAGCAATACTTCAGAAGCCAGAGCAGAAAAGAGCAATCTTTTCTTTTTTAATCCAAGGGCCGTACTTGCTTGCAGGTAATGGCTGATTACAACAGTATGTAATCAGAGCCAGTAGTGGGGGAAGCCAGAACCTGACTATTTTGAGATCATTACTTTTCCATACACTGTTTCTCTTATGTATAATGACATCCAAAATCCAGTGATTTCTTTATTGGGCCAACCAAAATGCACAAAATAAATGTTGCAAGCTTTCAAAGTTCCACTGGCTTCATTAGGCAGAGCTGTTAAAAATCATACAGGAGAAAGAAAAATCCCATGATATGAGGCCAAAACAGATGAGCCAAAAGGAGCAGCTTCTGGCTGGTTTGGGGGTGTGATGTACAGACAACACATGCCACTGATGCAGCCAGAGCTGCTGACAAAAGGAGTGGCAAAAAAACACTCCTTGCCAGTAGCTTGTTTGGGACCGTGGCGCTGGCCCAATTGGAAGCAGGCCATCCAGTCGCTGTGGTCCTATGCTGATCAGGGGTGAACTGTGGCTGGAGAGGCCAGAGGCTGCTCCAAGCTGCCCTATCTGTTTCATCCCTAAGTCACAGGACTGCATTTTGTCAAAATGCTTTTGTTGTGGATGTCCCTTCATACTGTCTTAACTGAGAACCACAACAACATCTTAACAAAATGCAGTAACATCACTGTATTTTTCTTTCTCTTGTATGATTTTTAACACCTTTGCATGATGAAAAAGCTATTGGAGCTTTGAACACTTGCAACATGGATTTTGTGTGTTTTGGTTGGCCCAAAATGGTATCCCTATTTGTGGATATTGGATGTTATTGTACTTTGCTATAAGTCCAACATAGCTACCCCTGGAACTGTTTCTCTTATGGCACATCATTGTAGAAATCACTTTAACTGCCATTGCTCCATCCTATAGAATCGTGGGATTTATAGTTTTGTGAGGCACCAGCACTTTTTGACAGAGAAGGCTAAAATCCTTATAAAACTAAAGATCTTAGGATTCTATAGGATGGAACTACATTGCTTAAAGTGGCATGACGCTACGGTGTAGATCAGGGGTAGGCAACCTTTCCCCTTTAAGGGCCGAGGGACTTCAGCTCCCAGAAGCCTCAGCCACGTTAGCCAATAGTCCCATGTTGGCCAATAGCTCCTGGGATTCTGGGAACTGAAGTCCCTCGGCCCTTAAAGGGGAAAGGTTGCCTACCCCTGGTGTAGATGCACCCCCAGAAGAATCAAGTGAGAGACACAGAGAGAAGCATTGTGAGATGGTGGTCATCTTGAAAGAGAGTGAGTAAGATGATGGTTATTATGCTGTAATGGGATCCAGCTGCCATTGCTGCTATGAAGCAAACATGCCAGGTAAGCAGGTCCAACCATAGAGCATGGCGGCTAGAGCATCCTTCAAAAGCACAATGCATCATTCTAGCTACCACTCTCTGAGCTTGTGGGCTTGCCTGCTTGCTAGTATTTTGTTCTCTTTGTGGCAGTTGCAGTGGCACATGAGGCTCGGGGCATGTAAAATACGTTGACTGGCATCCAGAAGTTGGCAATGGTTGAGTGGCATGCAGGAGCTGCCATTTGCCACCACTGTGCCAGAAAGCAAACATTTCTTTAAAGTATGGATATCTATATAGAAGTGTGTCATTCAAAAATTTATGCAGATGTCACTATCATATCAGCCTGTAGTTCATACTCTTTATGCAGCCATGATACTTTTCACTCCTACAGTGTTCCAGTTATGTACTGTACTTACGGTATTTTGATAATATAAATGGAGAAGGCGACAGATTAATTTTAGTTCATTGCTTGATGGATTTTAAAAAATCAAATTTTTGGAAGCTTTATTTTCAGTCAGTTTTTGAAAAGGAGAAGTACAGCTTTGGTTCAAACCTTATTTATAATTCAGAACAATGTTTTCCAGTATGTAGGCATATATGTTTATGTGTCTGTAGAAGCAGGGAATTAATCTTATCTCCCTTTAAAAGAAGCTTGTGCTGTCTAGACAACTGAATAATTTCAGTAGAAGTCGTTTCATTTTTCCCAGATTAGCTGCTGATGTTCATGCTTCTCTCTTGGAGCCTTTTTATATTTTACATTGCTGGTTTCTTTTTCACTTGAAAATTGGACATCTATTTCATATCCTGATAAAGGCACAGCTGTTTTCTTTGGAAGCTTTTCTGTCATTAAACATGAACCTGTCATCATTACAGTTGCTGTCTAGTGAATTTGTGGCATGATTTAGAGAAGTCATTCTGATTATGCAAAGAGGCATTGTTGGTACTTCCTGAAACAGTGATACTTCTGTCTGGGGCAGATTAGAGGAAATGGTGAGAGGTGAAAGGGCTGAGTAATATAGGCACGTTCATAAATCATTGTCTTTGTTGGAAGGCAGCATGGGGCCGCATGGAGATGAGTGATAGCCAGTCCTTCCATTTGAAGACAGTCTACAACCACAGTCAACCCCTATAAAAATCAATTGCCAAGATCCAAAGTTCCATGGAACAAGTTCTATGAGCCCAGTGAGGCTTTCAGTGTGTATTTCTTGAACAGGAGTGATCTCATCCATTCAAAAATGCTGGATGGCAAGATTACGTAAGAAAGGATTTTTCAAAAAAAGTTTGCAATATTCGATGGGATGGGGAAAGCACCAGGCATTGATGCCTGAGATTACAATATCAACCCTAATGGTGGAGATGGGAAAGACTTCAGCCCAAGACTCTTTGCTGAACTTAGAGTCAAATATTGTTAAATCAATGGCATGTGAGCCATTAATTTCAGTATGTTGCATGATTTTTCTATTGCCTTTCAGTTGCCCAAGACCCCACATTTCTTTAAACAGGTTGCACTTAAGGAAGAATGCTATTACTCGGAGAAAAAAATATGCCGTGTCCAGGAATTAATTTCATTTAAGATAATTCATTAGGAAATGACCTGTGGGGGAGAGGATAAGAGTTACAGGAGAAATCTGGTGTGTACATCTGTGTTGTGATATGCTGACGCTACTAGAAATGAAGAGTGTGTATCCAAGGACTTAACAATTCAACAATTTTGTGTTTGAACAAACCCTTTAAACTATTGCACTTCTTAAACTAAGTAGCACTGACAATTTAAAACATGCATAAAAGGTATTAACATGTTAGAGACCACAAAGGTTTTTATTTGCCTTGTTATCTTCCCTGCCATCTGGGTGTGTATGTAGGTATGCTCAAATCTTCTCCTTTAGCCAGCCAGAATTATGAGTGTTGACATTTTTTTTTAAAAAAAGGAGAACAGTGCATAAAGGTGCAAAGAGTGGAAATGCTTAGGAAAAAAAATATCTTTACTTTTGAAATCTCACAACTATTTTGCCTGCTCCCTGGATATCCATAAATTTCTCTTTCTGTCATCAACTACTTTCCTACATTGAATTGAAAATAAACCTAAAACTGCAAGAATTGAAGAACTGCTTTATTCCTTACTCCTATACTAAGTGCATTTTGGGGGGGAAATGACAATTCATAGTTTGCCATTATGACTTTAAGCGGCTTTGAGGTTGCTTGCTTTGTTTTCTGTGGAAGAGGAGGAGTTTAGAAGTTTCTGTCCTGCTGAGTGGCAAGCTGTTGTTAATTGTTCCATCTAAATATGGTAATCTTGGTTAATGCAGTTGGTCACATTAGCAAGCTGTGGTTTTTATCAAGCTTCTAAACTCTTCCCACATACATAGATGAAGAAGGCAAGGCAACACACAAGTGCAAGGGTACTTGTGCTCTTAACAGCAAACTCTGTTTTGCCGTTCCATGAATGCGTCTACCTTGTATGAGTCAACCACACAGCTAAAAGAGAACCAGAGCAGGTTTTCATTTTCTTTTTGGAATTCCCAGCTCAGGGCATTTGATGCATCAGGATGAAACTTAGCTTTGCTTAGACATAAAGGAGGAACTTTTCATTTTAGAACAGTTTAGCAAATCCTGTTTCATATTTCTTATGGATAATATTTATTTTTATGGATGAATTTAAATGTGGATAAAAATGGGAACTCAAGTTATTGAATGTCTGAGGTTTGTCCAAAGGGAATGGCATGATTCATAAACAAGACATGTTAATTCCCTGTTGTAGCCTCTGAATGCACTCCCTTCCTTTCTGTGGAGGTGGGAGAATTAGCAGGGAATATTTCCTGTTGTTGTTTTTTCATTACGAAGGGAATGGCAGGTCACTATTAAACTTTTGTTTTCAATTACTTTTAAAAAGTAAATTGGGAAGTTTCCCAAGCATTTCTTGACAGTCATAATGAGTGTATTTCTTGCATGCATGTTAGCCATTAGTGGGTGTTAATTTTGGGAGCTATGCCAAGGGGGAAAATTGTGTTCCCATTGAGCTCTTAAATATGTATTCTGAGACTGATAACCAGATATTCAGCTTTGCTTTTCAGTGCTCTAAACTTCTGTAGCAACTTCTCTTTCACCTTTCTGGTAGACCCTCAGGAAGTATGGCAATCAAACTCTGTTCCTGTATTATTTAAAATATACAATGTGAATCAGCTTGTTCTGGCACTCTTCTTAAATTACTGAACTTTTAAACCTTAATGAACCCAATGAAATAAGTTGAGTGGGTTGAAACTGAAGAAAATGAAGTACCTTTTGTTCAGAAAACCACTGTATGTCAGTCTATATTTTAGTGGCTCTTACTCTTGTGTTGGATTGCAACTTTCGACATCCTTGACTGATAATGGGGTTATTGCCTACAAATTCTGGGAACTCTATTACTAGAGATATACCATCCAATGCATCTTTCTCCATCTTGCTATAAAGAATAGCCTCTTCTGAGTTATCATGTAGTGCTTACACACGCGTGTATACACTCATCATTGCCAGATATGATGTGGGGTGAAGGAAAGCACAAAATAACTCAACATGGGATGAGTGTTCCTAAACATTGCACTGTAATGATTACAGAGAGAGTCCTCAACATAGAGCAGCTAGTTGGGTTGCAGCAACATACAGCAAATACACCTTCTAGTTAAATGTAGACATTTGGACAAGATCATAAAGTATAAAGACATCACTCTGAACACTAAAGTAAGGATGGATAGTCCAAGCCATTGTTTTTCCCCATCATGATGTATGGATGTGAGAGCTGAACAGTGAAAAAAATAGATAGAAAAAAAAAATCAACTCATTTGAGATGTTGCTGAAGAAAAGTACTGATAACACCATGGTCAGCCAAGAAGACAAACAAACAGGTTCTATTTTTTAAAAAAATAATTTTTTTATTGAAACTTATAAACTACACCAGCATTTAAGACATACAGACATTTCCACAGACATTACACAAACGACCCTATCACATACATCACAATCATCTAACACACTACAACCTCCACCCTTGTATCCCTATAAGTGTAACATGCAATTCTTGATAGCATTACCTCCTGGTCCTTCTAGGTTATATCTTCTAGATCGTCCCACTCTATCCCTCTGCCTTTTAAACTCTGTCCTCTTCTTCAATCCTTCTTAGATTCCATCCTCTTCCCCATCTTGTCCTTACTCTCTCTATCTCTTCTTCTCCACTTCCTTTCACTTCTACATACCTCTTACCCTCAATCTACATTTGTCTTACCCTCTATCTACATGCTTCACCTCTAATCAACCCTCCTTACATCTCTTCCGTCTCTTATCCCTTCATAATGTTATCAATAGTCTTCTCTTGTTAAAATTAACAAAATGACAATACAAAAGTTTAAATCATCAAACATTCTTCTTCATCCATTTACTTCCCTCCCTTCTTCATTTGCAATTATGCTCTACCTCTAACTACAGTATTTTCTTCATAACTTATAAGGTAAATACTATTTGTTTTATTTGTCCTCTCTCACCAACTATTCTTGAAATCCTTCTGTTACTAAATTACCCCATTGTTTTATCATATATAATTTCACACATTCCCAATCTTTCACAAATCTTTTCAAATTTCTGTCAGATATTAATCTTGTTAATCTGTCAATTTCAGCAATATCAAAGATCTTTAGTAGCCAAGTCTTCTGCTTCCGGGGTCTTTCCTTCCTTCCTTAACTTTTCATAGGTCAGTCTTACGGCTGAAATTAATAAATCAGTACCCTTCTACACTCCCCTCCGCCCCAATATTTGGATCAACTACATGTAACAAAAATACCTGAGAAACAAACCCAAAACAAATGGGTTCTAGAACAGATCATGCCTGAACTTTCTCTGGAAGCCAAGATGACTAAATTAAGGCTGTTGTACTTTGGCCACATCATGAAGAAAATGATTCATTAGAAAAGACAATCCTACTAGGAAAGGTGAAAGGCAGTAGAAAGAGAGGAAGACCACATGTCAGATGGTTAGACTCGATCTGGGAGGACACAGGTTTTGGCTTTCAGGACCTGAGCAGAGAGGTTGAGGTCAGGGGATCTTGGAGAGGTCTCATCCATAGGGTTGCCATAAGCCAAAGTCGATTCGAGGGCAGTTAACAACAACAACAACAGTTATCTATATAATGTGACTTCATGCAATTACATATGACTGCAACTGTATGCAGTCATACACACACATTTACCTGAGAGAAATAGTTGTTGCTATATGTGTCTTCACATCATTTCTGACTTATGGCCACCTTAAGGTGAACTTATTACAGATTCCTGACAGGAAATAATAATAATAATAATAAATAATAATTTATAGCCCACCCAGTCACAAGGAATCTGGGCGCGTTACAGCAATAAAAATTCATAGAATACAACAGAATGCAAAATTAATCTCTTCCCACCACCCCCACCCCATCCCAATAGTAGTTTTGGAGAAGACCAGATTTATTTACTTATTGTGTTTTTGTTTGTGTTTTTTTTATCTTGAATTCCCTCTCCAAATTCCTCAGTGCAGAGGTGCCCCTGCTTCCACCTCTGTTTTATTCTTACATAAAATAGACCTGTGAGGTCAGTTGGTTTGAGAGACAATGACCGAGCCAAGGCTCTGCAGTGAGTTTCTAAGAGTGTCTAGTTTTGAACCTGGGTCTCCCAATCCCAATCTAGCATTCTGTTCACATGGGGGGGGGGGGGGGGGGGGGAGAAGCAGTAGGCTTTGCATGCTGAAAACTGCTTTTATCAGAACAAGAGTTCACCTACTTTTTCTGCTTCTCTTTGATTTCTGTTTATTTGATGTGTGTTCTTTTATAATAATACTTATATCCTGCCTTGGTATAAGATGCCTGAGCATATAGACTCAGGGCATCTTCTTCCTTGCTGAACAACTGAGTCGCTCTCAGGGTCATGCACATTTGTTCTTGTCCAGGCCGTTCTCTTCTTGCTCTGTCTTGGAATCAGTGGCTGGAAACCTGCTGGTTAATTCTAGATAGAGTAGACCCACTGAATCAAATGTTGAATGATGAGTTAATATGTACCATAGATAAATTCCTAGATTCAGTGGTTCTGCTCAAGTTGGTCCTAGCAATAGGATGTAGGACAACCTGTGCTCAACATTTATACAGATAGATTTCATGCAGTATTATAGGGGTGTGAAATTCTTAATTGCATAGTAGGGCCTGTAACTGTCTCCTGTGAAGTTGTTCTGTAGGTGTTCTAAATCAAAGCTTTCTCCCATCCGCTGGGGATGAAAACTACAGAGCTGTGCTGCTGTTGCAAATGGAACAACATTTGTATTGATTGATTGTATGGGTGTATTCTTTTTAACTTGTAAGCCGCCTTGACAGCCTCAGCTTAAGGTGGGGTATAAATAAAGTTTTATTATTATTTATTTTAACAATTTTCATTCCCTATGTGGATCCACTGGTTTCCCAGGGGAAGGTGATACTACAGTCAGCCCTTAGTATCCGGGGGGGGGGGGGGGGGCTTCTGTTCCAGATCCCCTCTGAACCACCACCCCGTGGATGCAAAAACCATGGGACTTCAGGTTTTCAGTGGCTTGTCCTGAGGTATTCGATGGCTGTGTGATTTGATCAGAAAGGAGTACCATGGCCTTCCTTGGAGGCTGAGAGAATGTGAAATTCACTCAGTGGGTTTCCATGGCATAGTGAGGATTTGAACCATGATCTGTCAGAATCCTAGTCCAGTGCTTAGACCAGGGGTTGACAACCTATGGCCCACGGGCCGATTCCAGCCCGTTAAACACCGCTTACCGGCCGCCGCCGCCGCCATCCACCACCTCCGCTGTGTGTTTTGAAAAACAAAATGGCGGCTGCGACTTGTTTGCGCCTGCACAGTACTTTTTTTTATCTTGAATTCCTTCTCCAAATTTCTCAGTGCAGAGGTGCCCCTGCTTCCACCTGGCGGTTGCGACATACACGGAGGCAGCCACGGTGGCAGTGACGGGGGTGGGGGTGCGTGCATGCTGCCATCCCCCCCCAGCCTGCCGGAAGGGACCGCCAGAAGGGATCGGCCCCAGGTAAGAAAAGGTTGCCGACCCCTGGCTTAGACCACTATATCATGCTGACTCAGAGTAAGGCCAGTTAAACTTAATGGCTTTTGCATATGAAATTTGTTTAGGACTGCACTGTAACTTGCAAGTTACACTGTGACTGAACACAAAGGGTTTTGTTTTTTTAATCCAACAAGCAATGAAATAAAATTAACATGTTTCCTTTTCCATTTGTGCTACAAAAATACCACAAGTACATGACTAGAGCAAGAGTGAAAAAGATCATGTCTCTGTGTAAATGAAACTTTCCATTTAAACTACTGATACATTGTAAAGGAAGAGTGATGGCTATTGAGGCATAAAATGGATGACCTTGGGCCTGTTGCTCCCTCTGAACTTTATTTGCTTCTAAAAGTTATTTTGAGGATAAAATAGTGAACAGGAAATGCCCTTCCCAGGAATATTAGGCTAGCTTACTCCCTGTTAACACTTTCACCACCACCACCATCATCATCTTCAAAATTCAGGAAGGATTTCTGTAGCTAACTGGATCCAAATGGAGATGTGGACTTAATATATTTGTATTAACGAGGTGTTTCTTTAATAATTCACTGCTTTTATTGAGATGTTTTAATGTGTTTCGAGGTGCCTTGCATCCTAATCTTGAGAAAAAGGCGGGATATTTAAACATATTGGAGTAAAGATGGGATGTAAGTGTGCCAATAAATAAACAATAAGATGAAACATTAAGAGATGCAGAAATGGAAGAATATTGAACTCTACAGTCTTGATTCATAATCTATTTGTAAATATATCTGGAAGAGAGTCTGACACGAGCCTTGTTCTCAAGAACTCCCTTTCTCTAATCTTGTTGCAAACACATCAATGTCCAGTATTGGCCAGTAACGGGGGAAATCAGCTAACAAATATATATGTCTTGGTTTCAATTAATATTATTATTATTTCTTTGCAGAGACATAACATATAGTATTTCTCTGGAAGCTGTGACAACTCTTCTTGTTTTCCTCTCCTGCCAACTTTTCCACAAGGAAATTCTGCGGGAAAGTATTGCGCACAAATACCTCATGCATGGTCGATGGTACGTCAAACCACAGTGCCGCTTTTTATATAGATTGTTTTCATTATTGGGAGTAAATACTAGAGCTTGCCCTCAGAATATTGCAAAGTCTTTTTCATTTGACTGTGCATTTACCTGTGATGCCAAAGTGTCTCTCAAAATAACGGTGAACTAAAACGTACAGCAGTGGAAGACAAGAAAATTTTGATTGATATATTTTTGATATATTATAGAGATTTGTATACACTGTTAAAATAGATGCTGATGTGAAATGTAAAATATTTTGTCATGTCTCATTTTGTAATAGTAGTATAGAACTCTGATTAATCTGTGAGGCTTAGCAGATCTAGAACAACTTTAGTACAGGAGAAAGTGCCTCTTAAATATTACTTCATTTATTTTCTCAGCATCTCTTTGAGCCAGCAGTTCTCATGTTGAGGGGAAGGTGAGAGATCCTCAATGCTTAGGCCAGTATGGTCCAGGGATTAGAGCTCCCAATTTAACTTGAGAAGTCTTCTGTAAGCTCTAACAGGAGCAATCTTCCCCTTCTCCAGCAGCTTGCTGACTACCTTATGCAACCCTTCCTTCTTTGCTGTTGCTGTCTCCACTGCTGTTGGCCTGCCGATCTTCTATCCCAAACACCATCTAAATAGGCCAAATAAAGGCAGGCCAGGTAGGGTTGCCATAATTCTTTTCCACAAAACCAGGACAAAATGTAAGGGGAAAATGTAGGACAAAATGTAGGACATTCAAGAAAAATGGAGGACACGACCAACTAAAGGCTAAAAACATTTTTTTAAATAATAAACATTAATAGGAGTTGTGTGTTGGACTAGAACTCTAGAGACCAGGGATTGAATCCCTGCTTGGCTGTAGAAACCCACTGGGTGACCTTGGGCCAGTCACAGTCTCTCAGCCTCAGGGGAAGCCCATGGCACACACCCCCCAAACGAATCTTGCCAAGAAAACCTCAGCAGAGGGGGGCCCTGAATCGGAAAGGACTTGTGCACACCCCACAACCACAAAGCCATGCTCCAAATGGAGGACAGGTTGGCATCCCTCCTTCCTGGACATGAAAAGAAGTCTGCAATGGAAGACATGTCCTGGAGGACGCCCCCTGCTCCAGTTCTTACCAGACTTGGGCCACCGCCACCAAGCCACCTTAAGGAGGAAGGAGAAGAAGAAAGGCTGCACAGTGCCGCGCTGGCCCCAGAGGCCTCCTCCGACAAAGAAGGAGGTGGAGATGGCGGCGGCAGCAGCATTGAGGCCAGGGGAAGGTTTTGCCGCCCTGGACCTCCTCACGACTTTGTCTCACGGCTCGGTCGGCTGGCAGAGGCCCCACACAGCTGCGCTAGGGAGGCCTCACCCCCTGGCTGGATGTCTTTGGGGCTGGCTGGAGGCCCTGCACAGCCGTGCCAGGGTCAAGGAGGCCTTTCCCTTGCCAGGACATGATCCCCAAACTGGGTGGGACATCCCAAAGACCCTTAAAAACTAGGAACGTCCCGGCAAAAATCAGGATATGTCAACCCTAAGGCCAGGGGAGGCTATTCCAGTGGTAGCAGTCCTGTTCCTCTAGCACTGACTATAGGGAGAGCTGTCCTGTAGCTCCTTGGGATATATGACAAGTTTTCAGATGAACGAATAAGCCATCTGGGATTCTTGGTTGTGAGTACAATATTTGGTTGATTGTGGACAGAACAAGGTGATTTGCCTCTCTCTCTCTCTTTTTTTTAATGACTGAATTCTTAAAAAGCAGAACAAAACAAAAGAGCACCCCAAATTACGTAGGTAACCAATGATTCCTGTATATTCACCTTTTTGTAATCATTTATGTCCATGTCTTAGGATTTTTTTCAGATTTCCCATTCAGTGGTTGCTCCTTCTATAGCTATTTGGATCCCAGTCTAGATTGATTGGGTGTATTTAGAAAATGGAGTCAGGGTTCATAAACGTGAGTGGGCATTTGGATTTTCTATTGCAAACATACTGGCATCTTTGGAGAATATTTATTTATTTATTTCATTTATATACCATCTTTCTCTCAGAGTGGGACTCAAGGCACAGAAGAAAATCAGTTAAAACACAGCAATGCAATTTTAAAACAATTATAAAATTATTTAAAAAGCTTACAAAGTTAAAAAATAAAATGCATACCCCAGTACGAGTCCTCCCTGGGAGCAATTACATATTAAAAGCCTGCTTACACTAAATATAAAGTTGGTTCTACATATAGTAACTGTGGCGAGAATAATGTATGCAAAATATTGGAAGAAACCTAAAATACCAACCATGGAAGAGTGGTTAGCAAAAGTGATTGGGTTGATGGATGTGGATAAACTTACTGGATTGATGAAGGAAAAGAAAATACAAGAGATAGAAAAAGAATATTGGAAAGATATATAGAACAGTTAAAAACTAAATCGATAAAAGGGAAATATAGGAAGGAGAGCATAGAAGGAATACAAGTCAAGTATTAAAATAGAGAAGTTAAGCATTTTAGTGCATAGAATATTAAGAAGCCAAGAAAGCAAGTAAGTAAGTAAGGGGAAAATTTGGGAGTTAGAGGAGATTAATAAATTAATCATCTTCGGCAAGGGAGTAAGTCATTTTAAAGGTATGAATGTAGAGGGAAAGGGGGGAGGGGGGAAAGATTTGTTTTGTCATGTTTATTAAATTGATATGTGTGGATTAGATGTAAGATATTGTCTGTGTGCTTCTATTTTCTGTTCTGTTTATTTGATAGTTGTTTTTTTTTTGTTTTAACTAAGGGAATAAGAAATAAAGATTATTTGAAGGGAAAAGCCTGCTTACGGTCAATAAAAAGGTCGTTGGCTGCTGACAGAAAGAAAGAATACATTTAAGGACTTGATATTTATTTTTGAATATTCTAGAAGCCTAGGTTTAACTGGTGTTAAGAACTTGTACATTTATTTCCCACTGACCTATTTTCAAATGTTTGGGTTTTAAAAAAACAAACATTTAAACCCTGACATTTTATATAGTTTTGTAAAACAGTGAAACATTATCCTAGTGAAAAGAATCATGTGAGTTTGACATTTAAATTTTGTTTTGCTTCCATTAAACATAATTAAAATGTTTGGCTGTTTTGCATTTGCAGTCTCCCGTACACCAGCAGGCTTGTGAAAACATTGCTATATAACTTCATCAGACAAGAGAGGAGCCCTCCTCCAGGTACCCATGTCTTTCAGCCAGAGCCAGATGGAGGGGGACTACTTTATGGAATTGCATCAGGAGTAGCAAGTGAGTCTTACTTTACCAGTGCAATCTATGTATGTGCCTATACAACATCAAAAGTTTCATTTGTACTGCATGTGTGGGTTGCTTGCTTTGCGGAGGAAAGGAAGGAGGAGCAAAAATGGAAGGAGAATACAACTTAAGCTCTGCTGAGCAGAAGGGATTCTGCTGTAAGTTTTAATAAAACTGAGGAAAAGCCTGCCATTGTTCTGCAGCAAGGATATCTAGTGAGTGAGTGTGTGCCTGTGTATTCAAGGGATAGGGTTATTGTAGTCCAGTTTTCCACTTCAGTTATCACAGAAATTCTTCTAAAATAAATATGGGTTCTGTTTGATCCTTCTAAGAAATAGGCAGTAGAGGTAATCTCCTTCTTCACTATTTTTATTTGAAGAGTCCATTACTTAGGGAACATCCTACTTGTCTAGTCTGCTGAAGTCCCAGTTTAGCTCTCTGATCTTTTTCAATACCCCACCCTTGTCCAATAGCTCCATTTGTCTGGTGATTTCCTGGCTTATACATTTTTTCAAGCATCCTGAAAGTGTTTCTCCCAAGTGCAGTTTAAGAGCTTTAAACTAAAATAATGTAAGAGATGCTGGTATTTTTGGTCCCATCATGTTGCCTTTGGCCCATCACTGGAATGTAGCCATGAGAATGTCTCTGAAGTTGAACTCGGCCCTCAAGATGAAAGAGGTTCTCCACCCTTGATTCAATCCATGGAGGCTGAGGGCTGTGTTACATGCATTTCAAAGGGCATCATTACAAGTGTAGCTGATAGCATGCCTGGCCTTCAGATGGATCATGTTCCCTTCTGCCTTGATGGCAGCTGAGACTCATGCCCTCAGTTTTGGTCATATGAAGTGCCCTCCTAACCATGTAGTTACCACATTTCCCCTAATATCTCCAGGAGATAGTGTGCATCATTTGTACTTGTGAACAATTATTTTTATTGCTGCAGCAGCTGCACATTCCATTAAGAGAATCCTTTCTATGCCATATGAATACATCTTGTTATGCTCATATAGATATTCTTTCCCTTCTGTTGAGATAGGAATCATAGTTTGGTATGCCCTACCACTTTGGGCATCTGTTTTCAGCATGAACCGGTTCTCTGTCTGTAGAGAATGCTGACAAGTCCTAACCACAGTGCTGTGTGTGGTAGGAAGGCTTTCATATGCATTTTATTTCCTCTCCTCCCCACCCCCCACTCAGTCTGTGACTCTCTTGCAACAAAAACAATTAAAGCAGATTGTCTGCACTTCCTCCCTGTTGAAGACCCCACGGTATGCTAAATGTTAATTTTAAACATACAGACTTTTTAAATTCTTCTTTTCTTTTAAGGTAGTAGAGAGAAAGGAAGACTTTAAAAATGGATTCTTCAGTGTAATGTGATGTACATATTATACTTGTGCGGAGACTAAATTTAACCCTTTTTTGGTTATAACTTAGAATAAAGAATGTCCTGTAACTTTTGCAGTATAATCTTTGTTGGAGAACATTGGGTATCTTCTGAGGGGTTACTTAAAGAACTTGTAGTAAACTGGTTATGGAATAGCATTTCCAGAGAGGTTTGCCTGGTGCCATCTTTATGGTTTTTTTGGCACCAGGCATAGAGTATTTTATCAAGTAATGTTTTCTTGTGTTTCAGCTTTTTATTGTTTTGCAGTGTATTTTTAATGGTGAATATGACTTGTGAGTTACTCAGTTAACTATGGGTTGGTTATAATAATATAATTCAAATAAAAATAACTAAAATACTGATTTTTTTTCTATACCCCTACCTTTCTTCCAAGAAACTTGCAGCTATGTACTCTGTTCCTTCTCCCCCTACCCCACGTTATCCACACAAAAGCTATATGAGGTAGATTGGACTAAGAGTGTACAACTGGTACAGGATCACCCAGTAGGCTATTTAGATATCTGTAGTTTTAAGCATGTATCTCCTGAATTCTAGTCCAGCACACGAAATAAACTATACCACACTGACCGCCAGTATCTTGTTCTTGTAGTTCACAGCTGGTCTGCTTGTAGGATGCCCTTGTAAGTTTGCAATATATGGGATCAGTCTATATGAGATCAATGGGATCAGTATTAGCTGTAGGTAGTCAGTCTGTAATGGTTACTCTGTCTGGAACTTGAGCAAGTCTTGGCAAATATCTTCAAGGATTTTTATATCCTAACTTGCGGTGGAACAGATATTTTATGCTGAGTTAGTGAGGCAGAAGTAGAATAAATCCAAAAGTAGTGATGGAAGTCCAGAAATTTTAGACTGGAATGTAGCCTTCCTGTCCTACAATTAGGAGACATGAAGGTGGGTGGAATCCTTTGCTTTTGCAAAATACTTTACTGAGTGGCTTTGAAAAGGTAGTCATATGTTAACTTGCCAAGAAAGTTGGCCATGACAGTGCATCTGATTCTCCTCATGGAGGCAGTAAAAGAGCATATCTTTGTTACTCAGAATAAGTAGAAGGTTGTGTAGCTCATAGGAAGAGGCAGCCACCCACAACCGTTGTTGGCTCTGTTTAATTTAGAAACATGCATATCATTTAATGTTTTGACTTGCAAGACTAATGCTGTTCTTTCAACATAGCAAAGTTTCTGTTTCCTCTAAAATCCTGGATAAATTGCTTAAATAGTTCCAGCCTGGTGTTTTAGGGATTCCTGACAATAATCATCTCTCCAAATTAGCAGGAAAGTCTTTCCCCACCCCCAATTTTGTATAGTGAATCATCTAGAAAGATCTTACTGACAAAACTATCGAAGTGCTTTAGGGAGTTCTGCTGTAGAATGAAAGGTGACATTTCGTGTGAATGTTAGTAGTTTGATCCCTGGAAAAACCTGGAAACAAGGCACTTCATAATGCTGTCCCTTAAAAGTCAGAGCAAGAGATCTTCTTTTTAGCAGCAGCCAGCACTCCAACATGGAATAATCCAAAATCTTGGATGGAATGTGGGAAAAGGTGGGCTTGAAGTGGCAGTTTGGAATAAAAGTTTGAAAATAGGAGAAGTTACACAAATGGGATTTCTCTTTCACACATATTCATGCGTTTTTTACACTTCCATGAAAATCTGAGAAGACTATGCAGGGTTTCCCATCTTACCCTGTCTTTGTACCAGTTAAGGCCCCACCTACTCAGTTTCAGCAGTGTTTACACCATGAAGTATACCCAAATCATCCCCCTGTTCTTCCAGAACACAGAAGATTTTTTTCCATTGACAGAAATATATCCATGTTTAAAAATTATAGACTTTCGTTGCTAATGCCCAAATCCCCATGTTTTTGAATTTGTGTGCACGTTTAGAATTTTGGAGAAGGTGTTATGGGTTCCATCTCAAAATGGTTGTTTGGGCGAGTGAGACTAGTCACAAAGCATAGTCATTTCACAGAAGGCAAACTTACTTGAGAAACAAGTAATGTGATCCTACATTTTCCAACAGCTTATCTATTTCAAAGAAAGCAAATAATTCAATTTCCAAAAATTACTTCTTAATGTACTCTCCACATTTGTTTTCCCAAATTAATATACAGAAATGACTAGTTTAAGAGTAAATTCAGCAGGAATTGATATGAATACTGGAATTGGAAAACAACTGAAATGAGAAAACAACTGAAAATCTTATTGCCCACGTAGGCTGGTATGGAAAGTTGTGGTCCTTCAGATAGCCTGGAATTGAGATGGCTAGAGCTTAATAGTTCATAACCAAGCACTTTGAATTGTGTTCAGGGAAAACTGACAGCTAGTGGAGCTGTTTTAACAAGCAGGCTTCATGCTTCCTGTAACCAGTACCTTGTAAATGATCTAGCTGTAGCTCTTTGGATCAGCTGAAGTTACCAAACATAGGCAGCCCCACATAGAGTGTGCTATAGTAATCAAAAAAAGGATGTAACTAAGGCTTGTGTTACTGTGATCAAATCAGATGTCCTTAGGAAATGGCGATACACTAGAATTAATTGTGCAAATGCATTCCCAGCCACCACAGACACATGTATCCAGGTTCAAAATTGAATCCAGGAGTACACCTAAACTGTGTAGCTCTGTGTTTTTTGGGGAAATGTAACCCCATATATGTGTTCTGCATCTAAGGAAGTAAACCAAGTCCAGAAAAGCTTGTGCTACAACTTCTTTTGCACAGTTAATCTCAAAGGTGCTACAAGATCACTTTGTGTACCTATAAATGTGAGTGAGCTAAAGTGGATAGGAATGGGACAGTTAGATAATTACATAGTGTTTTATTCAGGAAATAAAAATCTAAGAAAAACTCGGGTGGCATTAATAGTGAGGAGAGATGTAGAAAAAGCAGCGATAGGATCTAATATAAAGTCAGATCAAATAATATCAGTAAGACTTCAGGGAGAATCCATCAGTATAACCATAATCCAAGTTTATACAGAGGCAGAAGAAAAAGAAATTGAATTATTCTATGCTAGAGTCCAGGAGGGAATCAATTACACACTAAAATCGGACATGTTGATAATAATTGGTAATTGGAAGGCAAAATTAGGAAACAAAGCAGACCCAAACATCGTTGGAGAACTTGGCCTAGGAGGAAGAAATGATGTAGGGGGACTACCGATTGAATTTTGTGAGGCCAACACTTTGTTCATTGCAAAAACGTTCTTCATACAACCAAAGAGCTGACTGTATACATTGACATTACACACTGGACAATATAGAAATCAAATAGGCTACATCATTGGAAGCAGAAAATGGGTAAGCTCCATTCTTTCTGCGAAAACAAACCACAAACCAGGAGCAGATTGTGGCACAGCCCATGAGCTGCTGATATCAAAAATTAGAATAAAGTTAGAGAAGAACAAGAAATTAATTATCATACTAAATTGCAACCTTAAGAACATGCCTATAGAATTTAAAGATGATGTAAGAAATAGATTTTCACTATCAAGCCTAATTCACTGAGAACCAAAAAAACTCTGGACTGAAACCAGAAACACTGTTGGAAGAATGCAAAAATAAACACTCTGCAGCCAAAAGGAAAGAATAGTCTCACTGGATGACAGATTAAACTCTAAGCAGTTAAGGACAGATGAGAAATAAAAGTAAAAGATGACAGAAATAGGTCAGAACATGAACTCAGCTGTTCAAAAACTTGTGCACAGGGAAAGAGAGAACTACAGCAGGTTAAGTAACCCTTACCCAGAATGCTTGAGACCAGAACTGTTTTGGATTTCAGATTTTTTTGGGGAGGGGGATTTTGGAATACTCGTATTTTCCTATACTTTCGTAAAGCGATATCTTGGAGGTGGGACCCAAGATAAAACACAAAATTCATGTATGTGCCATCTGTACCTTATATACATATCCTGAATATACGGTAATTTTTTACAATATTTTAAAATAATTTTGTACATGAAACAAAGTTTGTGTACATTAAACTATCAAACAGTAAAGGGGTCACTATCTTAGCCACCATGAAAAAGGTTTTGGTTTTTTAGGCGCAGAGGCAGCAGCGGGGCTTGGAC
>CM034703.1:13756303-13770096 GCA_020142125.1 Phrynosoma platyrhinos | reverse complement strand
CACTGACTTCTGAAAGGAGCACTGATTTAGCACTCCTTTCAGAGGTGCCGACGGTGTGCCGCGGTGCGGCTGCATCGCTCCGGCGGCGCACCATCCCGCAGCGTCCCCGACGCCGTCGTCTGCTTCCCCCCATAGTCTGAATGTAAAATGGGGAACTGAGACAAAATAGGGATTCAGTTTATGTACTGCCTACATTGCTGCTCAACAGTCTCCCTTCTTGAGCTAGCCGGGGTGGTCTCAGGGTTGGTGTTGGAGTCTCCACAGTTGGTAGTGCTGGGGACTCCAACATCCATGCTGAGACTGCCCTGTTGGGAGTGGCTCAGGACTTCATGGCCTTCATGACAACCATGGATCTGTGCCAAATAGTATCTGGCCCTACTCATGATGCTGGGCACACACTGGACCTTGTTTTCTGTGCTGGGTGGGGTGTTTTCTGATCTTGGAACTCTTCACAGTTTTGTTGTAATGGACAGATTATTACCTGGTCAGGTTTAGACTCACTAGGACTCAGAACTACTGCAGGGGTGGGGGACTGATTAGGATGGTCTGCCCCAGGGACTAATGGATCCGGACAGATTCTTGGGGATTTTCTTACTATCTCAGCAGGCAGGCAATGTTGTTGAAGCTCTGGCTGACCTCTGGAATGGGGAAATGGCCAGGGTAGTGGACACAATAGCTCTTGAGCATCCTCTCGTACAGTGGAGCCAAACCAGCCCCCAGGTTTTCCAGGGAGTTGACGGTGATGAAGCAAGTGAGATGGTGATGAAGCAACTAGAAAGAAATTGGCAGAAAATGCAAAGCAAGTTTGACCGAACACAGGCTAAAGCCTATCTGAAGGCTTACTCTGTGGTAGTATGAACTGCAGAGAAATTGTTTTCTGCTGCCACCATTGCATCTGCAGGGAGCCGTCCAGTAAAATTGTCCTGAGTGGTCAGAGATCTGCTATATGCTGTTCCTGAAAATGCAAACTACTTGACAACTCACTGCAAAGAATTTCCACAGCACTTTGCAGACAGTTGCTCAGATCTACTCTGACTTGGATGTAGTAGTTAATAAAGTGCTAGTGGGTGTAACTTTGGCACCTCTTTGTCCAGTTTTAATGGATATTTTTCAATTTGTGCAGCCTGAGGATGTAGGCAGCATCCTTGGTGAAGTGAGGGCCCTCCTTAATTGGCTGGATCCCATTGTCAGCAGAAAGATTTGTCCTGTTGGAGGAGAAACATTGCTGGTTCAGTAGGGTAGTGAAAAAATAGTGTGAGAGCCAATGTTGTGTGAGAGCCAATGTGGTGTACTTGTTTGAGCATACATGTTTGAGCCAATTTTTTTGAACTTCCTTTTTTGGCTCTTGAAAGATTTGCCCACTGACATGCAGATCAGCTCTAATAAAAAAACACACAGTACACTTGTTTTTATATTCTGAAGGAAGTAGTCTCCTGACGTTAGGTTAGCTGGCAAGCAAGTACCATGAGTAAGTGGTTTCCCAGTGGCTTCAAGTCTGGCATATCATGTGGA
Source organism: Phrynosoma platyrhinos (assembly GCA_020142125.1). Classification (NCBI taxonomy): domain Eukaryota; kingdom Metazoa; phylum Chordata; class Lepidosauria; order Squamata; family Phrynosomatidae; genus Phrynosoma; species Phrynosoma platyrhinos. The sequence goes on along the minus strand of CM034703.1, from coordinate 13,768,584 downwards.
AGAAATTTTGGAATTCCTAACCTCAAAACGTTTTGGGCAACTTTTTATTGGAAAGACAACAGGCAAATGTCACGAGTAAATAAATGTTTATCTTTCCAATAACACAGAAGACACATTTTTAGGTATTATATTCATATACATTTTTCATCCTATCATACAGGCTTGACTGCCGAATGTTGAGTTTGCCCAAACATATACAGTGTCTCCATGCCAGCATTGCACATACCTGGCAGATGTTGGCATAGGTAAATTACAGACTTTTTAATTTGATGGTGGTTTAATTCTATTTTAAGGGGATGGGAGGGTGGGATTATGGGGTGAAGGAATGTTTTTTAACTTTGTTTGTTTTTAAACTGTTGTACCCCGCCCCGATTGCCACGCAGAGGGGCGGGTTATAAATAAAAATTATTATTATTATTATTATTATTATTATTATTATTATTATTATTATTATTATTATTATTATTTTGAGCTGACACAAAGATGGCTGGAAGCATCAGGCCTTGCCACATGGACTGCTGCCTGAGGAAAGTGCTTTTTCACCAGTTTCTATATGGGTGTGATAATTCAGTCATCTCCCTTCTTTTTCTGGGACCAATATGGCAACAATTGTCAGGATGAAGAATCTGTTCTGACAGAATATAGGCAACAGTCATGGCAAGTAAGGATATTTGTCTTCATTTGCCTTTTTGGATGTGAAAATTTGAAGGAAGTTTTCTTTTGCTTGTCCCATTTATTATTATTTTTTTAGATGCAAAGGCTTGGTTAAGGATGTAGGAAAGTCTCTGACTTTGACATTTATTTCTTTTAATTTAGGCCAAGCTATTAACAGGATTATAACAAACAACATTATTTTTTCACCGAACACTTTAAAGAACTCTAATGAAATGTGTTCTGCCAAGCTAGATTTTCCAACACAAGTATGAGGTTTTTTTTTATTCAACCTCTGATAAATGGCTGTTTTTCCTTTTGAACAAGCCATCAAAAATATTTTTCCTTCTTTCTGTGAAAGCTTGCCCAGCCAAATTATAACAAGACTAAAATAGTGTTTCTGCACTTAGTAAAATAGCAGTGTGTGGGTAAAACTAACTGCTTATGTGTCACAGATTAAATTTAATTACCCCTTCTCAGATTGACAGTTACACATTAGTGGATCTGGGGCTCTATGTGGCTACATTTGGGGTGGGGTAGGGTGGTTTGTGCGGGCAATCTGGCTTTGGTGACTTTTTCTACCAGACTGTTTTGTAGGAAAGTGACACAGTCATTGCATGAAAATATAGGATTCAGGTGAAGAAATGCTAATTTAAAAATGGATGTCACTCCTTAGCATGACATTAACACTGGCCTAAACTCTTTTATCACTTGAAGGCTGTCTCCCCTCAAAGTGAGATGGTGACTTCTTTTGGCACGTTATATTTAATTTCTCTTCATTTGAATGTAACACCCAACCCTACAGGATGTTGTATCTGTATTTTTCATTTTAAGTCCTTATTTCCATTGTGGATTTAGATATGATCATTAAAATGTTAAAACAGTCATCCCTCTTTTGGCGAAGTCATACCAGATCACCCCAAAGCATCTGCATGCACACACACATCCAAAAAACAAAACAAAAACAAAACCCTGGGGCATTGAAAATAACCAAAACTTTGTGAATAGTGGAAATACACTCCCAAATCCTGGTATGTAGAACAAAAAATGGCTGAAAATATTCAGACATGAAAACTGTAATTTATTTAAGGCTTTGTTTTGGTCAGTTTTCAGAGCAGTGTGTAGCTCACTGTGGGGGCAAGAATTTTGTAAACCATTTCTTTTAAATTATTTTAAAATAGATATTTTAAAACAATCTAAAAATTAGAAAAACAAACATGTATGCCATGCCATTGACCCCAGGCGCTTTTCTGGATCCATGGACCTTGATAATTTATACTGACTCCACTTCAGCCCTGCTTGCAAATGGTTTGACCTTTAGCTAGCGATTTTAAGATCTGTGTAAGTGCTATCCACATCCTCTTATTGCATCGCAAGATAACTGAAGCTATATAGAGGAGGAGAAGCCCCTCAAATGGCACAAGGCTATCATTTGAAAGTAGTGGGCAAAAAATACCCCAAATGTAACTTACATCAGAGTAGGAAAATGATTGTTAGTTATAGATATAATCCATTTGGATATAGTTTAGTATTGGCCCACTGAAGACAAACAGCCCATCCAACTGAAATGAAGCCATGATGAATGAGATCAGACGTTTATGACAAGTTTGGTACCTAAATGATGCTACTGATACAATGTGAAGGTTTTGTTGCGGAGGAGAAAATAGATTACTGTAAATATGAGAGCTTTTGCCTGTTTGGCTATCTTCCAGCAAATGAACTGACTAATTAGGAGTTTCTTGGGGTTTCTTAGATTAAATAATTATTTTTGTGTTTTAATCTCAGAAGTTTGATCTCAGCCAGGCAAATCAAACTCTGTTTTTAACTTGAAAACATTCTTGGCTGTTAGCTACACTCTTACTAGTCAGAAGTCACAACAGGCACAATCCAAAAACAAAGAAAAGTTAGCAACAACAACAAAACAAAAGAAGTGCATCATCACATAGTGAATGCAGATCGTATGGTAATTATTGAAGCTCGACTTGAGCATATTGGCTAGCTACATTGAAGGCCAGTTGCATTCCTATTCAGTTAGTTAACAGGGCAGGCAAATTCTTTGGGTGTTGTTGCAATGGCAATTTCGACTTGTGAGCCAGAGGGAAATTTGATGCTGCAAAAAAAGACCTTGGGGAAACTGATACATTTCTTGGAAGAAGGCAGTGGATGAGCACTTTCCCTTATTGGTTCTCCCCTGTGACTGAGTGTGTCTGAGGAGGTTGAGTAAGAGCCTCCCCAGATTGCCCTTTAACATTATCATCTCAGTACCTTGCACCAAATCCTTGGCAATGAGCAAACAATGGACTGTGTGAACTGCAGAGGTACAGCACTGATCTTTGTTCCAACGTGATATGTTAAAAATATAAGAGAGTATAGATGAGATGGCAGAAGAACCTTCGTGTCTCTTGCTTTCTTAGAATTGTTCAGTCTCCAGGGAACTGAATGAATAGCTTTATCTTTATTTCTGAAAATAAAAATAAAAAAGTTGGCTTTTCTGATAATACTAAGGATTCTCAGTAAGCATTGTTTCATCTCTGTTCTTCAGTTTTTGTGAAGAATGCATTGTGCTTTATTCAGAATATAGCAACATTAAATGTGAGGAATGTTAAGTGGCAAATATCTTCACATTAAAACAGATAGTGTTAACCAGTTTAATTTAGGCCTGTCTTGGTTTATCCTTACATCGTTCTCTAAATACTCCTGTTCTTTGTTTTTAATCCTGGACTTCTTTCTCCTGTTTTCCTCTCTCCATTATGTGTAATGATGGTGGTTTTCCACTCTTTTCATGACTGAGAAACACTTGCAACACGGAATCATAGAATCATAGAGTTGGAAAAGACCACAAGGGCCATCCAGTCCAACTCTGTTCTGCCATGCAGGAATACACAATTAAAACCATTCTGACAGATGGCCATCCAGCCTCTGTTTAATAACCTCCAAAGAAGGAGACCACCACACTCCCAGACAGCATATGCCTCTGCCAAACAGCTCTTACTGTCAAGATGTTCTTCCTGATGTTGAGGTGGAATTTCTTTTCCGGTAGTTTGAATACATTGCTCCAGGTCCTATTCTGTGGAGCAGCAGAAAACAAAATTGATCCATCTTCAGTATGACATATTTTCAAATATTTAAACAGGGCTATCATATCACCTCTTAACTTTCTCTTCTCCAGGCTAAACATACCCAGCTCCCTAAATTACTCCTCATAGGGGATGGTTTCCAGACCCTAAGATCCCTAAGAATCCCAGTGCCCTCTTCCTGTTTGACAAATAATTTGACATTACTGAAAATCAAAGTTAGAACCTTAGAATCGTAAAATCATAGAGTTGGAAGAGTCCACAAGGGCCATCCACTCCAATTCCCTGCCATGCAGGAACTACCTTTTCTCCCACCCATCCTGAATTCCCTTTTCTTTTAGTGTATTTCTGACCATGAGATCACCCCCAGTATTTCCCTAAGTTTACTGAAATCAGCTTTCCTAAAGTCTAAAAATTGTAACTTGGAATGTAAATTAAAGACTTCCATAAAAGTATTTCTAAGAATTGGACTGACCAATTGCATAGTGCTGTGGCTGAAAAACATTTGCCTCTTGGATATAGATTTTCCCCTACAGGAAGAAAACTTTCTTCTTTTCTTTCTTGTATAACTGGTAAATAATAGAAATAGTAATACAAGTTCTGAGTCAATGTGCTTGCTTACTGATATTGGAATTTCTCAAAGTTCTTCAGTTCTCTCTTTCAGTCATAGAGGAACAGCCAAATGAGTGCTGTAGTTTAGAGTGACAGACCTGGACCAGAAACATACAGATCCATATTTTTGTGAGCTAAAAGCCATTGAAGGAAGACTAGAATACAAATGTAATAAAAGTAGTAATAACAGTTCAGCAGATGTAGTAGTTTATTCATTGGACTAAGTCTCTGGAGACTAGGTTTTGAATCTCTGCTTGGACATGGAAACCTACTAGATGACCTTGGGCAAGTTACACACTGTCAATCTCAGAGGACAGCAATGGCAAACCTCTTCTGAATAAACCTTGCCCAGAAAAACCCTTAGGGACATCATAGGTTGGAAACAACTGGAAGGCATACAACTACAACTACAAGTATCTTACAATGGAGAAGACATCTTCATTCATCAGTTCTTTAAGTTGTCTCACTAAAAAAAACCAATGTCCTTGAGATTCTTTCTTCATCACTTTAGCTGGGCAACTCCTTGAAATGAGGCAAGACTCCAAAAGGTAATTACCTCTCTCTCTATATATATTAAATATATATATTTAACAGTTCCCTTGGCAAACACTGAATCAGGTCTGTATGTTTTTATTGGAGAAGAACCCTTAAATATAATGATAAGTGATTCATAGTACTTTGCTTGCTCAAATTACCCCATAAATGCTTAGTGTCTTTATAATTTAAGAAGAAATCATAATCCTTTTAAGGGTCCTCTGTTGGAAACAGAGGGTAGAATTTCTCAGCAACTTCACCACTACAGAGTTCTCTCCTCCTGGAATCTCATACACAAATATACGTCCTGGCAGAGATTTTATGGCTACAATCCTAAACCCACGTGTTGTTGTTGTTGTTGTTGTTGTTGTTGTATGCCTTCAAGTCATTTCTGACTTATGGTGACTCTAAGGTGAATCATGGGATTATCTTGGCAAGGATTGTTCAGAGGAGGTTTCACATTGTCTTCTCTGGAGGCTGAGAGTATGTGATTTGCCCAAGGTCACTTAGTTGGTTTACATGGCCAAGTCAGGATTTGAACTCTGGTCTCTAGAGTCATAACGTTCAAACTACTATGCCATGCTGGCTGTCACCCGCTTAACTGGGAGAAAATCATACATTGAAGTCCATGAGACCTACATTTGAGTTGACATGCCAAGTAGCCCTAAATACACTAATCACAAATTAAGATGTAACAGTCACAGGACGTTATCACACTGGCGGCAAGAAAGTGGGATGGAATGATGCTGAAATGACGCTGAAATGATGCCGGAATGATGCAGGGATGGGCGGGGTTTGCAGCGACGTCGTGTGAACACACGGAAAAAAGATCCAGAATGGTGCTGAAATGATGCTGAATTCTTTCTGCTTTAGGGCCAGTGTGATAACGTCCACAGTCAGACACAGATGAATAAAGGTGCTTATGATTTTCTTTTTAAAAGTTAATAGTTTTACTCAGAGGGTTATGTTTTAGAGGAAGACAATACATCGTTTTCTGTGTTTTGGCACCTGTTTGTATCCTGCTTTGTAGTGTGTGACCTGAGTGTCAGATTACTTACTGAAATTACTTATGTGAGCTTGCAGGAAGTAATTGTAAATATGCCATGCAAGGATACACAACTAATCACTACTGAAAACTGTCCATACATCCTCTGTTTACAGATCTCCAAAGAAGGAAAGTCCACCCAACCCCAAGGCAGACTATTACATTGCCAATCAGTTCTTAGATTAAAGAAGTTGTGCCTAATGTTTAGATAGAATCATTTTTCTTGTACAGTGGGCCCTTCACATTCGCTGGGATTAGGGGGTGCAGGACCCTCATGGAAGTGGAAAAACTGAAAATAAAACAAAACACTTTTTTAAAAATCTGAGCAAACGCTGCTCTAGGAATCTCTAGTTCCTCCAGTACAAGTCTGCGGTCAACATCTGCCAGAGGTTGACCATAGAATTGCGCTGGAAGACCTGTAAATGTCTAAAGAAGTGTGCTGTCTAGGAATTTCAAGGTCCTGCAGCATAACTTCTGATGAACGTTGACCATAGAGTTGCTCTGGAGGACCTAGAAATTAATAGGAAGAGTATATTAATCAAATATGTGAATAATCAAATCTGCAAAAGTCAAATTGGTAAATATGAAAGGCCAACTGCAATTTGAATCCATTTGTTTTTGATTGAGGCAAGATGTGTATGCTCTTAAATCTTTTTTCTTTTAATTACAATGTAGTTGAGTAGCTGAGATACATCTTTTCTTAACAGTTCTATCAGTAGCAATTTCTAAGTCCAGTGCTATGCCAGAAAATGTCCCCAGACGAATAATCATTCCTAGAAATTGCTGTAGCTTCAACTCATCTACTTGGTGCAACTGCAACAAAACCAAAGAACGTCTAGATTCAGGTCACAAAAAATCTGAAGGTTGCATAGATCCTTAACCTTCAATCTGATTTGAAGACATGGTAAAAAGAGACAAATACAAATCCATACTCTTGCAATATCTCAAGATTCTGTAAAAGAGAATTTTTAAAAGTATGGTTGGCAGCTTAGCCACAGATATGTTGTGTGTGACAACAGTATGATACTGTTTGTCTTATGTATGTAACCTTCTGATTTAATTGTTCAAATACTTTAGATTAGTATTCTTAAGTAATTAGCAGCATAAAATATCACTGAAGTCAACAGAACATTGTGGAGAGTTAGTTTTGAGAGTTAGTCTTACATCCCAAAGCATGTACAGTATACATTTATTCAAAAATGTTCTTCGACTATCGTCAACAGTTCCAGTGAAATAAATCTGAATATTCTTATATTGTGAATGTCCTGCCGGAACAATGTGTTTGTGCCTATTAGACTGATAAGGATCACAAATATCTAAGCCAAACTTCTTCCCTGAGGACGAGACACAGCATTCAGAAGCATTCCCTCCTCCTCTTTCTCTGTTTCCTCACATAAACAGTAAAGTCTAGGGCACCACAATCAGGAGTGGTTTTACAACAAAAAGCTGTTTGCTACCAAATAACTTCCAGTGGGATGGGCCACGTGAGGGGCTCAAGACTTGAGGGCTCTCATCTCTTCTCCAGTTCCCAAACTTTTTTCTCCTGGAGAGGAGGACAGAGAGGGTGCCTGAGGGAGGAAAAAGAGGATATATTAATACTTTATATTTTCTTATAAAAATCTTAACATGTGACCATACCTGGATGTGTGAAGAAAAATAATGCACACTAAACAAAATATTTTTATTCATATATTACATGGGTGATATTCCAATGTAGATGTAAAGAGGGTCACAAGGTAAAAAGAACCACTGCATTAGGCATATTGCACAGGAATTTGAAAGTGATGCATCAAGTAGTTGCTACAGATGTGTCAGCTAGGTGCTGACCTACAGCAAAGGAGCATAGTACAGATGTGACAGAAGGAGGCTTGAACAACAAACATGAGGATGTCTGTATCATGAAAAGAAAAGCTGTATTTTCCAGCTTTTTGTTCTGGTTGGACAAAATGGCATTCTTTCCTTTTCCCTTCATGTACAGGTGTCCCTCTGTTTTCTTGGACTTGGAGTCCGCATTCTCGCCATTCGCGGGTGGGGAGGAACACAATGGACAAAATGGGGCCGCGCCAGCATTCAAGCCAATAGATCCTCCATGAAAACGGAGGGGCAACTGTATTACACATGCACTTTCAAGAATGACTTAATTTCTCTTATTATTTTTAGCCCTTTTTATAAACCATTATTAGTGTTAAGGATAACATCTAAAAGGTGACCAGGTATGTGATCTCCAGGTATTGGACTGCAATTTCCAGCATTCCTTAGGAACTAGCTAAAGCTGCTGTGAGTTGCAGTCCAACAAAAACTAAATGACTGCATTTTGCCAGACTCTAGCCAAATACATATAGCTGTTAACCTATGTGTGATGTATATGTTTGACTACATACATCAGGGATCAGCAAACTTTTTGAGCTGGGGGCTGGTTCGGGGTTCCTCGGAACATTGGAGGGCCGGAGGTGGGGGAACCGCACCGGGCCCCAGGGAGGGCTGGCGCTGCGGGGGCCCCCCAGGAGGGTTCCGGCGACCGCACCGGGCCACAGTTTGCAAGCGCATGCGACTCCGGGGCACCATTTTGTGTTTCAAAATGGTGACCGGAGTCTTGTGCAACCTTTCCCATCGCGGGGCAGGATGGGAAAGGTTGCGTGAGACTCCGGGTGCCATTTTGGAACACAAAATGGCGCCCTGGAGTTGCACGCACCCGGGAAAGGCGGTGGTGGTGGTGGCGGCGGCAGCAGCACACCGGCCAGGGGGCAGTAGGAAGGGCTTGGCGGGCCGGGTTCGGCCCGCAGGCCATAGTTTGCCGACCCCTGGCATATATCATGAAAGGGGGTGGAATACCCTTAAGGACATGGGAGAGCAAACATATCTATAGTTCTGCTGAAGAATCTGTACTCAGGACAAGAGGCTACTGTCAGAACAGAAAACCGAGAAACAGAATGGTTCCCAATTGGCAAAGAGGTCAGACAAGGCTGCATCTTATTAACCTACGTGTTCAACTTATATGCAGAACATATTGTAGGAAAAGCAGGCTAGGACAAAGGAGGAGGAGGAGCGAAAATAAGAGGAAAGAACATCAGCAATCTAAGATATGCAGATGACACCATAACACTAGCAGAAAAGCTTCTAACTGCTAAGAAAGATCACGGAGGAAAGTACAAAGGCAGGCTTACTGTTGAACATAAAGAAAACAAAAATAATGACAACCGAGGACCTTCACAAGTTCAACCTAGACAATGAGGAAATAGAAATAGTAAAAGAATTCTTGTACCTGGGATCAAATATTGATAGGAACAGGGACTGCAGTTAGGAAAACAGAAGAAGATTAAGAATGGGGAAGGCAGCTATGAAAGACCTAGAAAAGATCCTAAAATGCAAAGATATACAACTCAGCATAGAAGTTAGAATCAGACAAGCCATTTTATTCTCTATTACCATGTACAGATGTGAGAGTTGAGGACAGTTAAGGAAGAAGATAGGAAGAAAATCAATGCATTTGAGAGAATGTGGTGCTGGAGAAGAGTGCTGAGGATCCCATTGACAGCCAAAAAGACAAACAAATGGGTCCTAGAGGAGATCAAGCCAGAAATATCCCTGGAAGCCAAGATGACAAAACTGAGGCTGTTGTACTTTGGACATGTCATGAGAAGGGAGGACTCACTGGAAAAAAAACAATAATGCTAGGGAAGGTGGAGGGAAGCAGAAATGGCATGCTAGATGGATGTACTCTGTTAAGGAGGGTATGAGTTTACAGGAACTAAGCAGAGCAGAGGAGGGCAGGGTTGCCATGGGTTGAAATCGACTTGAGGGCAGTTAACAACAAATGTGTGATGTGTTTTGCACCCTGCAGTGGAGTGTATATAGTTGCCTTCAGTTTTTTAAAATGATGTTTTGAAAAAAATACCAGTGAAACCAGAGAGCACTATATTCCGATTTTTCTGCATAAATATTTAATGTAAAGCTTTGTTTCCATAGCCATATTTGTCCCATCTGGTTTTCTTCATCATCCCAGTTGCTTACATCTCTTGGTGCATCACACATTGACTTTTAACAGTTACATGATCATATGGCATATATTCAGCGACATATTGAACTTAGTAAAACTTAAAATTAAAGATCTGTGTTTATGGAATGTGTGATCTTTGGAAATATGTGCTGTTATGAGCACATCCTGAACTATAAATTAGTGGGTTTGAAACTCAGTGAAAATTAAGTAGGCTTTGGAGCAGGTTTTGCCAACCATTACAGATGAAATCTTTCACATTTAGATTTGCAATTGCTGCTTGACACGTAAATCTAGCACTGATGTGTTTGCTGCTACTTCATTCTTATGGAAAGGTGAACTGTGAACACTATCACATTTTGAATTGTATTTTGTAAATATCCTTAGCAGCATCTTAATACTGGGTACAACTTCTTCTGGAATGTGTTTGTATATCTTCAGACAATAATGATCTCTCCATGCTGCTAGTGTCATTTTAAAATGCAAAATATTGAGAGTATATGTTTCTGAACTGAATGCTATCCTCCATAGAATCAACCTGTTCTATGCAAGTATGTTATTTGGGTTTATGTAGAGGTGGCAAATTCCCAAGCTCATCCTGAAAAGTCTCTTTGCTTTTGTTTTGAAGTCAATAAATCCAAGCAGTCCAAGCCCCACTTGTGAAATAATGTAAGCCAGATAACCAGTTTCTTTATTTAATGCATTTTCTATATTGTCCTTCAACAAGTGATTCCTTAGATGGTTCACAGCAGGATAAATAAAATGATGGAAGTAGTAGGAAGTTAAAATAAATGCAGTTAAAATAAGACCAAGAAGACCAGCTGTAAAAAAACCAAATTAAAATGGTTAAGTTCAGAGTTTGAAAGGCCTGCGAGGACACAAACAGGCACTGAGACTCTGTGCTACCATTTTATAGTGAGCCTAAACTGTAACAAAGGTTTGAACTGAGCATTGACTGTACAGTTGAACTGAACCGATTTAATTTGGTTCTTCTTCCCCACGTTCAAAAGTTGCTGTGTGTGTCTGACATACATAGTTTGAACCACTGAGTACTCTGATGACTTGCTTTCAGAAACATTTCTTTCCGCTTGAGGTTATTAGTAAAAATATTCTCAGAAAAGGCTTTTATTATGATGCAACCAGCTTTAAAGAAATGCATTTGGGTCAAACCGTCATCCCCATTACAGCGACACCTAAATTCTCCAATATTTAATGGTGTTTGGATTTATGGAGCCTGGAATTATGTGTTAAAAGTGACTGGACAAACAGCTCATTTCGACAAATGTGATTACAGGGGCAAAAGGGACTGCCTGGGTTGAGGAGAGAAAACACGGAGCAGAGTTGGCTGGTTAGCAAATATGTCCAGTCAGTCAGGAAGCAGTCATGCCAAGGCTCAGGAGCTGGAGCCTTGGTCTAGCCTTGCTGGTGCCAGTGATGTGCAGGGGTTGGTCACAAGACCTTGCTATCTTAACTCACCCTGTCATCTCTCTGCTCCAACTCTGGCTGCTGCTTGTTAGACAATGCAAGATCCAAGCAGCTTGGCAGTGATACTGGTTTATCTGTTATTTCACATGATGTTAACTAAATGTTGTGTGCACATAAGGACAGGAGGTTTTGCTAAAGATATGTAAAAAATATTCCTCGTGGAAGTCAAGTGCTTACTGACTTGAGAAACCCGTTGCTGTTCATTTGTTTATTTTAAGACTGTCACATGTTTTAAAAAGTGCATGAAGGTTGCATTTACTAGTGAACGAAGTGTGCATGTGTGTTGTCCCGCAGAAAGTCCTCATGCAAGAGAAATGAAAACGAAAAGCATCATTGTGAGAAAAATGGGCAAAAACTAGCATGCTGTCCATATGGACTGAGTTTTTTCATCATTATTTAACTTGGCTTGGAATAAGCCAAGTCGTACCCCACCCCATCCCTGGAATGCAATAGAGTCTGATCCCTACCCCAGTCCACCCATAATAATTCAAACTGATCCCATCCACTTAATCGGTGGTGGCAAACAAGCAAAAAAGAGAGAGAGGCCTCACTCTTAACACCCCTTGGCTCATGTGCTATAGTGCTACATAAGCAGACCTAGAAAATATTGTTTTTCTAAGGGCTGTTTAATCTGGTGTCCTTGGGAAAATAAGAGTTTCCAGGTCTATTAGAGTGAGAGCTGGCTGAAGAAATCTTATATTTTTGGAGGTCATAACACATCCTGTCTTTTAGCCCCAAAATTAAAAGAAGAGCATAAGGAGAGCCATCCTGGACCAGGCTGAAAGCTGCTGTAGTCAAAGAGTCTGTTCATGTTGCAGCCAATCAGATTTTAGTTTTTCAAATACATTTCTGTTCAGAGCTATATGCCACTGGGTCTAGGGGTGAC
>CM034703.1:13726433-13746932 GCA_020142125.1 Phrynosoma platyrhinos | reverse complement strand
CACAAAGGCATAGGAAACTGGTCTTTGTGCATGGAGATGAACTGGCATATTCAGTTTTGCAATGGGATTAGCCTTTGGTGAGGAGAATAGATGAATGTAGGGCACCCCTGTGAGGATGGGGTCAGATAGTGTTAAAGTGTGTGTAGTGAGTCAGGAAACCATTGTTTTTGTTCAATCCATTGCTGAGGGACTGTAGTTTGTGGATGAATTCCAATTCTGCTGTTTCTCTTTCCAATCTACCTTTGTAGTTCTTCTGTTCAAGGATTGCTGTTCTGAGGTCTGAGATGGAATGCCCAGGAAGATTGAAATGTTCTGCCACCAGTTTTTGTGTATTCCCATTCCTATTGCCTGATTGGCCTGCTTGCCCAATGTAGAGTGCTGAAGGGCATTGCTGACACAGTATGGCATAGATCACATTGGAGGATGAGCATGTGAAGGCCCCCCTAATATCGTGGGTGATGCCATTAGGTCTTGTGATGACATTTCCTGGATAAATGTGTGGGCAGAGTTGGCATCTTGGTTTGTGGCAAGGATTAGTACCTATGTCCCCAGCTGTGTCATGTGTCTTCCTGTAGTCAGAGACAAGTTTGAGGCTTTAATAAGCTCACCAAGTGGGCAAGTTGCTCTCTGAAGGGCACGATGATGAAGATGCACTGCAGGAGAAATTTCCATTCCTGGGGTCACCATAGAAGAAGCCTTTGAGCTGCATGGCTTGCCCAGTGCTTCTAGCTTGGATAATTTTTTTAAAATTTTATTTATTTATTTATTTTATTTCTATGCCACCTTTCTCCCAAAAAGGTACCCAAGGTGGCTCACAATATAGAAAGACATTAAAACAAAAATTTTAAAGACAATTAAGATAACCTAATTAAAACACTAAAAGGTAAAGGTAAAGGTATCCCCCATTGACAAGGTTGTCAAGTCGTGTCCAACCATGGGGGGCGGTGCTCATCTCTGTTACTAAGCCGAAGAGCCAGCGTTGTCCGAGGACTTCTCTGTAATCACGGGGCCAGCATGATTGCACAGAACATTATTTACCTTCTCACCGAAGTGGTACCTATTTATCTACTTGCATTTGCATGCTTTCGAACTGCTAGGTTGGCAGAAGCTGGGACAAGTGACACGAGCTCACCCCATCATGTAGCACTTGGGCCTCGAACTTTCAACCTGCCGATCTTGCAGTCAACAGAGTCAGCGTCTTAACCACTTGAGCCACTGCATTAAAACACTACATTGATAAAATTTAAAACATACAAAAGTAAAAAACATAATCTAAAACACCCCCCCTCAATAAAACCAGGCTTGCATGATTTTAAAAAGCCTGCATGCATAGGAATGTTTTTACCTGCCAGCAAAAGGCAAGCAAGGGGGGGGCAGCCTTGCTTCTCATGGAAGAGCATTCCAGAGGGCAGGAGCAGCCACTGAGAAGGGTCTCTCTCATGTCCTCACCAAGCGAGCCTGTGATAGTGGCGGGACCGAGAAAAAGCTTTCTCCTGAGGATCTTAGGGCTCTAGCTGGTTCGTAATACCTATAGAAGATACAAGACTGGGACATATTATATGTTTGCAGAACAGCAAAAAAATTTACAAGAATAGTCATGTCTTTTTGAGGATGAAAGGTCACAATATATTATGTCAGCTTAAAAAATTGCACACAAGCATCATCATCATCATCATCATGTTATCAGGAAGGCAGTAGGGGAATGGTAGGTGGGCTCTAATAAAATCCAGAAGCTTCACCCCTTTCCCCCCAATAGTAGCCAGATCATGGCCCCCTCTAGCCTTTTTAAAGCAATAGCTAAGGGAGCCATTATAAATGGTAAGCAGGCTCTTTTGACCACCCACCCCTTGGTAATTTGAGTGCTGCACAGAATTTGTTCCTTAGGCTGGATGCAATTAAAAAGAAGGGGGAAAGAATACATGTTTCTTGGAGAAAAAAATAGCCTTTAGTCCTATTAGCAATCTGTTTCAGCCTTTATTTGACAGCAGAAAAGTTATTCAATTAAAATGTTCTCCAATAATTCACATGCCTGAGGAGCCACAGCTTTTCAGGAACTTGAGTGCATCCATGCTTTAGAAAGTCACAATGTACTGTTTCTTTTTGTTCCACTGCACTCTGGTGAAATGTTTCTTGCAAACCAGGAAATGGCATTCTAAGCACAGCAGCTCACTTTCCAAGAAAAGTTTATATAACTGATGAAAGCATTACTGAAAAGCATATTTTCAGATCTAAATAAACCTACTTCTTCCAGTCCCTTATGTACCATAATTATTGCCATTTAATACTGGCATGCTTTGTCTGCTTTCTGTTTGCTATTCTTGTGTTTGCTTCGCCAGAAAATAATTGACTTGATGATCTTCTTGATAGTCCACCCTCACTGAAGCATCATTGGCAGACTTACTATGTTTTCTAACTTCTGGAGTGATGTGATATATTATCATTTAGGTTTTATTCTTCTCGCTGCCTTTAATTTTTCCTTGGGTCCCACTTTGGGAGGAAAGTGGGACATAAATTATTTATTTTATTTTACTTTGTTTATTTCATTTATATGCCACCTTTCTCCCAGAAAGGGATCCAAGATGGTTCACAGGTAAAATCAGTTAAAATTTTTAAAAACAATTAAAATCATTTTACTAAAACAATATAAAATTATATGAAATGTACAAAAATATTTATTTATTTATTATATAAAAGGATTATATATAAAAGTATTTATTAGTAATAAAATCAATCAATCAAATGAATAACTGACATAAATTTCAACTGGTGATTATATCTTTGCATAGTTACATGCTGGTCTCATTTAATACTTTACTGTACTTAATTTTGAATTGGTATATACAGTATTTATCTGTTCATCTGCCAGATCTCTGTGGGGACCAGTTCACTTTGCCTACCACCCCTGCAGATCCCACTCTTCTGGATTTTTAAAAACTTCTTTAAATTTTACATATACACACAAACATACACACTGTCAAGGTATGGAAACAATTTTGCTATATTTAGTAAAATGGAAGTTCCTCAATTCTTGGTTGCATAACGGTCTGTTATGGGCTAAAAGAGCTATAGGAGACTAGAAACAAAATTTCACCCTGTTATCCCTGCCTTCTAAGCCTAGGGGATGGGGGGCGGCTGTCTTTAAAAATATGCCCTCCCTCAAAAAATGGAATGGGGGCCATATGTGGTCCATGGTCTGTACTTTATTCATGCTGTCTTATCTGGATCTTCAGATCATCATCCTTTTTCCTTCCTTCAGGTGTCCCCTATCAGGTTAAGCAAAGGAAGTGATGGTAAGAGAGAGGCCTTTTCAGTGGTGGTACCCCATCTTATTGAAATATGGTGCCAGAGAAGAGTGCTGAGAAAACTGTGGGAGCCAAGAAGACAAACAAATATATTCTAGAACAGATGAAGCCCAAATTCTCCCTGAAATCCATGATGACTAAACATCATGTTGAATTTTGGCCACATCATTAGAAGGCATGAATAAAGACCATAATTATAGGAAAAGTAGAGGGCACTAGAAGAAGAGAGAGAGACCACTTGCCAGATTCAATCAGAGAGCCTATGGGCCTGAGCCTGCAGGAACTGAGCAGAGCAGTGGAAGACAGGGAGTCTAAGAGAGGTCTTATCCATGGAGTCGCCATGAGTTGAGGTTGACTCAAGGGCAGTTAATAACAACAGCAAAACCGTATTTGGAAAAGGCCCTCTCCAGAGCGGCTCACCCAGCACCTAAACTGGTCTTCAAAACATGTTTTTAGATGTTAAGCATTGTTCTGTTTTGCTTCTGCTTTTCCTTTCATTTTATAATACACGTTTTGGTCATTGCATGCTGTTTGTATTTTATGTTTTTAGTTTATTGTAAACTACTCAGAGAATGCTGCTTATTAGGTGGTCTAAAGAGTAATGAATAAATTAGAAAGGGTCACAACCACAAAGTTATTTCTAGGTTAAGAAATAAGTTTAAACAGTTTTTACACATGGCTCTACCAAATGAGCCATTGCCTATATCTCAGTGGAAAATGAAACATGCCGCTTTTTTCTTGTACAGATTTAGATCACTAGACTAGGTGGGAAAACAAAATGTGGCATCTTCCTGGCAGCTTGGGGACATGGTGTATGCATGATGCACACCCCCAAAATTCCAGATACATGCTATGAAGGCGGCCCACTGACCACATGGCATTGCATTGTGTTTAGATGCCACACACCGCTGAAACGTATAACTTCTGCGACAAAGGCGCTTTTTTCCGGCGCAAAAAGGACCAGCTTTCTGCCACTTCTTTTTGTGCCGGAAAAATGCCAAGTTGAGGGCATAGCGTGCAGTTGCCACGGCCCCAACCCAGCACTCAAAGGATCAGTGGCAAGCCGCTCCTTTACCATTGTCTGTTTCACCCCTGAGGAGGGAAAAGAGAATGATCTTCCAAGATTTGCAATGAAGAAGTAAAAGTTGTAGCAGTTATTGTGATAGACAAGATAATTGTGTGGAATAAGCTATTAAGAATTCTTTCAGGTTAGCCATTCTTCAATTTGAATTGTATTGAAACAGTTTGAAGGACAAAAAAACCCCCCACACAGGGTGTCTGTTTTAAATAGAAGTAGCATAACTGTCTTAAAACCATTCAGAATAAAATATTGATAAAACATTAGAACCTGAGCAATTTGCCTTTCAAACAGACTGCATTAGCCAAATATATAAACTGAGTGCTGGAAATTTAAATCTGATAATCCTTCCTAAAAGCACTACTTGTTTATCAGGATATGAATTATATGTCTCCTTGGAGGAACTTTTTTTTCCCCAACAGCAGAAGAAAACAAACAAAATGTGGTTTAATAGTCTGTCACTTGAGGTTTATTTATTTGTTAGTTTTTCTTCCTCTTCCCACAGTTACTGGGCTAGGTAAACCCAGGATGATCTAAAACTATACCTATACTTTTGTCTTGGAATTTTAAAAATACTGAACAGATATATGCTTTTTTTTTTTCAAGGTTCTCCCAATTCTTGAGATTCTTTATCATGTTGAAGAAAGGAATTCACACCATGTTTACATGGCTTTAATCATTTTGTTAATCCTTACTGAAGATGATGGCTTCAATCGATCCATTCATGAAGTGGTAAGTTATGAACTATAATAAAGTACCTTTAAATAATAACTTGAGGCACCATACATACTTAACTATAAGTTGACTTCATTTATAAGTTGAGGGCAGGTTTGGGGGCCAAAGTTATTAATTTTGATATGACCCATGGATAGTTTGAGCATAAAACTTAGGGGGTATGTAACAAAGGACGTAAAGGATGATGTCAAAGAACTCACTAAATTCCAGCAGGCTGTTTGTGCTCACCCTAAAGGCTGATGCATAAGGAGGAAACTACCACCACCATTTTCCATCCAGAAGGAAAGACCAGATGTAGTGCCACAGCGGCGAATTCTCCCAGGATAGACTCAGCTCTCGCTTTTTGCCACTCTACTCAGAGAAAGGGATTGTTCTTTTTTTAAAATAAGGGTTAAAGTACAGTACTTACATCAACCTGTGGATAAGTTGTC
This sequence comes from Phrynosoma platyrhinos, assembly GCA_020142125.1. Taxonomy (NCBI): domain Eukaryota; kingdom Metazoa; phylum Chordata; class Lepidosauria; order Squamata; family Phrynosomatidae; genus Phrynosoma; species Phrynosoma platyrhinos. The sequence goes on along the minus strand of CM034703.1, from coordinate 13,741,386 downwards.
CCAGGTTTTTTACATCAATTTTTGATTAAAATTTCTAGACTTATACATGAATATATACAATACATTTTGTTTTGGATAAGTTTAATATTTTATTTTCAAGTTCACTGAAATGGCTGTAGTTATTTCAGTGTAACTTTTTTACAGATTTAGTTTGCTTTACAACTTTTGAAATTCTATTCTTTACCCATAGGGTTTTATAACCTTTTTATCAATTAATTTTCAAGAATCTCTCATTCCCTCTTGTGTAAGTTTTCTTTTGAATGCTAAGTTTGAGTAAAGAAATTCAAAATAATTGATTTACTTTATAAATCTGGCTAAATCAATATTGGCAATCCTGAAGAATGAGGATAGATCTGTTAGACTTTGTCTGACCTTGCAATTATACAAATTAATGACACTGAGTAGATCTCAAGATACTGATATGGATCCCAAATGTTTGTTTCATTTAGGTTCTACTGAGATCCATGTAAAAAGTGAGTTATAATTAGTTTGTCCAACTGATTCCAGTGGGACTTGGTACAACTTAATTTGAATCCAACATTTGTATTAGATCCTCGAAAGCCCAGTTTTAAATATTGTGCTGTACAATATCTTCTTTGAAGAATATGAAAATGAATTTTGGTATAACCATTCTACGCACAACTATATATTTCATTTTCTAATCTAAGCTCCATCTTTTATGTCTACTTTGAAGAGCACTAATGATGAGTGAGGCTACTCAAAACCTGTTTTGCTAGATAATTTTAGCAACTTTGGAAGAAAGCAGCTTTCATGCTATGGTTGAAGACAGACAATAAAATTAATCAAGATAGTCTGCATTAAGCTGGGTTTTTGGTCCTGTCCTTTAGTGCATATCCTGCTTTTATAAATGTATTGCCTGTGTTAGCCCTTGAATGTATTTTTCTTTTGTGGTCCTACACCCACACTTATTTATTGATAGTTAAGATTAATTTTAGTAAGTACCGTTTTGTAAATCACTGATTATATAGACTCTTACTTGGGTTCCCCAAGAAAGCCACAAAAGCTTTCCTGTTTGGTCAAAGGATTTTTGTTTGAAAATAAAATGTGGTTTTGGCTTCCTTGGAAAGAAGATTTGTTTTTGTTTTTAAATATCTCTTTCTTTTGCTAGCCTCACACAGGCAGCTACCTGTGCCCAAAGTGAGTCCTAATAATGGGAACAGCAACCATTGAATAAGACACAGTTTTCCTCTGGTTTTTGCACTTTTCATTCTAGTTACATGTTTATGTGCATAATATTATTAAAGCAAATTCATGTTCAGTCAGCTGCCTGGCCCAGCAATAGGGCATAATCATAGAGGATGATCAGAGTTACCTGGGGTGATTAGTATCTCTACTCTTTGCAAGAGATTCATTGCTTTGTACATGGGCATCTCCTTCCTTACTTTTTTCTTGTAGTAGTAGTAGTAGTAGTAGGTGTTGTAGTACAGCTTATCTTCCAGCACTCTGCCTTACTGAGGACCCCACAGGCAGTTGGATCCTGGCTAATTTTGTAGAAACAAACACAACCAATTTTAGCTAGTGAGACTCTCCAGAGTGGCAGGGACATTCCCACTGGGATGCACATGAGGACAGTTTGCTTTCCTGCAATGTTCTATCACATGTGTTTAAACTCTGGGAAGTGGCATATGGGGTGGACTAACTCGCTTTCCTTCCAGTACTGTTGGGGAATGTTAACCACTGCCACTTCCAAGGTTTTGGGTTTGTTTGTTTTTAAATGAGAGACCTATTCATAGGAGAGCTAGGGTTGGACTATGGCTCTGAAGACCAGGATTTGAATCCCCACTTGGGCACTGAAACCCATTGAGTGACAGTGCACAAGTCACACTCTCGTAGCCTTAGAGGAAGGCAAAGGGAAACCTTCTCTGAACAAATCTTGCCAAGAAAACTTCATGATAGGATTGCCATAAGTTGGAAATCACTTAAAGGCACATGACACAATCATAGAACTTTCATCTCTCATCAGTTTGAACCCTAAGTATAGTTCTATTTAAACATTACAGATCTTGGGGCGTAGAACACAGACACAGGAGGAACATCCTAGCCCTTATTCCTCTGTCTCTGGTTTCATCCACAAGGTGGCTCTGAAAAAAGGAGACTCTCATATGTACACAGGCAGGCCTCCAGTTACAGCAAGCAATGTTCCTGTTTAGGTTGTTCTGGTGGTAGGCTGAGATATCCAGCCATTGAATCCCTGAACATATCCATGAATGAGACCCTTAACTATTCAAACCTGAAGCTGGCTTAGATCATTTCCCTTTCATTAGTTTCAGTGGGAGGGGAAAAGTTGTGTTTTCCTTTCACAAAACAGCCATCACAGTCCCAATCAAAGTCCAGGAAACAGTATTATGTTCACTAGTGAAGGACAATAAGATGTGGTCTTTTTTCTCTTTGCAGATATTGAAAAATATTACTTGGTACTCAGAACGTGTGTTAACAGAAATTTCTTTGGGGAGTCTCCTGATACTGGTAGTAATAAGAACTATTCAGTACAACATGACAAGAACAAGGGTAAGAGTTGTATTATGGATTGCATTCATGTATTTCTGCCTTCACAAACCAAGTTTCCAACAAATAGTGATGATAGTAATAGAAATAGTTATGATGAAGTGAGAATCTTGTACCCAAACAGAACAAATCTAAGGGCAAGCAGTCATACTCATATAACATGTCACAAAGTTTAAATAAAAGACATGTTGGAAATGCCAGACTTTAAGGATATATTTATCACTTTACAAGAAGTGAGATGTTTATCTGGAATAAAGGCTGTGAATATTCAGTTTCTAGTACATGTCTCTCCTATTGTCCCCTTTTGTTCAAGATATGAAGCTGCCTTAGACAACCAAACCATTGGTCCATCAACTGGACTGATTAATAATAATAATAATAATAATTTATATCCCTGTTATTTATATGGCCTGTTATGACTTGCAAAATTTTCTAGGGCCTCAGCAAGAGATCTTATCCGGCCATCCTAACTGAGGTCTTAATTTTGATGCTAAAGCATATGGTCTATGCTTGATCCCTGGCTCTTGCCCATATGTCAGATTGTAAATAAGTGGTGAGATTATGAATTCCTATTATGAATACCTCTAGCAACTAGAATACTAGAATTTTAATTTCCAAATAGGTACATTTTATTTGGAATATTAAGTACAACTTTGAAGCTAAGTAGGAGAAATTACAATATTAAAAGCCTTTTTTGTTAGATGAAATAAATACTGAAGGCCGAAAAATAAGGAAAGCCATTGTTCACCGTTTCTCTCTCACCAATATTAAATATGGAGCAACACACTACAAATATGCAGTGATGCTTCCATAAATGACCCAAGCATAATGAACTATATGATTGCATGCATTCACCAGTGCTTACCCCTAAAATCAGAGCACAAGTCTGGTTTGTCTATATTGCAATCTTGCCTCTGGTAGATGGATGTTAGGGTAGTGAGTGATTTCCTTCCGACAGGTCCTGCTGTATACAGAAAGGATAGTCTGATGCGTTTTTCCCCCTCCTCATCTCCAACAGGACAAATACCTTCATACAAATTGTTTGGCAGCTTTAGCCAATATGTCAGCACAGTTCCGCTCACTTCATCAGTATGCTGCTCAACGGATCATCAGGTAAATACAAGCTTTTTACAAAATATTGAAACTAGCTTCATCCTAAATTCTGCAGGAAAGATACCCAATTTTCCAATTGCTTCAATGTGAATAGCAACCCAAGTAAATCCTATTCAGTTTCATAGAGTCTGTACAGTGTGCCCCATTGATACCATACCTAGTTATTGATGACAGCTCTTTGTGCCAGCCAGAAGTGGGTAACTTGGTAATACAGAATGAGAAAAACTAATATTGCTTATCCTGAATAAAAACAGCTTGTCATTACACACTCAGGAAAATGGATGTACTCTATATAGTTTATTGTATTTGACAGATAAATACACTGTGTGTTGTATAATATAAGTGTGATTGTCATAGATTCATATAGATGCAGGGCTACCGAGGTCACAGTGTGATTATAGAGCCTATGACACATCTTGGATGAAGCTGCTTGATGTGCCATTCTTAACATTCAAAATTTTAGATTATTATTATTATAACACTTTCCTCATTTTTCTGGAACAAGGCTACATTTTTGTTAGTTTCAGAACTTGTTTCTCTTCCCCTCTTCAGCTTTCTGTATAGCTGAAAATGCATTCTGGACCATTCACAATCCTCTGAAGCAGGTTTTTAGTGCATATAGGTCCAAAACACACTGCAGAAATAATCCAGTCTGAGACCATTGCCCGGGCTCGGTGCTAGCGAATCCTGGGAATTGTAGTTTATTGTGGCACCAGACCTCTCTGACAGAGAAGGCTAAATGCCTCACAAAACTACAATTCCCAGAATTCCTTAGCATTAAGCCAGGGAAGTTATTTCTACAGGATTATTTCTACAGTGTGTTTTGGGCCTTAGGCAAAATACTAAAGATTGCTTTCCTTGGCAGTAATGGACAATATTGTTTGTGCTTCCATCTACCTGGATCCAAAACACATTGCAGAAATAATCCAGTTTGAGACTGCTTTAACCGCTCTGGCTCAATGCTAGGGAATTCTGGGAACTGTATTTTTGTGAGACATTTAGCCGCTTCTGTCACAGAGAGCTCTGGTGCCACAATAAACTACAATTCCCAAGATTCCCTAGCACTGAGTCATGGCAGTTAAAGCAGTCTCAAACAGGATTATTTCTGCTGTGTGTTTTGGACCATAGTGTGGAGGAGGGATTGTTGCTCTCACACTTCTGCTGAGAGAAGCATTATTGGCCAGTTGGGGAAATTAATTTATTATTAATCTATCTGTTACTAATCTTCCAATCGCAGAATCCTCTCACCTCTGATACCTTTAGAGCAGGGGTAGGCAACCTTTCCCCTTTAAGGGCTGAGGGACTTCAGCTCCCAGAAGCCTCAGCCATGTTGGTCAGTAGTCCCATGTTGGCCAATAGCTCCTGGGATTCTAGGAGCTAAAGTCCCTCAGCCCTTAAAGGGGAAAGGTTGCCTACCCCTGCTTTAGAAGGAACTAAGCATTGTTTAGAATGGTGGTTCTCAGTCTTTGACCATCCAGATGTTTAGGCATTATTTCCCAGAATCCCTTACCATAGGCCACCTGGCTAGGGCTTCTGGGAGCTGAAGTCCAAAAATACATAGAATAATGATTCCCAGAGTTGGCGTTGCACCCCGCCCTAGCGGGCAGTTGAAAGATCCAGGGGGACGGTGAGGAAGAAAGGGGGCAGCAGGGGGGCAGTGAGGGAGTCAGAGTACTGGTGCACAAGAAAGACATGGGGAACCAACAGTCTTTAGGACCATGGTGGGGATGAGGGTTGTATGAAATTTCTTTTCAGGGTCTCTTAAAATCACAATGCAGCTTCATTGATCATTTCATGCAGTGGTGTATCCTGCTCTTTGTCTGCCCACACAAGCTCACTCATTTCGCTGCATCTTTCACTGGTGGTGGAGATGGGAAACTCTTGCGAGGATTAGATGCAGGACATCACTTCTGTGGCTCAGAGCGGCATCATTTTGGGACAGATTTCTGACTGGAGCAAGAAGTTAGAGCACATGATGGCGGGGCAGAAGCGGTGGCAAAAAGGACCCTGCTTTCAAATTTGGATCCCTACTTAAGCTTTGTGAGCTTTGCCGGGACTTGGTTGGCAAGTTGGAGTTGTCCTGCTGCTCCTGCTTTCTTTCATCGGACAGGCTGAGAGAAGGTGTAACAGTAGAAGCAATGTTTGTGTATGTGTGTGTGTGTGGGAGACATTTGAAGGTATGTGGGGAAGACATGTAACTGGTGAAAGAGAGGGAGGAGTATCTGGAGTCAGTTCTTGGAAGGAGTCCTTCACCTTGGAGAGGCTCCTGTAGTTTAAATCTCTCCCTTTCCCCATGCTCTGGTCTCCAGTCCAGTACATGTGGGCTCTGTAAACTCCCAACACGCACATTGGCTGTGCCCATCTCCGCTCCAATGAAGAAGGATCGAAAGTCCTTCCTCACCGGGGAGAAGCTTCCCCCTTTGCACTTGGCCACCATGGGAGCAGCAGCTGAGCTTGTAAGAGACTTCTCAGATGCTGGTCAGCCAACTGTTTGGTTGCTGCTCCCAGGTTGACCAGGTGCAAATGTAGTAGTGACCAAGTTTGGTTGTTTTGAATTTGCAGTAGAACACTAGACCTAATATCCAGAAATATGCATGGTAGGCCGCTAAGGTCATTGCCCAAGTGGAAAAGGGGCAGTTGCTGGAAAACGTTTGTGGACCACTGACCTAGAAGATGAAAGTTGTAGAAAATGCATTGAACATTAAACTTTGAAGTCTGAACAGTGGTTGGACAGTCTCCTCTTTTCCTCCTATAAGACTGAATAAATACAATATTCTGGCTAGAAACAGAGGATGATTTGCATGCTGTGCCAGTTGTTCATTTAAAAAATATATCATGATGCATGTGAGTCCTATGCATGGTTAGAAACTGTCTTGCTCTGTTCTGCTTAATGACTTTGAATAGGATGCTTGGATGTCTCTTTATTTTTGGGTTTTCTTTTATACTTGCCAGTTTCATTCACTCTATTTTGTCAATGATTTCCTTTTTTTTTTTTTTAATGTTTAATGCCACAGCAGAATGTCAGCTTGATCTGAGGCTCAGATCCAGCTGCTGGTTCCAACTAAAGTAGACCCATTGAATCAATGGGCTATACTGAATCACCTTTAAGTAACGGATTTAGTGAGCCTTCCCTAACTGGGAGTATATTTTGTTGTCCCTAACTGAGAATACCAATATTTTCCAAGCCAATAATTTCTCACCAATTATTCATTCCTGAAAAAACAATTCTGTGCAAGATTTTGGAATATTGTAACACTTGAAATAACACTTAATCATGGATGATACTTGGAAGATAGAATATGCTTTAAAAATGTTCGGTGTCGTGCCATTGATTTTTCAAATATCTTTGGTTGCCTAATCTCCAGCATTCTCTGCACTGTGCAGTTTACGAGATATTGCCCCTAAGCAGTAAAACTTGCATTGATTACTTTTTGCATGGTCACTTTGATGCTAATGCTTTCATACATATATTATTTTTGCAAGATGCTTAATATTTCTAAACAGATTATCTGGTTAGTTTTTGCACATGTGGAGACTCCATTGGGGCAGGTAGCACACCTGTATCTCTATGTTCTATAGGCCCCAGAAGTGGAGCACTAGCCTTTCAAGTAATTCCATGAAGAGAAGTAATAGGACTAATTCACACTTAATTGCCAAGATACAAACCACTAGGAATTAGATGTTTGTAATTAGAAATTAAATATGGATACTTAGGTGGCCATGTCCACACTTCAGCCAATTTTTTTTACATTTTATTTTTATAACAAATAATATGCAAAATGGTAGCATTCAAAAATCATCAAATTTAGTTTTCCAAATATACATATTTACAGTTGACTTCCCATGTTCTTCCAATTTGTATAAACCTTTGTCACTTAAATCTTATTGTTGTCAGTTCAAAAGCAAAGTTTTACCAGTTCTTCTCTGTGTTAATCTAACTTAATTTGTTTTGATCATTCTGCCTCAAATTATACAATCAGTGTCTCGATAAATTTAAATTTTCCTTCTCAAAGTACAGTAGTATTGGGGCCCAATCCTGTTCAATTTTGTGTACATTTTGTTTTTTTAATCTAGCAGTTAACATAGCCATATTCATCATATCTACTAAATTCCAGATCCACTCCTGAACAGTCGGTACCTCTGTTGTTTTCCATTTTTTTTGTTGCCAAAATCAATCTCACTGCCATAATCATGTATAACAATAATCTGCCACATTTCTTCTCAATCTCTTTTGGTACTTTGCTGAGCATGTTTAATAAATATAACTCTGGTGATGGATTAAAATTAATTTTCAAGAATTTAACATATTACTCCATGAATGTTTTTCCAGTAAGATTTAACTAGAGTACAATTCCACCACATGTAGTATGTGGCAGAAAAGTCTTTTGTAATTTGTCCCTCTCTTCTTTCTCAACTTCTCTCAGTCTCTTTATTCAGACGACTCCCCCACCACAGCTTCACTCGCTGTCTCTGTGTCTGTCTCTCTCTTTTCCTGTCTCTTCACATACCTTCTTTTCACTTTCTCTCACCACTAGCTACTTACATTGGTCCCTGAGATCAACCTTTCCAGTAAATCAAATCAAACTGTATTCCACAAAATCCACAAATTCAAATAATCCAACTTGTGTGTGTCTACCTTCCCCTTACATGCCTCTTGTGTCTTCTCCTCCATGCTGCTCCCGGACCTCAATCTCACCACCATCTCTTGTCTTCTCTCCAATTTTGCCATCTTTTTAGCCAGCTCCCCAGTGTTCTTCCGCTCCTTCTTCTAGTCTCCACATCACTTTTCCTGCACTCTCTCCTTTGCTGTCTTCCGTCACCATCTCTGGCCTCTCTGATTCTTCTTCTCTTTCAAAACTTTCCAGTCGCCATTTTCTCTCCCAGACACACATTTTCTTTTTCAGCCACAATGTCCCCTGTCCCTTCACCAACTTTGATCTCACTACAACTGTCCGATCTGGTTATAACTGACCAATTATTAATTTGCAGGTAAATTTCATTCATTCTCACTTTTATTATTGTCTGTTTTTTCCTGTTATTTTCTATTATTGTTCATATTCTTCCTCTCTTTCTCCGCTGCAATTTGTAAGTCCACTACAGGAAGAATTTTGTCCCCACTACGTCTCAAATTTATTTCCTTGTTTATTTTCTGTTTTTCCCCCTTTAAAATAAAGTTCTATTTTCAGTCCAAATCATCTTTTTATAAAATCCACAGAGAAAAATATTTTGAAGTAAAAATAGTCTTGCCAAACTAGAGTTGTTCCCATAGAAGCTTACAGTCCCTCAGTGTCCTCAATATTATGTTGCTGGCAAAATTCTTGTCCTGGAGGACGACCATAGTGAGGCTTTGGCTGCTTTTTGATTTAAGCCCAACACAAAATCCATGGATTACCTCCGCAATCCACCAACTTTGCATGGGTAAAATTCGATCCTCTGCAAACCCTGATCTTCTTCTCCTTGCTGGGAGAGGAATTGCAGAGTATTATCCACTCTGCAAGCCTCAATTTGGCAATTGCTGAGACCAGCTATTGTCTTCAGCGATCGGTCATCTGGCCTCCACAATCGGAAGTCTCCACACTTCAGCCAAGATTTGATGGGCTTCTCTGTCTTCCATTTTTTTTTTTTAATATTTAAGTTGTGCTTTATTGCCTGACAGATACCTTCTTCAATGACTACAAGTTGTGCTGGTCTAGAGTTGAAAGCCGAATGGAATATGTCTGAGAACTTGCCTTTCTCTGTGTTATGTATTATGCAAACCCCAGCAGCAATGCTTGTAAATCTTAGTATGACATCTTTACTATTAGTGAATGACATCATTGATTATAGGGAAGATGTCAAGCTAGGTTGTTCATAAGGATATTGTCTCTATTCAAGGAAATTTTGGATGATGATGATTTGAATCTATTACTGCTTGAGATCTGTTTTTGGAGTACGCCATTTCCGGTTGCCATTTCCTCTCCCAGACACACATACTGTGGAATGGATGGAGTTGGGTGGAGTTAAATTAAGTTGGCTCTTTTTGGATTTGGGTGGCCCAGCTCTGGCAAACCTTTGTGATGAATCTTATTGTGAGCCTCAGTCATCCAGTTGAAGACCAGCTTTTAAAAAATAAGTGTAGGAGATTTTAGGAGAATGTTTTTAGCTCCATGTAAAACAAGTTTTCCTGATTTAACATATTAGAAGATGTGTGACGATAGTGTCTCTATAAGCAGCACCATAATAACAGAGCTAGTGAAACACTGACCCCCTGAATTATTTGAACTATAGCTTCAGTAAGCCATTACTGTTCACAAGGCTGGTTAGGTCAAAATGTTTTGTATACCTTTCTTGACACGTTCTAAAAATAATTTTAATTTAATTTTGATAACGGTTCAATAGCCAAATTGATAGGCTGTGACAAATTAAATTTCTTTTCAATAGCAGCCAACTCCAGAAAACGTGGCTTGCATTGTAATCACACAAAGTGGCCTTTTTGGGAATGAACATAGGAAGAACTTTGAGAGACAAAGAAATGTAACATGCAGAGCAGTGGACCCGATCTGTATGCTACACATAATTGTAAAGAATAAGCAAACATTTTTAGCTGAAGTAAAACCCGCTAAGTGTGATCTTAATTTTAGTGTTTTGTGGTTTATTTAACTGAAGAACTCTTTATCTCAAAATTGACTTAATCCAACAGCTGACAGTGTAGAAAGCTATAATTCAAGATTCACCAGATGCTCTAGCAATTCCTATCTTAACTAGAGAAGTAATTCAGCTTCTATGGAGGATTTTTTTTAAATCCCCTCTGAATACAGATTGCAAACAGTTTTAAATCATGAAGGCTATTGTATGTTAAAGACTGAGCTGAGACTTGTCATTTATAATCTAATCAGGGATTCAATTAAGTAGAATTTTATATCACAAAGTAATTCTCATCACATTTCTAAGCCATGAAAGTTAACAGAGTTGTGTAAATAATTTCTTCACGTTTGGCACCTACCATGAAATTAAAAGGAAAAAAAGATGGCTATTGCCCTTGAATTTTTCACAGTTTGAAGAATGATGATTTTAAGTGGGTAGCTGTATTACTACTGTCCTAATTGTGCAGGTATAGATGACAGACAACAACATAATTACCTCCTTGTGATTAGTAGGAAATAACCAAAAAGTTGCAAATGTGTCCTTTTGGAAAGTTACCCTATGTAGAAAAGCAGTTCTGTAATCTTGAAGTGATCTGTTGAGCGCATGTACATAGGGAAATATTTTTTCCATAGATCCATTTCATGATATTGTTCTAGGAATGTCACATAGATTACTAGCTTCCGTTTGACGGGGTGCCTGTATGTAAAGACAGGAAGGTTGTCAGTGAGAGCCATGTAGTGTAGTGGTTTGAACATTGGACTATGACGCTGGAGAGCAGGTTTCAAATCCGTGTGCAACCATGAAAACCCATTGAATGACCTTGGGCCTCAGGCTGGCAATGGAAAACCCCCTCTGAATGAACTTGCAAGAAAACCCTATGATAAGACCATAAATCAGAAAGGACTTAAAGCCAAATAACACACACACAGTTTTCAGCAGAGCATCAGATGTTACAGTAGTATGGTCCTAGTGTAGGAATCCAAACTAAATGAAGAATATTGAAATAGATACCCTTTATATAAGACAGTGAAACTGGAACTGTAAAGGAGAAAACTAAATGCTTGCTATGCATTGTGAACATTTTAGAATTATCTAATATATGTTATGCACATATTAAAATCCTAAAAGAAAGTTCAGGAAGCTTCAGCTTGACAACTTAACCCTTTTCCTACCCATTGTTTTCTTGTTCCAAATCCCACATTCCCAGCTGCTTTTGCCTTCATTTTTTAAGCTCATGTTTGTCAGAGGGAGTACGTTGTTGAAACCAGAAATAAAAACTGCTGGGAGAAATGGTGAAATGGAGGAAAGTGGTAATTCTTCCCTCCTGCATATGGGCATTCATTTTCCATCAACCTCTCTCAGAATGTTTTTTTTAATCAAACAGCATTGAAGTTTTAATTACAAGTTTTATCACATTGTGGCTCAATTCAGATACAAAAGTCTTCCTCTAATAAGACATGGTTTATTAAGTTAAAAAATACCCTTTCTTCCTGCATGCTTCCTCCTTTTCCTTGTTCTTTTATGCACTGGAATCCAATATTTCCAAATGTATTAAAACCACAGAGTCCATGTCCCGACATCTAAGACATCCTGGTAGTGGAAAAAAATAGGCAAAGCCCACTCTCCCACATATGCTTATATAGAAACAGGTTCAGACTTCTGCTAACAAGTTTTAACATTAGTTTGTTTGCATTGTAAAGATACTTAATAATCTTTCAACCATGAGGCTGGCTATGGGAATGAAAGAGCTTAAGTGTACCATGACCGCGTGAGATAACCTTATAAGTGGTACCAGATCACCTACGTAAATATGAGGTCATCTAGGTCTGATTATTAGGTTGTATTAAGTGAGATGAGAGTTGTAGGTAGCAAGGCCTGCAAAAAAGCTTTCTTTCTTATTATCCCAGTTGCCCTTTTGGGTGTGTATTCATCAACCAGTAATCCTTCTTTGGATCTCACAGTTGGAAACCTTACATTACCTCATGTTGGCTCAACAAAGTGAAGGCCAAAAAATTCTCTGTCATTGGAGCAAAGAATGTTTGAGGGAGTTCTCGAGTATCATTTCAATTAAGAAATTTGGTGTTTTCCACTGTGATTTCTTTAAGCTGGAAAAAAGTTAACAAACTTTCCCAAACTTTCCCAAAAGTCTTGTTGATGTGGCTGTTTGTATATGCAGAACATCATTGGGAAAAATATATTTGCGTTGAGCACTGGAAACTTTTTTTTGTTGTTGTTGTTGCCTATTAGACTTCTTTAGAAACAATGCTAAGAATGCTTTTTATCTCTTAAATACTGTGATTGTGTAGCTCGTAATATGGGAAACAGCCATTTTTAATTTGAAAAATAGCCCCTAGAAATGTAGCTGTTTAAATGATCTGTTTGGTATATCCTGTTCCTGTGAACAGATTTAATTTGGGACTAAAGAAACAATCCCTTCCCCTGCCATAGAACCCGTTCCACATGGATTTGGAGACCCAGCATATTGAAAAGGATTCTTGGAAATGTTCCAAGGCACACATTCTTGCTTTGTTTTGTTTTTATTTAGTTTTATTTTATTTATAAGGGGTGTATGTTTAGGTCATATTTCAGCCTGTTTCTTTCAATACAAGGTACTGACTGGCCACTTTAAGCTCTCACTATTGGCCTGCATATACTAAGAGCAGTATCCCAGAACACACCCCAACACTCATCCGTAGAGAAATACTAATAGTAGTGAGCAAGCTGCTGATTTTTAGAGAAGCTTTTGTATTGTTTCTTGTACACCAACTGAAGAACCCTTGATTAACTTTCCAGGCAATGCCAGGGTTTACCAAAACAATTTGAAAATCTTTGGCGTATAGAAACAAGACTATCTGGATTCCCCCCTTTCCATGAGAGGATGCTGGTGATGCTTTGAATACCTTGATGTCATATGATTTCATTGGTGTTGCTGGTCCCTTTATGGATGCAGAGCATAGCTATTTCACCCTGTTATTATGTAGGTAGTCACTGTTGGAAAGTCATTGCCCAATGGCCAACCCTTTGATGATGAGCCTCTCCATATTTATGGTAGGTAGGTAGTTGGATGGCAGACATTCAGTCTGCTGCCAGGGCCATACTTGAAGCCTTACCAGCTTGGTGGAGACTTCTGTTAAAGAATGTGTCCTCTTTTGACAAAGCCTTTGAGATCTCAGGGTTGCCTGTCTAGTTCAGTGAAGTCACTGCAAAGTAGGACTTTGTGGAGGGTTAGACTTTTGCAGGAGTGAAAACATTAACATTTGCATGTGCTGGCTGTAGACTTGCTGTGAAGGTATCACTGATAAAGTTTGCAATACTAAACATTTCTACCATAGAGTAAACTGCATTGAGTAAAGTGAGATTTCTGAGTAAGCATACATTTTTTGAAAAAGTTGTTTCAAAAAGCTGTAGTGTGTATGTGTGCGTGTGAGAGCCGACATGGTGTAGTGGTTTGAGTGCTGGACTATGACTCTGGAGATCAATTCCTTGTTTGGCCATAAAAATCCATTGGGTGACCTTGGGCAAGTCACACGCTCTCAGTTTCAGAAGAAAGCAATGGCAAATCTTCTCTGAACAAATCTTGCCAAGAAAACTCCACACAACAACAACAACAACAACAACAACAACAACAAATTATAGCAATAATTGGCACTGTCCAGTCAATGTTTTGCATTTTTTAAAGTTCTTTTTTATGTCATTGGAAGAGATTTGACCACATGATTAACTCTGATGCTAAAATCAATAGAATTTGAAATTGTATCCTTTTACTCAGCTGTCTGTATGATCAGTTTGAAAAACTGTCTTGCATTAGGAATGTGTTGCTGTTGCCAAGTGCCACAGGGTTCTGTCCTATGCCCAGTGCTGTTCCACTTATTTTTCAAAGACTTGCATGACAGAATAGAAGGCATGTTTATCAAATTTGTAGATGACACCAAATTAGGAGGGGGTAGCTAATTCCTCAAGACCAGAATTGAAAATGACTTTAACAATTGAGAGAGCTGGGCCAAAACTAACAAAATGAATGTTGGCAGGTGAAATGTAGGACTCCTGCTGCCTTACCTGGGCAGTAAAAATGAAATGCACAGATTTAATTAATCAATGATCTGTGAAATGCACAGATTAAGCCAGGGTGACATGCTAGGAGTCTTAGTAAACCACAAGCTGAACATGAGTCAGCAATGTGATGCAGCAGCTAAGAAAGGCAATGTAATTTTAGGCTGCATCAATAGGTGTGTTTAGATCAAGGGAAGTAGTACCACCACTATATTCTACTTTGGTCATACCTCACCTGGAATATTGTGTCCATTTCTGGTCACTGGAATTCAAGAAGGATGTTGACAACTGAAGCGTGTCTAGAAGAGGGTGACCAAAATGGTGAAAGGTCTGGAAGTCATGCCCTATGAGGGGCGATGTAGGGAGCTGAGTATGTTTAGACTGGAGAAGAGAAGTTTGAGGTGGTATGATAGCCCTGTTTAAATGTTTGAAGGATATCACATTGAGGATGGAGCAAGCTTGTTTTCTACTGCTCCAGAGACTAGAACACGGAATAATGGATTCAAGATACAGAAAAAGAGATTCCACCTAAACATTAGGAAGAATTTCCTGACAATAAGAGCTGTTCAGCAGTGGAATACGCTGCCTCAGAGAGTGGTGGAGCCTTCAAAGGTTTTTAAACAGAGATTGGATGACCATC
>CM034703.1:13704901-13726333 GCA_020142125.1 Phrynosoma platyrhinos | reverse complement strand
CTCAACCACTGCACTTGGATTTTGCATCTCTGGGCAGCTACTGCTCACAATATCACCATTGCAGCTATTTGCAGGGATACAGAAATAATGCTTTGAGCCCCGAGAAGCATAAAACAAAAGAAACATATGCCAATGGTATTAGTAGTAGCGTGATGACCTAGTTCAGTTGTGGTGAATCTTATAAGCTGATTAGCTATCCCAGTTCTGGGAAGTGTCACTTCAATTAGTGGAAAGTATTGTAACAAGATAAGAAACCTATTAAAATGAGGGCAGAAGTTGTGTATTGATAAATTATCACAGCTGAGGAAAAGGTCTCCTAATAAAACTAAATCTAATTAAACGGATTCTGCATGAGACTCATTGTTTATATAATGGTAATGCTTTGCCCTGCCTTTAGGTTTGTTAGGGTTGTGCTAAGTCTCACAAAATGACAATTAGTTCATGCCCTAGTGTGTGGAGCATATGGAGTTAAGGTTTTAGAGGCTAATATCTGTTGTTTCCAGCATGGAAATACTGTTGAACCCTGGTTTAAGCCTGGCCAAACCTTCTGGTGACTCAGAAATGGGCACCTGGTAGGATATGAATACAGTCATTGTCCATCTGGTACTGGAGTCCAAGCATACTGCGTTCCAATAGAAGGGTGCTGTGAATCAGGAGGGCAAAGGGTCACAGGTTAGACAGATTGCCCAGATGGACGGTCTCTCAGCATTGGACTTGGACGGGTATAAAACCATGTGGAATATTTTCTGGCATATGTCTAGACTCTGAATTCCTCCTCTGCCTTTGAAATGTGACAGCAGCTATGAGTTTGGTCTGGATCTGTTGCCAGCGCTTACTTTTGCTCTCTGAAATGTATTAATGCCTAGCATGCCTGTAAATATTATTAATTTTTTGTACTTGCCAAGTGGCTTGACTTGTTGCATGCTTGATAGTGACCTGAGCCTGAGACATGGCTCAAAAAAAGCAAAAGTGAGAGCCGTTGGGTTACTTAAGTTCTTTTGATTAAGAACTCAGAGTATCACAAGGAAAAGAAAGTAACACCGTGTTACATCTTAACATCTAGATTTTGAGGATGAAACTGCTTTTGTACACGTGATTGCATCACATTGGATGGAGCTACATCTAGTCTGTTTCCTTGGCTGACCTGCAAGTGACTTGAGCCTCTCTAAACAGAGAACTGCCATTTTACATACTTGAAAAATTGAATCAAAGCAAACTAAAGGCCTTTGCAGACTGCCAGAAATAGTGCAAATTGAGTCCACTTTAACTGCCCTGGTTCAGCGCTAGGGAATCATGGGAACTGTATTTTTTCTGAGACATTGAGCCTTCTGTCAGAGAGCTCTGCTGCCACAATAAACTACAGTTCCCATGATTCCCTAGCACTGAGCCAGGGTAGTTAAAGTGGACTCAATTTGCACTATTTCTGGCAGTCTGCAAAGGCCCCAAGTATTACAATAGCCTTGCTTCCCATTCACTGTTAGGTTGAAGTATACATAGCAAAAGAGATACTACGAGGGATGCCCTAGTGCAGTGATGGGCAACCTTTTGAGCTTGGTGTGTCAAACTTCGCCAAAAAACTGAGCATAACTCGGGTGGTGTATCACTTTGAGGAAAAAACATTATTTTGCTGCCAGGAGAAAGAGGGACTGGCCTAAATACCTCGGGTGGTGCCGCTGCGCCCGGAGTCCCAGAACTAGACTCTCTGTCCCGGATTTCTGTTGTTTTGGCCTACAGACCTCCAGCACAGAGTGTCTAACTCTAAGACTCTAGTCGCAAATGTTTCATCCTCAGGAGCAGCAAATGTTTCATCCTCGGCTACTGCACTTGGCCATGCAGGAGACGAGGATGAAACATCCTTCTTGGCATGCAGCCGCCTCAGCAGCCACGTGTCATCAGAAATGGCTATGCATGTCAGTGCTGACACGTGTGTCATAGGTTCGTCATCACTGCTCTAGTGACACTTTCACTTGCAGATTTTTTTTATATGAGATTGCTTGAGGACTGGACCATATTTCTTGCCAAACCATAGATTGTCCAGTAAAAAAGTACCTTTCTGGTAGCTTAAGCTAGGTTAGTAACTTGGTAGTTAGGAAGGCATCTGAAATTTTCCCAGACTGCAGATGGGTACCTCCTCTAATTATATTAAAGCAGGGGTAGGCAACCTAAGGCCCGGGGGCCGCATGTGGCCCCCCGAGGCCTTTGGACTAGCCCCAGGCTGGTCCTGCTGCCACCACCGCCACCATCCCCCGCCAATGCCGCCCGCCATGATGATATTGATTATTGTTGTTATTACTTGTTCTTGGGGTTTTCTTGGCAAAATCTCCACAGGGGTTTTGCCATGGCTTTTCTGGGGCTGAGAGAGTGTGCATGCATGTTTTATTTATTTATTTATTTATTTATTTATTTTTGGTGCTTCGGCCCCCCAATTATCTGAGGGACAGCAACCCGGCACCCGGCTCAAAAAGGTTGCCTACTCCTGTATTAAAGCATAATGAACTCCATTAATAACAGAGGTGGGAAGCCTAGTGTACTAGTTCCAGGAACAAAATAAATATTAGACAAGATGCTAAGGTGATGCCAATAAGAATATGAAAAACAACTTCAAGTATAAATAAGGTATCTTGGCTGAGCTTCTCAATAAAATTTATGTCTTGCAATATATTTCAGTCTATGATTAGATTTTGAGTCCTTTCTATATCTGTCCAAGTTCAAATGTATTAGCTACATATACTTAGTGCTAAGATACATAAATGATTTATGTATTATTAGAGAAGAATTTTGGAATGACTCTACAATATCAGCAGCTGTGGGCAAAAATATCTGCCCAAGTAGAATATGTTCATTTTAGTAACATTTATTAATTGGGTTAGGAAATCAAGCTTGGATTTTCAGAAACATTCTTTTAAAACAAAATAAAATTCACAAAAGTGTGATACCTTTATTGGCCAGTCAAAATGCACAAAACATAATGCAAGCTTTCAAAGCTCCACTAGCTTCTTTATTTGGGAAAAGTTGTTAAAAATTCCTATGTAAGAGTAACTGTCTCTTTTTCTTCCTCCTGGGTGATTTTTAACACTTTTTGTGTGATGAAGAAACCAGTGAAGCTTGGAAGGTTGCATTATGTCTTTTGTGCATTTTGACTTGCTAATTAAGGTATCACACTTTTGTGGATTTTATATTTTGTTTTATTTTGCTGTATGGCTAGCACAGCAACCTGTAACAGGAACCTGTATTTCCTGTAAGACTTAGCCACAGTCTTGTGGGTTGTAACATGACATTTGTCTCCCACCATTTGTTAGAACAGGGGTTTGGGGTAGTAATCATGTCTCAGATTTGTTTGTATTTTTCTTCCAAATACTTAGATGCCAGCTCCCTACTTGTACTAAATTTATTTTATTGCCAGCTCAAGACTTTTGGCTTTGTCTAATCAATGTTACTGTCTCTGCACAAACATACTGAGGAATGTTTTTCAGGGTGTTGAAAGTGATACTGGAGAACAATCATTAACTAAAAATATGCAGGTCATTCTGCATGGGATTCTGCGAGTTATAGTTCTAAAATATCATATTTTTTATGTGAAGTCGTAGGCTTTCATGGCCGGCATCCATAGTTTTTGTGGGTTTTTCGGGCTGTGTGGCCATGTTCTAGAAGTTTCTTTCTGACATTTCGCCAGCATCTGTAGGAGGAATTTCTCTGAAGATGCCATCCACAGAGCTGGCGAAACGTCAGAAAGAAACTCTTCTAGAACATGGCCACACAGCCCGAAAAACCCACAAAAACATATTTTTTATATCCTTGTGGTTGTTGATGGGGATCTCTTTGGGGTTCCTTGATTAGACCAGAAGCTCCTTGTGATTTGGTCCACTCCAGACAAATTTTATTCTTTGCAGTTCTGCCCTGTAGATAACTATAGTCATATACTGTACAGTTAATCAAGTTGTAGTTGCTATTTAGATGGTACAGTAATAGGTAATAAACTTATTCCTGTTGACCTACACATAACCAACAATCTGTACGTAGCTGAAGAAGACTGTTGCAGAAAAGGGAGTGGGAATTTGATGAGACCTTGAAAAGCATTTTTGCCAGGTAAACACAGGTTTTTCTTTACAGAGCGAACCACTTCTCCAAAGGTAGCTGCTGTTTAGAGGTCACTACCAGTCTTAGTGTGGTTGTAAAAAGTAAGTCCTTTTAAGTTCACTACAGTCTTTTTGAATTGCCAAACCTGTGCATAGCCAAGGGATTAAAATGTTAGTACATTTTGATACCATTATTCTTTAAGATCCTCTGGTTAGCCAGCATTCAAATAAATGGAACATCTGGGTGGTTAAATTCATTGTGTGTTTTCTTCTTGTAGGTTATTACTGGGCAAATACTTCCCTTCAGCTCTTTTACATCTTTTTTTCACATGCTTCAACAGCTATGTCTAGACCTACTCTATAAATCTTTTTTGGTCTTCCTTTCTATGACACCTTTTTTTAATGGATATGTAGCTCTGATCCCATATAATAATAATTTCCTCATTTTGTAAAGCCAAGATTCACTTTTAATATTAACAGGCATAATATATCTTTTCTATACGTCACATTTAACATTGAGGCTTCATCCATTTATTATGGATGCCTTACCAATGGGCTGGTTTTAGTTGAGCAGCGTAGCCTGAAATTGTGCACTTTGGGTTAAAAGTGTGAAACTTGGCGAGCTTGTACATTGACCCAATGCTGAGCACTTTTATTTGATTCCCAGTAAGAAGTGCCCCCATAGAGGGGGGGGGGGGATGAGAGTGGGAAATATATAATTCTGTCTCTTAGTCATTTTATGGCTTGAGGCCAGCATATATGAAAGACACAGTACTTTCTCCCATTCTCCCTACAGGAAAAAAGAGATTCGACCTGAACATTAGGAGGAACTTCCTTGGAATGTGGTAGTCTTTCCTTCTTTTTAAACAGAGGCTGGATGGCCATCTGTCACAGGGGGTGCTTTGATTGTGAGTTCCTGCATGCCAGGGGGTTGGACTGGATGGCCCTTGTAGTCTCTTCCAACTCTGTGATTTGTCAGTTTGACATATTCAGCAGATACTTAGTTGTATGCCCTGCAACTCTGAAAAACTAAGTTTGTGAGTACATGTGACAGGCTTTTTCTTGTGCTGCTGGTTTGTCCTTCAAGCTGTTTTTGACTTACGATGAACCGATGACTGCAGTTTCCTGGCAAAATTTGTTTAGAGGGGGTTTGCCATTGCCTTCCCTGATTGAATCTCTCTATCTGGCATGCGGTCTTCTTCTCTTTCTACTACCCTCTACCTTTCCCAGCATCATTGACTTTTCTAATGAATCGTGCCTTCTCATGATTTGGCCAAAATATGACAACCTCAATTTAGTCATCTTGGCTTAAAACATAGAAACATAGAATCCTAGAATTGGACTTCCAGGGAGAGTTCATGCTTGATCTGTTCAAGGACCCAATTGTTTGTCTTTTTGCCCATCCACGGTAGCCTTCTTTCTCAAATAAATTAATTTTCTTCCTATATGCTTTCTTCATTGGCCAGCTCTCACATCAGTACATGATAATGGGAAATACAATGGCTTGGACAATTCTGACTTTAGTATTCTGCTGAACATCTTTACACTTTAGAATTTTGTTTAGTTCTTTCATAGTTGCCCTTCCCATTCCTAATCTTCTTCTAATATCTTGACTGCAGCCCCCATTCTTTTCAATGTTTGATCCAAGATATGGGAAATCTTTAACTGTTTCCATTTCCCCATTTTCTAGGCTGAAGGTTTGTAAATCCTCCATGATCATCATTTTTGTTTTCTTTACATTTAATATTAGGCCTGCCTTTGCTCTTTCTTCTTTGACTTTCTATAGTGATTGTTCCAAATCTGCTATGATTTGCACTATTAGTATGGTGTTGTCTGCATAGCTTAGATTGTTGATGTTCCTTCCTCCGATCTTCACTTTTTCTGTCTCTGAGTCTTAGCCTGCTCTACATAAGATATGTTCTGCATGTAAATTGAATAAATAGAATAATAGTATGCAGCCTTGCCTGACTCCTTTGCTGATTTAGAACTATTCTTTTCCTCCATATTCTGTTCTGATGGCAGCCTCTTGTCATGAATACATCAGAACAATCAAAAGTAGTGTCAGCATTCCATAGCATTTCATGACAGGAGTGCTAAAAAGCAAACAAATGACTTAAAGGAGTATCTGGATTTTAATATTGGCATAGGGCAGTAGTTCCCAACCTTTAGTCCTCCAGATATTTTGAACTTCAACTCACATAATTCCTGACTGTTGGCCAAAACAAATTTAGGACCAAACAAATGGGAACCGTTGGCATAGGGAAGAAGAGCATGGACCATTCCATATTATTTGAAGGAGGTTTTTCATTGAGAATTAAATGCCTCCCTATCAATATTTTTTAACTTTTGTTTCTTGCTTTTTAAATGCCAAGAATGTTTCACAAAGTGAATATTTATTTATTTATTAACACACTGCTAATTAATGTCGTGTTGTGTGTATGTCTGTGTCGTTGTTGTTTAATGTTGGTTTTAAAATGTATGATTTTAATCTTTATTTGATTTAATACCTTTTTTGGGGGGGAGGGTATGGGCGGTTGATTGTATTTTGTATTTTAATATTGCCAGCCACCCCGATTGTTCTCAGAGGGGAGGGGTATAAATAATTGCTATTATTTATGTATTTATTTATTTAGATTATTTTTTTTTACCCTGCCTTTCTCCCAAAATGATGTGATTCAGGATGGCTTACCATATAAGTTAAAACAAAATTGCTAAAACAATACGTGATACAAAAGCTTTAAAAAGCATTAATTAACAAAACCAATTAAAAACTATTTTCAGACACTAATTTAAAACAATTAAAAGCACTTCCTAGATATTATAAACAGCACACCCAATAGCACCTCTTTCTGCCCCAAGCAGTTAAAGGCTGAAGGCCTTGTGCGCCAACTGCACCCATTCCTTGAGACATCAGATCTGGCTACAGTGACACATGCCTTGATTACATCCCTTTTGGACTACTGCAACACACTCTATGTGGGGCTGCCTTTGGAAACTGTTCAGAAAGTTCAGTGTGTGCAAAACGCCACAGCCAGAATGCTGACTGGGGCCAGTGATAGGGACCACATAACTCCCTTGTTAAAACAGCTTCACTGGCTACGGGTTCATTTCCGAGCACAATTCAAAGTGCTGGTTATGACTTATAAGGCCCTATATGGCTTAGGTCCAGATTATTTGAGAGATTGTATCTCTCCATATGAACCAGCCCTAAGATCTTCAGGAGAAGGCTTTCTCTCGGTCCCGCCATCATCACAGGCTCGCTTGGTGAGGACATGAGAGAGACCCTTCTTGGTGGCTGCTCCTGCCCTCTAGAACGCCCTTCCGTGAGAAGCAAAGCTGGCCCCCTTCCTGCTTGCCTTTCGTCGGCAAGCAAAACCAGCTTTATTTAAGCGGGCTTTTAATGTATAATGGTATGGCTTGGCTATTTGTTATATAGGGTGGGTATCATGGTTTAGTGGGATGCAGTGGCTCAACTGGTTAAGATGCTGACTCTGTTGATTGCAAGATCGGCAAGTTGGCAGTTTGAGGCCCGGGTGCTGCATGATGAGGTGAGCTCCTGTCACCGCTCCCAGCTTCTGCCAACCTGGCAGTTCAAAAACATGCAAATGCAAGTAGATCAACAGGTACCACTTCGATGGAAAGGTAAACAGCGTTGTGTGCATTCATGTTGGCATGATCACAGGTAGTCTCTGACAATGCTGGCTCTTCAGCTTAGTACTACCCCCTACAGTCGGACTACCCCCTACAGTTGGACACAACTTGACAACTTTGTCAATGGGAAATAACTTTACCTTTACCTTACCATGGTTTTAATGTGGTTTATTGTGGTTTTAATGTTTGTATGCCTTTTCCTGAAGGTGAGAGCAGAGCAGGGGTCTAACCAGGCCTCCTTCAAGAGGGAGTTCTATATCCTAGTAGTAGTATCTGACACTGCAATGGATGCTTGGCATCTACTGTGGTTTGGCTCCAAGACCCTGAATGGATACCAAAATCAGTGAATGCTCAAGTCTCATTAAATACAATGAGGTAGTAACATTGTGCCTTCAAGTTGTTTGGGGTAGTAAAATTGTATTCCTTATATAAAATGGTAAAATCTAGCTTTGTTTTTTGGATTTAAATATATATATGATGGTTGAATCTGTGGATGCAGAATCCTTGGATACAGAGAGCCAACTGTAACAACATGCACTTATAACAAGATGGTGGTATCAGCATCAAAATATAACTAATTTATAATAGAGAATGTAAATTAGAAGCTCCTTTGAGCAAATATGGGAGAAGAGAGAACCCAGAAAATCTCACTGTGGGAGAGAATTCATTTTAGCATTTAGGTGTCATTTTCAAGTGGACCCAGTGACACACATCCATCATCTGAATCTTGAAAGGGTGATGGAGTGTTAGGATAGGACCCTGTGGCCAGTCTAGGCAAGTTCACCAGTTCCAAGATATTTAAGGCTTTGAAAATTAGCACTAGCACATTAATATGAGCTAAGAAACAGCAAGGCAACCAGTGAAGCTCATATAAGATGCTCCAGACTCCAGTCAGCATTCTGGTGGTCAGTCAGTCAATAATCTTTATTTCATAATCAAAGACTGTAACAGTTTAATGGACAATATAACAAAAATAATCCCAATGTAGTCTGTTTTTCAACTGCTTTAGAGCCACTTACAAATTATAAGAAATTGTCTGCATAGCTGATATAGTGTCAGTTTAAGAACTATGGGAATCACTAATAGATCAAATATGTAATTCTTTGTCATTACAGCACATAATACTTGGATGTATGTGTATTCCGACATTCATCTTTTAAACAACTTGTAGTTTCTACACTCTTCAAATCACAGAGCATTGCAGCAAGCAAAACTGGATGTAACTAGGGTCTATCAGCAAGATAAAGTCTAATTTTAGTAGGATATGTTAAACCTATCAAGACTGGTTACAAAAAATAAAACATTCCTGACTACCAGGAACATCTGAATTTCCTGAGAAACTCCTGGATCCAGGGACATCATATTCTCTTTCAGGATCTCCACTGCTTTGGGGGATCAGAAGAAGGAAATGAGAAGGGTTGAGTCTGTGTATCATAATGATGACACTTCCACCCTAAATTATTTTCCCAGAAGTTTCAGGGAGACATTGAAAAGGAAGCAAGTCCAGGTGGGATTTTGTGAACCCAACCCCCCATTCCTATTATATTTACAATTGGGTGGAAAAACTGTCTGCCAGAACCACCTTCTCTGGCCAGCCCCCCAGGAATGACTGAAAAATACAGCCTTCCAGCCCCTTCCTGGTCAGGAAACCTAGAAAGATACCATGTTTATCTGTAGTAAATATTGTGATGTAGTGGTTTAGTGGTTTAAGTATTGGACTAGGACTCCAGGGACCAGACTTCAAACCCTCACTTGGCCATGGAAACCCACTGGATGACCTTGGACAACTGACACTCTCTTAGCCTTAGAGGAAGGCGATAGCAAACCTCTTCTGAACAAGACAGTAGGGCTGTTTGACAATGGAACACACTGCCTCAGAGGGTGGTGGAGTCTCCTTCTTTGGAGGTCTTTAAACCAAGGCTGCATGGTCATCTGTTGAGGATGCTTTGATTGGGAGTTCCTGCATGGCAGGGGGTTGGACTGGATGGCCCTTGGGGTTTCTTCCAACTCTATGATTCTATGATTCTAAGTCTTGCAAAGAAAACCCTGTGACAGGTTTGCCTTAAGTCAGGAACAACTTGAAGGCACACAGCAACAACAAATCTTGCCAAGAAATGGAGGTGAAGCCATGGGATTGCATTTCCAACTCAGACACTGTATATACTACAAATTATGCTAAAGAGACTTAGGGCCTTTGCAGTCTGCCAGAAATAATGCAAATTGAGTCCACCTTAACTGCCTGACTCAGTGCTAGGGAATCATGGGAACTGTAGTTTATTGTGGCACCAGAGCTCTCTGACAGAGAAGTCTCACTGTCTCAGAAAAAAAATACAATTCCCATGATTCCCTAGCACTGAGCCAGGGCAGTTAAGGTGGACTCAATTTACGCTATTTTTAGCAGTCTGCAAAGGCCGTTAGGCTTCACTGCAAAACTGATCCAGAAACCAAATTCTAAGGCAGACCTGCACAACATGACAGAAGGCAGGGGCCAACATTAAAATAGGCTAAACTTCTTTGGGCTGCACCTCACTTAGCAGCTCACTTTCCAACTAAAGGTTTAATTAATGAATAAGCTATTTTAATCATCATTCATTCATTCATTCATTCATTAAAATTAATATTAATTCCATCCTCGTTGTCCTCCTCTGCCCAGCTCTCTCCTCGGGAGAAGGCCAAGTGGCGGAGCAGCCATGAGGGGTGAACATTCATCCATCCATCTCCTCCACTACCCTGTTCTTTTCCCCAAAAGCTGCAAAGCAAAAGCAAAGCAGCATCATTTATATACCGCTTCATACCGTGCTATGGAGTGTCTAAGCAGTTTACAACTGTAAGCTCATTGCCCCCCAACAGCTGGGTACTCATTTTAGCAACCTCAGAAGGATGCAGGCCTGAGTCTAGCCTAAGCCCTGGCTAGTATTGAACTCGCAACCTTGTGGTCTATGAGTGAGTGGCTGCAGTAGAGGCATTTAACCACTGTGCCACCAGGGCTGTGGGTGAGCCTTGAGGAGCGCCCATTTGCCCTTCCTCCTCCTCCGCAGCCCCAATCTTTCCCAGGAGAAAGCCTTGAAGTCCTTGTGGGCTGCCTGATATTTTTTGGTGGGCTGCAAGTGGCCCACAAGCCATATGTTGGACAGGCCTGTTCTAAGGTATCTGAGGGCTGATGCAGGTCGTGGCCCCGATCCTCCTTTTTGCCGTTCCAAAAAGTGTTGGCAAATGCTACTCCTTTTGGGGATGGCAAAAAACTGCCCTTAGAGACGACGACGCCATGGTTCTTTTGCACCCCATTTAGGCACCAAATGGACGCCCTGATGCCACTCATCATGTGGTCGGACGAGCAGTGTGCCGGCGGCATCGGGGCGGCCAGCATGCGGTTACCCCACCCCAACTCCACCCTTTAGGCCGGTCTGCATTGGCCCTAAATCAGCTTCTTCCAGGAATATCTAGGAACTGAGATACACCCAAACACTTTGCCCAAATTAAGTAAGTCTTTTACAGGGTTGTAGTCATTCAGATCACCTGGGTTAAGACGAGCGTTCTTTAAGATGAGACTCACTACACCTTCCTTAGAAATGACCCAGTGTCTCAGATGGGAATTAATTAAATGAGGCCCATATAGACAGACCAGATCAGGATCAAGCACCTCAGACAGATTATTAATCACACATCTTCAAATATCATGTCTACATACTTAACTGGAACTTGCCAAAATAGTAGAAACAACAAACACACTTCCAAAATGCATCCCTCTTCAACTAATTCTTACAAAATCTGCTTTTGAGGAAATACCTGTATACATCAAGTAGACTCTCTTTGAAAGACTGACACAGCCTAGGAAAGATACTGTGAAGTGCCCAGGAACCTGAGCTCTTAGATGTGTTC
This sequence comes from Phrynosoma platyrhinos, assembly GCA_020142125.1. Classification (NCBI taxonomy): domain Eukaryota; kingdom Metazoa; phylum Chordata; class Lepidosauria; order Squamata; family Phrynosomatidae; genus Phrynosoma; species Phrynosoma platyrhinos. The sequence continues at coordinate 13,714,727 of CM034703.1, read as the reverse complement.
CTATCTCTGTATCTGGGTGCATTTTGGAGTGGGTGAGTATTATGTCCATTTGAGCAGCTAGTAGCCTGATAACTAGTGTGCGTCAGATAGATCATTTTATGGAAAGGTTTCTGGGGTTTTTTTGCAGTTGTTTGGTCTCTGAAATAGTGCTACTAATATTCTGAAACGGTTTATTCTCAAAAGATATTATTTTCATATTGGTTTGGCTGCAAAAGGACTTGGATCTTTTGCATCTTACAGAGTAGGAGTTCAAGATCATAAAGGGTTTAAAAATATTTCTTTGGCAAAATAGAACAGATGATAATATTTTATTTTCTAATAACTCTTCAGATTTATGCAGCACATAACTCTGAAAAAAAGTTATGCACTCAGAAGGCACTAGAGATGTTTTATTGGTTTCATTATCTTCCAAAATTGTTGAGTTTCATCCTTAAGTAAGAACAACTGTTTTCAATAGGAAAACTCCAAACCACACTTATTGATTTCCCAGGCTCCAGTTACCCCAGACATTCCAAATGCTAACTTTTAAAATGGTGATATCAAACATTTCAGTACTTTACTGCCACATAGCTAGAAATTAAGTTGACTGTTCTCAAGAGGAAAATGTGCAGCCTGCAATCTGTTGTAGTCTCCTTGTCCCACTCACAAAGAGAGAAAATATGTTCATCACTGTTGAGGTTAAGAAGTAGAAAATGTCTTCAAGAGAATGCATTAGTTTTGCTTTAATAACTTCCTTTTCATTGATTTTTAATGAAATGCAGATATTATGTATACATTTTCTTTCAAAAAGGAAAGTAATTGGCTGGGCGTTTGGTTTTTGTTTTGATTTTTAAAGAAAAAGAGGACCATGCAGAAAGCACAATCAACCTGACATACAAAACCAGCTACATTTTTGTTTTTGTTTTTGGGGAACATAGAGTATGAATATGGTATTTTCTGAGAAAAGAGTATGAATATGGTATTTTCTGAGAAAACTCATACATTTGTACTTAAGATACTATTTAAACTAGGGACTAGCTTCAACATTTCATTGATTATGTCTACAAAAAATAAGATTGGATGATAAGAGGAAAGAAGTGTAAATCTTAAGTCCAAATAATGAAATATTATCTATAACTTTGTCCCAATTCCTTTAATTCTTGCTGGGGTGTGTGTGTGTGTGTGTGTGTGTATGTGTGTGTGAGACACACAGAGAGAGCAAGAAAGAGCAAGAGAGATCTCAGTCACATTCCTAACCCAATTCTTCATTAGTATCCTCCACTGCTGTATTTTCTTCTAAGTACAGCATATTGTTTTGTCATTAGGAGGAGTGACTGATCTTCTATATGAAAATAAGGGTTTGTACAGTAGTTTGGGACACCACTATAGCTCAGTTTATCTCTGGTGATTCCAAAGGTGGGAGTTAATGGCAGGACCCTCAACCATGTCCCATAAAAATGAATTGGAGCCATGGAGAAGGAAGCTGGCCCTGTCAGTATATGCCTGCCCTGAGTTCTGTTTCTTGCTCCTACTAAAGTGAGACAAATATAAACATGCCACTGTTAATAAAGCTTCTGACAATAAAGCTCCTTTTTACACCCAGCCCTCCCCACTATTCTTTTTAGCCCTCTGTCTAATAGGAAGATTTTTCTTTAGCAACATCAGCATTGAGAAGATAGTGAAAAGAGGGCTAGAAAATGCAGAGATTTCATTCTGCATAGCAGAAGTATACCTGCTTTAAACATTGCAATAAAGCTTGAGCTGGAAACAAATGGGTTTCTGCTCTAACCCATCTTTCTGTAGCCTTGGTCCTGCCTACAAAAGGCAAGGTGAACAGTAGCTGACCCCAACATTCCTTACTGAGCATGAATGAACAACACAATAGAGGAAAGGTAAAACCAGATAAGCTTCTCTCACCAGCTCCCACTAGCATGTTAAAGAACCATAAGTCTATGTTTGGCCACCCTAATTGAAATCATATGCTGATGAAAGAAAGGTCATCCCTGGATGCATTTTGAAAGAAACTCAAATTATCTCTAGAAGGTTCAGAATGGTTTTGTTTTCTTATACAAGGCTTACTTGACCTGATTGTTTCATTCCCAATGCACATATTACTAGTTTTGGATAAAAAGTTTGCTGAAATATGTTGGACTGCTCTTCTTTTTTTTGTGATATAGGAAAATGTTCATGTTATTTTAACCTGTGGTACCAAATTCTCTGTTAAAGAAGCAATGCCCAGGAACACATCTACATTGTTAAATCAAGTATACCTGTACTGGGAACTGGGCAGATGGAGGAATCAGTTACAGTAAAGCAAACGTTCTAAATGATACGTCTCAATAAGTTTCTGTTTGTGCAAAACAAAGATAGAAATGGATGCACACTGGAAAACAAAACAAAACAAAACAGAATTTGAAATTACATTTGTTGTGCACCTTCAAGTCATTTCTGACTTACAGCGACCCTAAGGTGAACTTACCACAGGGTTTTCTTGGCAGGTTTCTTCAGAGGGAGTTTGCCGTTGCCATTTTCTGAGGCTGAGAGAGTATGACTTGCTCAAGGTAACCCAGTGGCTTTACATGGCTGAACTGGGATCTGAACGCTGGTCTCCAGAGTCAAAGTCCAATGCTCAAATCACTATGCCATGCTGGCTCTCATTGGAATTAATACCCTGATTATTTATTTTATATATTGAAGTTATATTTCCTCCTTTCTCCAAAAATGCAATTCAAGGCAGTTGTAGATTTGTGGATTGTAGCCCGTAACTCTCTAGCCACTGTGGCCAACTGGGTTACTGTTAACTTTTAGTTTCTTAAAGGCTGCTGGGGGACCCTTAAAGCTGTAACTTGGCAATGAGAATTTTCAGTCCTCCAGTTGAAGATGGCAGCTTCTGTAAAACCACACAAGCTGCTTGCCTGTTCCCATAACATTTTATATTACGCCTTGGCACAACAGTATTTGTCTTCAAGTCTCATGAAAAGGAGACTTGAATTTTTTCTCCCCAAAAGTAAATCCACAAACACTGGTCTATTTACTCACACCCTCCCTGCCAAAGCCGGCAACCTCCTTTGCGTCACAAATGAAATCATCTAGGATTGTTGTACAAACTATCCACCCTTTCTACTTTTGAAACATTTTTTTTTATATAAAACTGCTGCTTTGCTCCTTTGACATCTGCAACTGACTTGTTTGGATCATGTTTTGGTGCAGCTTTCTTAAAGGAAAATTCCTCTTTCTTTTTTTCTTTTCTTTTCTTCTTTTTTCCTCCTCTTTTTACCCTTGTCTTGCAGTTACACCTGCCGCCACTTGCGGAGATATGTATATGTCTTGGACAAATTGTATTTCCCCCATTCCCACTGCTCTACGCTGCAGCATTGCTTCTCGACCCTCAGTGACAATGGAGAGGAGCTGTTGTCTTTAACTTGTTCTCACATTCTCAGATCCTATGCTTCCAGGTTATTAACCTCTGCTCTCCATTTACTGCATGCTGCATGCTCTGTGTGACTGGTCTCTGCATGCCAAAGGGAATAAATGGGTGGAGGGAGGCCTGGTTTTGGATTGCCATTAGCTTTTTACTAACAATCCCTTTGTATCTTATAATACCTGTAGTAGAATCTTCAGATCTTATCCAGTTCCACAATAAATCAGCTGGAGTCCATTTTCTACAGGTTTTACAAAGTATTTTCTACCCAAGATATATACATCCTTTATTGCTCCTCTCAATGCCATTTCATACTGCCTAGTTATAACACTATGAGTGCATATAGACTGTAGAAATAATGCAGTTTGATACCACTTTTAAGAACCATGGGACCTCGGTATCCACAGGGGATCCGTTTTGGACCCCCTTCCACAGATACTAAAATCTGCAGATGCTCAAGTCCTGTTGTCCTTATGCTGGCATGGCCACGTGCACGCACCACCATTGGGAACAACACGGGCTTGCTGTCTATGGATGGTCAATCTGTGGATGACAAGTCTGTGCATACTGAGGTCCCATTTTACTGTAGGTCTGTTCTGTGGAATCTTGGGATTTGTAGTTTTGCCAGGTCTTTAGCCTTCTCTGCCAAAGTGCTGCTGCCATATCGGAGCCATTGGCAAAAAAATCTTTGAGAACTCCTGGAGAACAGGAGAAGTACCGGTAGATTGGAGGAGGGCAAACGTTATCCCCATCTTCAAAAAGGGAAACAATTATCATCCAGCTAGAACATTTAGAAGAGAATGCCATAATCACAAAAAGTCAACATGGGTTTCAGAAAAACAAGTCATGCCAAACAAATCTGATCTTTCACTTTTTTTTATAAAATTGCCAGCTTGGTAGATGAAGGGAATGCTGTGGATATAACATATCTTGATTTCAGTAAGGCCTTTGACAAGGTTCCCCATGATACTCTGGCAAACAAGCTAGTAAAATGTAGGCTAGACTGTTACATGGAATTGTAATTGGTTGACTAGCCGAACTCAAAGAATGCTCAACAATGGCTGCTTTTCATCCTGGAGAAAAGTGACCAGTGGGGTGCTACAGGGTTTTGTCCTGGGCACAATGCTATTCTATATCTTTATCAGTGACATGGATGAAAGAATAGGGGGCATACTTATCAAATTTGCAGATGACACCAAATTAGGAGGAGTAGCTAATACCCCATAGGACAGAATCAAAATTCAAAATGACCTTAATAGATTAGAAAGCTGGGCCAAAGCTAACAAAATGAAATTCAACATGGAGAAATATAAGGTACTGTATTTAGTACAGAAAAATGAAATGTGACTAAATGAAATGGGGATATAGGATGGGGGATACCTGGCTTCATGAGACTACATGTGAAAGGGATCTAGAAAGGTGACTAAAATGATGAAAGGTCTGGAAACCATGCCCTATGAGAAATGACTTAGGGAACTGGGTATGTTTAGTCTGGAGAAGAGATGGTTAAGCAGTAATATAATTGCCCCATTTTAAGTATTTGAAGGGATGTCATATTGAGAAGGGAGAAAGCTTGTTTTCTGCTGCTCCAGAGAACAGGATAATGGATGCAAGCTACAGGAAAAGAGATTGCACCTAAAAATTAGGAGGAACATCCTGACGGTAAGGGCTGTTCAACAGTGGAACACACTCCCTTGGAAGATGGTGGAGTCTCCTTCTTTAGAGGTCTTTAAACAGAGGCTGGATGGCCATCTGTCAGGTATGCTTTGATTGAGAGTTCCTGCATGGCAGGTGGTTGGACTGGATGGCCCTTGTGGTCTCTTCCAACTCTATGATTCTATGATTCTACAGATCCCAGGTTTCTGTATGATGAAGCCATGGCAGTTAACTGCATTATTTCTACATTGTACTTGAACCCTACGATTCCACTTAATCCTGGGATTTGCAGTTTAAGGAGGGCTCTAGTGCCATAGTAAACTACAAGCCTCATGTTTCCACAGGATGTTGCCAGGGCAGTTAAAGTGAAATCATGCTGTTACAATTGTGCAGTGTGAAAGGCCCCTCTGAGAACCATTCCTACAGTATATCAATTTGTGTCAGACCAGAGTATTTTGGGACACATTCCTAGAGTGTAATTAAAGTTGCACAGGGAATTAGCTGTCATTCAGGAATCCCATCTGCTATCATTCACATGAGGTAAAATTCCATGAGATTTTGGGGTTTCCTGGAACATATTATTTTTAAATCATATTATATATGTATTATAATGTGAACCATTTGCAGATTTTATATCAATTGGTATTGAAACATTAAAATTAAATACAGTTTGAAGACTATTATTTTAGGAAAGCATAGCCCACAGGCTGCATGTGGCTCCAGCTGCCACTTTGTGGCCCCTGAAGCCCCCACCAGACTCCAAAGCCTCATTTTTGGTGAGATTTTCAGCCAGTTTTCCAGTGATGTTGACTCTAGTCAGTTGACTCAGACTCAAGTTGCTTCAGTGACTTGACTTGGACTTGACTTGGCAAACATGACACATTGACTGGACTTAACTTGAGACTGGTATATTTTTATTAACTTACTTGCTGATGCATTTCACTCCAAGCAGCAGCCAAGACTTGCCCCCAAAGTGTTGGGCACATTTCTTGGAGGGGAACAGCAAATGCATTAGGCAATGGGCCTGAGGCAGAAGGATCCTTCTAAAACTTTTGAAAAGCTTTAGAAGGCTCTTCTGATGTGCAGCAGGGAAGGGTTGCTGAACAGACTTCAACCCTCACCTCAAGCCCATTGCCTAACACACTTGCTGTTCCTCTCCTAGAAATGTGCCCTATGTTAAAATTTGGCTCCCAGACTTGAGATTTGACTTGAAAATATCTTGCAAGAACTTGAGACTCAACCTGACTTGACTGAAGACCTGGACTAAAAGACTTGAATAAAAAGGTAAAGGTAGTCCCTTGACATGAATGTCTAGACCAGGGAACAGCAACCTACGGCCCCTGGGCCGGTTCCAGCCCAGGTCGCCGGGCTTACCAGTCCAGGCAGATCCCTGCCGCCGCTGCTCCCTCTGCGTGCCACCGCTATGGCGCGTTTTCCCCTCTGTCCAGCCGCGCACGCCACGGACGCCATTTTGATTTTCAAAATGGTGGCTGCGACGCATTTGCGCATGCACAGGAGTATTGCGCATGCGCAAACAAGTCGCAGCTGCCATTTTGGAGAACAAAATGCCGGCCGCGAGTGTAACCAACTGTAGGGGCGATGCTCATCTCTGTTACTAAGCTGAAGAGCCAGTGTTGTCTGAGGATTAGTGTGGTGGTCATGCGAACACTGTTACCTTCCCACTGAAGTGGTACCTTTTTTTCTACTTGCATTTGCATGCTTTCAAACTGCTAGGTTGGCAGAAGTTGGGACTAGTGACAGGAGCTCACCCCATCATGCAGCAGTCGGGCCTCGAACTGCCGACCTTCCAATCTTCCAATCGTCAGAATTAGCATCCTAATCATTAAGCCACCCATCCCTATAAAAGACTTGAATACATCACTGAATTTTCACATGAAAATTGTCCCCAAACCACTCCAAAGTGTGCTAAAACATGCATCTGCATTACCTCATTTTAGGCCAAAATGGCAACTAGAAGTGACACAAGGCCCTTTCTGATTGTTAATTTGGTCAGGATACTGTCAGTAGAGGTCTAAATACTCTGAAGGCAACAGGTTTCTGTTTTTGGAACCTAAGCAAGATTAAGCCTCTTTAGTATATGGATGGGGGACCACTAAGGAACACCAGGTGTTGTAGTCGTTCAGAGGAAGGCAATGGTAAAACCACTATTAATGTTACTTGCCTAAGAAAACACTGAGAAGCTCATGAGGTCTCAATAAGCAAAGCAAAGCAGCTTCATTTATATACCGCTTCATATCGCACTATGGGATGTCTAAGCGGTTTACAACTGTAAGCTCATTGCCCCCCAACAGTTGGGTACTCATTTTAGCGACCTCGGAAGGATGCAGGCCTGAGTCGAGCCTGAGCCCTGGCTAGTATTGAACTCGCAACCTTATGGTCTATGAGTGAGTGGCTGGCAAGCAACTTGAAGGCACATATGCACACACTTGGTCAACTTCTGGTTGTTGTTTGTTCAGGGAGATGGAGTCTGGAAATTAGAGAATCATGGATGCTTGCTAAGCAACAACTTTTTAAAAAAAATTCCCTTTCCCTATTCTGTTAATAGTATACAGTATTTGTTGGTCAGGTTCAGATTAGTCATCTGTTCTAGATGTGACCATTGACTTACTAGTTACTGATAAGTGAAAAGTACATAGTCTCAAATAAGAGACAGAAACCATTGAATTGACAATGATAGCAGGCAATGCTAGGGAGTGGAAAAGTCCATTAATTAAGCAGAAACTCTCAAAAGGTAACTGGGATAAAGAAACTTTTTTTTTTTTAATGAATAGCATTTCTGAATCGTTTTTCCAGTTTGTGGAAATGCCCAAGGCAATGTGCACAATAAAGTCTACCAAGAAGAACAAAGCATAGTATAGTCTTCTTGAGTAAAACAGTACATTTAAATTATGCTACATTCACTCTACGCATTCTTTAATGTTTTATGACTGGTGCCAGAATTTTGAGGAAGCCAGGGAAAAAAATTGCATGACAGAATTTGACCAGAAGATGGAAAGTGTCCAGAATGGAAATAACAGCATTTTGGCTATGCGAGCATATAATGACAGAGAGACCACACAGTAAACATAAATAAAACCAGCTTGATTGTCAAGGGAAGTAGAAAAATGTGTCATGCAATTCGAAATAATTTTCTTTTCTCAGGGAAAAAAGGAACAGTATAGTAAATAGTCTATAATGATAGTTTTGCTGAGGAGTCCTAGAAAAGATGGAGAAACTGGATGAGAGAGTTTACCAAGCTATTTAGGTTAAAAACATAAATAAGCAATTTTATACAAAATAAATCTCCATAGAAATTGCATTTCATTGGGATGGGCAGTGATGTAGCTTGAGGAGTGGATCAAAGGATCTACTATAGCTTTCCTCAATTTATGTCTTTCACATGTGATAAACAACAGCTCATTTTAGTCTCAGTTTACCTATAAACTGAGTATATAACCTAGTCCCTCACCCTGCCTTCAAAAACATCCCAAGGAGAATATTGTGCCTTAATATTCCTTCCCTAAACAGAGAGAAACAATTTTCAAAGTGCCTGAATTATTTGTTCTGCCAAATGCATTTTTGAAATTCAATTTCATCTTTGTAACAGTAAGATTTGTAACAGTAACCCCTTATACTCCATCCATTGGAGATGATGATGATGATGATGATGACAACGATGATAATGATTCCACCAGCATAATTAATATCCCTACTTCTGCCCAAACCCGGACTCAAGCTGACTTGCTCATTAAAACAAATACAATATAGTTAAAATATACCACAAATCAATATTAAAATGGAATTAAGTTATTAAAGAATACTAAAAACAATTTAAAATAAACAGTTAAAATTATGAAAAGCAGTTTTTCAAAAGTTCAGGTAAAGCAATGCAGCGCTTTCAATCATTTAAAATTCCTCAGCTCTCAAAACCTTACAGAAAGAAAAAGATTACAGCCCCCCTGCTGTACCTCCGAAAATGGTGGACAGAAGGAGAGGTCTCCTTTGAGAATCTCAGAGCCCAGGCAGGCTCATATGCGATAATGCAATCTATCAAGGAGGATGAAGAAGAAATTGTAGTTCTGAAACGTTTTGGGTACCATAAATAATTCAGGCATCTTGAAAGCTAGCTAACTAGAATGGGGCCTCATTATCCACGGGCTTGCCATCTGCGGACAGCAAGCCCCATTGTCCCCAAAGGCCATTAGGAAGAATGGGACTTCAAGTGAGCCTCTGTTGTTTGGGGACAATGGGCTTATCTGAAGTCCCATTGTCCCTAATGGTGGCACGGTCGTGTGCACACACTGCCATTGGGGACAATGAAAGCTGTCCCAAATGGTGGCACGGCTGCGTGCATGTGCTTCCATTGGGAACAACGGGACTTGAGGTCCCATGGTTTTTGGTATCTGTGGGGGGGGGGTGTCCAGAAAGGATTTCCCACAGATACCAGGTCCCACTATAATTCTCTTACTATCTTTCTCAGAGGCTGTCTGCACAAGTCCAAAAGCCCATGTTCCCACCAACCTCATGTTGTCCTATTTAGACGATGCAGGCCAAAACCCTGACACCAGGATCGGGCTGGATCCTGGCAGACCAGACATGGATCCAGTGGATTTGGCTCAGTCCTGGGGTAGGCAGCCTTTAACAGGGGTCAAAATGACCTCCAGTTTGCCATGGAGTTTCTTGGTATCTCCACAGCAAACCCTGCCTGTTTAAATAGCCCCTGCAAGGTCCTTACCTTTCTGCACCGTTGCTGCATCTGATGTGGAAATG
>CM034703.1:13681420-13694347 GCA_020142125.1 Phrynosoma platyrhinos | reverse complement strand
CATAGCCACCCTCCCCATTTTTAATCTTCTTCTGATTTCCTGGCTGCATTCCCAATTCCGATCAATGTTTGTTACCAGATATGAGAACTCTTTTACTATTTCTGTTTCCTCATTGTCTAGTTTGAATGTGTGTAAATTCTCTGTGGTCATTATTTTTGTTTTCTTTATGTTCAACAGTAAGCCTGCCTTTGCGCTTTCTTCTTTAATTTTCCTTAGTAGTTGTTCTAGGTCTGTGAGGTTCTCTGCTAGTATTATGGTGTCATCAGTATATCTCAGATTGTTGATATTTTTTCCTCCTATTTCCACTCCTCCCTCTTCCATGTCCAAGCATTCTTTCCTTACAATATGTTCTGTATATAAGATAGGGTGATAGGATGCAGCCTTGTCTGACTCCTTTGCCTATTGGGAACCATTCTGTTTCTCCATGTTCTGTCCTGACAATAGCCTCTTGTCCTGAGTACAAATTCCTCATTAGGACTATCAGATGTGTTGGCACTCCTATGTCTTTAAGGGCATTCCATAGCCTTTCATAATCTATGTAGTCAAAGGCTTTGCTGTAGTCTATAAAGCACATGCTGATTTTCTTTTTGGAACTCCCTGCTATGTTCCATTAGCCATGATATATTTGCAGCGTGATCCCTGGTGCCTTTTCCTTTCCTGAACCCTGCTTGGACCTCTGGGATTTCTCTCTCCATGTATGGTTGGAGCCTATGTTACAGAATTTTGAGCATGATTTTGCTTGCGTGGGAGATCAGTGCTATGGTTCTATAGTTGTTGCAGTCTCTTGTGTCTCCTTTTTTGTGGATGGGGATGTATATTGATTGCTTCCAATCTGTTGGCCATCTTTTTGTTTTTCATATCGGTTGACATATGTTGGTTAGCACTGGAGTTGACTCTGTCAATGTGGATTGCAACAGTTCTATTGGAATATCATCTGTTCCTGGACTCTTTTTTTTTTCTATTTCCTTTATTGCAGCTTCCACCTCAGTTTTTAGAATTTGGGGTTCACCATCATATGGCTCTTCGTTCCATGTGTCCTTTATGTTGTCATCTCTTTTATATAACTCTTCTGCATATTGCATCCATTGTCTTTTTATTCATTCCCGGTCTTGAATTATGTTGTTTTTATTGTCATAGAGCGTCCCGGTCCTTGGTTTGAACTTTCCCTTGATTTATCGAATCTTGTGGAATAGGTCTGTCGGTCTTCCCTTTTTGTTGTTGTCTTTTATTTCTCTACAATTTGTCATTGTAGTAATTTTCCTGATCTTTATGCACTAGCCGTTGTACTGTTGCATTCATGGTTCTTAGTTTATTCCTATCTCCTTTTTGTTTCTCTTCTTTCCTTTATTGCTTGTAGTGTTTTATCTGTCATCCAAGGTTTCTTCACTTTCCTTTTGTCTGTTGGGAGTGTCTTTATGCATTCTTCTTTTATTATGTCTCTGGCTTCAGACCAAAGCTCTTTCGATTCATGATCTATTATTCTCCCTACTGCCAATCTGTTCCTTATATTGTCAATGAATTCTGTGGAAATGTTGTTTAAATCTAGAACAGGATCATGGACCCTGGAATTGGGGTGGGGGGCTTGAGCTCCCTATACAAATTAGAATGGGGTGTTGAGCACCCCTTCCTGTTATTATCAAGCAAAACAGGAACATCAGTACTCTTGTGCAGTTGAGGCCTTTCAGGAATTATCAGTGAGAAGCGTCCTAAATAAATGCTTTTGAGGCTATTTGCTGGGGGGCGGCTGCCAATTATTGTTTTACAATTGTCCATAGGTTACAATTGTTTGTTTCCTGTAAACTTGCTAGGGACCAGCAGCCATGGCTCAGGGACCAGTATCAGTCCAGGGACCACCTTTTTGAATAGCACTGTCTTAAAATGATCACACCCTATAAATGCTAAGACAGTTATTGCATTTGAACCCTCCCAGGAATAACTAAGGCTAAATGCAGCCTATCCTTTGTACACTTATTTTTTTAACCATTGCTTTCATGGTAATAATGTTGTTAAATATTTCAGCTGAAATTGCTGTTGTTGAGTAGTCAGAGTGTTAACTGTTTTGGCTGAGTGGCAGAGGTATATTTTAATGCAATGCATTATTCTTTCTTTTCACTGTTTTATAAAAATGTACCTGCAATGAGGCAACATTCATAAATCCCTGCCTGCTGTCTTGAGAATCCCTCACCTTAAAACCAGTACTGGAGTCCCTGACTGGGGTAGGTTAAATGCAACCATTATGTGTTCTCCCAGACTGTTTTTGCAATCTAACTCCACTAGACTGCCTTTTATATGGTACAAAATGTTGAATTATCTGTCCAGAAAGCCAGGAAATATACAATTTAAATACATCACAGCCTTACTCTTTAATGTAATTTTTTTTTTCAAAACCAGAAGTGGATCTCTCACTACTGGTGTTAGTTTGCATGGGTCCCCCCCCCCCATTAGGGGCATTTTTTGGCAGTCTGTGCAGCCCCCGAGAAGCCTCAGAGGCAGAAAATTGGGGCCCGGACCTGCCATCTTTGATCCAGAGTTTTGTAAATCTCTGGAATGAATTGTCTAGAAAAGTAGACTTGCTTTATTCAGCCTCTACTGAATGAGATGAAGGGTTTGTCTAAATGAATAGTCTATAAATTATTATGTCAGTACTAAGCCGCTAAAATGCTATGCACATTTCACAGTAGTGCATGTGGGAATTGCATTTGTGGTTTGAGGATATCATTAGGCCTGCTTTTTATGTAAGATCTCCATTTTAAACTACTGTGAGCATGGAGCTAAATAAAATCTCTGCCTTTTGGGGGTCATATGCCTTGTGATATATGGACCACAAGAAAGACGAGCTACAATCCATAAACCAAGAATTCAAGTACAGTCTCAGAGCTACCATTCAGGCCTCTGGGGAGATTCAGGAATACTCTAAAGAGTGTGTGGTTTGATAGAGTAACACCTGACACCAAGAAATAAAGCCTTGCATATAAAAAACAATCTGTTGTTTTTCTTGAACATGTAAGAAGGAATTGTCACATTCAGACCAAAACATAGTTGAATATAAGCTGAAGTGGCAAGCTTGGCAGGGTGAGAGTACTCCTGCATGCAACCCTGTTAAGGTAGCAGGAGTGGTCAGAGATTATTTGAGCGACTTTATCTTACTGGGGATGTAGTGGTGGGGACCAGACTCGGTTTCAAACATTCATATTCTAGTCATCTCTGGATTAGACTGCTGTCACATGGAGCTGTTTTTGAAGTCAGTCTGAAATCTTCAGTTGGCTTCAAATGGGGTTGACCAAGTTCTGAACAAAGGAAGTTGATAAGTATCACCTTTGCTGCTTGCCACTTTGATTGCAAACTTTATTAAAGGTACAGGTTTTGAACATTACTGCCCCCAGCGGAAGACCGCCTGACAACTTTGCACCTTTTCTAAGGCCCAGATTTGAGTTCTCCTGCCATCTGAAAGGCAGCAGGGCCTTGTCAGCTTTGGTACCCAGTAGTTGGAACAGCTTCCATGACAGTTGTATTTCAACATGCTTTTGAGAGCTATGTTTTCAATATTTTTATGTTGTTTCTTTTCATTTATAAAATATTTCTATAGCATCCATTGTTGCTGTTTTTATGAGAATACAGGAAACCCCTGCTTATCTGACAGGTTTGGGACTGGTGGTCTGTCAGAAAAGTAAAATCCAGGTTGTTGGTTTTTTAAGCGTTCAATTGGCATTTTGGCCACTGAAAATGTAAATAACACACCATATATCTATTTTGAATGCATGCAAAAGCTAAATAAACACAATAGATTAGATAGATAGATAGATAGATAGATAGATAGATAGATAATTATTATTACTGTATATTTATTTGTATCCCACTTTTTCCCCAAAACTGGGACTGTATGGATAGAGGGAGAGAGAGAGATAGTGTACAAGTGGTCCCAAGTGAGCCTCATAGGCAAGAACTGATGAAAGAGTGGGATGCCTGTCAAGTTAACGAAACTTGTCTGTAATTTCCAAGCACTGAAAGAGCAAATTGTCAGACAACGACAATTTCAAAAAGTGGGGAAAGTGTGTGTGTGTGTGTGTGTGTTTGAATAGGCTATATAAAAAAAGAAAGACTATATATTTCTGTAATAAATGGTGACAGCTGCTTGATCAGATGGGGACAAAACATTTGTTCTCTCCTACAAGAAAGACTAGGATTTTTATCTTGTATGAAATCTTTGTCATCTAATTACCAAAATAAATAAAGAAATAAATAAATGTAGTCATATACTTTTTGTCTAGCCCATTTCTAAAACTGGATAATCTGCTTAACACGTGCCACTCTGGCTTCATTAAGTCATCAATTTTCAGTCATCACTGTTTGTGTATGAAAGTGTGAGTGTATGTAATGTGTACTCCAGAGCTTAGAAAAGGGACTTTTTGAACCACAGCTCACAGAGTTGTCCCTTTCCCAAGCTTCAACTGTACACACACCTATACACACATGCATAGGTATTTTTGTTCGTTCTCTGTTGTAACTGAGCCTTGCTTTTCATGTGTAATTAAAAAGGAAAAAAACAACTTCAACAAGACATCACTTTTTCTTGGAAAAGACTGGTGGAGCTTTTCTCTGTGACATTGCATTAGGCCACAAGGGTCTTTAGAACATAGAAAGGCATCACTAACTCTTTTCAAGGATTGGGGGAAGTTGTGAGTTTTCTCCCAAAATACTGATAGCCATGGAAAGCAGTTGAAAACACTGGGACCTTTTTTCTGCTTCCAAGTGCCTCTGAAGATCAGTGTGGCATGAAGGGATAAGCCTAGATCCTTTCCTGGGTCAGTGGAGGAGCAGGCTCTGTGGTTGACTACAAAAGTTGCATGGTTACCAGCTTCAGAAAAAGGTATAAAGCATTGCCTTTAGAGACTCTTCTTGCAGAATAAGTTCTCCACGCAACTTAAAAACTGTTATAGTCCATGTTCTCGGGGTAGGATTGAGGCACAACTTTGTCTAGAATGATAAACAATTTGGATTCCAGCTTTATAGTCTTCTTGCTTTCAGTCTACCAAAAACAGCTAATTTAGCTATCGTTTAGGCACAGAAAGAGACATGGTGAGTGATAGTTGCTTCCAGTGTGTGGCTACATTATTCTGCAGATACCGATGATCTGTTTAGTATGTAACAGGATAGTTTTTAAAGTTAAAGGTATCTGTTGGAAATATTTTCATTTTCAAGTAGTAAACTTCTTGGACCGTTGCAAATACAAACTAATGAAACAAGCATTAAACCCCCTGGTGCCAGTTGTTAGATTTGAAGCAGTGCTGAATTTGTCTGTATTAATGGATTAACATCAATATGAGGAATAATAGAAAATGGTGGGGAAGTGTGTGATGAGAATTGATTGCAAGGGTAGAAGGAGTGGGGCTGAAGGGAAGGAAGCATGTGATTTTGCAGCCTGATTCCTTAGCCCTGGCTGGGTGTCAATATGTCACATCTGTTAATGCCTTTTTGGAATTGGTTACTTAGTGTTTTGGAATATCATAACAAAATGTCAGCTTTGTGAACTGTTTCAAAAAAAAAAATCAAACTATGTAGAATTACATTTCCAAAGAAACATCCCTTAAAACATGTATTTGTATCTCTGTAATATGCAATTTCAAGGAAGCTCTTCTTAATTGGCAGTCTTGTTTTATAAAAGCAAAATACCAATGTATCAGTTCATATAAAAATATACTTTTTTTTCTCTTCTGCAGTTTGTTTGCGTTGTTGTCAAAAAAACACAACAAAGTTTTGGAGCAAGCCACACAGTCCTTGAGAAGTTCTCTTGCTTCAGATGACTCTCCACTTCCGGATTATGTGAGTACGAATCTTAGTGTTTTAGGGGAGTGTGTCAAAATAGCATATCCCAAGCCTGCAGAAATCTGTCAAAGTGTATGACAACCTGGCAACCATCAGCATCAAAATATAGGAAGCTTCACTCATGACATCATGTCTGAAACTCACTAAGGAAAAAAAACCTAGTTGCAAATAGCAAAATAAAAACCACAGCTATTCATAGCTAAAAGATTTACTTTAGTCTGACAACTTGTAGCTCTTGAACATTTGCATTTGATTGCCATTAATATGGCAGTCAGGGAAGGGTGGGGGAGGTATTGTGGCAAAATACTATGATATCCTGAGGATGCAAACCACCAAAGTACTGCCTTTAGCTAGCATCCAACCATCTACAGCAAAAATACATAAAGCTGGTGGTTATTGTGTAGTTTGATTTTTAGTTAATATACATTAGAGGTCATGAAGATGTAGCAAACTTCAAAGAAAAAACTTCAACTAGCATTAAAATATATGGCAACATATTTTTATATGACAGTATATTCCTTCATGCTTCTGTTCTAAACTTGCTAAACTAAGTGGTTTCCCAAAAGTTAGATGCTTAAGTTCTAACATAATCCCTAGTACTTCAGCACAGCTCTAACTGTATTTAAAAAGTGGTCTTAATGTGAAACTTAAATGCCTTTCCAAATCAAAGCAATGCAATGCAGATAGAATAGCATTCCAGTACACATTTGGATATACTGTACAGTACATCTGTTATACTCAGCAGTTCTGATGTAGAAGGTGGTGGGTGGTAGGATTGTGTACATGTGCAGATATCTTTAACTGGATTCTTATCCAGTTTTTTCCCCTGTCTTTCAAAGCCTATGTTCATTTGCTGTCCTTTGTCACTGATTAGTTTGAATTCCTACTATCAACCTAACTTCCTGTTCTCAACTTATGCATAGATGTATATTTTAGTACCAGTATAGTGTAGAGGTTTCAGTATTGAACTATGACTGGAGATCAAGTGTTCAATTCTCCACTTAGCCATGGAAAGTTACAGGGTGACCTTGGGCAAGTCACAGAGTTACAGCCTGAGAAAGCCCCATCATAGGGTCACCTTAAGGTCTCCAACAGTCGGAAATGACTTGAAGGCACATAGTGTCAACAATATTAATTTAAAGCATTTTTATCTTACTCTTCAGCCTACAGAGCTCCTACAGCACTCATGGTTCTGTTAATCTTTTAACTGCTGTAATTAAACCTTTATTACATATAAAAAGATTTAAACAAAGAAAAAATGATAAGCATCATATGGGAAAGCTGCTGGTTCAACACTGGAGTTTCAGCACCCAAGTATTCCCTGCTTTAAAAGCTGAGCACTTTCCCCATTCCTGCACCACGGTACACATTTGTTGTCGTTAACTGCCCTCAAGTCGATCTCAACTCATGGCAACCCTTTGGATGAGACATCTCCAAGACCTTCTGTCCTCCACTGCTCTGCTTAATTCCTACAACCCATAGGGTTCATCCATCTGGCATGGGGCCTTCCTCTCTTCCTATTTCCCTCCTCCTTCCCCAGCATTATTGTCTTTTCCAAAGAGTCCTCCCTTCTCATGTTGAGTCCTATTTCATGGTGACCCTGTGGATGAGACATTTCCAACACCCCCGTCCTCCACTGCTCTGCTTAGGTCCTGCAGATTCAGGCACGTGATCTCCCCGATTGAATCTATCTGTCTGGTGTGCAGTCTTCCTCTTTTTCTATTACTTTCTGCTGTCCCTAGAATTATTGTATTTTCTAATGAATCATGCCTTCTCATACTATGACCAAAATACAACAGCCTCAGTTTCATCATCCTGGCTTCCAGGCAGAGATCCAGCTTGATCTGTTCTAGGACCCATTTGTTTGTTGTTTTGACTGTCCTCAGTACCCTCACCACTCTTCACCAACACCACATCTCAAATGAGCTAATTTTCTTTCTATCTGTTTAATTCACCATTTAGCTTTTGCATCCATACATGAAAATGGAATACGATGGCTTGGATTATTCTGCATTTCATGATCAGTTGTATATTTATATACTTTACGATTTTGTCGAGTTCTTTCATGGCTGCCTTCCCATTCCTAGTCGTCTTCTTACTTCTTGACTGCAGTCTCCGTTCTGATCAATGTTTGATCCAAAGCACGGGAAATCTTTAACTATTTCGATTAGGAAACCATACACCCCCTTCTCTACTCATCAAAAGGGTGAACTCGATCCTCCTGGAGACTGCAGAATTCACTGCTCTGCAGCTCAGTTTTCATGGCAGGAGAAACATATGCACTTTTGCTTTAAAATGCAATGTGCCAAGAGCATGTCTCTTGTTTTAAAGCTGAATCAGACATTTGGGAGTACAGTTCTGGTTCAAATCTGAACCTGGAGGTGCTGTACAGTTTTAAACTAAATTGTTTTAAATGCTTTTTATCTTTTAATTGCATTTTATCTTTGTAAGTATAGTTTCAAATCATTTTGTTTAATTCCATGTTAATGTTCACCTTTTTGGTATGGTTTTAGCTTTGTGGATTTTAAAATTATAAGCTGCTTTGAGTCCCTATTTTGGGAGAAAGGCAAGAGATAAAATAAATACATTGCGCCCACCCCAGCTGTAGATTTGAGCATCCATGGATAGCAAGCCCCATTGATTTCAATGACCATGCATTCACACAGCCATGGAGAGCAGCTGCACATGCATGCGGCACCACTGAATAAATACCACAGGACTTGAGATCCCATTTTTCTTTCCATCTGTGGGTGGGGTCCGGATCAGAACCCTCATGGATAAGAAGGGCCCACTGAATGATGATGATGAAGATTTGTTCTCTACATGTCTTCTTTTAAAGTAAAAATCCACACCCCGCTGGAGGGAGGCATTTGATCCACAAACTAGGTTGGGAATACATGTGCCCCATTGGCCATGTGGTGTCCAATCTTGCCCTGCAGAGTATTCTAGAGTGGGTTAAATTGGGTTCCCCCTTAGGTGATGTGGTTGACCTAGGTTTCAAATCTTGATAACCACCTGGTCTATGAAATACCTACTGGTGTGACATGTGATTTCTTTTGGAGGATGAAGAGACAGGTGCCCTTAGTTCTGAAATACAAACTGACTTTTCCAGTCAGAAAGTCTGGTCCTAATAGATAGGTTTCAGTGTTAACTAGGATTTGAAAAATGTTAGCTCCTTCTCAGACAAAAGTGGTGACAGGACAAATCTGAAGAAAGTTTTAGTGATCTCTATTAAGATAGATTTGTGAACAGGGTTAATTCCCTTCCTACCAGAAGAGTGAAATTTTCCTTACCTGCTGTGCAGGTCTGATTGGAGGCACAAAGCTCCTGATGTAATTCAGTATCCTCCCCCTTGTATTAATAATCCAAATAACCCCTGTTATGAAGCTGCTGAATGGGATGCTTCTCTTGTTCCCTTTCATTCTCAGCTAATGCGCCATAAAAGAGTCCATGAGGTCTCCTGTTTAGGTTCATCTTATATTTGTCTATTGCAAATAGAAAGCAGCTGCCAGTTTCAGCATCTAGCTCTTGAAAAACTTTAAACCCCTCAAGCATCATCTGGAAATAATATAGCTTGTAAAACAAAGCTAAGAAGAAAAAGCAATGTTTGTTTTATGTGGGATGAATGACTTCAGTTGGGGTCCTTCTAATTTGCCCATTAGGAGGGTTATTAAAAAGCAGTATTACAAAGGTGGTTTCAACAAAAAGGTTGTTTTTGCTCTATCTTGTTATTACATTTGATTATAGCCAAAGCAGTAAGTACTTTATAAATAGCCCTTCATTTCATTCCCCCAGCAGAGAAGCAAAAGACTAGTAATCTTACTGTCTTCATGCACTTGTGGATGCTAAATTACTCCCCTATATTATGTTAGTTCCTTAAAGCAAATTGTGTTTTAGAAGTCATATTTAATTTCCCCTTACATGTTCTGGCATGTGAGTCTTGCTGCTGAAGGATAGTCCAAGAAGTATTAGCCATTTTTAAAGTTAGCTATAACAGTACTAAAAGTGGGATGATGTTGGAATGAATGCTATCTCTTTTTAGGAAACCATGTGATTTTCAGTATGTGTAGGTTCCAGGTCATGTGATACAAATAATGATCCAAGGCAGTGCCATCACTAGGGTTGGCGTCACCCAGTGTGGTAACTCATGGTGTCACCCCCCTTGACCTCCTCCCATCCCACACCATACAGAATCCTACTAATCTTTTTTGTACTAATGTTACTCATACATTGTAATTCCCATATATTACTGAATGTAATGGTAATAGTTGTGACATAAACAACCAGCAAAACTAAAAGTATACTTTTAAATTACAATATCATATTTACAGCTTAAATGTATGTGGTTATTTTGGTAAGTAAGATGTGATGTTTTAACGAAGATTTAAAAGGAATAAAAATAAATTTAAAAATTATAAAATAAAAATTTTAATTTATTTTTTATTTTAAAAAACCCTGAGGCTACTTCTTTCTCCTCCCACTGAGCCTTGCCCCACGCAGCATTTTAAAGGGACACGGGAATGGCACTGCCCATTTCTGCCTAAAGGCAGATGTTTGGGGAGCAGTGGTGTCTCTCCCCTTTAGCATGTCACCTGGTGCTGCCAACACACCCCTAGTGACACTCCTGATCCAGGGTAAGTGAGGCCACAGTTATAGACACACTTTGTTGTTTGTTGTTGTGTGCCTTCAGGTCATTTCCTACTTGTGGCAACCCTATCATGGGATTTTCTTGACAAGATTTGTTCAGAGGAGGCTTGCCATTGCCTTCCCCGTGGCTTGAGAACATGTAACTTACCCACGGTAACCCAGTGGGTTTCATGACCAAGCAAGGAATTGAACCCTGGTCTCCAGAGTTCTAGTCCAACACCCAAACCATTGCACCATCCTGAAAGTAAATCCTGTGGAATGCATTAAGACTTCTAAACAAATATACATAACACAGGATTGTAAGCATGTGAACTTTGATGGGGGGGAGGGAGAGAAAGCTTATGTCTAAACACAACAATTTCAAGAAAACATTTTTGACAGTATGTAGGTGTGCTGACGCTTACTTTACACAAGACTTGCATCTCGGAACCTGCCAAGCCGGATTTTACTTGCTGTTCCTATAAGGCAGGATTGGAGTACCTTTGGCCTTCAAGCAGTTTTGGAGGTCAGTTCCCAAAACACTATATAGCATAGCCACTGGTATATGATTGTGAGAGTTGTAGCCTAAATCATCTGGAGAGTCAAAGGTTCTCCACCCTTGATATAAGGTGGCTTGCTAGTAGGCTGGTAATTTCTCTCTCTGTGGGCCTTTACAGACTGCCAGAAATAATGCAGCCTGAGACTACTTTAACTGCCCTGGCTCAATGCTAGGCAATCATGGGAATTGTAGTTTTTTGTGAGACATTGAGCCTTCTCTGTCATAGAGCTCTGGTGCCACAATAAACTACAGTTCCCATGATTCCCTAGCACTGAGCCAAGGCAATGAAAGTAGTCTCAAGCTGCACTATTTCTGGCAGTCTGTAAAGGCCCTGTATCTCTTTCTCTTGGTGCATGTGTGTGTTTTTAAATGCCTGCCTGGTGATCAGGCAAAAAATAGACAATGAAGGTGCATTATCAAGGACATATATCAGACCACAGTACATTTCTGGTGTGTTTTTGGCCTGGCAGATTACATGTTGTGCAAACATGTTGGATAAATGGTCCATCTGTTCAAATACAGCCAGCCATAACTGAGAGAATCCTGGGAATCTTAGCTTCCTTACCCTAAAATCATGTACCAGTTTTTATGAAGAACTTGAGCTTCCTTCATACATAATGTATATTCTGCTTCTGAGTTGTGCTGAAACAGTTCTCCATTCTCAAGAAGTAGTATTGGCCAAACTTTTCAGTTGTTGGCCTAGGAGTAAACTTGTATCCTCCGTGTCCTGTTCCTTTTGCTTCACTTGCAAAAATATTCCACTTTGGGGGAAGAAAACCATTTTTCCTGCAGTGTGGAGAGGTAATCCTTATGCTGGGGTCTCACTCCACCCTCCTATCTTTTACAAAGGGCTTAAAGAACCTGTCATCATCAGAACTGGTGATTTAGAATTAAATTAAACCCATTCACACAGAATCACACACATTCTATAATATAACTTGAATTATATTATAGTCCTGCGGGTTTGCCGCAGGATTTATCCATTCCTGATCCTCAGTATGCATAAGGAAAACTTCAGAGTCTGTTCCAAAATCAAGCTATTCCTGTGGGTTGTTTCCTCTTCATGTCTACATGTATACAGTTGTCCCTCTGTTTTCGCAGACTTGAAGTCATCGACACTTGCTTATCCGCAAGGGACAAACGGAGGGGCACAAAATGGGGCGCCTGCCTGCGGTGCACATTCACTTGCCCCCGCAGACATGCACCTCCATTCAAGCCAATAGGGCTTGAATATTTGTGTTTTTCCTTTTTCACGGGGTGAGGGTCCGGAACGGATCCCCTGTGAAAAGCGAGGGGCGACTATATTTGTACATGGCATCATAATATAATGTGTGTAACAGTTCTGCTAGCTTTGTTTATTGTTATGTTTGATCATAGACAGGAATGATATAATGGTACATTTCTATGAGTGACAGAAGCATTCCACAGCTTAAGCGGGTTCTGCTTAGCTGGGAAAGAGGCTCAAGCATACATATCAAAAGGGATATGCAAGATTTTAGAGGCCAGTACAGTCCAGGTGTTTTCCAGGCATGCTGCATGATCCTGGTGATTTTCTAGATTTCAAGTCTGAAATGAAGGACAGAAGCAGACGTCAGTGGTCTGAGTCGAAAAACCTCTCTGTTCTTTGTGTCTGTTAAAAGGATAAGGTATGCAAGTCAGTTACTCTGAGTTGTGTTTTTTGGAAGTCCCCCCCCCCCTTCTAACATGGTGTCTCAGTTGAGACTGCCTATATGTGACAGATGCAGACAGTGGTTTTGGTGGACTAGACAGTGTTGTTTCACTAAAAATGAAACTAGTATGACACACTCATTTTCTCACAGTCTGTCAGCTACTTTGGTCGCTTTAAGTATCTGCTTCTGTTGAAGAGGAAACATTTTGGTCTCATTTTTTCTAAGATTTTATGGGGAAGTGGGAAGTTG